>JARHVA010000165.1:3997500-4660000 GCA_037957365.1 Torreya grandis | reverse complement strand
TATCTAGTAGCCATGATGTACCTATTAATCACTAAAATCTAGGTCATCCCTATAATCAATAAATAATAAAAGATATATTAGATCCTCCATGTCATGTATAGTCAAAATACATTTTTTTTACAATTTTAATAAAAAACAAGCATAAACCACTTTAATTTAATCATTTAACCTATTTTTAGTCTACTCATCCCTTTTAGCATTCAATTAGTCATTTTGCATCATTATAACACTCTTTTGACCACTTACACACCTTTCTATACTATTATAGTTCTTTGGTCAACCTAGTTTGACCATAATTTTCCTATTTTTGACTTGGTTGACTTAAAAATCTAAGTCAACCCTCTTATTTTCCCCCTAGTCTTGAGTTGTCATTCTAGACTTTTCAGATCAGTTGGCAAAACTGTACTAGGTTGGTAGTTTGTAAAATATACAAGGTTGGCACATACCTACTAGGTTGGTAGTTTGGATTTTACCAATTTTTAGCCTACTGGGTCAATTGGGTCAACCTAGTTGTTTTTCAATGTCAACCCCTTACATTTTATGTAAAAAGTGCCTTCTATAAGTTCTTTTCCCAAACCCTTCTAACCTATTTCTCTAATCCATTTTTCTACCCATAGCATCTGATTTGGTTTCATTTCAATGCCTAGAAATGCTTAAAATTAGAAAATTTCTAAAAATACACTTTAAAACACTAAAATATTCAAAAACTAACTTAAGATTCTTATTTTCCTACCTGTAGTGCACCCACTACTACCTCTGGAGGTCCCTCTTGCCTAGACTATCATCTCCTTGCCATCCTATCTCGTTTGGTATCTTAGAGATCTTTTTCTCTCCTTCACAAGTCAAAAATAACAAATGACTTTCATTTCACCATATTTAAAATCACTTTTGAAAATTCAAATCTTTCAACTATCTTCTGGTAGATTCCTTGTTTTTCCTCTATCTTTGTTTTTACTCATCCACTTTTCAAACTGTAAAATGTTCTAGATTTGTGATGATGTAGATAATCTTTTCAACTATCATATGCCTATATTCCAATTTTTTTGATTTTTGGCTATTTTTTGTACTAACTTCTATAGGTTTGCCTAGTGTTTTTCACAATGGATGCCTTCATTTCTCTTACAATATATTTATTTATCTACAACACTAAGGTAAGTAAAGGTATGTATTTTTCAAAATTTTCCTTTCATTTATCTTATTTTACCACTTACTGCACTTTACTTAGCATCAACATTATGTATTATCATGTTATATTTCTAGAAGCACCATCTCGTGTTGCACTCACATGACATGTAATGAGCTTTGAATGGGGCATATGTATACACATAATATTTTCAAAATTTTATCACTTAATAAAACTTTGTATCTTTCAATAACCCATCGAATCTCAATCTCTCTGAGTGCACACCTTAAAGGGTGCACCAAGAAAGGGGTGGGAAAATCATTGGTGCTTCATAAGATTATTGTTTCTTTTACCACATGTTATCTACATACTTATCTCCTAAAAGAATTTAAGCTAAGTTTTATCTTCTCAGTTGAACCTATTCCAAATATTTAACACACTTTATCCTCCTTTTCCTTACCTAAATCTCATTTTGTCAGTCAACTATATAGGGTCAACTGGGTCGACCCTATATAGTTTTGGGTTATTTTCACTTAGGAACTATTTTGACCTTTGGTTGACCTAGCTCAAGACCTAGTGAATTATTATCCAGAATTATACTGGGTTAACCCTATTAATTGACATTTTTGGAATAATTTAGGTTAAGATCTACCTATATAGACAAGTTAATTTCCCACCATTTGATAAGAAGAAGCAAAGAAGTAAGAACAAATGAACATCTGTTTATTAACCATTATACTTGAGGAATAAATATTAGGGTTCCATACTTTCTTTGGAGATACTAATATTATCTTATAGAGAAGTCTTTTAGATGCATTGATAGGTTGTGTATCCTAGAGTAGAATTGTATTTATTATCCTTACATATCATAACAATTTCTTGCAAAGCACCTTGGCTAAGGGAGAGATTGAGGCTCAATGGGTTCATCTTAAATGTAAGTATTCATAACTTTATTTATCCTTTATAAGAGTAGATAGATAATGAAGTTGTGCTTCTCTTCCATGAATTATAATTTAATATTCATTGATGTGAGTATATGTATTTTATGCATGTTTAGTTTTTGTTTTGTTTCTAACCCCCACTTTGTGCCACAAGCTCTGGTGAGTACTAGATTAGATTTACTTTATTGTTATTAGCATAGGTGAAATATTAAAACCTAGGATCCCCTTAGGTTTATTATGTGATTATGTTATATTGGAGGCTTTAGAACCCTCCTTATCATAGTGTATTGTGATAATTAACCCTCTAATTAGGTCTAGTGGATCCCCATATTGGTCATGCTCCCACTTAAGAAATGTATTCCCAATCGTAAGTGTAGGTATGATCTATCTTCTCTTAGCCAGGATTGATTTATAGACATGATGATTTTTTGATTGGATACATTCTCTATTTTTATATATATCTTATTATATCATTTAACTATGTGTCAAATTTTACTTCACTTATCTATTTCACATGGATCTTTATATTACACATTTTGTGTTGTATATGGTTTAAATTTTTTCTTATAGTTTATTTGCATGCTTTCTATGGTTACATGATTATATTTATGAGTTCATTTCTTTTCAAGGATGTATTTATCTTTTCTCATGTTTATTTACTACCTTATCTCAACAACATGAATAATTATTATTGTGACTTGATTCTAAAAACCCTACTCTCCTTAGTAATCCTTCTTTACCATTTTATCAATTAACAAAAAAATCATCTCATTATAATTCTATCTTACCGATCTACTTTGATCTCATTTTATTCCCTTATTTAATTTCATAAACTAATCATACACATGCTTGAAACTTGAGATAACATATTGGTTCATAGGTAAGCTGAAGTGTTTAGTTAGTCATATCTTTGGATACTTAACTTCCTTTAGCCAAATTCTAAAGCTCATTAATGTGTATCACTTTTATCCCTCATGTTGGTTATACGAATATGTATGGATGAAGAATCATAAAATCCATAAAATATAAAATCTAAATCATTTGAAAAAAAAGGCAATGATAAAAAAGGCAACATACAAATCTCAAAAGTCAAATCACACTAAAAGAGATGATTCATAACACATCTTTTTTCCTAATCAAAGATTAAATTCCACATTTGGACTCATGATAGATTCAAGTTCCATTATAATGTGGTAAGCCATTATATTGGGAAAGGAGAATAAAAATCTTTTAATATTACCTACTTTTTCATATAAGTACCCAATCTTCATAGTAGACTGATAGATCTACAAGAGGTCTTGAGGAATGGGCAACATGTTGTGGGAAGGTATTTCCATTTTAATTTTCTTGATCATCTAACTATAATGAATTGATCTTAGTATCTCACTTATTTTCCTATACAACTTTGTAATTATTATGAGTGTCCTTTGTATTTTGATGGTCACTAACCACCTAGTGTCTTTCTTGTATACTTAGGGTGCCTCATGTTTTCTAAGGTCTTCTCATATATACCTACGTTATGATTTTTACATTCCCTCTTCCATTTATAACATTCCTAATATTTCCCCTTGATAAATATTATTTTTTTAACTGATCATTTTCTTTAGGGTTTCCATTTATGAGTTGAATTATAAGATCATGGGTAGGACCAGGACTTCCTCATAAATTACCACATTACAAACATCCTTTCAAACTCATTTTCACAATAGTTTCCACTTCATTGGTGTTTTATTTGTGAGTTACAATGTAAGAGAATTGATAGGACCAAGCATTCCTCACAAATTATTCCAATACCCTAGTCATAATGAAATTACATGTATCAAATTTGAGATAAGTGCTAATTGATTATGAGTTACACATCATTGACATGCTTCCCATATTGATATAATATGTTTTATGATTACTTCATTAATATTTAACTTTTATCTTCTTATTTTCTAATTGCATGTATGATTACATCCATTTTTTTAAAAATTTCATATTTTCCATCTTGAATTAGAATGATCAATTTAATTTAATTTTCTAGTTTTGTCTTTCTCTTTATACTTCCTAATGTGATTTAGTATGATTGATTAACTTAATTTTTTTGTTTTTATACCATTTGGTTTTCATGTGCCTTCCATTTTATTACCATATTTTCATACTTCTAAATGTGATACGGTATGCTTTTTTTTAACTTGGTAAAAATATTTTACATGGTTTAAAAACATTTTTTACCCTTTTTTACTATCCTTGGTTTATTATATTTAGTTGTATTTTGTTATTACACAATTCTCATCATGATATAATGTGTAGTACATTTGATTTTTATTAATTATACTTTTATAAGTCATTTTGCCTTTTTATTTTTAACCATGAATGCATATCACAAAATGCTATAAAATAAAAAACACTCAACACATATTTCACTTGCATACACAAAAAAATTTAAATACATGTGTTAGAAATAAATATATCCATGCATCAACATCCACATACAAGTACAACTTAGGAGATCAATACAAATGTTTATATATATATATATATATATATATATATATATATGAATCACTTGTTTTATACAAATATTAAATATAATAGCTCTATCTCTAAGGTTGGGCTCCATCCTGCCTATCATGTGGCCTTACCATGCTACCCATAGATGCTTGAGACTATCCCCTCTAAATGGTATGTTGTAATGAGGTAGTCTATAATCTCAAGCCTATAACCAATCCTTATAGATTGGCCACCTAAGCATGCAACTAGCCAAGTTGGATAATAATAGCCATGTGTTCCACTCTCTCATGTGTCAAGGCCTACTAGGCATATGCCTCTCCCTCTCTGACCCCTACCAATAGATGAATTACATTTACACATGCCTAAATCTACCTTGTGGCCTCCCCTACTAGTCTAAACTAGCCTACTTGGGTTGGGGTAGATGGAACCATATGAACATCCAAAGTGGTGGGGTTGAATGGTATCAGCATCCCATCCCAAATGGCATGATGCATAGCCATAATTAATGATCCCCATCTGACCTCCACTACTACAAGATATAAAAAACCAAAAATTAGATAGGCATTAGATCACATATATATCTCAAAGTCATCTATCTACCATACTCATAATGCAACAAGTATCTTATATTAAAAACCTAAATTAAAATTACAACATTTATCACTAGTGTTGGTGTCACCAACTACCATCTCCCCATTCACTTTCCCATTGATAACTATCTCTCTATCTACTCACCCATTGATCACCTCCTCTATAGGTCATATACACACAAGTTTAATATTCAAATTTACCATTCGATCATGTTGTGATCCTCTCTTTAGAGGTACCTCTCTAGACCAGTTATGACTTAAAGTAGTTATTGGGTCTCCTTATGCTTCAACCCTCACCTATGTCTCCTCTCATAAGTGATTCCTCTTCCTCTGATGTGGTCATGGTCGTAATTTTTATTGATGATGTGGTTCTTAATGTGTAATTTCATCCATGTCCATGGCATCTCCCCTATTAGCTCTATTGTCACCTATTATTGTACTTGACAAGTCCATGATCTAGCATTTTATGGCCTTATCACTTGTATCTATAACTATACCATTCCTCCTCCCCTCCCTCTTGCCTCTCTATCATGACATGCCTAATAATAATGCATTATTAGAGGGGCCACTAGGTGTGGGAGTCTAAACTATCCTGATACATGTGCCACTAGATGTAGCTCTACCCATGAGGCGTAGTGACATGTGATCCAAAATTATGATAAGCCTATAATAATAGTCACCCAACTAGTCCATATAGTATCAATGTGTGTACAAGTCTACCACATAATCTATCCTCATGTGATAGTCTATAAATTTGGCACATAGGGCATGGCCCATACTACATGATCCTATCTCGACCAAATGACTTGAGGTAACTTGTCATTGACCACGTAAGACAACCTAGTTGGTTGATACATGGGGAACCTCTCATATATCCAATCACTCAACAAAAATATATCCCCCATGGTCTTCTTCCCTCTAAAGAAAATCCCATACATATGATGCTTGAGCTAGACCTAGGTGACAAACCTAAAATCATAGACTGCTCCATGATCTAGTATCGACTAACACAAGGCTATTACATACATCAATACCTTATTTTTTGACTTGTGATAGTACTTGTACTATCACAAGTTCTATCAATATATTTTTATGTTTGAAATGGATGTAATGTAAGTATCAAATAATCTCACCTTCAATCTAGGGTATATCTTATCTGAGTATGTTAGCCACTAGGATAGTGCTCATCTCTCATCTAGATCCTTTAGTGTGTCAATAATCACTAGTGTCCCACCTATAAGAAGTCCAAGTAATGCATGGACATCCTCTAGAGTGATCCCCACCCCAACCTATCTCCTACTCTTCTTATAAACTAAGTTGACCAAGTTGACTCTATTCCTTCATAGTTTTGACTTTTTAAACATTTACCATAAATGTCTTAGGAATTTATTGGTCTAACTTCTTCCTACCAATATCCCATTCTACCCCTAGTCTACCTAAAAATTTTCTAGGGTCAATTTTAGTGCCTATATTTCTTCTACCAATCAATTTTCTATATTTGACTTAGTTTTAAATAAAAATACTCAAAAAATTGAAATTCACAATTGGTTACTTGTGTTGCACTCACTGCAATCGCTAGGCATCCTCCCCATCTTAGTTGTCATATCCTCATCATGATAACTCTTTAGTCTCAAACTAGGTCTCTTAGAGATCTATTTTCTTAGAATAGAAAAAATAACAAATGAATTAATTTTCATGGTATTGATATTTACTATTCAAAATTATTACCTTTTAAACATTTACCACCAGAATCCATCTTTTGATCATATCTTTGTTATACTAGATATTTTTTAAACCTTAATATGTTTTGGAATCCTAATATTGTAGAGAATATTTTCACATGTTACATGTATATTTTGCAAAAAAATTGATTTTTTACTAATTTTTATAAGTTTTCCTAATGTTCCTTATATTGAACAGCTTCACATTTCTTACATCTAATTATTTATCTACAACACTAAGGTAGTTAAAGGTATGATTTTTTTAATTTTGTCCTTTCATTTATCTCACTTTATTTTTAATACAATTCATTTAGCTTCAATATTGTGTGTTGTTATGTTCTTTACCCGAGGCACCATCCCCTATTATACCTATGTGAGATATGTTGAGCTTAGAGTTGGGCATATGTATACACATAATATCTTAAAATTTTATCAATTAATAATGCTTTCTCTCTTGTAGTAACCAGTCAAGTCTTAATCTCTTTGAGTATATGTCTTAAAGGGTGCACCAAGAAAGGGGTGGGTAGACCATTGGTGATTCTCATGATTGTTATCCCCTATACTACCACTTGCTATCTACATAACCATCTCATAGAAAACATCCCTAATATTTGAATCCTCTCTTACACTCTCCTCTAGTCATTTTTTTCCTTAATTAGCCCCTTCCTAAGCCTAAAATCCTTTACAACAATTTAAGTTACACTTTTAAACCCATCTGTATACACACAATATTTTCAATCTTTTATCAATTATTAATGCTCTCTATCTTGTAGGAAACCATCGAGTCTCAATCTCTCTAAGTGTATACCCTAAGGGGTGCATCAGAAAAGGGGTGGTCAAACTATTAGTTCTTTGTAGGATTTTTGTCCATTTTTACACTTTTTATCTACACATTTGTCTCCTAAAAACCATTCCCCTAAGCTTTCCATCCTTTTTTTCACACTCCTCTAGTATTTTACCACCTTCAGTAGCCCTTTTCCTAACATAAAACCCTTTTTTATAGTTTACATGACTATTTTAGTTGTGTCAACCTTTTACTCTTATTGAAAAAACTTATTTAGTGTCTAAGTCAGCCCCTGGCCAACCTAGTCCATGACCTAGTGGTTTTTTATCTATAACGATACTAGGTCAAATGGGTTGACCTTTTTAGATAAATTTTTTGGAATGGTTTAAGGTTAGATCCACCTATATAAACTCAATCAGTTCAACATTTATAAAAGAAGAGGAGAAGAAGTAAGGTATATTTCACATATACTTATCCACTATTCTATTTGAGGATTAATATTAGGGTTTCATACTTTATTTAGATATACAGATCTTGTCTTTTGGATAAGTCTTTTGGATGCATTGATAGGTTGTATAACCTAGAGATAATTTATCCTTGTCATCCTTACATACCATAATAAACTCTTGTGAAGTACCTTGGCCAAGGGAGAGATTGTGGCTCAGTAAGTTCATCTTCAAAGGTATGTATTCCTAACTTTTTTCCTCTTTTATAAGAGTATATAGATATATATTTACACTTCTCCTCCATGCATTATGATTTGGTAGACATTGACATGAGTATATGTCTTATATCCTTGTTTAATTTTGTTGTTTATTACCCCCACTTTGTGACACAAGATTTGGTGAGCACTAGATTAGATTTTTATTAACTTTTTATTAGTTTAATGAATATAAAAACATAGAACTTAGTTAGGCTTATTGCATAGTTTTGATTGACTAGAGGCTTTAGAAACCTCCATAGTGATATTATTATGATAAAATATCCTCTAATTCTATCTAGTGGATTGATATTGGTCATAAACTAGATTATCTGATGTATCCCCAATTGGAAGTGTAAGTAGGATCTATCTTCTTCGAGATAGGATTGTTTTTTAGATCTAATGCATTTTTTATTGCATATATTATAGTGAAATCGATGTGAACCTAACCCTTGTAGGTTTTTTTTCACACTTATTTATTCTATCATTTTATTATTTTTCTATATTTGTGATACTAGGTCAACCAAGCCAGTATAGTTTCTAACTTCTATGCATAGGTATAACTCACAGTCACATTAAAATTACTATATTATTTATATGTAAGTATTCATTAAATATAGGTTACTAGATTAAACAAGTCAACATAGTCTTTTTATTCAGTTTTAGATAATGTACTATGTCAAATAAGTTAACTTAATCTCTTATTCAACTCTAAAAGATCAAACTAAGATGTGCATGTTGACTTAGTATCATAGTCAGATTTTAGATAACAGACCAAGTTGGCCAAGTTGAATCAATCATCTTAAATAGGCTTTATCAAATAAGGAATCATAGAAATAGTTGACCCAATCGACATAGTTGGTAGAACTTAAAAGTAATATTCAAGGCACTTCAATATAAATTTCATAGTCCTCAGCATCTTCCAACTCACTAAGGTTCCTTAAATTCTCTCTCTTTTAATTAAATCATTCATTATAGTTATATTTTTCATAAGTTTTCAGCCTTAAAAAATATAATATTATATCAAACTAGGTTGACCTAGTTGACCTAATTCTATAGTCTATCTCTTATCTAAAATACTAGGTCAACCTAGTTGACTTAGTTATTAAGGACTCTTAATTTTACATTATAGTGTTGACCCTATCGAATCTATTATATAATGATTACATATAATGTCATTTTAATCAACTATATACCATGCTTAAATTGGGAATCAACAATTATGTGCTATTAATTAATTCACACTTTTATTTTTAGCTATTTTCATGCTTAGAGTAGCTCACATGGTCTAGTTAGGTAGTTTTTAAATATACTATTTTGTTTCACTATTTTTCTCTTTCTTACACACACTATCAAATCACATAATTTCAAAATGCATGTAAACATTTGTCTACCCAAGGCCTACCTACTTGGATTTCATCACCAAGTGGGAATTCAACTTGGTTTTATGGCCATGTATGAACACATGGTTAATGATATATATTGTAAAAACACCTGTCACCCTTATCATTGAGGGATTATGAAGTGAGGGGGTAGGCCTCAATACCAATCCATTACCATTGCCAACATAGATTCTTTTTAGCCTAAACATCCTAAAACCATCCATAGATTACTTTCTAGTTTCCTAGTTTCAACCAAATTCCCTATCACACTCAAAATAATAATTTATAATAATATAAAACACTCATGATTCCCACTCAGCTATCATTTAATTTTTAGTTAACTAATTGTTCTTTGATCATTTTATCTTTATTCCAAAAATTTGCATTGGTTAGCATTGGTGCAAGGTTTTGTGTTGTATGCCCGAATTGGATCATTCTTATTGATCTAATTATTTGTGTGATTGATCTAATTTCCTATTTCAATTACATTACAAATTTTTTACCTATTTTTAGTACATTTTTATTCTATTTGACATAGTCTCTTATAGACTATATTTTTCCCTGACTATAGTAATGAGTTAACTTAGTTGACCCAATACTCATTTTTACTTATTAGGTTATAGCACTCAATTGACTTGGTCAACTTTGTATCCTTATTAGACTATCTATTTTCCTATCTATAGTATTCATTTGACCTAGTTGGATTTATACTATTTTGCCTCCTATTTATAGGACCAGGTCAACCTAGTTGACTCTGTACTCTTATCTATCTTATCTATCTCCTTGATTTTGAATCAAATTTGCCTTCCCTATCTCTCTCCTACATCATGAACTTCATGTTTTAAGAAAAAACTGATTTTAATTCAATAAATATGATGAGTCTTACCAACCCTAATAGGTTCTCCCATAAGTAGCTTGTGGCTCCTACCCTAGATGAAATTAATGAACATGTATCTACTTGCACTACAAACTATGGGACCCCTCCTCATATCTCTTTACTTCATAATCCTCTCTTCTCATTTGAAGATAAACCTAAATTAGAGTATACACTAGAAATGCTCTTCTACATCAATGAGTTTCCTCAACATCAAGGAAAGGATCCTTCTACTATTTACCATCTCATGATAAATGGTCAAGTTGAGTATCCCCATTCACCTTATCCCACATTCTCACATGGATTTGGGGATAATAGTATATTCACTTCTCAGCCTCTTCCCTTTATTTTGACCCCTTATCATACCATTATATCTTCATATTTAATTTATTCCACCTTCATGCCTAGTATCTCTACTAACATAGTAGGTTCTACATCTAGTGGGCCTCTTACAAAACTAACTCTTCTCAATTCTTCCACTAATGCATCATTTATTACCCATTGTAATCATTCTTATAGTACTACTTCTTGTCACCCTTCTACTAGTACATATTTTTTCACAAAATAAAATTATGCCACTAGTGCCTCACTTACTAATAGTTTTTATCAAACTCCTGCTAACACCCATAGTTGTACCCAAGCCATTACTACCAATTCCAATGCTTCAAACAATGCCAATAATGTAACTTAATCCCATCAATTCCTATTAAAAAATCCTAATCAAAGTAATTCTTTCCAAGCTAATAATGCAAATCAAATGATGAAAATGTAAAATCATCTTATCCATCTTCAAACCCACCCTTAATAGATGTTATGGGGCACACATAACCAAAATGTTCCCCCACCTCCTCTTTGGGATTGCCATGGTAATCTTATCCCTAAACCTCTTTTTGTTGATAAAATTATCAAACACCTTAAAAATGAGCCTCTTAAATCTCAAATTACTAATATCGATATAGCAGGTATCACCACTATCATTTCTTATAATGGGTCAACCTATCCTACTCTTCATTTAAAAACATATAAAGATGGGTCAACATGAATACCTTTGCCTCTACCAAGATATTAAAAAAAATCTCATAGGTGATGACTATATTGGTAAAACCAACTCAAATCTCATTTCATTACTAGTTTGGAAGACTTAGTTAATGCTCTAGTCTAATAGTTCCAAACTAGTGATCTCCCTAAAAATACCTTGGCCCATTTTATCAATTGTAATCAAATAAAAACTGAAACCACACAATATTTTATCAGATTATGGAATAATTTGTCTAAAAAATGTGAACATAATATGGTTGATGACAACCTCTTTAATCTATTTACCAATGCTCTTTACCCCAAGTTACAATATCAGGTCCAAACTCTCTTTCCACATACTTTAGAAGAGGCCATTGACCAAGCCAAGCATCAAGATTTCCTTATGATTTAATTTGAGCCATCCCAACCTTCTATGGGTACTCATATGTTAATTGAGAGTAAGAATCATCATGTTACTAATGATGGTGTCATTGAATCTTATAATACCATTCATATTATTTAATTTGTTATTCCCAACCAAACTCTAGAACAAGCTTCCCCTCCCAACCACATCACTAATCCTTATTTATATTCAACCAATAACATAAATGTTCATAAACCTTTATCCTTAGTGTAATTACAAAATTTATACATAGGAATCTACCATAAGAACTTGATACCACTCAACCCATGAAATCTTGGTACAATCCCAAAAAAATTTGTTGGTTTCATGCTAGTTGGGGTCATTCTCATGGGACATGTGGGAAGATTCATAATTTGTCTATGGATTTCATTCTTGTTACAAATTTTAACCATGATTCTATCATTAGTAAATGACAACAAGCCTATGGAATTGATTTCAAATCCTATGAAACATAAACTAAATCTCAGACTCTAAACCAGGGTAATGCTCATTTGGCCATATATAGAGATCCTCTTCCAAATCACCAAGATAACTGAGAAAATCCTACCTCTTCTACCAATAATGTTGATAGTCTTCTTGACCAAAATCCTAAAGAGAATGTGGTCAATATAAATAACATGTAAAGGTTGGTTGATTTCATTTATCCTTAACCCATCCACACACCTCAATTTTCTCACACATTTCATGTTATCCAAGATTCTTCTCCAACTCACTTAACCAAGTTTGGGTAAGAAGACCTCATATCCTTTGATGAAGAAATTACAACATCCCCCTTGGATAACACTTCTCATACCAATTTTACCATCCCTCAAACCTCTTTACCTATCACCAATGATACTCAAACTTCTATCAACACTTCTTCTCAAACCAAACCTACTTTAATTACCCCATCCTCTCAAGATAATCAATAAACTTGTCCTTTACTTAAATTTTCTACCTCTTATCATCATAAATTCAAATGCACTTAAAATCCTCCTTGTAAGGACCTCATTCAACACTATGCACCTCTTTCCAATAGGCCTCTTATGGGTTATGATGAATGGGATCCTATCACAAAACTTACTAATCTCCCATCTCAAATCCCATTTCCTAAACTTATGTAGACCACTCCACATCATCGTAACCATCTTATGTAGATTTTATTCAAAATGAACATCCTTCATCCTCCCCTAGTAGGATTTGAATCCACCTTATCTGGATCATACGATAGGATTTTAAAATAAAATGAAGAGATGTCCATACATGTTGATAAAATAATGGAAACTTATCTTTCCCTCGAATTCCCCATTACTTCCATAATCCCTGATGAGATTTTGCTTTGCACAGATAATCCTCCACTTTTTATTAGTGTCCAAATCAATGATATCCAATTCAAGTGTGCTTTTATTGATGAGGTATCTATCACTTATGTTACTTCTCTTGAATTTATCAAAACCCTTAGATATTTAGAATGTAATATTAAGTCCACACACAACACATGTTAAGGCTATGACTATAAGAAAATGCCTCCTTTAGGTTATGTGTGGATCCAAATTACTATCCCACCTATTACCATTCATGTGAAGGTGATGATATTTAAATTTTCTTTATCTTATAAAAATTTTCTTGGTAGGCCATAGACTCATCACATGAGAGTCATTGCCTCTTTTACTTGCCAATGTGTCAAATTTCCTCACAATGGAGGCATCTATAGGATTCAAGGTGACACCAACTTTTAGAATTTTGAATAGTTTTAAGACCATGGTGTAATTAATATTCCTACCATTTCACCATTGATAGTTCTATTTCATGAATCTCAATTATTTAACTTTCTTATCAATTCCACTTGAGGATACAATGGTCACCCCAAACTCATTTGGAATATACCCCCTAACCTCCTAGATTTCAATGATGATGAGCCTAATGAGACTAATTTAAAGATTAAAACTTTGGATCTCTCACCTCATCTCATCTCTCAAATTATTCCTTATTTGAAACCTCATTTCCATTAACCACCTTGTGAGGATATACCCATTTATTTAACTAATACTTAGCATTTCATTTATCACACCACATCGGATGACAAGGTCATCCCTATCTACACCATTGATCTTCATGCACATAATTATGATGATGGATATACCTTAGATGATCCATTCTTAGGAGGTATTATTCAGGCTTGAGATGCTAATATTATTTGTTATCATTCTTATTTACTTCAATATTTTAGTATATATTCTAGCATTCCATCATATACTATTCCTAATTTTAGCATTTTTCCTCTTGAACATAGGGTAGAAATCATGTGCACACCTATAGTTTATAAAGAAAATCATAAGAGTATGTTTATGGATCATTATATAACTTTACCCTATCACTTTTATAGATACCATAACCCCTCTAACCAACTTATCCCTAAGATGCTTTCAATTATCCTTCAACCTTCCATGCATCCCATTCCTCCCTCAGTATAGCCTAGCTCATATCCCATTCCCACTCCTTCTAAAATGGAGTCTCTTCCTATTTTTGATCCTATTTATCCTTGAATTGAGACTTATCTAATCTTTCTATGAACCCCACCTTATCTTGGTGATGGTTTTCTCTTTTTACAGTAGTTGGCTCCTTCACCCACCAAATGCATTGATTATCCTCATTGTGCCATTCATAAAGTTGTCGATCACTAGGCTAGAGAGTGTTTCCTATACTAATATTCCTTCACTTCCATTTCCACTTCTCCAATGAGTACACCCATAAAATTTAATGACAATCACATATGTTACTTTCATGGCATAGATAACCATTCATCCATGTATTATCATAAGCTACAATAATATATTGACACCTTGTGTCCCACCATTCCTCAACCCTTAAATAAGATTATACCTTCACAAAAAATATTACTTATATATCTTCCCAAATAAGATGAGTTTTATTTTCTATGGCACCAATATGGTACACATCACACTGATCATTACCACATCCTTCATCAACATCTCAAGAATCACCTCCTAACTATTCTTGTACCTTTTACCCTTCCTTTCGCATGTTGTTCTTGAAAGAAGGATCCCCATTCTTCCCCTATGGATCGACCTCCTATGGTTCCATCTCCACCTATGGTCCCTTCTCCATCTACTATCTCTCCACATGTGACTCCCTCACTTGTGGACCTTTCCTCACCCATGGAACCATCTCTACTATCTCTCATAAAATCCACTCTAATGCATTCTCCTGAGCATACCCTACATAATATCCCTCATCAACATGATCCTTTAATTATTCCTACATTTTATATCAAGGAGATTTGATATGAAGTATTTTCTCGTCTTTCCCTAAATATCAATGAGGTATTAACTATAGTTTGCATTCAACTTCATAGAGACTTATCAGACGTTATGGATAATGTGTGTGGACAAGTATATCAGTACTTTTTAACACAAGCATGGAATTATTATTATTATTTATTCATTTTTATGAGATATGTGCTCCAAATTTACACTTATCTATTTTATATCATTTGACATTGTGTCAAATTCTTATTTATCTTACATGGTGACTTTTGTTTTTCATTAAATGTTGCTTATGATGTCATTATGTTCTCTTATGGATTCTTTTTCATAATTACATCCTTGCTCTTTTGGAATTCATTCCTTTGTTCTTGTTATTTTTCATGATTATTTGTTATCTTATATCTATAAACACATATAATTATTATTGTGACTTAGTTAAACAAACCTTGTTCCCTTTAGTCATTCCTTATTCACCATGTGATCAGTTAGAAAATAAATCATCTCATTAGAATATATTTTTACCAATTCATTTTATATCTCCCTTTCTTACTCTTTATTCCATTTCACAAACTAATCATACACATGTTTGAGACTTGAGATAACATGATGGTTCATAGTTAAGCCTAAGTGTTATAGTCAGTCATGTATTTAAATACTTAGCTTCTTTTAGATAAAACCTAAATCTCATTCATGTGTATAAATATATCTCTTGTGATAAATAATTCCAATTCTATATGGAGGAGGAATCTTAAAATCCATAAAATATTTAAAATACAAATCATTTAATGAAAGGAAATGATCTAAAAGACAAAATTAAAAATTGTCAAAAGTCAAATCACACTAAAAGACATGAATTTAAGCACATCTCATTTTTCTAATTGAAGCTCAAACTCCATATTCAGCCTCATGATATATCTTAGGTCCATTAGGGTGTGGTAAGGCAACATATTAGAAAAAGAGAATAAAAAATATTTTAGTGCTACCTACTTTGTCATGTAACCAATCTTCGTAATAGATCAAAGGCTTTGTAAGGGGTCCTCAAGAATGGGGAACATGTTGTGGGAAGTTAGGTCCATTTTAATTTTCTTGTTCAAAAATTCCAACATGATTTGATCTTAGTACCACACTTATTTGCCTACATATCTTTGTGCCTATAGTGAACAAGTATCCTTTGTATATTTGTGGTCATTAGTCACTTAGTGTCTTCTCATGTCCTTAGTGTCCCTCATGTCTCTTAAAGTATTCTCATAAGAGGCCTATGTTATTATTCTTACATTAAATTTTTCACTCCCTATAATCCTAATATTTCCCCTTGAAAATATTATTTTGTTCACTGATCACTCCCCCTAGGGATTTCATTTATGAGTTGCAGTGTAAGACCTTGGATAGGACCAGACCTTCCTCATAAATTACTAAATTTTCACATCACCATTCCAAACATCCCATTTTACCATATTTTCACATTATTTACACCTTATTGGTGTTCTCTTTGTGAGTTTTAGTGTAAGACTATGGATAGGACTTAGCTTTCCTCATAAAATTTTCCAATATCCAAGTCACAATGAAATAACATGTGTCAAATATGAGATAAGATGTGATTTATTATGAGTTACACATAATTGGAATGATTTCCATCTTAATTTAGTATGTTTTATGCTTAATTCATTAATATTTCACTTTTATCTTCTTATTTTTTGATTTCATGTATGAATCCAACCAATTTTCTTATGTTTTCATACTTCGAAACTTGAATCTCAGTGTGATGAATTTAAGACCATTTTACCAATTTCATTTTTATTTTATAATTTCTAATGTTATTTAATACGATTGATTAAATTAATTGATTTATTTTTATACCATTAGTCTTTCATGTGCTTTCTATTCTATTACATTGATTTCATACTTCTCAATGTCATTTAGTGTGATTTTACTTGTTTTAATTTGGTGCCACTCTTTCTCATGGTTTAAAAATAATTTTTGCCATCTTGTTTACCACATTTTTTTGTTTATTATACTTAATCATATTTTGTTATTACACATTTCCCAATGTGATATAGTGTTTAGTGAATTTGTTTTTTATTAATTATATTTTTCCAAGTCTTTTTCACCTATTTGTTTTTAAACATGCATGTGCACTACATAATTATAAAAAAGAAAACACCACACATATATTTCCTATAACATCTAAAAAAAATCAAAATACATATTCTAGAAAGAAATATATCCATGTATCCACAACCATAACCAAAATATAACCTATAAGATCAACATCTAACTATCAAAATAGAATATCTCTCTCTCTATATATATATATTGTGTGTTTTAATACAAAGTACAAAAATACCTCACTCCATTTATAAGGTTGGGCTCTATCATGTCTATCCCATGGCCTAGCCATATTACCCATAGATGCCTCAAACTATCCCCTCTAAATAGTATGTTATAAGGAAGATGACCGAGATATCAAACCTACTACCTGTCCCTATAAGTTAGCCACCTGGGCCTGTACCTATCCCAATTAGATAGTGGTAGCCATATGCATGGCTCTCTACTAAGACAATTCCTACCATTCTTATACCTATCTTATTCCCACACCTAATAATGGTTGTATCTTATCTTTGCATGCTTGTAGCTACCTCATGGCCTCCCATACTAGTCTAAATCAACCTACCTAAGCTAGGGTAGATGATACCATAAGATCATCTGATAAGGTGGGGTTTTATCATGTCATCACCTCATCTATAATATCAAGGTACACTCCCATCACCAAGGATCCCCATCTAACCTCCTCCTCATCTATAGGATTGATAAAATTCAAACTAGTTAGCTATTAGATCACATATACATATCAACATTAATATATCTATCCTTCATATACAACTATTTTTCTATATCAAAGACTAAAAATTACAAACATTTATTACCTATCCTGGTGTCACTAATCACCATCTCCCTATCTACTCATCCAGTGAGCATGGTCTATCCATCAACTTGCCCCCCAAGTACCTTTTTCATGGGATGCATTCTAATCAAATAAAACCCTAGGGTTACCACCCATGCACATCTTGAGCCTCACATTATTGGTGCCTCTATAGACTAGCTCTACCTTGGGCTGACTAATAGGTCATCTTGGATGACTACCCTCTATGCTCTCTCCTATCACTAGCATTTTAATCAGTGGTATGATTGAGGTGGTCACCACTCCTCTTCCTATGGTGTTGGTTTTAGTACATGTGGCACCCTTGCATCCACATACATGCCCTCTCTAACTATTGACTATCATGATCAACTAGTACATGGTCTCACACATCATGTTTTATTCTCTAACCTCTTAACTAACACTCCTCTCCCCATCAATTCTTTCACATATTGATCTCAAAATGTAGGAACTAATATAAGAGTCATCAAGTGAGGGATTTCAAACTATCCTGGTAAGTGTGCCATTGATTGTGGCTCTACCCACTAGGTGTAGTGGCCTGTGATCCACACTTATGCTACCCTAACACCATAGTCACCCAACTTAGCCAAATAGTTACAATGTGTGCATATAGATTCCACATGATCTCTCCTCATGTGAACATATATAGTGCTAGTACATGGGGCATGGCCCATGCCTCTTGATCTTATCTCCATCTCAAAACTTGAGGCAATTGATCATCAACCACATGGGGCAACCCAACTAGCTGATACATCAAAAACATCTCATATATCTAGGAACTCAATAATACCATTGGTCTCATGGTATTCTACCCTTTGGATAACATCCCATATATATCATGCATGAGCTAAACCCAAATGATAAAACCCAAGTTATAGAGCCCCTTTGATCTAATATATACTAACACAAAGCTATTGCATAAAATGATACCTTACCATCTGACTTGTGACATAACATTCATGCTATCATAAGTCATATCATAGCCTTCTAGATATCCACAATTTGTGTAATATAGACATAAAATAGACTCACCCTTAGTCCTAGGTAAATTTTATTTGAGCACATTACCCATTAGCTTAATTCTCACCTCTCCTCTTGATCATTTGGTATTCCTGTGATCACTGGTTTCCCCCTATAATAAGTTCAAGTAATGCATGGACATCTTTTAAAGTGATACCAAACTCTATGGTATCCTCATCCACCACCCATCTAAATGTATTGGTGAAATGTTCTTAGGCTTCAAGTAAAGTGACCGCTAGATCAACACTTAGTGGGACCTGTCACATCTCCATGATGCCTCCCAAGCCTAATGTGACTAATCTAGCTCTATCTACATCAGTCATGTGCTCCAATGGATCTAGTAGCCATGACACATCCACTAATTACCAAAATCTATTGTATATTTGTAAAAATCAAATGAAAAAAGATGTATTAGATCTCTATATCACTCAATCAAAATACAATCTTTTAAATTTCACAAAAATCAACCAATTTGCCTTAATTTATTCAATTTTTACCAATTTGACCTATTTTTAACTACATTAGCCATTTCAGTACAAAATCAACCACACTATGCCTTACAGGTACTATATCATCCATCTTCCTTCATTTTAGTATTATATCAACCACTTATAAACTAACTAAGTTGACCCTATAGTACTAAGTTGACCCCTTAAAATTAAAACAACTAAGTCAACCTTCTTTTTCCCTCAAAAGTATTATATCAACCATGTATAAAACATACTAAGTCAGCTATGTGGCAGTATGTTGACTCATTTCCCTAACAAATTAAGTCGATCATAACCTACTAGGTTAGCCCTTTCAAAATTTTGTATCCTACCAACTAAGTTGACTGGGTCAACCTTGTTCTTTCAATGTGATGACTTTTTTTACCAATTGTAATAAATAACTTAAGCATTTATTACTTTGATCCCTTCCTACCTAGTACCCCATTTGACACTTATTATCCATAAAAAATTCATAATGTTAATTTTGGTATCTAGATTTGGTCTAACTAACAAATTTCTATAAAACACTCAATTTCAAATAAAATACTCAAAAAATTGAAATTCTTAGTTACTTACCTATGTTGCACTTGTTGCAGTCACTATGCATCCTCCTTATCTTAGCTACCATCTCCTTACCATCCTGGATATCTAGGATCTCATTAAGTTTCTTAGATCTCTATTTTTCTCAAAATAGTCAAATAATAGCAAATTAATTCTTTTTCACCCTACTTATATTTATTATTCACAAATATTTACCCTTCAAATATTTACCATCAACGTCCTTATTTTGATCATATATTTATTTCTACTAACTCATTTTTTAAACCATAAAAAGTTATAAAATATTGATGTCATAGAGAATTTTTCTAATTAGTATATGCATAGGTTACAAAAAAGTTGATTTTTCACTTGTTTACACTAATCTCTATAGGTTTGTCTAATATTCTCACATTGGATGCAATCACATCTCTCACATCTCCTTCTTTATCTACAACACTAAGATAAGTAAAGGTATGTGTTTTTCAATTATGTCATTTCATTTATCTTATTTTCTCCTTATTGCACTTAGCATCAATGTTATGTGTCATCATTTTCTATTATCAAATCATCATCCTATGTTACACTTATGTGACACGTGATGAGCTTCGAGTGGAGGCATATATATACACATAAAATTTTAAAAAATCATTAATTATTAATGTTATCTATCTTGTAAAAACCCATTAAGTCTCCATCTCTCTAAGTTCACACCTTAATATGTGCACTGAGAAAGGGGTGGGCAAACCATTAGTGCTTCATAGGATTATTGTCCCTTTTTCCACTTGTTATCTACATAATTGTCTCCTAAAAACTATTCCCATAAGCTTTCCCTCCTATTTTGCACACTCTTATAGAATTTTACCACATTCAATAGCCCTTTTCATAATTTAAAACCCTTTTTGATAGTTTACATGATTATTTGGTTGTGCCGACCTTGTACTCTTATTGAAAAAAATTATTTAAGGTCTAGGTTGGCCCCTAGCCGACCTAGCCCATGACCTAGTGAGTTTTTGTTAATAATTATAATAGGTCAACCATGTCAAGTGAAACTTTTATAATGGTTTAGGGTTAGATATACCTATATAAACACAATCATTTTATCAATTATAAAAAAAGAGAATAAGAAGTAAGATATATTACGCATCTACTTATCCACCATTATAACTAAGGAGTAAGCTTAAGGTTTCATACTTTCTTTAGAGATACATATATTGTCTTATGGATAAGTCTTTTGGATGTATTAATAGGTTGTGTATCTTAGATCTAATTTATCCTTTTTATCCTTACATAACACAACATCTTATGAATCACCTTGGCCAAGGGAGAGATTAAGGCTTGGTGGGTTCATTTTCAAAAGTAGGTATTCCTAAATTTATTCCTCCTTTGTAAGAGTAAATAGATATGTATTTTCACTTATCTTCCATACATTAGTATTATTTATATATTGATGTGATTATATGTGTTCTATGCATGTTTAATTTTGTTGTTTATTACCCCCACTTTGCGCCACAAGCTTTGGTGAGCACTAGATTAGATTTTGATCTACTTGTTATTAGTTTAGTGAATATGAAAACATAGGACTTAGGGTTATTATGTATTTTTTCTTGATTGGAGGATTTATAACCCTACTTAGTGATATTATTGTGATAAGATATCTCCTAATTTTGTCTAGCAAAACCATATTGGTCATGACCCTAATTATCTAATATATCCCCAATTGGAAGTGTAAGTAGGGTATATCTTCTTTGAACTAGGATTGATTTTTAGATCTGATGTATTTTTTACTCATTTTTTTGTATCCCATTGAGTCTCAATCTTTTTTCGTGCATTCCTTAAAGGGTACACCATGAAAGGGGTGGGAAAACCATTAGTGCTTCTCAGGATTGGTGTCCCCTATAATAACACTTGATATCTATACAAGTTGATTGAGGATCATAGCTTAGGGTTTGAATATAAGAGAAGAAGAAGAATAATAATATATTTCACATATACTCATCCACCATTATAATTAAGGAACATAGCTTAGGGTTTCAATACTTTCTTTGGAGATATAAATCTTATCTTATGGATAAGTCTTTTGGATGCATAGATAGGTTGTGTAGCCTAGAACTGACTTATCCTTATTATCCTTACATGCCATAATAAACTCTTACAAATCACCTTTTCCAAGGGAGAGATTGAGGCATGGTGGGTTCATATTTAAATGTAAGTATTCCTAAATTTGTTCCTCCTTTATAAGAGTAGATAGATTAGGATTTGTACTTTTTTCCCATGCATTAGAATTTCTTATACATTGATGTGAGTATAGATATTATATGCATGTTTAATTTTTATGTTTATTACCCCTACTTTATTCCATAATATTTGGTGAGCACAAGATTAGATTTTACTTTCCTTTGTATTTACTTTGTGAAAATGAAAACATAGGACCTAGCTAGGGTTATTGCATAGTGTTTCTTAACTAGAGGCTTTAGAACCCTCTCTAGTGGTGTTATTGTGGTAATATATCCCTCGGTTAGGTCTAGTAGGTCCATCTTAGTCATGAACTCAAATCTAATATGTATCAAAAATTGAAAGTGTAAGTAGGATTTATCTTCTCTGAGCTAGGATTGATTAATAGATCAAATGCATTTTCATTTTTATATAAACTCCTTTATGGGTTGTTTCTCCTTGATGGATTATTTCTTGGTAGTTATTTTTCTCCATGTGCTATTTATTGAATTGTAGGTGCTGGAACAACTTCTTACTTCCTAAATTTAGACACCTCTTCCTTCTTGGATTGCCCCTTGAAATTATTTAGGTGGAGTTGTGAATGAAATTTCCAACATTTTTTATGCCAATGCCCACACATGTTTCAAAGAGTGAAATAACTCTTTACCATGTCCTTGGATAACCTTCCATTATTTTTCCCTTCTCATATTTATTTAGAGAGTGGTCTTTACAAATTTCATCCTTATTTCTTCTTACATTTCAATCTCTTCTTAAGCTTGGAGAGTGGTGTACACAATTTTTATTCCTTTGAAATATTTTTCTTTTTTAGTGATATATTTATGATTCTAATATTTGGTAAAATAATTTTTATTAATTTAAAAAAATTAACATGGATAGGTATTCCAAAATTCTTGTGTTATATGTTCTTTCTTTATATAATTGAATCAAGCAATAAAATACTCATCTATTTCTTACCTTCTTGGAATGCCCTTATACATTTTACTTGTGTAAGTTTTATGAATTAGTTATGTTCTACCTCTTATTTTGGATTTTCTCTCTTTGGATATGATTTGAATTCTTGTTTTATGTTTATGCATTTATTGAAAATTTGTCCTCTTCTTGGAGTCAACTTTCATTCACCCATGTAATCATGAAGTGATGTTGTGTTATCTCATCCTTCATAGAGGCGTTTACCTTATCTTAGATACTCTTCTTTGTCCCTTTGAATTAGTGCAATATTTTAATTCCCATGCCTCCTAAGTCCTGTGTGTGTGTGTGTGTGTGTGTGTGTGTGTGTGTGTGTGTGTGTGTGTGTGTGTGTGTGTGTGTGTGTGTGTGTGTGTGTGTGTGTGTGTGTGTGTGTGTGTATTCACTTCATCAACTTTTTTCTCTCCTGCTTTGTGTTAGGGTGATTAATTCACCATTATAAATAAATGAGTAATATTTAATTACTCATATTTATTTATAATTATTAATTAGTATGGTTATTTCCCATAGATAATTATTGGGTTATTTAAGGGGGTAAATCATGAAAATATTTTAATCAAGCTACTTTGTTACTCCCATATAATATTTGGAAGATATTTAGTTTAATTGTTTTTATCTCTCCTATTTTTTAAGAGATATTAAAAGCTCATATTCTTGTATAAATATGCAACTCAACATTGTAATACATAGTTGGATTGACTATAATTTGATTCATCCTCAAGATATGGTATCAGATCCCTATAACTCTAACCATATGAAAAACCCCAGAGAAGCCTGTGCACTCTGACAAATGTTTGTAGTAGAAACTAAAAGCAAAGAAATAAAAGAAGCTATGTAAAATGAAAATTTCCCACAAAGAAATAAGAGTAAGAAATAAGCAGCCACATAAGTTGTAGGGGTAATTATATTATAATTCACTTCTTATTTATTTTTGGCATTGGAAATTAGCTTTGGAGGAGTGGTAAAAGTCATTGACAAAAGTATTGAGGAAGTGTTTAAAAAATAGGAGTCAAAGTTAAGACATTGGAGAAAGGCATCTTTATCTAAGACATCCATAGTCCATACACTTCTTTGGCATCCCAATCTAGTATAAAATTAAGAAGGATGATAAACATAAAGTGTGTTGAATGTCATCTTAGACACTTAGCATTTCAACAAGGATAGGACTGGCATTTCAAATATAAACATTGCATCATTCTTGGCATTTAAAAAAATACATATATAACTCATTGATTTATTATTTGACATTGAGTTAGACTTAGTAATTCACCAGTAATTAGTGGCGTCCATAGTGGAGAAGGCATGGAGTCTATAGCAAAAGCATGGAGGAGTGGCATTTCACATAGACTATGTTAGAGTGGTATTTCATAAAGATTTAATATTTTAGTGGCATTCCAAAGCCAAATAAAGGTAGTGCTAAAAATAAAAAAGAGGTTTCTATATTTTATTTTGAGCTTATAATTTCAAATCTACCCTTTACAAGCTATTAGATTGAAATGAAAGTGCCCAACCACTTTTAAATCCATAAACCACTTGATAAATTATCAAAACCGCCTATTATTTACCCAAAACCACCCATTTATATCTTAAAACTACCTAAAAACAATTATTTTGCAGCAATTTTTACATAAAACCACTTATTTTCCAACCCATGGTATTAGGTGGGAGGGTGGTTTTAAAGCAAATCAGAATTTAAGACTCTAAATATCAATTAGTCCATTTATATTCTTGAAATGATGTATAGGAAAGTTGGCGGGAAGATTTTTTGGTAGAGGATAGGTGGGAGGTTCAAATCCCCCAAAACCAATCTTTTAATGAAAATTTTAGAAGCCGTCCAAATTTAGTAATCTACTAGATTTAGTTATAACTAAATAAACTTATAACTAAATAAACTAGCACTAAAAGTACCAATTTAAAAAAAAATAACAAAGGCAAAAAATGCCAAAATGAGGCCAAAGAGCCCAAAATTATTTCTGCTGGATTCATAATTACTCAAAGGTGATAAATACTCTATGCAGAAGACAAAGCTCATAACTCAACTAGAGTTTAAAGAAATTTAGTCTATAGTATATGGCTCATTAACCTAACATGCAATAAACATTGATCAAAAAAGTAAATTTGATAAATCTAATCAGAAGGCTAAGTTGATAATCATGTTCATAGTATCAGATGAAGTCCAACAACCACACATTCATGAAGCCAAAACAACAAAGGAAGCTTGGGACAAGATCCAAACTGTATATGAGGCCAAAAATGAGAGCATAATTTTGTATTTACAAAGTCAATTCCACTATCTCAAATTGAAATTAGAAGAAATAGTGGGGGACTTTTTAAGACATGTTGTAACACTAAGGGCATCACTTCATCCCTTAGGTAAGATAGTTTTAGATTACTCCCTTGTGCCCATTGTCTTGAGAGCTCTGATACCCTCATATAATATTTTTGTGACCATTTTGACTATAACAAAATAGAAACCAAGTTTTAAAAAATTGGTAATAATGTTATAACATGAAAATTCCTCTAATACTCATGAAAAACAAGAACACTTACTATCTTTTCATCTTTAGAAAGGAAAGAAATGAGTAAAATCTTCTTCAAAACATGATTCAAAGTAGAATTCACAAGGAATAAAGTCACAAAAATAATGTCTCATTTATGGTCATTGGGTAAATATACTAAAATATTATTGGTATAATACCTTCAAAAAAGGATCTTCTAGTGGTCAAAAATTCACTAACCAATAATCATCCCCTGGCTCATTCAATAAGCCACAAGGATAGAAAAAAGGGGATTGGTAGAAGAAATCAAAGCAACAAGGAAATATTGTTTAATAAGAAAAACATGATAAGGAAGATGACTACCTATACTCTACATATATCCATGATGTATCCACATCATAAAGTGACATATGGTATGTTGATTTAGGTGCAACCTGACACATGACAGGTAGAAAAGATTGATTTTTCACTTTGAAGAACACACCCAACAAAAATCATGTTTTTTCGAGTGATGATACCTCATATAGTGTGAAAGGAATTGGAAACATTACCTTACCCTTGGGCATGTAAACATGTAAAATCATATATGTTCCCTATGTACCTGGTTTAACCAAAAACTTGTTATTAGTGAGTCAACTCTTAGATCATAATTTGAAGATTGACTTTGATTGTAAAGGTGGAACAAAATTATGTTTGATCAGAGACAAATACAAAAAATCCAAAATTATTGCATGATCATCCAATGTAAACCATATGTTTTAGCTTAATTTCATTCAAAAATATAATGAAGCGCTCATAGCAAAGGACAAATACTCAACACAATTGTGACATAGGAGACTTGGCCACATCAATTTCTGATATCTTGACACACTTCATAAAAAAAATGGTAAGATGATTACCACCTCTTCAAAAGGGTACAAACAAATGTCATGATTACTTAGTAGGAAAGCAACATCAGGTTCCATTTTATAAAAATACCTATAGATCCAATGGTAAACTTAATCTAGTTCACATAGATTTGTGCATACCAATGACACTTAGCCATGCTAGATTAAAGTCCCTCAAGCTATTTTTTTAATGATTTTTCTATAAAAATATTTTCTCTACTATCTAAGAACAAAGTATCAAGCCTTTGAAACTTTCAATAAATTCAAAGTGGCTATTGAAAATGAATCTAGTCAAAAAATCAAGACCCTCTACAAAAATTGTGGGGGGAATTCATCGATAATGAGTTTAAACATTATCTATAAGAAAATGACATTCATTGTCAAATGGAACCTCCATATACACCATAAAAAATGTAGTTTTTGAATAGAGGAATCATACTATTATAGAAATGGTGTGATTTATGATACATGATTCAAGCTTGACAAAGGCATTTTGGGTTGAAGCTACATTGGGTACTCTATTGAGTATATATATATATATATATATATATATATATATATATATATATATATATATATATATATATATATACACACACTCAATAGAGTACCCAATGTAGCTCTTGATGGAGTAGCTCCACATGAAGCTTGGTCAAGGAAAAAGCCATATATAACACATCTTTGAGTTATTGGATGTCAAGAAAGTATGCACAATCCAAAAGCATAATGGACTAAACTTGATATGAAAGCCAAAAAATATGTGTTCTTAGGGTAGAATGAAAAAGAACTTACATATAGACTCATCGATCTATAAACTAGACTAATCTACACCAGTAGGGATGTTTAATTATTTGAAAAGAAATAAGTAGAAGTTCCTTCTATAAGTACACCTGATAAACAAATCAATCCCATGGAAAATATAAAATATGGTAATATCCTAGGTGATTATAGTAATGATGATGGGAATAATCATGCAACTCCACCACCCATAAGAATTACTCAACATATGCCTAAATGGTATACAAATACTCTTAGAGATGCAAAGTTAGATGGTGTTCCAAACACATCCACCATTAGACCAAGGACTCACTGTATGGTTCGTGGTGAGGTCAATTTGGCCTTAATGAGTAAAAATGTTGAGTCTATTGAGCCCTCTACAATTCAAGAACCCCTATAGTTAAAACCTTAGAAAGATGATATGGATGTATAATATAACTCATTGATGAATAATAAAACATGATAGCTTATAGATATTCCACTAGGGAAGAATCCAATTAGATGCAAATGAATCTTTAAGATGAAGTACAAAATAGATGTTAGTCTTGACAAGAACAAGGTAAGACTGGTTGTGAAAGGGTATGCTCAAAAAGAAGGCATTGACTATGAGGAAACATTTTCTCCAAAACAAATATTAAAAAAATTAGGATGATTTTTTCTCTAGCTACACAGTTTAGCTGGAAAGTCCATCAAATGGACATGAAAAGTTCCTTCCTTAATGGAGACTTATAGGAAAAAGTCTACATGACTCAACTAGAAGATTTTATCAAATCTGAAAAAGAAGATAAAGTTCATAGACTTGTAAAATCATTGTATGGTCTTAAATAGGCTCCCAGGGCATGGTATATCAAGATTGATGAGCATCTCCTAAAACATGGATTCAAAAGAAGTCCATATGATCTAAATAGCTACCTCAAATAACAAGGGGGAGATAGTAATTGTAGTTTTATATGTTGATGATATAGCCATCATTGATAGTTTAGTGAAGATGATTGAATCAACAAAGAAATATCTGAATCGATCATTCAACATGATAGATCTTGGACTTCTTCACTATTGTCTTGGTTTATAATTTTGGCAAAGAAAAAATCACATTTTTGTATCCCAACTTAAATATTCCAAGAAATGCTTGATAAATTTCAAATAATGGATAGAAAACCAAATTAAACACTATGGAGATAAAACTTTAGCTATCTCAAGTAAATCCATCACCATAGATAAATGTAACTCTATATAGGTAGTTGATGGGGAGTCTCATTTCCCTGACCTACACTATGCTAGACATCAGCTATGTTGTTATTTATCTTTCAAGGTTCATGTAAGAGCCTAAGATCAGTCATTGGAAAGAATCAAAGTGAGTATTAAGGTAAATCATAGGAACTATGGATTTTGGCCTAGAATACAAGAAGAATGATAACTTCTTCTTGACAAAATACTTGGACTCAAATCATGTAAGGAATATTGATGACAAGAAATCCACTTCAAGATTTGAATTATTTTTGGTATTTGAACTGATATCATGGGGGAGTAAGAATCAAAATTGTGTTTCAAGGTCCTCTGTAGAATAAAAATATCACACAATAGGAGGATATATCTATGAAGTGATTTGTCTTAGATGTATACTTGAAGGATTTGGATTAACATAGGATCAACCAACAATTCTTCAAGTAGAAAATGCAAGAGTAGTGAAGCTTATTCACAATCTAGTATTTCATGAATGCACTAAAAACATTGAGGTGCAAGTTCATTTCATTTATGAACTTGTTTAGAACAACAACATCTAACTCCAATATTTCCTGATATATCAATAATGAGCAATTTTTTTTACCAAAGCACTTACATGGGAAAATTTTGAGGCATTTAGATAATTTCTCTCATGTTCACTTGAGACAATGCTAAATTAAAGGGGGGAATGTTAAGGTGATTAATTCACCATTATAAATAAATGAGTAATATTTAATTAATCAAATTTGTTTGTAATTAGTATATTTAACCATAGATAGTTGTTGGGTTACTTAGGGGGTAAATCATGAAAATATTTTAATCATGGTATGTTGTTACTCTTGTGTAATATTTGGGAGATATTCAGTTTAATTTTTCTTATCTCTCTTATTTTTAGGAGATATTACGAGCTTATATTATTGTATAAATATACAACTTATCTTTGTAATACACTATTAGATTCAATACAATTTGATTCATCCTCAAGACTTTGTTGCACTCAGCTTGGTCATTTATTCTCTTCTCATCATTTATCTTCTCAAAACACACACACACACACACACACACACACACACACACACACACACACACACACTCTAAAAAAATATTAACATGATTTTTTTTGGAAAATCATCTCCATAATAAAGAAATAGAAAAAAAAATGTTATTATTATAATGTTAGGAAGGATGTTGTCAAAGAGGCCAACTCTTTTGTCAAATCCCAAACCCTTCCCTATAACATGAAAAATGAGAAAATAAAACATATTAACATATAATTTAAGGGTGATATATGATTTTATAGATGTGTAATTTATATATCTCCACTTTTGGTGCTTTGTGGCTAGAAACTAGCACTGCCAACACATCCAAGGTGGAAGATAACATCCATGGCCAACTTTTTAGCCTCCAATCATACCCAATTGAGAGATAGAGTACCCATTCTACCCTAAATAATGCCATTTCCAATACCAAAATAAATCTCACATGAATTTTTAATCCCTCTAATTACACCCTAGATCATGTTAATGAAACTTCAGAGATATATCCATGGCATATACTACAATAATCAATTTTGAAATACAACTTTCTTGCAGTAAAGAGACAAGTTCTTGTACTCCAAATAAAATTTATACCTATGGGAACTCTAGATGTAAATAATTAACTTAAAACATCTATACATATTAAAATGACATGTGATCCTATGACCATAACCTCCAAATCCATCTAGATGCATGTTTTCACAACTGTTTAAGAGCTTGGAAATAATCACAACAAATGTTGTCAATGTTGAAGTGGTGGTTGGAGATCTCCACCTTCAATTCTTAGTGGAGGAAATTGAAACTACCAAAACATTTGGGGTGGTAGATAACATTTATAACTAGGTTACTGGCATGTAATGATGGCCTATTGAGTGACCTAATACCCATTCTGACATCAAGAATGCCCTTCCCAATATGGAAAAATTATAATTTTAAGGATAAATTCATACACACACAAAATAGAAACTATAAATCATTTACATTAACTAAAAGATCATTAAAATACATGTTAAATACCTCTAATTTCACCCTAGATCATGTTTATGGAAACTTGGTGATGAATATATGGCACACACTATAGTAATTAGTCATAAAATATAATTTTTTTTGTAGTGAAGAGACAAGTTCTTATCCTCCAGTTGAAATTCTACCTATGGGACCTCCAGATGTAAATCCATAACTTAAAACATATATAAATATGTAAATTACATATAAGTACATGACCATGACCTTAAAATCCATCTAGATACAAGTTTTCACAACTATTCAGGAGCTTGAAAACATTGACAATAAATGTTGTCAACATTGAAGTGGTGGTTAGAGATCTCCACCTCCAATGAATCATGGAAGTAAATTGACACTTCCAACATGTCTGGGGTGATGGATGACATCCATGACCAAGTTTTTATCCTTTAATAATGTCTAGTCGAGTGACATATTATGCATTTAGGACTCAAGAACACCCTTTCCAATATTGTAAAGTTGTAGTTTTTAGGCTAACTTTAGACACACATAAAATATTAACCATAAGTCATTTACATGAAATGAAATAACCCTCACATGTGTGTTAAATCCATATAATTTTACCTTAGATCAAGTTTATGTAACCTTAGAGATGAATTTTTGGCACACACTACAATAATCAATTATGAAATGTAACTTTTTTTAGTGAAAAGATAAGTTCCTATCCTCCAATTGGCATTTCCACCTTTAATACCTCTAGATAAAAAACCATTGATTTTAACACATATGTATAGGAAAATGACACGTGATATAATGACCATGACCTCTAAATCCATCTAGTCAAATATTTTCACAACTATTTAGGAGCTTGGAAACATTGAAAATAAATATAGGTAACCTTAAAGTGGTGATTAGATATCTCCACGTCTGGTGATTCATGGAAGGAAATTGATGTTTCCAACACATCTAGGGTGGTATTTAATGTTAATCACTAGGTTATTGGTCTTTTATCATGATCAATACTAAGTTTTTTATCTCATACCATGTTCTTAGGTACCATGGCCCATTTTATAATTACACCATTCAACAATAGTTTTTGCATCAATCAAAACAACACCATCTTCAAACTTCAACTCTCTTGAAACAAATATTTTTATACTTGATATAACACTATCATGCTCTCATTTTGCATGGCTAGCCTCAATTAAAATCTACATATGTTCTACCCCAATGGTAGCTTGCATCCTATTCAACTAGTAAAACATATGTGCATTTTTGAATTATGACATGTAATTGTCTAACCAAATATAATGATGATTGAAAATAATTTTCCTCTTAGTTAGATTTTCATAAAACATCTCAAAATAGCCTTTCACTTACTTTGTATAATGTAATCAATCATCACTGACTCAAAAATGGTACTCCCTTAATATTTTTTGATCTTGCTCTACACTATCAAGTACATGCATGAATGCTATATACATGAATATAGAAACCTATACCTAGCTATAATACTATGACTAAACTTCCATTTAAGGTTTGAATGTGTAATTATCAAAAAATTCAACTACTGAAAGAATATAACCAAGTGGGAATGTGTCCTTGATTAACTTTAAATGCTCATCTAACCATCTATCCCTGTATGTGCCTTTCATACCCATAAACAATTTTCTCCTTGAATTTGACCATAAATTCTAAAAAAAGTATTTATTTTGTAACAAACTCACACCTTTTATATTTTTTCCATATTTTAATTGATATGTCATAGATTTATATTCACTCAAACCAACTAATTCCTATCCAATTGCACTTTTATTCTCCTCATCGATATACTTTTTTAATTTTTAAAATCCACCATAAATGTTATAATTTCCATCCAAACATGCTTTGTTATAAAAAATTATCCATCTGGTCTTTCAAAAAAATTGTTTAAATAAATTCCCCTACTAATTTTGGAAAAAAATCCATGCTAAAATCCTAAAAAATGTTGTCAATATGTAAATTACAATATATATGGTGAAAAACATCATAGTGCCTTGAAAATTCAATACATTTACTACAAAAACAATTGGTGTATGTGTGATTTATTTTTACATAAAAGGGTTTGGCCATCTCAAAATATATTTGACTACTATAAATTTGTGGATATTTATAAAAACTTAGAGTACAATTGTGTTTGGGTCATATCCAAAAAATGTTTTGGATGTGGTTCATGGTTATGAGAAGCAACTCTTATTTTCATTACATCTCTTGTATTGGGTGAAACTCTTATATTTTATTTCAAAAACTATGCAATTAAATCTTTGAGAGAATCAACTATAGCCTTGTTCTTCCATAGAAGTATACTAGAGAATGCCCAGAGCTCATTAATATTGGAATGATTAAGTATTTTATGTATTCCAATTTCTTTCATTATCTTTTTATATATATGTTCAATGATTGGCTAGTTTTTAAAATTAAGCATTTTCTCCCTATTTGACCATTTACTGCACAAGTTCTAATTATACATTGAGCAACATTATAATCTTTATTGCATGTTTTCATGCCTATAGTATTATATGCATCAAGTATATTTTCAACAGTTTCCTTTTCTTCACCATCCATGTTAGATTTTCTTAGACCTAGGGTGTACATTATAGGTCTCATCTTAATAAATTTCATCAATGAAATAAACAAATGACATTTTTGACTATCAAATTATAATTTTTCAAATAAATTATCCCAAATTATTTTAGCTAGTCTTTTTGAATAGTAGTCAGACATTTTTTGTGCATTGGTTTCAATTTTTTTGATCAACTTCAATTAAGTATTTTCCTTTTCTATGCAAAATCCTTGGAAGTGTTATTAATAGTAGAATTTATTAAGAGGGTGTTTCCATATCATTATGTTCACTACTAGTTTATTCATTATTAGTTTCATTGTTTAGTGTTTTCATGGGATTTATTCATTATTAGGGGGTAAATCATCACACATAGATTCATCATCAACAAAATAAAAAACTTCATACTTTGAATGTGGACTCGCCACATAATTTTGAGTTTTATATAAATATTCATCATCATTATCAATTTTATCATTATATATGACATTTATTTCATTAGGGATAGTTTTTTTACCTTGTCTCAAGTGAAATGATTGCATTCATACCTTTTTTATCCTTAACACTTGTAATTGCTCTAGTGTTTATGTTTTAATTTCCTCCTCTTATTTGAATGTGATTTATCACCCATTACTAGATAAACTTGACACGTGTCCCAAAAAAACTTGATATATTTTAAAGGTGGCATCCAAAAAAGTAGTTTTATAGTTTTTATCTTTGACTTGTAGGCCATAAAATAATGTAGAGAATGTAAGTGGGGACATAATTATTGATCGATGTTAAAAATAGTTGTTAAAAGAAGAGTTTTTGTCTATTTTAAACATAATGTGTATGCAATATAACTTGTATTCATTATAAAATGTATGAATTATATTTACATAGTTATATATCATATAAATTTGTCATTAGAATATTATGTGATTCAATTTCCTCTTGATTGATGTCCAAATCACATCTTATACAACTAAAATTAGGTTCAATTAGCCCCAGATAATATCCTATATTAAAAGTTAGGTTCAAAGGTTTCATATTACGCCTAATTACCTTTGTGATAAAATTGGGGCTGATTATACCCCATGTCACATTATATAGTCATGATTAGGTTGAAAGGGCTCAAATTGGCCCAATTTTACTTCATGATTAAATTGGTAAGCTATTTGATTTAGGGTGTTATGATATTGGTGTTATGTGACCCCCAAATTACAACATATATAGTCAAAATTAGGTTTATGGGGATTAATTTGGCATAAATCACATCCCTAATTGCATCAATTAACTAATTTAATCAATTCATGTGACAAAATGAGAGCTAATTTAGCCCCAAATCACATTTTGTTCTTCTAGTTAGGTTCAATGGGATCAAATTGGCCCCAATTTCCTTCATTATTATAATGATGAAACATTTTATTTAGGGTGTTATGATAATGGGGTCGATTGATCCCCAAATTAAATCCTATATAATCAAAATTAGGTTCACAAGGTTCATTTCATTCAACATGCATCACTAATTATAAAAATAAATTAATTAGGTCAATATGTTAGGAAAAATGAGATAATTTATCTCCAAATCACATCCGAGACTTGTAGTTAGGTTCAATGGGTTCATATTGGCCCCATTTACCTTCATTTTTGCATTTATGATAAAATTAGGGTCAATTAAGCCATATGTGGCATCTTATCAATTAATTTAGCCATAAATTAGGTTTTTTGGGATTAAATTGGCCTAATAATGCCGTTGATTGAACCAATTAACTAATTAGATCAATTCATGATGGAATCAGAGCTAATTTAGCCCCAAATCATGTCCTACGCTTATAATTAGGTTGAAGGGGATCAAATTGGCCCCAATTTCCTTCATGATTGAATTAGTGGACTATTTAGTTTATTCTATTATTAAATTGGGTTTGATTGACCCAAAAATTACATTATGTATGTCAAAATTAGGTTAATGAGTTCCATTTCATCCAAATTGCATTACTGATTATAATAATCAACTAATTGAATCAATATGCTAGGAAATATGAGTTAATTTCTAGCCCCAAATCACATCCTAGACTCAAAATTAGGTTCAATAGGTTTAAATTGGCCCAAATTACCTTCATGTTTACATTTGTGATAAAATTAGGGTGTAGGGTTTAGGGTTTAAGACTATATTAATCAACTATTAGGTCAACATGTTAGGAAATATGAGATAATTTAGTCCAAAGTCACATCTTATACTTTTAATTAGCTATTTTAGCCTAAAATCACATTTATGATAAAATTAGGGTTGATTAAGCCATATGTTACATCTTATACAATTGAATGAGCCATAAATTAGGTTCATGGGGATTTATTTATCCTAAATCCTATAAAATGTTGATCTAAGATGATCTTATCATTAATCTTAAATTTGAATTAAAGGGGTATATAGAAATGAAATGACATAGAGGTGATATTCAGATATATATCAAGCCAATTAGATGCTAAACTCATATATAAGCATCACTAAATTTATTATGTCGAGATAGTCTAAATATAAAAAGTACAACTATTCTAGATATATAAATGACAAAGAATTGAAGTACTTAGGTCATTTTGATCATATTGTAGTTATGGATCTAGAATAAGAAGAAATCAATCTAGAAGGAGATTATAGAATAGTCATCAGATTCTAGCTCTGATACTTCTAGATCTCTAGATAGTAACATTATCTTAGGATGGTTACATCAATCGTACTATCTAGATTTCAAGATAGTGTCTATATAATATACCTATTAGAATAGGATGCAACCACCTAGATGCGTCTGGATTTTGATTTGGCTTCACTCTAGGAAATTTAGATCTAGGTCATGGATAGTTATTCCTTGTGAATTAAAAAACCCTATTTCCATCTTCATAGTGATCTTGAGGAAAAATGGTTTAGTGGTCACATAATGTTGAGTTGACCCTAAAGACCTTACTATCATATGGAATTACCTACATATCCAATACTCTATAAGAGGGCCTTAAAATCATGTAGTTCTCCCCTACATATTGGCTTGTGTGTGAATCATATAATATGTGTAAAGCAAGTAAAATAGTGACGCAACTTGTAACTTGTAAAATTGGGCTCCTAGGCTTCTCCTTTAGTACATCAGACCTATAGATATGTATTATTTATGATTGATATGGAAATAGGAATAAATAAGGAAGTTTTAGTCAATTGAATCTCTTTAAATTCTCTTTTGTTTGAGTGCTAAGATTCTAGGTGAGGAATGAATGAGGGTTAATATTGTATTTATATCAATCCATTTTGAGTGATAAATCACATTAAATCACTCAAGATAACCATTAGGATATGTTTCATTTATAAATTAGATGATTTTAGGGCAATAGACTATTGCATCAGGACAAGACAATAACATTGATGCTATAATATATCTTAGATGTTAGTGTCGAAGAAGTAAGAAAGTAGGTAAAACTTATAAAATTATAGAGATTTAAGATAAGTACATTTTAAGAGTTATGGGAAAGATAGAATACCTAGGTCATCAACATAAGACTAGTCGAACTAAGAGATATAGACCAAGGGGCACAAAGATAATGTAGATGCGAGACTTGTAAAAGAAGGGAAGGTAAATAACTAAGAGGAAAAACTAATCTAATTTTTTTGAAGTGTACAAGACTAAGGTTTTATATAATCATAAAATATCATCTACATTTCCCCCCTTTTAATATAATAATTAAATGTCTAGTTTAAAGGAAAGGAATGTGTACCTAGGTGTGTATGCACATCTTGTCTTTGCATGTGCCAAACTTGAGTTATTTTTTGGTGAATGGCATACAAATAATAACATGCTATAGTCTAAAATTAGTGCATATAATATAGATTAAATTACTTAAAATATATTAAAATTAAAAGTTTAGGGTTTAGAATTACACCTATGTGTAGATGTAATCTCCTTACCTTTTATCATTTGTTTTAAAAAATATGTATCATTGCAAGGATTTAAATCTAAGATTAGAAAAAATATAGATAATTTTTTAAGTTTTATATATCCAAGGATATAAAGAGAGATATTGGAAGGCACATGCCCCCAACTTTGGAGCAAAAGTGAGTTACCACCTAGAATTTGAGATTAGCTCAACCATGAAACCAAATGATACTTATAACTTGGTGAGGCTAGATGATCAATTTTGACCTAAAAAATTAGAAATATAGATTGATTTTATCACCTTGACCATGCCAAAAGGTGAACCAACTATTATAGTAGATTGGATCAATAAAGACTATAAAGTATGTAGGGTATTAGTATAAAAATGTTCATGATGTGGTAACAGTCTAAAAAGGATTTTGGGAATCTAAAACTAATTTGTATTTTATAATATTTGGCACATGTTACATAACATGTGCACCTTATATATTCCTCGTGCTAAAATTGTGTATACCAATATTACCAATGTATAAAATTCTACCATAATTATGAATCTAAATCATATAACTATGTGTTTTAGCTAATTAGGAAAACTATGTAAGTGTGGAGCATATGATTCCAAAGTATGCCTCCACTATGTATGAAAAAATTTGAAAAATTATATAAGTACCAATGTGGAGGACATGTTTCCAAAACAAGCCCCCACTATAACCTAGAGATGTTGATTATGGAATAGGTTTGGAGGACAAGCTTCCAAAGCATTCCCCAAATGAATTTAGGAACTATGAATGTGTGGAAGCCATGCCAATATGACATTCCCCCACTAAATATAAAAATTGATATAAGTACCATATATTAAATTAATTTAGATAACATGATTTCAAATCATGCCCCCACTAAATCTAAAAATTGATATAAGTACCATATATTGAATGAGTGTTGAAAACATGCTTCTAAAGCATGCCCCCACTGAATCTAAAAACTATGACAAGTATGGATAACATGACTCTATGACATTCACCCACTAATATTCCCCCCTTTGAGGTGAGTTAAAGATATGAAATAGTAGTTACCTCAACTTAAAAGGATAAGACAACTATATAATCTATGAATGTAACCACTTGGCATAGAGAAGGAACATTTATAGGTAGATATAAAATTGAAACACATAGAACTAATGTGATCACATGTAGGACTAAGATGCATGATAAATATCATGAAAACATTGATATAGTAACAATACAAGATCAACAATAAAACAAACGCATACACAAGAGCACTCAAAATCAAGTCCAAAGGCAATTATCCAATGAGACTGCAAACAAGGGGCATGTTCAAATGTCGCATAATCAAAGGGGCATGACTTGGTAAAATGTACATAAAGGCAAGGATGACATATTAAAATGTCCATAAAACAAACAATGACATATGAAAATTTAAATGAGATCATTCATAGGCATGGGGGACACAATCAAATGAGCATAGTCAAATGATCTAAAAATTAGGACAATAACAATTCAAGACACTCAAAGAAGTGCATAAAGTAAGTAAAAAGCAACCAAAATAAACATGTCATAGTATCCCATGGATCAAATGTGTTAGAAAAAAAATGTCAAGTGTATGTCATATTAATTATCCTATATAAGATAAAATCATAGTTAAAGGCATGTATAAGTACATATGTAAGCTCAAACATGATATTACAATGTGATCATCAAACCCTATAACCTATGTGTATCAAGATCAAATAATAAGATGCCCCTAATGTCTGCATGACATGAGTAGAGGGAAGGCCCATCATCTGAAATAGGAGTTGATCATATATATGTGTATGCCTGTATCACACTCAATTAGAAGTGTGACACATATGTGTGCATGTATAATTAATTTAGTATGTCATCCATCAACATGGAAATAACACATAGATGCTAACGATATAATAAAACATGTAGGTGCTGAAAGTGTTTTTGTATTTTTGTATGTTCTTTATTTTTTGTGTTTTTGTCATTTTTGAAGATGAAAAATCATCCTATGATATCAATTAATGGATGGTCATAGATATATCCTCATTATGAATCTAGTGTAATACCTTGTTTATGATATATATGGGCATGGATAGGTGTAATATATATCACTATAGTATCAATGGTGCTATACATATGTAAAATAGGACTCTATGGTTGTGAAGTAATAGTAGGAGTAATGTGAGTAGGGGTTTTTTGAACCCATTGTTGAGTTCTTGTTTGTTTCTTTAGTATAGTAGTAATATGTACATTTTGAGGTGCTCTAGATATATGATCATGGTGTGTATTAGAAGATAGGGATTCCATGGAATTTACTATATGTATATGATTTAATGGTCTCTCAAGTACTGACTACCTAGTAAAGAGGATTTCCTATTGTTTATCCTTTTGTGGTGAATTATCCTTAGTAGGATTGATAGGCAGATATATGGGTATAATTGTATTTTATTCAAGAGGATGCTCATATCTAAGTCTATAAACTTTAATTATATAATTAGAATGAATGTATTTAAGACATCCATGTACTATAGAAGGTATTGATTGAAGAGTGTGTATCCAAGGTCTTCCTAATAACCTATCAAAGATGCCTATGGAAGGGATAATTGAGAAGGTAGTAACCACATGTAAAGGACCAACCTATAAAGGTAAGTCAATATCACAAAGAACCTTATAGGAGGTCCCATATAATGCTTATACTGATATAATATAAGGGTGTAAATTATGATTAGTATAACCCAAGTGTGTGATTAATGTCATGGTGCAAACATTTTTGTTTTCACCATTATCAATAAGGGATTCAAAACATATTTTCTTACATCCTCCACACTCATTCAATATATGGTACTTATATTAGTTTTCATATTCAATGGGGGCATGTTTTGGAAGCATGTTATACATAATCATTTAGTATTGGTACTTATATCATTTTTTATATTCAGTGAGGGAATGACATATGGTCATGGCTTCCACACATTCACATTTCTGGAATTTAGTGGGGTCATGTTTTTCTTGATCTCTAGATTATAGTGGGGGAATGTTTTTGAAAAATGTTCTCCACATTGGTACTTATATAATTTTTTAGATTTGTCCATATATAGTGGGGGCATTCTTTGGAATCATGTTATCCACACTTACATATTTTTCCAAATTGGCCAAAGAACATAGTTATATGATTCAGATTCACATTTATGGAAAAATTCAATACATTGGTACTATTTTTATACATAGTTTCAACATGAGACATATCTAAGGTGTATATTCTATGAAAAATGTCTATCTAATATTATAAAATCCTATTAAATTTCAGATTCCAAAAATATTTTATGAAGTATTACCACATCATAAAAATATTTGTACTAATACCCCATGAACTTTTATGGACTTTATGGAGCCAGTCTACTACAGTAGTTGGTTCACCTTTTGATATGGTTGAGGTGATCAAATTAATCAATCCTTTCAAGTTCTTAGGATGTAATTGATCATCCAGTCTCACCATATTATAAGTATTATTAGGTTTCATGGTTGAGCTAATCTCAACTATCAAGTGGTAACTCACTTTTGCTTCAAAGTTGGGGGCATGTGCCTTCTAATCTATCTCTATCTCCTTTTATATATGCACTTAAATATTTATATATATTTTTACTAATATTAATTTCATATCCTTATAAAGATACGTCTTTTTTAAATCACCTTGACAATAGGCAAGGTGGTTACATCGACACACATGTATATTCCTAAACCTTCCTATTTTAATTACTTTAAACCCAAATTATATTTACTAATTTTATACTATAACATGCTATTTTTTGTAGGTTAGTCACCAAAAAATCACTCAAGTTAGGCACACATAAAGATAAGAAGTGCATACAAACTTAGGTATGCATTCATTTCCTTTAAACTAGTAATTTCATTTCTAGATTAAAGGGGCGGAATATAGATGATATTTTATCATTATATAGCACCTCAACATTTTACACTTAGAAAACTCAAAATTTGTCTATTCCTCTTAGTTATTTACCTTTTCCCACTTCTCCAAGTCTTACATTTTCTCTATATGTGTGCCCCTTGGCTTATATCTCTTAGTTGAACCAATATTATGTTGATGATGTAGGCATTTTATCTTGCCTAAAATGCTTAAAATGTACTTATCTTCCATCTTTACAATTTATAAATATGTACCTAATTTCATGTTCCCTAAACACTAAAATCTAAGATAGATAGTAGATTTGACACTATTATCATGTCTTGACACAAGTGTCCAGTTCCATAAAGTCATCTAATTTGAAAATGAAATGTATCCTAATGGTCAATGTAGTCATATAAAATGTCTAAATTGGTAGCTTGAGTGTGGTTTGTGACACCCAATCTATAAGACCCTCTTGCATGCTCTCATAACCCTTTTATACACCTTTTTTATTATAACCGATCATCCATAGACTTTTGAGACTTGATTCTAGCTCAGCCAAGCTACATTTCCTATGCTAATTCCATCCCCCTAGGTGCCAAACCTATAGGATAGGAGTGTTAGGGTTGGAATATATCACCAGATCCCAGGGTATCCTATTTCCATTGCTCCTATCTAATCACATTTTAAGCCCAAATGGTCATTTCCTTTTGATTCTTATTCTTCATTATGTCATCCTAACACAAATACATTTAACACATGACCAATAAATCTCTATAAAATCCCATTCAAAGTTCATTTAGAAGGGGTTGGTAAATATTACAAAAGCATTCAAGAATATAAGTAAGACCACTATGGTAAATTTCCCTATTCTCTATATATAGCCATTTAATAAAACTACCATCATATTCAAACCCTCACACCAATCCTTAGCCACCCAATCTATAAGACCCTCTTGCATGCTCTCATAACCCTTTTATACACATTTTTTATTATAACTGGTCATCCATAGACTTTTGAGACTTGATTTTAGCTCAGCCAAGCTACATTTCCTATGCTAATTCCATCCCCCTAGGTACCAAGCCTATAGGATAGGAGTGTTAGGGTTGGAATATATCACCAGACCCCAGGGTATCCTATTTCCATTGCTCCTATCTAATCACATTTTAAGCCCAAATGGTCATTTCCTTTTGATTCTTATTCTTCATTATGTCATCCTAACACAAATATATTTAACACGTGACCAATAGATCTCTATAAAAGCCCATTCAAAGTTCATTTAGAAGGGGTTGGTAAATATTACAAAAGCATTCAAGAATATAAGCAAGACCACTATGGTAAATTTACCTATTCTCTATATATATCCATTTAATAAAACTACCATCATATTCAAACCCTCACACCAATCCTTAGCCACCTCAAACACTCTCAATTTGTCATTTTTGCATCTGCATAAATCTATAACTTAAATCACATCAAGTGGGAGAAATACATATGGATTGATACCTCTTCAAAGTATTGGTATGTAGGTAGTGTTCTCACACAAGCGATGTGGATACATGTTTAGTGCATCTTACACTCACTAACCCCCACTCTTTCTGAAGTTTTATCAAGCATAATGAAGGTCTAAGGTCTACAAGGATCTCTGTCGATATTTAGGACTCAAATTTTCATAGGTAGGCTCATACAAGGACAATAGATAAAATCCAAAAAACTTAGATCTTTGTGACTAGTGTGGATAATAGTGACAGGACCTAGACTATAGAATTGGACCTTGAAGTGTCCTATTTTTAGCATATCTATCCTTTCACTGAGTGAAATCTAGATTCTAGTTCATGACACTCCCAATCCTACATAGCCAATTTTAGCCTCTGTCTCAACCATCTCAGTCTAATTTTAAGCTAAATTGCATTTCTCTTATTTCATTACTATTATTAGAAAGCTATGAAAATCAAATAAATTATACAAATTAGTACTATAATTATTTCAATATTATTTACTAATTTATTATTCTAGAACCTTAACTAAATTAGGAATAAAACTCCAATATTCCCAAAATAGTTAAATCATTTGGTGAACCTGACTTACTTTATTTGTGAATAAAACCCCTATAAACCCTAAGGTAAATTCCTTGCTAATTTTTCCAATATTTTTTTATTTTATTTTCCTAAATTTTAAAATTTACCTTAGTAATTTTAAAAATAATTTCATTAAAACCCAAGTTGCTTATACTAGGTCCTGATATTTTTCTAGTATTTTTCTTATTTTTCCTACATATTTAAATCAAAATTTCCCAATTAATTTTTAAAAAATTATCGTAGTAATTTTGAAAAATTATTTTTTTAAAACCCTAGTTAAACTTACTAGGTCCCCTTACTTTTGAGGTATCACCTTACATGTTTATGAGCTTTGTATCCTTTTTATGCATATTCTAGTTTGCTATTTTTAGGACTTTACATTTCCTTTATTCAATACTTTCATTCCATTAAATTTTGGTTATTACAACTCATTACAAAAAATTCAATCTATTTTTGATTTGTTTTCCTACTTTAATAATGGCCCAATACACTAGTTTTGATAAAATTGATAAAAGGGAATGCCAATAACTCTTAACTAAACACCTTGACATGCGAGATGATATGCTTAAAATACTATATGAAGAGAAACAAAAAGCAAAAAATGGTCAATTTTATCAAACCATAGAGAAACCAATTGTAGATGACACTATGAAGGCAACTATGTCTTAACAACCCCCTATAGTATCCTAACCTTCCTATGAGGAACCACTAGTTATGGCTTGTTCATCTTTGTCTCCTGATGTGGTTTCCCTTGTGCAAGAGATAAAATATCTTCAATCCAAGGTGATACATCTTGATCAAGGTGCCTCTAGACCTACATAGACCTTGGATTCTTTTGCTCTACTCCATACACCATTGACATGTCCTATTACTTCTACACCCTTGCCACTAGGTTTTGTTCAACCTAAACTCACTTTATATGATAGCAAGGGTAATCTAGAGACACACTTGAGAGATTTTCATGTAGCATGCTTATACTATGTGCCAAATGACTAGCTACTAACCAAGCTATTTATATGGAGTCTAAAGGATTGTGCTTTACAATGGTTTTACAGTTTACTGAATTAGTCGATCAATGCATTCAATCCTTTAGCTAACATATTTCTAGCTCATTTCATCATTAACATAGGTGACAAGGTTTATTATGCCCAAGCTACACAACAAAAATAAAGGTCAAATGAGAATCTCATAGATTATGATCTTTGATATAAGACTATCTTGGCTAAGATGACTAGTCCCATGGATGGTTAAGAGTTACAAGATCTCTTCAAATAGAGTCTTCTACCAGCTTTGCATGAATTAACAATGTTGAAAAGGTTCTCTTATTTCATTCAGTTATGTCATACACTAAAGCAAAGAGAATTCAAATTAATTTTAATGGGGAAACTCAAGTACAAAAGTATATCAAAAACAAAAAACAAGAGTAATAGTAAAGTCCCATACAAAGTAAAAATTAATGATAGCAAAAGTCAAAATCAACCAATAGTTAATCTGGCTTCAGATCCCCCTCATCAAGTGGTTTTATCAGCACCTCCTTGGTGAACTTTTACCAATCTACCAGTATCTCCAGCTAGAGTCCTATCAAAATTATTGGAATGTAATATCATATCTCTCCCTCCTATTGAAGAAGTTAATCCAAGAAAACCTCTTCGATAGGGATATGATTAGAATGCATTTTGTAATTTTCATAGGGCACTAGACCACACAACAAATAGATGTATTAGTTTGAAACATAAGATATAGGACTTGATAGATGGTAATTTTACTAATCTTGGCACTCTAGTTGAACCTCATCAGGCAAAGCAAACATAGGATAAATCTTTAAAAATTTCCTCAAATCTTTTTCCATAGCATTATAAATATGAGATAAGGGACACATCAAGTATTCACCATGTATATCATGCACATCTACCACTAGCTAGATATAGGGCACCTTTAGTTGAGTCACATCCTTTGAGTAACATGATTAGTGTGTACAATTCTAGAGTTATAGCTAGACCTTTGATCTCCTTCTCAGAGTAGGATATAATTTAGGATGATTTAGATTATTAAGCACTGTTTATCAGAGATTACATTCATAATCATCCCATTCATAGTGTTCTCATAGATAATTGATCTAGGGTGAACTTGTGCACTATGATATTACTACAGCATTTGGGATAGTTAGAGCAGGATATTACCCTAACAAACAAAGTTATTATTGGATTTAGTGGGAACATATAGATTTCATTGGGTGAGATTATACTTCCTCTAGAGGTTAGTCTAACACATATGGCCATACCATTTACTATTATTCCCAGTGTAATATTTTTCAATATGTTACTTGGTTGACCATGGATTTAGAAACTTCATGTAGTAACTTTTATAGTTCACAAATGCATGAAATTAATTCACACTAGTTAGGTTGTTATAGTTGGTGGAGTTCAATATGAGTTACCACTCCCCACTTCAGAGCCATCTACTACTTTGTAGTCACTAGTTTTAGATCTGCCACTAGTTTTAGCTTTTTCACTAGTTATAGTTCTTTTACTAGTTCATATTCAAACATAGTCAAGGCCTTCCTCACCAGCATAGAGAGTTCAAACACTTCCATATAGGCCTCTTTTAGAGTAGCCATAGTTTCAAGACTCTAAACAGTTTTTAGCTATAGTGTTCACACCTAAAATAATATCATTGAGGTCTCATGCCTCTACACATAGAGCACATGTTTAGAAAGCTTCTTCTACTACTAGATGGGTCCCTAAGAGCCCTAAAATTACATCCACTTCTTAGAGTTATAAGAGGACCCCACTGTCATTTTCCACTACAAATATTTCAAAGCATTTACAACATACACAATTTTCAAAGCCATATTCTCAACCCTTCATCATGATTCACGATCATCCATGATCCTTCTCCTTGATACACGACACCATAATAGGGAGTATCTTATGAGACTCATCAAGTAGTATCATATCTTCTTATCTTTACTTGTATATAGTCTCCTTATGATTAAGTGTACATAGCTTATTTCAAAAAAATCAAAAATGATATAATAGTTCAAAATATAAAAACATTCAAATATGTCAAAATAAAAAAACATTCAAATAATTTAAAAACACAAAAATATTTCAATTATATGCATTATCCATGATTTAAATTTATACTAATATGATAGACTTACATTTTTTATTCTATTCTATTTTTCAAATTATCTACATTACCATATTTCACTTGATCTTCTTTGAGTGTGTGTAGTGACATCTAGATCCATGATTACCTCACTCTATCCATTGAGGGGGCGTCCTACTTCTACATTTGAGACATAAATTGATATATCTACCCCTTGGGGGCATCTTATATATGACTACACCATCTAGGTTATGTCATTCCTACACCAAACACTCTAGTTATCATGATGATGTACATTACTTACTAGCTTGCACATATTACTCTATCGACACTCATTAGTATATATAACTTGTGTATTTCTTAGCATCTACCTAGTCATGTACTACATATCTAACATACTTTCACTTCTTGCTTTGATTAGCTATATGTGATTGTATTTATATTATATTACATGATTTCCTTCCTTTCTTTGTGTAGCTAGTTATTATTGCATTTATCAGTTCCTATTTTGTCTCTTGTGTGTGCCTTAGGACATTTTCAAATTTCCTTTATATGTACTCTTCTATGTGATTGTGGCCCTCATGCCAACATTGGTTGTTTCCAATTATGTGTATATGTGGCATTTGAACATGCCTTATGTTCTTGCTTTCCAATTTGAGTGACATGTGCCCATGCCCCTTATTTTCTTATCCCCTTGGCCACTATTGTATGCTTCTTGCTTATTATCTTATGTTCTTGTTTCTTGATTACTTCTCAACTATTTACAATGCCATGATTCACATCATTCATTATTTTGATTTTTTGAATGTCATGATGGACATCATGCTCCATCCTTTATTGATAACTAACAACTAACAACTAACATTTATAGTTTTAATTTAGTACATTGCACATGCTATTAAATTGTTATATCTATCTAGGCATACCCATGTTGATCTAACAATCTCCAATACAAACTATGCTATATCTTGAGACATGTTTTTTTATTATAATTACTATATCATGTATTTCATAGCATAACACACTTATAGGGATCTTTCTTCTAAGGGAAATCATTGTAATGTCTTCATTCCTACCCTCAGAAGAGGGAGCAACAAACTGGGGTTTTGTCATAGAGATCAGAGATCCTACTAGTCAAAAAATTAGTTTTCAAAACACTCCAAACAACAATCAAAGGTCAAAGAAGGCAAAATAGAACAAAAAAATAGTGATGATTATAGAATAGTTATTAGATTTAGCAAAGGACAATAGTGCCAGACATGGATAATAGCACTAGATAGTAGGGTGTCTTATTTTTATCACTCCTATCCAAATAGTAAAAAACCTAGATTTTTTATAAATAGGCAAAAAGGTAAGCTCAACTATAGTTTGGTCACCTACAGTTTAGATTAGATTTAGTAGTTTCAATATAGGTTTTCTCAAAAAATCCAAATATAGGGGGAATCATGCATGGCTTGATGGATCTCACTTAGTTTTAGATTGGGTAGTTGGTATAACTTATAGATTATAATCCATATTATAGTCACTAGTGATTAGGGGTAATGTGAGCAACACATTTGACTTCTTTTCTTTCCAAGTTTAGTATATTACCCAAGAATTCTTAGCATTTATATGCCTTATTCCATCTGTAGGTAATTGGCATCATTTTAGAGTGGCTTTCATACAAGCCTAACCTCCACATTCTTGAGTGGCTTCCACATAAGCTTAGTTTTTAGCTTTATAGTGGCTTTCATACAAGCCTAATCTCTTCCTTACAGAGTGGAAAATATTAGCCTAGTTTCTAGTACACATTTAGCTATCAATGCTACTTTTTCACAGTATAGAGCATTCATGGGCTTCAAGATCCATCCCATATGACACACATTCATATTGGTATCAGTTTATAGCTTCACTTAGTGGGTAACGATGGAGCCTAAGGTCTAGCTATCCTTTGTATTCTTGAGCTACCTACTTAGATGGATTGGACACATAGTCCAAATAGTGATTAGTACATGCATGATCACATGACTTTACTTAGTAAGTGATGATGGAGCCAAAGGGATAGCTTTTGCATTATTGATCCACTCTCAAGGAATTGATCACTTAGCTCTATTCATGATATTACTCTTGGTACAAAACACACCCAACATCACTTAGCATCACTCAAAAACACAATAGATTTTATATTGGTCCATGTACTAAGTGAGGTGTATTCATTCCTTACTCTTCCTATCTCTTACCTAGCTTTTTTACATTCTTATTTTATATATAGTGTATATAGTAAGAATTGATCTACTCTTTGATTTCTCTTGAAAATTTACATTTCATAATGTGCTCTCTCTATACACACTCAACATCACATGCTTCATGGGCTTCACCCTTACAGGTAAGCTCAAGTATGCTTTCTATTTTACTTTATATTAGTATTTTGCTTTACTGCATCACTAGAATAAAGGGGGGGGAAATGTAGTCATATAAAATGTCCAAATTGGTATATTGAGTGTGGCTTGTGACACCTAATCCATAAGACCCTCTTACATTACCTCATAACCCTTTCAGACACCTTTTTGCTTATAACTAGTCATCTATAGACTTTTGAGACTTGATTTCAACTCAGCCATGCTAGATTTCCTATGCTAATTATATCCCCCAAGTCCTACGCATATAAGATAATAGTATTTGGGTTGGACTATAACACTAGACCTTAGGGTGTCCCATTTACAATGATTTTATCTAATCACATTTTGAGACTAAATGACCATTTCCTTCTAATTCCTATTCTTCATTGTGTCAGCTTAGTGTGAATGCATTTAACCTATGACCAATATATCTCTATAAAACCCCATTCAAATTTAATTTATAAGGGTTGGAAAATATTACAAAAGCAAAAAATAATACAAAAAATACCACTAAGGAAAATTTCCATATTCTCTACATACAACCATCCAATATAGCTACCACTATATTCAAAGCCTCACACTAGTCCCTAGCCACCTCAAGCACTCTCAATTTAGCATTTTTGCATCTACATAACACTATTGCACAAATCACATCAAGTAGAAGAACTACATATGGCTTGATCCCTCTTCAAATTATTGGTATGTAGGCAACATTCTCACATAAAGGATGTAGATACACATTTAGTGTAACTTACACACAATAACCCCCCCTCTTTTTCAAGTTTTATCAATCATAATGAAGGTCTAGGGTTTCAATATCGAATCATCTCTACAAGGAGATCCATCAACATTCAGGACTCAAAATTTCATAAATAGGCTCATATAGGGATAGTGGACAAAACCCAAAAAAATCAAATATTTATGACTAGTTTGGACAATAGTAGTAGGACCTGGACTATAACATCAGACACTGAAGTGTCATATTTTTAGTGTTCATATCCTTTCACTGAATGAAAGCTAGATCTTAGTTCATGACACTATCCTAATTTTGCATATCCAGTTGCAGCCTCTATCTCAACCATCTTAGTCTAGTTTTAAGCTAAGTTGCATTTCTCGTCTTTCATTACTATTATTAGAAAGATATGAAAATTAAATAAATTATACAAATTATTAATGTAATTATTGCAATATTATTTACGGATTTATTGTTCCAAACCCTTAACTAAATTAGGAATAAAACTCTAATATTCCCAAAATAGTTAAATCAATCAGCCTAAGTTCTCTAATGTGAGTTATTAATCCAAAAGGACTGATATAAATATAATATCAACCCTAATTCTTTCCCTACCTATAAAAACCTAGCACTCAAACAAAATATCATTTAAATAACATTCAATTAAACAAAGCCTCCCTATTTATTTCTATTTCCATACAAGTCACAATGACTACACATGTATAGGTTTGAATTATTGAAGGATCAACCCAAGAGACTAATTTTACAAGTTACAAGATAGGTTATTGTTGGACTTGCTTTTCACATATTGTATGATTCACACATAAGAAAACATGTAAGGGATAACTACATAAATCTAAGGCCCTATTCTAGAGTACTAGATATGTAGGTAGTGCCCTCTAATAATGGTGTCTTTAGGGTTAGATTGACAACATGTGTCTACTAACCCATTTTTACTCAAGTTCACTCTAAATATAGAGAACTTAGGTTTTTCCATTTGACAAGAAGTGACTATTCATGACCCAAATATAAATACATCAGAGTGAAGATGAAGCAAAACCTAGAAGCATCCAGGTGGTTGTATCATGTTCCATTATGTATTCCATATAGGACATTTACAGTGAACCTAAATAGTAACATCAATGTAACCATCTAGGGATGATGTTAGTGTCCAAATCACAATAAGTGTTTAATCTAAAATCTAAAAACTATTTCATAATATCCTTCTAGCCTATTTTCTACTTGTTCTAGATTTATAACTACATTAGCATCTGAACAAGTTAAGTACATCACCTTTTTTTCATTTCTATATCTAATATAGTTGTACTTTTCATATTTAGACTATATTAGCATTATAAATTCTATGTATACTTTATCTAAGTTTAACATATAATTTATATATTATATATCCTACTATCACCCTTGTGCTATTTCATTTCTATATACCCTTTTAATATAAAAATATAGGTTTAATGATAAGATCACCTTCGACCAAAACATTTTATTGTTAAACTTTTATAAAAATAATGATGATTATAACCCTAGATATCCATATTAATAGTGGCCTTAGATAAAAATTAGTTAGTGGGAACATAGTGTGGATTTGACTGTAAAGATCCTATTATCAAAAATCATTACCTACATAGCCAATACTCTAGAAGAGGGCCTTAGACTCATGTAGTTTTCCCATATCTGTTGGCTTGTGTGTGAATCATATAATATGTGTAAATCAAGTACAATGGTGACCTAGCTTGTAACTTGGAAAATCATGCTCGTAGGATGCTCCTTCAATAATACAAGCTTGTAGATGTGTAGTTCCTATGACTGATATGAAAGTAAGAATAAATAAGGAAGTTTTATTCTATTGAATTCTCTTTTGTCTAAGATATAGGGTTTTCTAGGTGACGAATGAATAAGAGTTAATATTATATTTATATTAATCCATTTGGATTTATAACTCACATTAAATTAGTTAGGATGACCATTAGGATACATTTCATTTGTAAATTGGATGACTTTAGGGAATTAGACACTTGTATCAAGATAGGATAGCATCAATGTCATTATCTATCCCAAACATTAGTGTTTATGGAGAAGGAAAGTAGGTACAATTTTTGAAATTACATAGATGGAATATAAGTACATTTTAATCATTCTAGGTAAGATATACGACCTAGGTCATCAACATAAGACTGGTTAGACTAAGATATATAGGCCAAGGGAGATAAAGATAGAGCATATATGAGACTTATGGAAGCAAAAAAGTTAAAGAACTAAGAGTAAAAACCAAGGTTTGATTTTTTCCAAGTGTACAAGACATAGGTGCTATATAATCATAAAATATCATCTGCAATCTCTAATTACACCAATTAACTAACTAGATTAATTTATGACAAAATTAGAGTTAGTTTAAACCCAAATCACGTCTTGCTATTGTATTTAGGTTGAAGTTACTCAAATTGACCTAAAATTCTTCCTTGTCTAAATGAATCAACTATTTAGTTTAATATATGATTAAATTAGGGTCAATTTCACTCCAAATCACATCATATACAATTGAAAATAGGTTCACATGGCTCTTTTTTTTTAAATGTCACTTATTACACTATTTGACTAATTGACTCAATCTATGATGAAATCAAAGTCAATTTAGCCTCAAATAACATTTTATAGTTGGAATTAGGTTCAAGGGGATCATATTGACCCTAATTTTCTCCACAATTTAACCAATCAACTATTTCATTCATTATACGATGACATTTGAGTTTATTGAGCCCAAAAACACGTCTTATACATGTCAAACTTACAACTATAATTGATCCAAAAGATTATTTGCTTTGTTATCTAGTGAAATTAGAGATAATTAATCCCCATATCACATTTTATAGTCATATTTAGGTTTAAGGGGCTCAAATTAGCCCTAATTGCCTTTAGATTCAACTAATGGACTATTTAGTTTAATTTAAAATGACATTGGGGTTGATAACCCCAAATTACATCCTTTATAGACAAAATTAGGTTATGAGGCTCAATTTCACTTAGATTGCATCACTAATTTCACTAATTCACTCATCCACTCAATATGTTATGAATCTAAGCTAATTTAGTCTCAAATCACATCTTATACATGCAGTTACATTCAATGTTTTCAAATTGGCACTAATTACCTCCATAATTAAAATAATTGACTATTTAATTAATTTTATAATGAACTTGGGTGTATTTGAACCCTAAATCATATTATTTATAGTTGAAATTATAATCATGGGTGCAGACTCACCAAAATTCCATCATTACATCCATTATGTCCTTTTTGTGGTAGTGTATATATTGAGACACTCCACTTTAAAATAAATATATAAAAATTATAAATGTGAATAGATATATAGATAAATATAAACACATATACATAGACTCATTTTTTTTTTGTTATATCAATGTAATGCATACATGTTATAATGTGTACAATTTATTTCATGTACATGCTATGGTATGTTTGAATTTATAAACCATGCATTTTGGGTTAGAAATGACTTGGATTATTTAATCTAATATTTTTGATAGAGAATAATAAAATTAAACTTCAATCACCAAAAACACTATTAATTTCAATGAGCCAATTCATAAAATTAATACTATGATGATGAGCATGCTCTCCTTTTTACAAATATATGTTTTTTAAAATTTTGGACTATTTTAAGGTTTCCATCTATGTTGATATCTAACTATGGATTTTTTAGGCCACTACATGCTAAAACTATACATGCCTATATATGTTTATGTATTTTTTAATCATTGATCCAAATGTTAAAAAAAAAAATATGGTCACAAACTAGGCCTAATTTACATGCATTAAAAAATATAATTTTTGTTATTTTTTTGAGGTAGTTAGGGGGGACCACATAGCCAAATATCCATTTTTTTAATCTATTTTAAATATTTATTTACTTGTAAAATTAATCAAAAATGTATTCATTTAATTTTTTTTTAAATATCTAGGTCACAAACTAGATAATCTTATCTAAATTTTCACCGGAGGGTTTCAAACAATTTTAAATGATGCTAAAAAAGTGAGGGTCCACATGACCGATTATATACTCTATTTTCCAAAAAATTATAGGAGTTACTCTTCATAATTTATATGTTTGACCTACTTATACTTAATCATTTAAAAAAAAATTAGTGTTTTGGAAACTAGACTCGAAATTATACAATTCATGTTATTATACCATTTTTAAATTTTGAGTGTAGCCATATTAAATAATATATAGAAGTTGATATTTCTCAATTTTCAAGAAAAACATGTCCATATGTAGACCCTTTTTCATCCCCCAAATTTCTATACTTACTCAAGATAAAATGTCAAATTTTAGGCCTTAGGTATTTATTATGGACTAGGGAAGAAATTGATGCCACAATTAAACTATAATGGCCATGCTAATAAATTTGTGAGGTAGGAAATCATAAACTTGGCTGATACAGTAGAGAAAGGTTGATTTAATAGAAAGTGATCATAAAATGCCAATATAATACAATTATGACTGGTGTAGTTTAATATGAAATACAACATTGAAGTATATAATATCATTGATACAATAAAAATATGGTTGATACAATAAAATGTGAATTGCATGGTTGATATAGTGAAAACTAAAATGTTTGATTTGTTATATTAGAACTAATATGGCTGATACAATAAGTAATAAAGGCCATTTTAATTCTTTTTTTAAAACTATATTTTGAGTTGATATCATATTATTGATCAATTACTGATTGGCTGTTATTTTTGGCATTTGACAAAGGTAACCATGACTCTAGAGGACCGTGGATGTGACATGGATACCAAGTTTATTATCAAAACTATTGAATAAGTAAAAATCTCATTTGATCAACCTAATATTTAGAGGGATTATGGAGATATGTTATGTTCAACTTAACATCAATTTGGTAGTGATGTTCCTTTTAAGGTGGGAGGTTGATGGGGATATTTATAGGTCTCCATCATAACAGAGGATGTTATTGATATTATAGGGATATCAATTAAGGGTACTCCCATGATATATTATGCTCATAATCCCATTTTAGAATGTGAAGAGGTAAAATTAGTGAAATTTTATTGTTAGACTCTTTAATGTATAGATGTCATGCATTCTAGATATTCAGAAGGTTAGTATTAGTTATATGATTATGTGTGTGTTATGTCACAAGTCATATGGTTCAATACCTTTATATATTATAGGTTTGTGTTGATTTGGATTATATCAATGAAATATGTATGATATGGGAGTTTCCATATGGGTGAAATTAGTGCATGAATTCTATGCCATGTTGAGCATGGGAAAACAAATGATGTGTCCCATTACAATTTTTGCATGTTAGATATATAAGTGGTTACTGATTATTGACCAATAAAGCTACCACATCATATTGAGGACCACCTACCTTGAGTGAGGAGATGGGATCATAGGTTTCAATAGATCCACACACAACCAACATTAGAGAATGTGAAGTGAGATTAGTAGTATAAATGCCTTAGCAAGGAATTGTGGACACATGCATGTTTTAAAAAAATAGATTTAATAATGGTGAATTAATCCTAATAATGGTAATTAAATATAATAAATAGGAGTATTAAAAATGTAATTCTAAACAATAGATTGAAATTAAATGACTAAAATAGACAAAATAAAATGATTAAAAATAATGATAACTATGAAAACAAATGACAAAATTAGTTTTTTATTCATCTAAAAATTAGAACATGAAAGTAGTAGTAGTACCCATAGAAATTCAAAAACTAAAACTAATAAAATAGAAAGGTCAAAACCATTTAGTAGAGGTAAAGAATGTTTGACAATCATGACCGAACATGACAATTTTAACCCTTTGTAAAAAATAGTGAAATTAGGGTATAGTCATGTGTAACAATTGTATTTAGGTTTATGTGCATAATTTGACCTTTGGGCATGTGAAAAAGACTTGTGGATGTTTTCTCAAAGGTTCAAACCCTAGTAGGGCATGCAATGATTTGAATGACCTAAAAATAATAAAAATATGAGTGTATTTGGGCTAAGATGAAATTAATCACACCCATGGTGATTGAACATTGCCTACATATCCAATACTCCTAGGAGGGAAATCATGCCCAATGTAATTCTTCCATCTAGAGTGATTTTTAAAATTGCACTCCTTTAACTATGTGTAAATGTCTATAAATGGCTTGAATAATTGATCGTATTTATATTAGGGCTAGACAAAATAGGCTTTGGACTTGGATAAAGACTGATTTTAGTTATCAAAATAATAATTGATAAAAATAGAAAACATTTTTGTGGTGTGTACTTGTATAAGTGTACTTGTGTAAATAAGCCTTTGTATTGAAATTTCCAAGTGGAATGATGAGTGCCATGAACTATATTAGAAATTTTATGAACACTACATTGGTCATGCCCCCATTGTAAATGTAGAATCTGATAATATTTAGAATTTTTAACTATATGTAGATACCAATTTTGTAAAATTATTTTAAACATATGCATAAACATATTTTATGAACTCAAAACTATGTATTTGTACTTTGATCCTGGAATATGAGTGCATATGCATGGAATATGCCCCCACCATAATATGTGCTAGTGACTAAATTTTGAACCATTTTACAAATTTAAAACTATATTTTGTTCCACAATTGAATTTTTAATATTGAGAAGGCTTGTCTCATGTATGAAAATATCATCAAGATGCCCCCATTTTTAGGCTAAGGAATTGAATTTAAAAGTCACTCATCTCAAACAAAAAGATTACTTGAAACATTCATAATAAGATGTAATAAATTAATAATGTATCATATATAATGCTATCATAATAAGATATGTGATATTTGAATCATGTATGTAACTCATGAGGCAAAGCCTATATAAATATATCAATGAAGCTCATAGTAATAAGATCAAGACTTAATATATTAATGTTAGTGGTGCATGATATGGATCATGGCACTTATCAAATTTAACAAGCTCAAAAAGCACACAAATACAATGATAATAATGTCTAATAATAAGGCCAAGGATTTCACACATGGGACATGTTCAAATGTCACACATAGAAGTAAATTTTCTCATAAAATGACATTAATAACATTGAAAACAAGGGACATGTCCAAATGTCTCACAACACATATGGACAAGGGTTAAGCAAAATGGACATGTTCAAATGTCATAAATAAAGGAAATGTTCAAATTTTTCACACAACAAAAACATCTCATGGATATGTTCAAACAATTATACATAAGGATCAAGGTCCAGACACAATAGATAAGCAAGATGTAATCTACTATGGCCAAGTAACTAACATCAATGGAACATAGAAATATAAATGTAGTATAAACCATGTATATGTACTGTGATCATATCCTTGAAAATAACATACCCATGAACACAATTGTAAGTAGAGATGTTATCAAAGATATTTATAAATATTATATAGATCAATAGTATAGGAGTTATAAAATGATAATTTTTTTAGTCGCTACCTCTACTAAGTCTTCACTTTCCCTAAAGATTTTTAGCCTGCCTTAGGTCAACTTAGTCTCAAAGCTATCAACTGATGTTGTATATGTTTCTCTAGACAATCTAAAGGCTTAAAAGACAATTTCAGCCATTCCACCCTTGGTTGAGATTTTGGTTGAAGCAGTGTTTGCCTCTCTCACTTCAAACCATGCTCCATCTTTGCCTTTAAAGGAACACCAAGAAGACGTCCATGAAGACTCATATCATATCATATCGTATGAAAATCTATTATATTACAAGGATATGGTTATTTAATAAATCATGTCTATTCAAGAATTGCTAACTCCAATCAGATGTTTAGGGTTGCCTAAGCCTTTTTATCTTATCTAGGATCAATGTTATTCAACAAGAAAGGGAGACAATGTTGAGATTATTAATTAAATGGTAGAGGAATAATGGACAAAGGTTAAACCAAAAAAGGGTAGGAAAAAATTTGAAATTGGATAAGATCCAAAATCATAATGTAGACTAACTAATCAAAATTCAAAAATGTAGAAACTGACAATCAAGTAGAAAAGGGTACACAAATGACCCTTAGACACTTTCCAAGCAATAAGAAATGAAGATCATATCTTGAAATATAATGGGTTTGAATAACCTTAAGAAATAGAGGCTAGCTAAAAATATGGTTCTTAATCATAAATCTAACATCTTAATTCTCCAAGAAACTAAAATTTTTGAGGATTTTTTTTGAAGAATAAAGCTAATATCTAGGATAAATCTCTTTGTAGTAGTAGCAGTTCTTGAGTTGCTTCTAGTGGGATGGTATTTTTTTGGTATCCTATTATCTTGGAAGGAAAGGTCCTAATAGAATCTAAATCTCATATTATCATGTTTTTCAAAGATATTCATAGTAAAATGGAATGGGTTATTACAAATGTCTATGCTCCTAACTCTAAGAATGACTAGAGAAAACTCTGGGTAGATTTAATTAAGATTAAGAAACATTTCAAGGATTAGAACTAGATGGTGGCAGGAAAAGTTTATTCTCCTCTATCCTTGAGGGAAAAAAATATTGAACCTATACTCTCAATGATACCATGATGTATTTTAGTGATTTTATATCAGAGGTAGAGCTTATTTATGTTGATTGAAAAGGCAATCCCTTCACCTAGTCAAATAGGAGATTGGGACAAAACCTAATTCAATTTAGGCTTGATAGGTTTTTAGTTTCTATGTTGTGTGATTTACATTTTAGTAGCTCCCTATCTTCCCTCCCTAAGATTAGATCTGATCACAATCCCCTAACTTTCTCTAGTGAAAAGATGTTTAAAATTAAAAGTATCCCTTTTAGATTTGAGAAAATGTGGCTTACCAATTTGACTTTGTCATATTATCTGAAGGAATGGTGGACATTTTTGGTGCAAGGATATGTTATTTATATCTTATCCATGAAACTCAAACATGTTAAATTTAAAATTAAGACCTAGAACAAGAAATTTTTAGGGATAATATTCTCTCAAAAATTTAGTATTGAGGAGGATTTATGTAGAATTGATGAGGAAACCAATTCTTTTGGCTCCACTCCCTCTTTACACAACAAAGAAAAGAAAAATTTAAGTTTATTTCATAATCTGGAAGCTAAGGAAGAAATCTTATGGCATCAAAAATCAAATAAAACTTGTCTCAAGGAAGGTGATAGGAACACCAATTATTTTCGTATCTCAGCTTCTAGAAATTGTCAACATAAATTCATTTCATCAATTAAGGGGGAAGATGAGACTTGATATAAGGATGAAAAATATATTGAACTAAAAATTGTAAACTTTTATAAGAACATTTTGGCTCATATTCCCTCTCAGGATGCAAAACTAGAAGATCAGGTGGTTAATCTCATTTAGGGAGTTATTTCCAAAGAAGATAATGCCTCCATCCTTTTTGCATATTTTGATTAAGACATAAAATCCATTATTTAATCTCTATAATGTGTTAAGGCCCCCGAGCTTGATGGCTTCCTGCCATTTTCTTCTAGGACTTTTGGGATATCATTCAGAATAAAGTTTGCTTGGTCATTTTTTAATTATTCAAAGCTAGAACTATGCTTCAAGAATTCAAAAATGCTTTTCTAGTTTTAATCCCTAAGAATCATGGGGCAAACCAGTTGAAGGACTTTAGACCAATCAACTTATGTTCCACTTTCTACAAAATTTGCACTAAAGGTTTGGCTTTAATAATTCAAATGTTTCTTGATAAGTTGATTACAGAATAATAATGGGATTTTTTATTTGGCAAAAAAATCTTAGATGATATTATTATTTCCCATGAAAATATACATTCAATGGCCAATTCTTCTTGACAAGGTATGTTCCTCAAATTGGATATGAATAAAGTGTAGGATAGGGTTTAATGGCACTTTCTAGATAGAGTTCTTCAAAAAATTGGGTTTAATCAAGTTATAATAAATTTGATTGCTTCTTGCATATCTACCCCCATGTTCTCAGTTATTATCAATGGGGTTCCCAAAAGTTTTTTTCAATGGGTATAGGTCTCAAACAAGGTGATTCACTTTAACCATATTTGTTTATCTTAATGGCATAAACCTTGTGTAGAATCATTGACACTTCAAGTTATTCCAATGTTATTAAGGTAATTTTAACAACATTGAACACCAAATCTATCACCTACCAAAAATTATAGATGACTCTATGATGATGGGAGAAGCTTCAGTTTCTAAAGCTAAATCTTTTAGGAAACTCCTTGAAATATATGAGATAGTGTCGAGTCAAAGTGTTAACTTCCTCAAAATCTCCTTAGTATTTATCAATATTCTACCTTCTCTATAAGGAAATATTTATAGGATCATTGATCATGTAATAAATAATCTTCCTTCCTCCTACCTAGGTATTATTCTTTTTGAAGGAAAAATGAAATTGGATTTTTGGAATCCTCTCATTAATAGGATTTAGAGGAAATTGTTAGGATGGAAAGGGAATTTACTATCCCAAGATGGAAAACTACAATTACTCAAGAGCTAATTGAAAAGCATCCCAATTTAATTCATGTCCTTATTTGTTATCTCAAGAAAAGTGGCAGAATAAATTGAGCAAATACAAAGAAAAATTATTTAGAAGGGAATGAAAGGTAGATTTAGATTCTCCCTGTTATCTTGGATTAAATCTAATTTACCCTTAGCAAAAGGAGGATTGGGACTTAAAAGGGTGAGATATATGAATCAATATCTATTATGTAATCAAAGTTGTAGGGTGATTAATGAAGATAATCAATACACTAGGATCATCAAGGTAAAATATCTAAATTCTAGGGAGGGTTCTTGATTTCTTGTGGACAAAGGTCTTGTTAACAGTTATACCTTTTGAAAATCCCTGAGAGATAAAAAGGATATTATTTTGAGAGAGTTAAAATGGAAAATAGGTAGCAGAAATAGAGTTGAATTTTGGGGGATCTTTGGTTAAATCAAACCCCACTTGGTTCCTTACATTTTTCAGTACAACTAAGCAAGTATTTTAAAGAGGTCATAGGTCATAGGGTGTGTTATTATTGGTAGGAGATTGAAGGAAAAAAAAGGTAGAAGCTTCTCCATAAAGAGGATTTGAGTCATCAACAAAAAAATTTCTTACAAGAGTTGACTATGAAACTTTAGAACACTCATATCAACATCTTCCCAAAAGATGATGATCTAATATGGAAGACTAATCCTAATGGGTTATTTTCTATCAAATTTAATTATATTTATCTATGGGATCAATAATAAATAGAGGAAAAATGGAATTATTTGTGAATTAAAAATCTTATCCCCAAGATCAATGTTTTCTTTTGGTTGGTAGCTCAAAATAAAATCCTAACAATGGATAATCTAACAAAGAGGGGAATCCCAATTCCTAACATGTGCACTATATGCAAATAGGATGTTGATTACACATAACATATTTTCCTTTCCCTATTCTTTTGCTTCCTCCATTTTTTAGTCTTTATTTAATTTGTCCAATTACTCTTGGGTTCCACCTAAGTCTATAAAGGATTTGATCTGCCAATGCGAGGTTCCATAAAATTATCTTCCTCTCAAATTTTGGTGGAATCTTGCTCTTCTTCAAATTTTCTAGGGAAGTTAGATTTTAAGGAATTAGATAATTTAAATCTTAGTCACTCCTTAAATTTAATTAAAATTATGTATTTTATCAAAGAGAATTGGCTAACCTATGCCTCTTCCTATGATGATCCTCCTTCCCCCCAATTTTCTTAGATTCTTCACTTGTTAAACCTTGAAATCCCTACACATTCTCACAAGTAGTGTGTAGATATAATGAAGATTAATTAGATTCACTCTCAACCTCAATGGTATAAATTGAATTTTTATGGAGTGGCCAAAGCGAACCCTAGACCCATGGGAACTAGAGGTGTTATTTGGGATTCTAATGGGAACCTCATGGTAGCTTATGCGAGACCTTTAGGGATCTAAACCAATCATATGGTGGAAGCCAAGGCTACTTTTTGAGGCATAAAACTTGAATTTAAGTTGGGATTAGATAATTTTTAGGTGGAGGGAGATTTGATTAACATCATCAAATGTCCAAAAGGTTCCTCCCAATATTTTTAGAATATAACTAGTTTAATAAAAGATGATAAAAAGCTAATCACTTTCTTTAAGGGGGTCTTCATAGATCATGTTTATAGAGAAGGTAATAAAATAATAGATAAAATGGAAAATGTATGGGTCATTAGTGGATCTCTCACCCATTGGCAAGGTGATGTGGCATTTATTATTGATGTCATTCCCTTCATTGAGCTCAACAAAGGATAATTCAAGGTGTGATATTATGGGTTTCATTATTTTTAAATACAATCAATAAGGGTGAAAGAGATATTGCATGTGTAAGGATATCATGACATTCCCACACCTTAATATATCATACGTATGGTTTTATTTCACATTAATCTCTAATAATTTAAATGGAATTGCTATCAACATCAATCTAAATTTTACTACAAGGGGCCCTATCTATGAAAAGTGCATCATAAGCAAACAATAAAGGATGGGAGGTGACTGTGATAGGGTAGAGCCAATATCCTACACATAAGTGAATGAAGATGCCTACTTTTAGAAAAATATGGTCAAGGGTGGGCTCACTAGCTACATGGAGAGATTGGTCAGCCATGATGTGGTGATTTCTAGAGATTTTTCTCATGGATGGAAAAATAAGGAGGTTCAAATGTGTGGTTTAAAGCTCATGGTCACTAAAGAAGTTATCACTGACATCATAGGTATGGATTATTATAGCATAAAGGGATTTAAAGATAAAAATAGAAAGGAAGAATTGTTTAGCATTTTCTACAACACAAAAAAAAATTCCAAGTCATCAAACCAAAAAGTGTTTATGAGGGTGGACCTTCCCAGAAAGTGGTTGGATATTTTCCTCTAAATAATGAGGTACATCACCCTTAAGGTCAAGCATACGATGATCTTATCTCGCCATTTTCTTCTCCTTAACCACTTCAGGGGCCACTCAATTAGTATACCCTTTTCTTCTCAAATCACTAGAAGTGTCTATTAATAATTTTAAATGTAACCCTTAATTGATATAATCCACCAGGGGCTAATTTTTCCCTTGGTAAAAATGGGGAAACATTTTTAGACCAAGTCTATTATGGATTCCATTCACATTACAAGCAAGCAGGAGGAATATAATAGGGAGGATGATTTTTTCTTGGATCCTAAAGTAGAACTTACAAGGGGACAAAATGAATATTTTGGAGCAGAAAATATCCATGGAGACTTTAAACCTAGTGGTAGCCAAAAGGGGGTCCCATAATTTGTGATAACTATCACCAATATGGGCCAAACCTCATTCAATTTTAAACTGAAAAAGGAGATTGAATAGTTTATTGAAAAATTGTAAAGTTTTGTGGAAATTTAGAAGTTGTTGAGCATGGAAATTTTTTATGAGTTCAAAAAGCTAAAAAGTTTGTTGGTCTCTGGTGATTTCTCCTCAGGTAAGGGTGATTTTCAATAGAAAAAGGAGGAAGAATTAAATGTCAGGAAAACCACCCAAGGAGTAAGAACTAGATATAGTAGAGGAGGAGATGAATCTAGGATGGATACTAAATAAGGGAAGGAGGAATTTAAGTCTACAGTAATGAAGAGGAAGAAGCTCATCAAGGAATTTATACAGGGAATAGGAAACTAAATTAGAGGTAGGGAAAAAAAAAACTAAGAAAATGGGGACCAACAAACTGGTCCTCTATTTGGACTAGATTTCATCTAGTGTCTAGGTTTTCTCTTATCTTTTTGCTGGTGTTTTAGAATATTTTTGGTTAAAGTCATTGATTCTACTAGATTTTTAGGTTCTATTTATCTTAGTCTTGTTTTTTCTTCCTAAATATCTTTCAAAATATTTTTATAAAGGGCATGAGACTATCTAATAAAAAAATAAAATGATAAAACATATAGATACTTCCACCTATGGATAAGATGCTTTGAGTTTGTTAAGGCTACTAAGTATAGGGAAGTCCAACACCTTAATCCTTGTAAAGTTTGTATGTCCTAAATAACACTCATGAATACCTATGAAATTAATTCTTGATGTAAAAAAAAAATTGGTATCTAATAATCGTGATATAAATAACATATAATAATGAGGTGAACTAGATGTATAATTACTGTCATGTCTTGATTTTAAAATTTTAGCATATTTTGAATGCTTTTGTACTTTTGTGTATTTATTTTTTGTAATTTTTTAAATGTATAAATTGAAAATATTAGAAACTAGTGCCAATTAAAGGTTCAAAAATATAATAAAGGATAAGGATATGAACAATGTGACTATAGTCAATATAAGGTGCCCTTGAAATGATGGCATGGCCATGTATGAGAAATATTCACCCACTATGTGTGCGTTGTGACTTTGGAAATTTGTAGGAGAGTGAAAAATGTATGCACATGATTTATTTTACATATTCATTTCATTGAATGTATACTTGTTGAAGTTTTCAATATGAATAAGTAATGTAGCATAGAAATACAAATATTTTGCATGATTAAACATTGATTTACATACTTGAAGAGATTGAAAACACTAAAAATTAGAATAATTAAGGATCTAAATGCATTATTTATAGTTCTAATTAAAAAAATGAGAAGTATGTGAACTTTAGAATAGGGTAAAGAATGGTAGACTCTCTTGAAATCTATTTGATGATTCTAACCTTGGAAAAAAACTAAATATTTGACATTGTAGACTATGGAAATAAGACAATGCATAGAACAAAATGAAAAAATTGACTATTGTTTTAGACTTTTCAGATTTGGAAAGTGAAAAAGAATAAGTGAGAGGCTAATGAGAAAAAAAAATACAAGGGTTTAGAATAATTTATTGAATGATCAAATTTGTAAGCATAAGTAGAATATAATGAAACAGTAAAGAAGTTATGTACAATCAATTTTATTTTATTTTTTTTGAATTATTTGAATGTTTTTGAAATTTTCATTAATTTGAAATGAAATAAGCTATCCAATGATCTCATCAATGTAAGAATAAAATTAATATGTGATAAGAGGTAAATTTATTTCTTTATTTAAATGAAATATATTAGATGTACCTAAATCAAAATTAGAAGATGTGTCATGTGCAATAAGAAAACTATCTAGATCATTACTCATGTAATCATGTGTAGGAGATGTAACTTGAGGAGATGAAAACTAATGAATAATCCTACAAGACTATTAAAATATTGTGCCAAATGTGAATATGTTTGTATCATAAATTTAGGATCCATTACATGTGACTATTATTTTTTGGGAGTTAGAAACCTGTTGTTGATATATTTACTTTTGCATTGGTTACTTTCAAACCTTTCACACCTTTTTCTAAATTGGTTTATTATAAATATTTTTATAAGGTGAAAAAATGGTAAACATGCTTTATTTTTACATATATGTGGCTTTAAAATGTGGTAGAGGATGGTAAGGAAGAGGTACCATATATTGTAAAGGGTACTCATATTTGATTCTTAAAAATTTGACCACCTGTTTACAATGAATGCACTTTTAAACATATATGTAGCATAAAAGGTCCATCACCGAGATTTTAAAACCAAAGATTTTTAATATCATATCAAAGAACCCATTTTTTGGTATAACTATAAAATAAGTAGATAGTATAGTAAATCCTACTTGAAGAGGTAACACAATATGTCCCAAAGGGTTTTTTTGTTTGCCATTGAATATTGTGATAGTTCTAGTAGTTGTATGTATGTCATATTGTGACTAACCCAATAAATGAAGCAATGTTAATGTGTATACATTTTCACTTGATCAATTATCAACTAGCACACTATGAATAAGTTGTTTATCAATATAATATCTTACAAATAAATCATGAAAATAAAAGTCATCATCCACTATTTCACTATCATCAAAAGTAATAATAATATGTGGTTGGATAGTTTTATTAATCATAAAAATAAGTGCATATAATGGATGATCATATGACTTAGGAGGTGGATAAGTATTTCAAGTGTAATGTAATGTTAAAGTATCCTTATTTTTACTATGATTTGGAAATATCTCACTAAATATATTAAATTTAGAATTTTAATTTTGTTCAATCTTAGGATTTCATATAGGATTACTCAATTCAATGACATTATTATCAATAATATCATGAATAAGGTTCTTAATCTTGAAACATTTATAGTATAATGACCATTGCATCTCTGATAATCATAATATGAATTTTTATTAAAAAATTTTCCTTGAGGTTTTTCAAATAGTGGTAGTAAAGTAATAATATTTCATTCAAGTAACTTTTGCAAAAAAATTTGAGGCAGTTGTTCTAACTTATAAAATTATCTCCTTGGTTGATCTGATAAAGCATTCTTATTAGAAATTTGAGGAAACACATTTATTTTAATCTTTAAATCTACTTTAGTAATTTTTGGCTTATCTTTGTAATAATGTTTACTTTAAAAAAAATTTATGGAAGTTGAAGTGGATGTATAAGTGTATTTATGTTTTTTCAAAGTAAGAAGCTTGATTTATTTTTCTCTTTTCTTCAAATAATCTTAATTTATTGAAAATAATTGACTCATGTAATGGTGAAATAAAAAATTGTATTAAATTGTCTTATAATTCATTATACACCAATGTGTTAGTAATTTTGGAAAGCATGGTCTTATAACAAAGCAAAAACTCATTGATAATTTCATTAGTTCCTTGCTTAAGCTTAGAATATTTTGCATAAGAAATCTTTTCATCAATGTTAATAGATAGATATTTGAGAAATAAATATACTAATGGATCAAATGCTTTAATTGATTGAGCATGTAGATCAAAGAAACAAGATAAAGCATACTCTTTTAATCTTCTTGGAAATAACTTGGTTAGCAATTTTTCATTAAAAGCATAAACCAAACACATGTAAAAAGATATGAGATGTTGTTCTAGGCATATTTTACCCTCATATAATGGAATCTTAGGATTTAAAACTCTTATAGTGAAGGGTATGATGAAACATATTATACTATAAGATTATGAAGTAAAAATTGAGAATTTAATGATTGGTTAGATTTTGGCATACCTTTCTCTAATTTTAGCACCTTAAGATGCAAAAAATAAATAGCTTATTTGAGGGATGGTACATTAGGAAAGCCCCATGATATTTTATGTGTGGGTATCAAATAATCTGAATAGGTAATTTAGCTAGGCATAGGCATATAAATATGTTGTGATCCATGTATTTCTCTAAAGCCTAACTACGTGGATGGGATATAAATATAAAAAATAATAGTATCAAAACATGGTGTAATCACCTAAAAGTGGTATTTGGATTTGAAGAGTGTTTCTTGAGAAAAAATATTCCTATCTTATACTTAGACCTATCTTAAAGACTTTATCACACTTTTCAAGCCATTGTGTAGACCACAAACATCTTCAGTTAGCTAAAACACAATCTCAAACCTACAATCCTAGATCCAGGCCCTTTGTGCCTAATAACCTACTAGCTAAACACTAGCACCACATTAAGGACACTAGATCCACATGGTGCTATTGTCCCTAGCCCTAACTCTCTTGAACAAATATATTTTAAAATGTGTAACCCTCCTAAGGTTAAGCCAAACACATTTTATTATCCATACAAGCTATGAAACACTATAAATATAAGACTCTTATACCTTTATCCAGTAGATGGAAAATAGCTGAAAAAATCCTACTCAAATAAGAAAAAATTTGATCAAAATAAAGGTTATTAATCCCTATTCTTTCCTAATTTTGCATACTACCATCTTCATCTACCCTAAGCCTGAATTTCAAAGATTTACAATCTCAAGCACACTCAAAAAAATCAATACCACTATCATTATATCTTTCACTTGCACTTACTCCAAACACTAGGTGGGAGAACTACATCAAGCTTGATCCCTCCTCGAGGTATTGGTATGTAGGCAACTCTTTTCAAAATAGGGTGTTGAGGATGTCCAACCTATCCTACTAATGAGAACACATTTTCAACTCATTCCATACTTGTAAGGAGGATTAGGGTTTACAACTTAAATTAGATATTACAAGCATAATAAAAAGTTATATATTTCATTCATGCAAGAATATTACCCATAAACATAGGCATAGGTGCTAACATAAATTAGGAATAATCATGTAAAGAGGATAGTAGCACCATTTTTAGGACACTAAAGCCATATGTTGCTACTATATAGGTGGGGTGCTACTATCCATGGAATAAAATTACTTAGGGATCCAATTGACAACACTCAAACCTATCCATAACCTAATTTTTATCACCCATATCTTATATGATAGTTATTTTCTAGATATGTATCTGTTTACACATTTATTACTAATTTTATAAAGTCAAAGCAAGTCAAATTATGTAGAAAATTAGTAGTTATTTATTGCATATTATTTCACTAATTTAGACAACTCAACCCTTTAATCTAACTTAGGATTTACATAAGTAAAACCTTAAAAAGTTAAATCATTTTGTGAACTTGACTTACTTTGAATATTGTTCAAAAGCCTAATTTTCATTCTCCAATTTTTTTTGCACCAAAGTAGGGTTATATACTTCTATTTTTTCTAGTTTTTTGGCATATAATAGATCATTAAATCAACTTCATATTAAGGTTTCATTTATTTAAATAAAATTTAATTTTTTAAAGCAACCTTAATTCAAAAACCCTAACCCTAGATGCTCTTAGGGTTTGTATCCTTCTTTTTCTTATTTTCATTTTAATAAATATTTTAATTTTTTTAGATTTCATATATTCTATTTTAGAATCTCTATTAAAATTTATTTACTATTTTCCATCTAAAAAATCTATCTCTCTTCCATTAATAAAAAGTGATAGACTAGGCGGTAATCCTATAGAGAATATATAAATTCCTACTATACGAGCCTATAACATGGATAAGAGACCTATAATAACTCTTGTTATGCATCCTTCACAACCTGATTATGTGGAATTCAATGATAATGCATCTAAAGATGAAGAATACAACCAATAGTAAGATGATATACACATTGAAAATTGGTACACTCTCCCTCCACTTCACAATGATGACATAAGTATCAATTAAGATGAGATAATAAAGGGCTTCAAAGATAGAATTTAGTAACAACCCCTAGACCATGCACAATTCCTACAATCTATATTATAAATCAAGAACAAAATAAATAATAGTCAATATTTAACTCCCCTAGGTAATAAAATTGTTACACCTACAATGGGGCCAACTCAACCAACTCAGCTAACACAACATAAAATTATAGTTCAACAACCATCAGTGATAACGACACCTCTTGTGGACAATTATTCCACTCCATACACTGTAGTCCAAGGTATTACATCTCAAGAAGGGAGACGTTAGGCCATCAGATGGCTTGGATTCCAATAGTATCTTACATACACCTTTGACACATCACATAGTAGCAACTCCCTTGTCATTTGGTTTTATGGAACCCAAGCTTACATTATATGATGGCAAGGGTCACCCAGAGTAACATCTCAGAGCTTTTAACATAGAATGCTTAGACTATGTTCCTAATGATTATCTTCTCATTAAGTTATTTACACATAATTTAAATGGTTATGCCCTACAATGGTTTTATGACTTAACAAATCAATATATCATGACATTCAATATTTTGGCCAACATATTTTTAACACATTTCTCCATCAATACTAGTGACAAGATATCATATGCACAAGTGGAATAATTGAAACAAAATTTAAACAATCCTATTGTAGATTATGTTTGATGATACAAGACTATATCAAACAAATTGATTATCCCCATGACAGACAAAGAGCTTTAGGACATTTAAATAGGGTCTCTTACTAGGATTACACTAAGCTATCTTGTTTAAGAAGTTTCCTACATTTACCAATTACTACAACATAGTCAAGTAAAGAGAGGTTAAGTTCCTATCAATGGGAAAACTCAAAATATTTTAAACAAACATCCATAAAATGTAAGGGAAAATGAGAAGAAGAGTGATCGAAAGGCCATAGCCAATGTGTTTCAAATCCATTTCCTAGATTGGTTTTATCCACTTCTCGACATTGAGTCTTCACTAACCTTCTAGAGTCACCATCACGAGTCTTACAATATCTCTTAGAATATAATGTAATATCTCTCCTTCCCATTAAATAGGTTGATACAACACAACCTCTTCCAAATAACTATGGTTCTAATGCATTCTACAAGTATCATAGGGCACCAGACCACACAATAAACAAATGCATAAGGCTAAAGCATAAGATACAAGATCTGATTGAGGCTAATATTATTAATGTGGGAACACCCATAGAGGCACTAAAATCATAAAAAATATAAGTAAATTCACTTAAGATATTCTCATATCCATTTCCAAATCACAAAATAAATGAGGTAGGGACACATCAGGTGTTCACTACACATACCAGGCACATCCACCACTAGATTCATATCATACATTTACAGAGGAGGCACATCCATTACATAATATTATTTTAATGTACCAAAATATAGTCCCACATAGACCACTCATCACATTCTCAGAAGAGGATATTGTTGATGATGATATAGATTTACATTCACTCTTTATACGAGTGTATATATTTCATCATCTTATCCATAGTGTTATGGTTGACAATGGGTCAAGCATAAGCATGTGCATTATGAAAATTTTATATTATTTGGGGTACTCAAAGTAAGATATATTCCCCATGAATAACATCATCAATGGTTTTAGTGGTCATGTCCAGATCTCCATCAGGGAGACTGTGCTTCTATTACAGGTTGGACCAACACACATAGCCACTCAGTTTCTAGTAATATTGAGTGTATGAGTGTTTGATATATTATTAGGTAGGCCATGATTATATTAGATTAATTCCATCCTATATATAATAAATATATTACTAAATTACATACATGAAAATCAAGTGTTCAAATTTTAGGGTGTCTTGCATGAGTATCCTCTACCTATCCCATAGGTAGTTCTAGTGCAATTACTAATTACAATTCTAACACAATCACTAGTTATAATTCTAGCACCATTACTATATATTTCATAGTTATCAGTTATAGATTAGAGTACAATTCACATGCATACATTATATATTTCACTAGAGCCACCAGCGTAGGTGAGGTCTAATCTTATGGTATCGACACATACACGTACACTCCCACATAGACCATTATTAGAGAGACCCCTACATTGTAGATATATCACATATTACAGAGGACCTTCCTCTAATTAGTTTATGTTGAGATTAAAATCATTGGGTTATAAACATAGGGAACCTATGTCACCTATAAATTTTTCTTCTACCTGATGGGTTCCTAAGAACACTACAATTTATAGGGCATCATAGTCAATGCCACATATTCATAGCACTACATAGGTAGATATAAATGTAGATTACTTTGCACAATAGATTATGGGATCACAATTTCCCTTTCACATAGTGTGCATGATCATAGTTCCCTTATTTGACATAGGTCATGGTGATAGTGAGTCTCTCATGATACTAATTGGTTATTATGGTTCTTACCCCTTTGTATATACTTTCTTCTCTCTCAATCCTTGTACATAGTTTATTTTCATTTGATTATACATGGATTATATATAGAAAATACAAACATTTAAAACCATAAAAACATTCAAATATTACTCAAAAACACAAAAATTATAGATTGTATGCATTGTTATGTTTACATTTATTCTACTTGCCAGACACTACATATGTTAGCTATCTTAATATAATAAATTTTATCATATGTACATGCTTCACTTGTTCTTATCAAGTGATTACAAATTATATAAAAGATTTTGATCCACTACATTGATCTATACTTGCTATCATATACCCACTAGAGGCATATACATGATCCAAGTTTTTTCCTTTGATACATCCACCCACTTGGGGGCATCTCATACATAGTTTCTATTACCAATTTATATCCTTACATTATATACATTCTAGTTTATGCATTGATATATCTTTATATTGATCATTTATACTCATAATCAAATTTTTTACTATCACTAGTTAGAATCAGCTTATGTACATCGTAGAATTTGAATATATTTGTACTACATTCATGCATACTTTCATTTCTAGTTTTCCTAGTTTACACTTAATTGTGTTTCCTATGCTTCTTATATTTAAGGTCATTTGAATTTGACATTATTATTTATCTTTATGCCACTTCTATTCATTTTATGCCTTGCACATGTGCCCATGTTCCTTGTGTGTGATTACTTGATTGTGTATGTGGACATTTAAACATGTCTTTCTGTGTGGCTCTAAGCCAAATTATTTGTTGCTTACATATGTATACATTTGAATGTGTCTTTGTATGTCTTATTTTTTTATATTTAGTGACATGTAATCATGTCCATTATATTATGTCCCCTTAGCCTATTTTTTGTGCCTCATGTGTTTATATTGTATGCTTTCATGTATGCATTATCACCATGACGCTTATCTTTGATTGCTATACACACCCATTTTTTATGCCATGAGGAACCTCATGCATCAACCCTTCCTACTTAGGTGTTGTGATGGACATCATGCCCTATACCCCTAGGTAGCTACTTAGATTTGCTATTATACACATTGATTACATCTATCTTGACACACTTTTGCAATGATAAATACAACACACATTGTTGGAAATATTGTCATTGATGGCAAAGGTCTAGTATTATTGATGATAAAAGCCCCATTGCATTTAATATTGTTTATCTTGGCTGATGTGAGTTAATATTTATTTAATATTAACGAATATATTTTTGGTTCCATATGAGACAAAAGAAGGGCCCATGGAGAAGTTGAAGAGCCACGGGGTAAAGACAAAAGAAGGATGGGACACATTTTCCCATGAAGAGTCATCTTGGGGAATACCAAGAGTCACCAAGTGAAGACAAAAGAGTAAGGGTGAAATTTCTCATGAAGGGACACTTTGAGGAATATGAAAAGTCACCAAAGATAAGGACAAAAGTGGGAAGGACATTTTTGGTCATGAAGGGTCACCACATGACTTTTCAAAGGCTTGGATATGAAGGGTCATCCAAGATTGGTGCCATTTTCCATGAGGATTGAAGGGTCACAAAGGGGGAAGGCCAAAGGTTATTTGAAAAGATATAAATAAAGGCTTGAGAAGCCATTTGTAAATATGGTTGAGAGAGGTTGATTTGATATTGTAATATCTAGCTTAGAAGAGCAATTATGAGAGATGAATATGACTTGTATTTATTATATCTAGCTTAGAAGAGCAAAGGTGAGAGAGAGGAAGGAGATATTGTATTGATCTATCATTTGTTGAGATAGCAACATTGAGAGATAGGTGTGTGGTATACACAAAGGGCTTGTTGCTCCTATGGGTTGGTGCTCATGAATTATTGTTGGGTTGGTGCTTGGCAAAGTGGTTGGTGCTCTTGTGGGTTGGTGCTCACAAATAGTAGCTAGGTTGGTGCTCGGCAAAGGGGTTTGAAGCTCTTATGGGTTGGTGCTTATGAATTATAGCTAAGTTTGGTACTCAGAAAAGGGGTATGGTGCTCCTGTGGGTTTGTTCTCACAAATATACTTGAGATTGTTCTCTATGGTTTTTCCCACATTCGGTTTCCATGTTATATTTGGTGTCTCTCTCTATCTTGTGTGATGTTTATTGTTTGAATTTTATTTCATATCTTGAATGTTTGATTAAGTTGAATTTGATAAAGATAAATTTTTATAAGATATATAATATACTGATTCACCCCCCCTCTCAATATATCCCGTGCTTAACACACATATTACACTACATACTTATACTCAGATTCTTTTACATTCCAATGTTATGTTTACACATTTTATTGGATTATCACGTAGTTATCATATATGCTATAGTTAACTCATTTTATAGATATATTTATTTTGAGGATAATTATTACATAGGTCAATAACTACCCTCAAAATAGGGTGCCTTCATAGGGGTTTGTCATAGAGATCATTCTCCTACATTTCTATTCATAGATCATTTTTAACAGATATGCTCAATTTTATGAAATTAGACATAGTTAATGCACATGAAAAAAATATCAAATAGAAATTCAAAGACTGAGAATTTATACCAGATAGACATTAACACCTAAATTAGGACACAAGTACCATATGGAACTATAATACACTACATGGTGCTACTATCTAATAGCCCCAGATTTAGGTTAGTTTAGATTAGCTAGAATAGTACACCAAGCATAATAAAAATTTGCATATATATATCTATAGGTTTGAAAATTATGCTCAAATTTTGCTTAATTACACTCATTTTAGCTCATATTTATACTAGTTGTTTAGAATAGGGATACTATGCATGACATTATCGTCCCCACATTTAGTTTAGATACATAGATATAGTTATTATAACTCAGTACAAAATTAGTATGCTCTGATATGAAATTGGGATCATGTATGTGGCACATAATTTCCATATGCTCAATTACACATAGGTTGATTAGATGAATGGAAAACTCCATGTCATTCTATATGTTATATGCACTTGCTACAATATTCCATATTATCACTAGTTTCATACCTTACTCCATTTGTAGTGTTTGGTTGTTATGATCCAAATTTATAATATTTGGAAATAATGCATATCAAAACAACATAATAGATATTGGTGGGCCAAGATTCCCAAATATTCAATATATTCATAAATATAATAATCACCCTTAAGGTAGGGCAATACCATATAATAATCCTTTAGGAAAGAATAACTCCACAATGTCTCTTTAAGGGGGCAACCTCAAATATCCTCTTATAATAGAAGAATCAATGATTACTTGATTATTTTAGAATTACAATCATCTCCTTTATATATACCTCTATCTAACTAATAATGTATGGGAAACCTCTTAATCCCAATGTAGGCCAACCATTACCGAATGCACTAATTTCATAAGTTACTCCATTATCCTAATATATTAGACCCATATAGATAATTAAGTAGAATGTATGCTACATTTCAACATATTTATCAACCCATATACATTAATATATCATATACCCAGGTACATAGCATTCCTTCCTTCCTTGACATGTTTCATCCCCAAAACATAGGAAGAAATCAAATAATGAGTGTGCTTCAAATCATTGAAAACTTGTCTCCAACCTTGATCATCCAACCAATCATATGTGATCTTGGTATGTGATATCTTTCCAAAATTATTTCCAAATGCCAATGTGCTACTATAATTCCATTCATGATCACAACTATATCACCTTGGTGTCCATAAATAATTATTCCTCTTTTGATTCCATGTACCATATTCCATTACACTACTCTGAATCCATTCATATCCATATTATTTATTATTCCATACATAATCATAGTGATTTCCCCACTTATTCCATGTTACATAGGCATCTTTGCTATGTTGATTCCATACCTGACCATAGTAGTCCTTCTTTGGCTTCCATGCATAGCCATAGTTATTGGAAATCTGATTTCCTATATAGACAAAGTATCTATTGTTATGACACTCCCTCACATGGATCTATGATTCTTTCCTCTTATGATGATTTGGGTATCTATATACCTCAAATTTTTTTGATACTTTAACCTTATCATTTTTTTATTCTAACTCTTGCACCTTTTCATTTGGTGGTTCATTTTTATCTTGACTATATGAAGTGTTTTTCTTTGATTTTATTATTTATTCATATATGTTTTCATTTGAATCTTTCACATACTTTAAACTCATCTTCATGATCTATCTTGATTGTTCTTTGTGCCTTTTCAACCATGATATCCTATAAAGTGATCTTCTTTTTCCTATACCAAAACTTCATGAACTTCTTCTAAACGTTAATATTGATTTTTCCCAAAGTATCTAACTATGGATATCCAAGAACCATATCCACATCATCCATATCTAAAGCATAAAAATATGAATGTAAAACATATGTTTCCATAATGAGCTTCAAATCTTCAAACACTAGAATATTCTTACACATCTACTTAGGCCTCCTTGATATTCTTTGCTTAAAAATGTAGATGATTGGCCACATTCATGTTGATGAATTTATACTTATTGGTAGGGTTTATGGAAATAACAACCTTATTTTTTTTTAATGCATCCATGAAATTGAAAAACTAACTTAGATTTATTTGGAGGCAAATTATTTGAACCCTTATCATCTAATTATTCTTCTTATTCTTTGAGATCATCTACCTTTCCTTTTGCACCATATGTACTCTCTTCATTATCATTATGCTCAATTCCTTCTTATTCTTCATCACTTGCATGTTATTCCTCATTTATATTATTATATTCCACTGATTTTTATTCTTCATCATCTCCATCATCTTCTTAATTACCAACATTATTTTATTCCTCTTATTCACACTCTTTTTATTTTATATCCCATCAATCTATGAAGACCCATTCCATTTATTCCCATGAATAATACCTTTGTGTGAAGCTCAACTATTTAAACTAATGTTGTGTAGGCCCATATAAAGAAAGAGACAAGTATATTTTCCACAAAATTGTTTGAGTATTATTATCCTTAAAAATAAGCCACCATTCTCTAGCATCAATGTCATCCTCCCCTAAAAATACTTGCAACTTCATGGTCCACAAAAAAACTAGGGTTAATAACATACCCTAAAATGTCAATAACTCATTCAAAATAGATCATAATAGTCCCAAATTTTGACTATAGATTCCCCTTATGATACTGTAACTTCACTAAATATTTTTTGAAAAAAATCCACAAATTTAGGACTATAAATTGAATATATGAAAAACCATAAAATCACAAAAAATCACTCTATTTTATAAAAACCTAAAATTTTATGTGTAGATTTATTGTATTATTGTAAAAATTTCATAGAAAAAATCCTTATATTTTGGAAGATATGATGAAATCCCTAAAATATAAATAACTCCCTCAAAACTCATAATAAAGGCTTGATTTTTTTACTAAGAATTCTTTAAAATATACTTCACCTACAATAAAAAAAATGTGCAAAAATTTTAAATTTATTGAAAGATATGGATGATTCCAAAAAACTAGGGTTTCACCACACACAAATTACCCAAATCAAATCTCTAATACCACTTGTTATGATCCACACTTATAATATTTATAAATAACATATAATATAATGTATATTAAAACAACACAATAGATATTAGTGGGAAAAGATTCCCAAATATTCAATATATGAAAAAATATAATAATCACCCTTAAGGTAGGGCAAGACCATATAATACTCCTTTAGGAAATAATTACTCCAAAATATCTCTTTGAGGGGATAACCTCCAATATCATATTACTATATAAGACTCAATGATTAATTTATTATTTTACAATGATAATCATCTCCCTTATATAGACCTCTATCTAACTAAAAATGGATGGGTAACCTCCTAATCTTAATGTAGGTTGACCATTATGCAATGCACTAATTCCACAAGTTACGCCATCATCCTAATATATTATAACCATATAAATAACTAATGGGGATGTGTGTAACATGTAAACATATTCATCAACCCATATACATTAATATATATATCCATAGGTACATAATACTGGCATTTTTGAGCGGTCTAGAGCTACTTAATGTACTTGATTAGTTGTAGAGCTAATATACATAGTTAGATATACCCATTTAGAAATTTTTAGCACCTTGTGTAGTTTATTTTTAAAATCATATACTACACATAGGTGGGATATGATGGATTAATAGCCTAATTGAGTTATTGATCCACCCACATGAGAGGGTTAGACACACAATATAATCCAAGTTATTCATAGATCATGTTCCACAAAGTAGGGGTGGGCAATGATTGAGTTATTGATCTGCCCACATATGAGGATTGATAAATCTATCATCTTATTCTAATATATTCAATGATTTTATTACTATTTACATGCACACACATAGGTTGTCACAAGGTTCATGAATTAGTTTATGTACCTAATGAGGTGTATTCATTCCTTTCTTCTTTCCCATATTTTCACTCAACTTTACTCCATTACTTTATTCATCATAGTATTTTGCTTTTGATACCTCTTAATTAAGGACTAATTTATTAATATTTCATTGTAGGTCATATGTTATATCATGTTTAACATATATAGACCCAACTTCACATACTCAAACTCAACTACGTAGGCTTCACTTCCTAGGTAAGTTTAGGTACACTACTTTTTCCTTTATACTATTCATTAAGCCTTACTACATTTATATCATAAAGGAGAGGAAATATAGTCACCTTAAAGTGTTATTTGGAAGCTAAGAGTGTTTTTTGAGACAACCTACTCTTAGATTATCCCTAAACCTATCCTTGAGCCTTTATTACACTTTTCCATCCATTTTATAGACCACAAACATCTCCAATCAGACCTACATTCCTAGATCTTGGCCCTTCATACCTAGTATCCTACCATTTGGACACTAGTGTCACATTAAGGACACTAGATCCAAATGGCACTAGTGTCCATAACATGGCTCTAGTGTCCCTTTCCCTAACTCTCTAAAATGGATATATTTTTAAACATGTAACCCTCCTAAGTTTGGCTGAAGCATATTTTATTATCTGCACAAGCTATAAAACACTATAAATACAAGAATCTTAAAAATATATCCATTAGATGGAAAATATATTCAAAATTCCTACTCAAATAAGAAACAAGTTGAGAAAAATAAAGGTTATTTATCTTTATTATACCTTGCGTCTGCATACTACCATCTAAAACTACCCTAATCCAAAATTTCAAATAATTCTAATCTCAAGCACACTAAAGGCATTCAAGACCAATATCATTCTAAAATTCACTTGCACTTTCACCAATCACTAAGTGGAATAACTACATCAGGATTGATCCTTCCTCAAAGTATTGGTATGTAGGCAATTCTCTTCACAATAGGGTGTTGAGGATGTCCAACCTATCCTAATAATGAACACACCTTTTTAGTTCATGTTATACTTTCAAGGAGGATTAGGTTGTGTAAATTAAAAAATATATTATAGGCACATACATAATTTTAGATTTCATGCATGCAAGAATAAAACCAAGAAACACAGGTGTAGGTGCACCAAGAAATTAGGAACAGTCCTATAAAGAGGACACTAGTGACATTTTTAAGACACTAGAACCACATGGAACTATTATCCAAGTGGGTTAATTCTATCCATGGAATAATATGACTCAAGGACATTTTTGATGATACTCAGACCTATTTATAACCTAGTTTTCAGCATCCAGATCTTTTTCAATAGTTATTTTTATAGATAAGTATCTATTTGCACATATTTATTACTATTTTTAGAAATTCAAATCAAGTCAAATTATGTAAAAAATTAGTGGTTATTTATTGCATATTATTTCACTAATTTAGATAACTCAACCCTTTAATCTAACTTAGGATTTACATAATTAAAATCCTAAAATGTTAAATCACATGGTTTGGCTAACAAGAGGATGTTCAACATAATCATTTAATTCTCTAGATGTATTAACATGGTCATAATTTTATTATTTTTATCAAGATATAAATAGTAAGGATTCAATATCTTAAGGATGAGTGTTAAGGTATTGACCAAATTTATTGCATCCACATGATCAAAACTATTGTTACCATATGTATGGGTCTTATCACTTTATATAGACATAATAATTACATCAAGAGGGTGTAAAGTAAGTAGTAAAAAAATTTAAATATATGAATGTTCTTATTCCTTTGTTATTTTTGACTTGACAAAAAAATTAATTAATGAAGATTGTGTATAGAATTGTAAAATTTTCTCATCATAGTCATAAAAAATATCTAAACTATCCATGAAAGAGAAGTTGGAAACAATAAAATAAATTGAAATGTAAAAAATAAAATATATATTTTTTGTGTATGGATATTAGTATATTCTAATAAATTCCATGGTTAAAATAAAATAATTTTAGTGTTAGATATAATCCAAGGTCAAAATAAAATGATTTTAGTGTCATCTATTAGGTCTAACGTCAAAATCAAATTATTTTCACATCAGATCTAGATCCAAGGTTGAAGGAAATCCATTAAATGTTATATATTTAGGAATTTATATAGATCATAGGGGAAAAAATTGAAACCCTAAAGGGTTGGAACTCTAAGGGAAACTTAGGGTTTTACCATGCTCAATCAATAAATGGGTTCACCAAATGTTTTAACAAAACTAGATTTAATTGTGGTGAATTAATCCTAATTATGGTAAATAAATATAACAAATAATAATACTAAAAAATTACTTTTGAATAGTAGATTGAAAGAAAATGACTAAAAAAGATGAAATGAAACAATTTAAAATAATGCTAACTACGAAAACAAATGAAAAATTTAGTTGTTTCTATTCATCTTATTGACTATGTTGACTGATAGAAAATTACAACATGAAGTACCAACAATCCATGTAGAAATATAGAAACTAAAATTGGTAGAATATCAAGGTCAAAACTTTCCAATAGAGGTTATGAACATCTTAAAATCATGAATCAATATAAATATTTTAACCATTTTATATATTATTAATATTATGGCACAATCCTATCTAGTAGCTGGATTTAGGTCTATCTGCACAAATTTGACCTTTGTGTATGTGCAAAAGACTTGTAGATGATTCTTCCAAGGTTAAAACCCTACTAGGGCATGCAGTGATTTGAATTAATTGAAAATAATAAAAAGAGGAGTTTATTTGTGTTTATCTTACCATAATTCCACCCATGATTCTAAACATTGCCTACATATCTAGTATTCCAAGGAGATAAAGCAAGGCCAATGTAGTTCTCCCACATAGAGTGATTTTCACAATTATGTTCCTTTGACTATGTGTAAGCATATATAAATGGATTGAATAATTGATCATTATTTTCTTAGGGCTGGATAAAATAGGCTTTGGAATTGGTTAAGGATAACCTTTAGTGATCAACATCATAATTGGGATGAATATATTTTTTTTTCTTAGTGTGCACTTGTGTTAATAAGCCTCTATATTAAAATTTCCAAGTGGAATAATGAGTGCCTTGAATGTTATTTTATAGCAATCCAAAAGGGTAAATGACATTCTTGGAATCCTAAAAACATATAAGATGGCATAAGGGAGGGTTAAATTTATAAATATGACCATTAAAAAGTAAGGGTCAAAAAACTCATAGAGGAGCTAGGGTCATTTGACAATCATGACCTTAACTTGACATTTTTGACCCTTAATGAAACATGTTAATTTTTGGGTTTGGGTCCATCCAAATAGATGATTAAGGATGTTTTAAACTATTGGATCATATATATGGATTATGTATGACATATTAGAAAATAAAATGGTCTTCACAAGTGCTTATAATAGGCCAAGGTGTGGAAATAGGTCTGAATTAAGTGCATACTTTAATTAAAGTGAAAAGGGGATAAAACTAACATGGTCACATATTTGTGAACAGATTTAAGTGTCTCAAATGGGGTATATGGTTTTCCATAGTATGATCACAAGGTAAGTTAATGGTATCTATCCACTACACATGGTGGTTTGAGTCTCACTAATGTGCCCATGTCTCAAGTCAGTCTAGTTAGTTTCACCCCATAGAAGTACTAACTACCCCAACCCATTTGGTGAGGCATTATAGGGAGCCAAGAGTATCATGGGGATAGGGGCCACTAAGAAACATGTTGGTTTTGAAAAATTATCATGTTTCTCAAGGGAGGAGTTGATGACAACAATAGTGGTTATCAAAGAAAATTAGGGAATAGCTAAGGGTTGATGCTAATGTCCATGATAGAATCCCACATATACTTGATAGATGGTTCGTTTGATAATGTCAAAGGTTAATAGGATGTTAGGCTTGAGTGTTGAAATAGGAGAGATGGTTGGGAGCTCACTCAAGCCAAAACCTAGAGGATGAGCTTGTCCTTAATGGTAGGGAAAACAAGGAGTCTATCCTTGAAATAAATCCATGGATAGGTATGAGATGCATTAATTTTTTTACATAACTTTATTTTCTAGTCTTATAGATGTGCATACTAGATATTAGTGATATATTTAATTTTTATACCTTGATTTTGCATATGTTTTGGTAGAGACCACATGGTGGGGATATATTATTGAGGCTACACACCCTAAAATATTGGATATAGTACTATTATATATAAATATGATGAATATTACATATATTTTATCACCATATACCAAGGAGAATTCTAGGTGGTTCAAACTATTTGGAGCTATTGCATGAGAATTAAGTAACAAGAATAAGATACTTCTACTAGTGTTGAATTTATAGTAGGTGGTGATGTCACACATGGCCTTGGACATAAATCAAGTTTCACATATGCCTAATTGACTAGTAGGCATATAATTAAATTATTGAAGTTTTATCAAAATATGTTATATATCTATAGACATAGTTAATGAGAGCAAAGAGAGATCATAGGATTATAGTTTCAAAATCATACTATAGAAAGGTATCTTAGAGAGGTCATATATATATATATATATATATATATATCATCTTGTAGGACATGGCATCTCACCCACCTAGGGATGAAAATGACCTCGACTATAGTTATATCTATTGAATTTTTGATGTAAAAAATGATATACATATATACATATACATGTGTGTTTGTATATGCATGTATACACACATGCATATATATATATGAGAATAATATATAATATTATTAACAAAGAGCATTAAAATATCATTTACATGAATAAATATTCCCTATTTCCATAACAGTCATAGGTACATCACATGTGTGTGTGTGTGTGTGTGTGTGTGTGTGTGTGTGTGTGTGTGTGTGTGTGTGTGTGATTTACCTATGACTGTTATGGAAATAGGGAAGCTTTATTCATGTAAATGCTCTTTTAATGCTCCTTGTTAAGAATATTATATATTATTCTCATATTGCTAGGTATTTTAGGTGAAGAATGAATGAGGGTTGTTCTTGTATTTAAATCAATCCATTTATATAATTAAATTTCATTAAAGCACTTATATCAACCATTATGATATGTTTTATTTGAAAATCAGATGACTTTAGGGTATTGGACACTTACATTAGGTCAGGACACTAATGTCAACATTAGTGTTTATCTTAGGTGTTAGTGTCTAGGGAGCAAGAGAGTAGGTATTGGTTTATAACTTATAGAGATGGAAGATAAGTAGATTTTAAGTATTTTGGGAAAGATAAAATGCATGGGTCATCAACATAAGACTGGTTAGACTAATATATATAGGCCAAGGGACATAAGATAGAGCAGATGTGAGACTTGTGGAAGTGGGAAAGGGTCTGTAACTAAGAGGAAAAACCAAGGTTTGAGTTTTCAATGTGTACAATAATGAAGTGCTTAATAGTCTATAAATATCATCTACATTTCCCTTATTTAATATATAATTAAATTTATATTTTAAAGGAAAGGAATGTGTCTTTGGGTGTGTATAACACACTTTGTCTTTGCATGTTCCCAGCTTGAGTTATTTTTTGGTGATTAACTTGAACCCAAGAACATGGTATAATATATAATTATTGCATCTAAATTTGAATTTAAATTACTTGAAATATATTTAAACTGAAAGAACAAGGTTTAGGAGTACACCTATGTGTCAATGTAACTTCCTTACCTATTGGCTAGTTGATTTGAAAAAGATGTATCATTGTAAGGCTATAAAATTGAGATTGGGAAAAATATAGATAAATATTTAAAGTTCATATATCCAAGGAGATAGAGATAAATATATTATAAGACATATTCCCCCAACTTTAGATCAAAAGTGAATTACCATCTGGTAGTTGTGATTAGATCAACCATGCAACCCAATAATACTTATGACTCAATGAGTGTGAGTGAAATTAGTCATACACACTATCAAAATATTAAGGATAGATGATAACATCAAGTCCAAATTCAAAAATTACCAATATTGAGTTATTTGATCACCTCAACTATACCAAAAGGTGAACAAACTACTACAATAGATTAGCTCAATATAGTTCATAAAAGTCCAACTAGTGGGTGGTGATAGTCCCTGATAATGTTCTTAAATATGAAACTTATTTGGATTTTTTAATATTAGGTATAAATTACATAACATATGAACCTTATATATTTTCCATTATGAAACTATGTATAACAATGGTACCAATGTATATAATTATGTCATAATTATGAATTTAAATCATGTGTGTGTGTGTGTGTATTTTGGCTGATTTCTAAAACTATGTAAGTGTGGAGAATGTGATTCCAAATCATGCCCCCACTATATATGGAGAAATATGAAAAATTATATAAGTACCAATGTGGATAACATGTTTCAAAAACATGCCCCCACTATAATCTATAGATACTGACTATTGAATAGGTGTGGAGAACATGCTTCCAAAGCATGCCCCCACTGAATATAAAAAATATGAATATGTAAAATCCATTCACATATGCCATTTCCCCACTAAATATAAGAATTTATATAATTACCATCTATTGAATGAGTGTGGAGAACATGCTTCCAAAGTATGTCCCCACTAAATCCAAAAATTATGCCAAGTGTGGAGAACATGTCTCTATGAAATTCCCCAACTAATATTCCCCCACTTTGAGGCAAGGGAAAATATATGAAATGGTATTTACCTCACCTTAAAAGGATAATACAATTTTATAATCCATGAATGTAACCATGTTACATATATTAATAACATGTCTAGGTAGATATAGTATTGAAGCACATAAAACCAATGTGGTCACATGTAGGCCTAAGATGCATGATAAGGATCATGACATTATCTAGATAGTAACATTAAATTTTCAACAAGGAAAAATCACACAAACAAGATTAATTAAACTGAAGTCAAAATTAAATGGTCCAAGGAGACCACAAATACGGGGCTTGTTCAAATTCTATATAATTGAAGGGATATGACTTAGTCAAATGTTCATATAAAAAATAGACATATGAAAATTTAAATGAAATCATACATAGGCACAAGGGCCACAATCAAAGGAACATATTTAAATGCTAGAACAAGGAATACAATAGCAAGGTAAGACACTCAAAGAAGTGCATAAAGTAATGCATGAGCAACCAACATAAATATACCATAATAGCTCATGGATTTAATGTGTTAGAAATTTTGGAAATATTGTCATTAATGTCAAAGGTCTAGAATTATTGGTGATAAAGGCCCCATTGCATTTAATGTTTGTAATAGATATATCTTGGCTAATGTGAGTTAATATTTATTTAATATTAACGAATATATTTTGCGTTGCATATGAGACAAAAGAAGGGCCCATGGAGAAGTTAAAGAGCCACGGGATAAAGACAAAAGAAGGATGGGATGCATTTTCCCATGAAGAGTCATCTTGGGGAATTCCAAGAGTCACCAAGTGAAGACAAAAGAGGAAGGGCACAATTTATCATGAAGGGACACTTTGAGGAATATGAAAATTAACCAAGATAAGGACAAAAGAGGGAAGGACATTTTTTCTCATGAAGGGTCACCATATGACTTTTCAAAGGCAAAGATATGAAGGGTCATACAATTTTTGCACCATTTTCCATGAGGATTGAAGGTTCACAAAGGGGGAAGGCCAAAGGTCATTTGGAAAGCTATAAATAAAGGCTTGAGAAGCCATTTATAATATGGAAGAAAAAGGTTGATTTGATATTGTAATATCTAGCTTAGAAGAGCAATTGTGAGAAATGAATATGATTTGTATTTGGTATATCTAGCTTAGAAGAGCAAAGGTGAGAGAGAGGAAAGAGATGTTGTATTGAACTATCATTTGTTGAGATAGCAACATTGAGAGATAGGTGTGTGGTATACACAAAGGGGTTGGTGCTCACAAATTTTTGCTGGGTTAGTGCTCGGTAAAGGGGTTGGTGCTCCTGTGGGTTGGTGCTCATGAATTTTTGTTGGGTTGGTGCTCAACAAATGGGTTGGTGCTCATGTGGGTTGGTGCTCATGAATTGTTGCTGGGTTGGTGCTTAGCAAAGGGGTTGGTGCTCCTATGGGTTGGTTATCATGAATAGTTGTTGGGTTGGTGCTCAGCAAAGGGGTTGGTGCTCCTGCAAGTTGGTGCTCATTCATATACTTGAGATTGTTCTTCATGGTTTTTACCACATTGGGTTTCCATATTATATCTGGTGTCTCTCTCTATCTTGTGTGGTGTTTATTGTTTAAGTTTTATTACATATCTTGAATGTTTGATTAAGTGGAATTTGGTTAAGGGAAAGTTTTATAATATATATGATATACTGATTCATGCCCCCTCTCAGTATATATTATGCTTAACAAGAAAAAATGTCAATTTTATATCATATCAAGTACCCTATGTAAGATATAATCATAAATAAAGGCATGTGTAAGTATATATGAAATCTCAAGCATGATAATGTAGAGTGACCATCAAATCATATAACATGTGTGTATCAAGATCAAAGAAGCATATGCCCCTAATGTCTACATGACATGAGTAGAGTGAAGGCCCAATAACTGAAACATGAATAGATCATGTATTTGTGTATGCCTTTATCACACTCAAATATAATTTTGACACATGTATATGTAGGAGTAACTGAATATGATATCCATCAACAAGGAACTAGCACATATATGCCAAAGAGACACTAAAACATGTAGGTGTTGAAAATATATTTGGATTTTTGAATGTTTTTTTTAGTATTTTGGAATATTTTAAAAGGAAATATCATCTTATTATTCCATCTAATGGATGGTCATATATATCTCCCCATAATTAGATTTGTTTAATAATCTTGTGACACTAATAAGGACCACATATAGGTTCAATATCTATCACAATAATGACAATGATGCTCTATGTATGTGAAATAGGATTATGTGTTCATGAAGAATTATTATGAGAAACAGGAATAATAATAATATGAACATGTGTAGGTGGTCTAGATATCTAAACATGGTACATATTAGATGGGGATTCTATAGAATCTACCGTATGTCTCTAATGTAATGGTCTCTCAAGTACTAGTCACATAGTAAAGGGGATTACCTATTTCTTATCCTTTTGTAGTGAATGAGCCTTAGTAGACTTGGTAATTAATTATCTAGGTATAATTTTCTCTTGTTTAAGAGGATGCTCATATGGAATTTCTAAAACTATAACTACCTGATTGACATGAATGTATTTAACACACCCATGCACTATAGAAGGTACTACTCTAAGTGTATAGATCCAAAGTATTCCTAATAACATATCAAAGATGCCCATGGAAGGCATAACTAAAAAGGTAGCAACCACATGTGTGGGAAAAACCTAAAAAGTTAGGTCAATCTCACCAAAAACCTTCTATGAGGTCCTATCAAATGATCTAACTAATCTACTAGAAGAATGTAAAGCATTATGAGTATAACCCAAATGTGTAATTAATGTCATGGTGAAAATATTATCACTAGCACCATTAACAATCATAAAACTAAGTTTAGGGTGTTTATTAAGGTATGCTTAAATGAATAAATAATTAAAACTAGAGTCATCATCCTTAATCTCATGATCATCATAAGTAATAGAGGGTCTTTGAACCATATGAGGTATATGTCATATGTAAGTACCAATAATCCCATCTAGTGGGTACCCATAATGTGGTGGAGGAATATATGCATTAAATTCCATTTAGACTTTTGGTTCCTTCTTATAATGGTCTTACAAAGGATTGTTAAATATTTTGTATTTATGGTGATCACTAGGGTGTAGCCTGATTCTTTTGGAGGATCCTCAAATGTAAGATTCTAGTCATCGATAAGATCTCATATCTTATTCTTCAAGGTAAAACATCTACTTGTAAAATACCCTAGTCCCTGATGATGATAACAATAATCATTCACATCATATCTTTTGGGTATAGGTTGACTCATATAAACTTCAATTCAATGAAGGAGAGATATAAGTTGGGACTCTAGTAACCATGGAAGTAATGAAGTTGGGGACTCAAGTAAATAGAAGAACTCTCTCCTTCGTTCATTAGATAAGATAATTTAATTAAGTTGTTGTGAAACTATGTTAACCATGGTGGTTGTTTATTTTTTAGGCTCAAGAGGTTTTACCTTATAACTTGGTTCGATTATAAATTTAGTACTAGATGTAGATGCAGTTGGTGTGTTTGATACATACTTGAGCTTATTCAATGAAACAAGCTTCATTTCATGGTCCCTTATAGCATGGCATAAGTCATTAAAATATTTGAGATTTTTGAAAAGAATGGACTCATATAATAGAGTAAGAAAATTTTTCTTGAATATGTCTTGAGAATCCTTATCTACCATAGGATTGGTCATTTTATCTAGAAGTATGTTATGTTTCAAGACATATTCATTGATGGGTTTATTATTTCCTTGTATGTTTTTGGTAATTTGATCATATAAAACATTTTTAAATTATTAATGGAAATGTGTGCTAAAAATTGGTTTGAAAGAGGTTTGAATGTTTTTATAGATTAGAGAGGTAAATCATATAACTACCTCATTCTATAGTCCTTGAGTCATCTTGTAAATAATTGTTAGGTTGTGGAGCTAAAAGCTTCATTGATGCAGACATGGAGGAGGTTGCAGGTGAGTTGCAGAGTGTCACAGTCTTTGGCATTGGTCTGGCCAACTGACGTCGGTAGGTAGGAGACAGGAAGCAACCGACGTCAGTCAGATATCAGCTGGCGTCGACGACCCCCAGGCAGACAGGGACCGACGTCGGTCGCCTGTGTGGCTCGACTGCGAGCTTATTACAGGCAGTTAGCTAACAAACCAAGTGTTTGCATGTTTAGATCTATTTTTAGACTGAGAGCTGCGGATCTAATTATTGTAATTAGATGTCTAATCACTATTTGGATGAGATCTATATAATAGACTCATGGTTGTATTGGAAAAGGTGTTCTAGTTTGAGTTGAGCAAAGTTTGCTCCTTCTGTTTGTGAGGTGAGCAAGGGTGTTCCTCTTAGTTCCACAGCAGTACCAAGGTGGGTGCTGGTTTTGGAGAGTCAACAGGATTCTTCAGGTGTGTAGGATCTTGGTCACAGGTGCATGGCCTATATAGGAGATCTACATGGTAATTAAGATCATTGATCTATAGGTGTATGTGTGTGCAAGGTCAAGGTTCACAGGTGTGCAAGATCAGATAGGACAGCAACACAATAGGGAGCAGTATCAGGCAGGATCTACTTGGAGTACAGGTGTGTACTCGGATAGAGCAAAGAGGAAGGCAAGGGGGTTCCTTCCATAAGTATGGTCTGTTGAATTGCAGGTTGTTGCAGGTTCATGGGAGATCTACTTGAAGTACGTGGAGTACTTGTTTGAGTGTGTGGAGCACTTGTGGTGTGTGTGGAGCACAGGAGGTGAACACCAACTCTGTATTTGAGTTGGGTGTTGGGACCTGAGAGGGAGAGCTTTGAGGAGAAGATTTACTATTCACTTGAGGTGTGGGAAACCTCTGTAAGGTGGTGGAGAAGAAGTGGGATCTTCTTTATTGTATTCTTTTCTGTAAAGTGTTAATACAAGTTGTGTATTGTCTCTCATATCATGTGTTATTTTGAATTCTAGTTACTTGGTGAATCTAGTTAATTTCTGCATATTAAGTTGCTTGGTTTGGTAATCATATTGTGCTCTTTTGGTGGAGCAAGATCCTGACAAGTGGTATCAAAGCCTGGTTGTTGGCTCATAGCTTGATACCACTGACAAGTGGTATCAGAGCTTTTGGTTGGGATACTAACAGATTGGTTTAGATCTGGGTAGTGTGTTTTGATTACAGGTCACTCTCAGGGGTTTCTGATCGAGTGGGAGTAGAGCAATGGCAGATGAAAGTAAGCTAAGAATGGAAGAGTTGAAAAGCATAGATGGTCTCTTAAGGTCCTATGGAAAGATAGAGCAGGTAAAAGATTATTGTTGGTTGGTAGCAGATCAGCATGAAGAAACTGAAGACGCAGATGTTGCAGGTGTTATTACACAGGATGCTCTAGGAGGTTTCTTGGATAAAGTTGAATCTTGGATAAAAGATTCGGTTGCCTCTTTCCATGCAGCCCCAGGTAGAGGAGCTGGTGAGCCTTGCCAAAGAATTGGCAAAGGGGAAGTGAAGCTAAAATTGCAGGCGGCCAACACACAGGTGTTGATGAAGGTCATGCAGGTCCCAGGTTTGGAGATATGGCTAATTTCTTCAAAAAGATTGGGTGATGAGAGATGCACAAGAACTCTCACAGTGGATGCACTTGAATTAGCTAGTGGTAAGAAAATAGGTATTCTTTATCTACTTGTTTATATTACTGATTCTTCTTTTGTTGCAGAGACGTGGCTTCGTAGGCTTGGTCACATGAGAAGGAAGGAGATGCATGTTCTTAAGTGGAAGACAGATATATTTGACAGGCTTAAGAACTGGAAAACCTTGGTGTACTTGGAGGAGATGGCAGATAGAAACCAGTGGATGGTGTTGGATACTTCTGAGCAGGGTAGTTTGGACATGGGTATTGATTCAAAGGAGCTCATGAGTAAAAAGTCATCACTCACAAGCGAACACAGATACCGGCGTCGGTCAGGAGGAACCAGCATCGAACAGACAGGTGCTAATGTCGGTCATGTGCAGACCGAAGCTAGCGATGTCGGGCAGGGTAAGACCGACGTCGGTCAGGGAACCAACGTCGACAGTAGGTAAGACTGATGTCGGTCAGAGGACCGACGTCGGCAGTAGGGACACCACAGGGTCGGTAGTTAGGGACAGACGCATGGGAACTGACGTCAGTCGGATGCAGACTGTGGAGTGACTGAGGTCGGTCACTGTAACAAATTTTGGGTGGACAGCACGCTGTCATGGAGTCTCAAACACCCATACGGAGGACTGAAGACGTAAGTAGGCCCTCAAATTCATTGTTCCTCTTCTTTATACATGTTGCTGATTATAGAGCAGGAAGGATCCAGGAAACAGGTGTGAGCTTGGCATGGATGAGGATGTGATTCCTTGGAGGAGAACCAAACAGACGTTTTTGGTAGGGTTGCCAGTGGAAGAAAGCACAGAGATGAATGGATACCTTAGTTAAATAATAGAGAGAACGGATACGTGAGACGAAAGACCAGGTATATGGTCTTGAGGAGCTGCAAGATAGTGGTACAGGTTTAGATAGGTGGAGGATGAAGCATGGCTTCAATCAATGTCAGGGTAACTACTGTGGTTTGTCTTACCAGGTGGATGATGAGTCACGACATCATTTTGTTGTTGTATGTGGATGGTATGTTTTGCTAGCAGGGTTTGTACATACAGGGTTTTGCTGAGCTAAGGGTAAGATTAGTTCAGTGGCATGTCATGAGGAGTTTGGAGCAGCGAAATTCTTTGACATGGGAGACATGGAGATCACAGGTTGATTTTGTCTCGAGTGGGAGCTGATGTGAATCAGGTGTTGGCGAGGTTTAGGATGCAGAGCTGGAGCACACTAAGGGATGGACAGGTACAGTGTCTGAAATCACATGAGGTCTGGTATAGACCTGAGTATTCCCATGCAGTGAGAGCTGTCAAAGAGTTAGGAGCCAATTCGGGGAAGTGGGTTCTCAAGTACTTGAGAGGGACCAGCAGCAGGGATTCATGCTATGCAGGGTCAGGACTTCACTACATGTATTTGTAGGTTTGGATGTGGCAGGGTACTCAGATGACAGGAGGTACATCACAGGTTGTGTGGTGGGTTGTCTTCAGGATTGAGCTTGAAGAGGGATACAAACCAAGAAATAGATTAGACGGGGTACAGGTACAGGTATAGTGCAACTATTTATCTCCAAGTGGGAGATTGTTAGGTTATGGAGCTAAAAGCTTCACTGATGCAGACATGGAGGAGGTTGCAGGTGAGTTGCAGAGTGTCACAGTCTTTGGCATTGGTCTAGCCAACCGACGTCGGCAGGTAGGAGACAGGAAGCAACCGACGTCGATCAGATATCGACCGGCGTCGATGACCCCCAGGCAGACAGGGACCGACGTCAGTCACCTATGTGGTTCGACTGCGAGCTTATTATAGGCAGTTAGCTAACGAACCAAGTGTTTGCATGTTTAGATCTATTTTTAGACTAAGAGCTGCGAATCTAATTATTGTAATTAGATGTCTAATCACTGTTTGGATGAGATCTATATAATAGACTCATGGTTGTATTGGAAAAGGTGTTCTAGTTTGAGTTGAGCAAAGTTTGCTCCTTCTGTTTTTGAGGTGAGCAAGGGTGTTCCTCCTAGTTCCACAGTAGTACCAAGGTGGGTGCTGGTTTTGGAGAGTCAGTAGGATTCTTTAGGTGTGTAAGATCTTGGTCACAGGTGCATGGCCTATATAGGAGATCTACATGGTAAGTAAGATCGTTGATCTGCAGGTGTATGTGTGTGCAAGGTCAAGGTTCACAGGTGTGCAAAACTGGGTTGATTTGCAGGTGTGTAAGATCAGATAGGACAGCAACACAATAGGGAGCAGTATCAGGCAGGATCTACTTGGAGTATAGGTGTGTACTCGGATAGAGCAAAGAGGAAGGCAAGGGAGTTCCTTCCATAAGTATGGTTTGTTGAATTGCAAGTTGTTGCAGGTTCATGGGAGATCTACTTGAAGTACGTTGAGTACTTATTTGAGTGTGTGGAGCACTTGTGGTGTGCGTGGAGCATAGGAGGTGAACACCAACTCTGTATTTGAGTTGGGTGTTGGGACCTGAGAGGGAGAGCTTTGAGGAGAAGATTTACTGTTCACTTGAGGTGTGGGAAACCTCTGTAAGGTGGTGGAGAAGAAGTGGGATCTTCTTTATTGTATTCTTTTCTGTAAAGTGTTAATACAAGTTGTGTATTGTCTCTCATATCATGTGTTATTCTGAATTCTAGTTACTTGGTGAATCTAGTTAATTTCCACATATTAAGTTGCTTGGTTTGGTAATCATATTGTGCTCTTTTGGTGGAGCAAGATCCTGACAATAATTTGGTCAAAAGTTGATCATTGGAGGCATAGTCAAGGAATGCTTCATAAAAGGATCAAAGATACTATTCAGGATCACCTTTACCATCATAAAATGGAAACTTAGGTGTAACAAAACTAGTTCACAAAGGGTGAAATATATCTCAAGTGAAAAAGGGTTATGCAACACATCTTGTAAATCAATAGTATGAGGGGATTTTAACCATTTTAATCAATTTTTATAACCTTGTCTTCTAAGGTCGTTATAACTTGAAGGATTGTTTGAACTATGGACCCATTTGGATTTATATTAAAATTTTGAATTTTCACCAAATGGGATGTAAATATGGTTTAAGTAGTAATAGGCATTGAAAACACTATTTGTATTGAAACAATTGGTAATTCCATGGTAGATGTAATGAGAGTTTTTTGGTTTTCATGAGACAAAGATTGGAAGACATAATCTATGCCTCCACTAGATGTATGTGGATTAATAGGTATGGACTCAATTATAGCACCTTCTAAGGATTCACCATTACTAGGTGAGGTATCTGTAGTTTAATCTTGTTTACTTATTTCATCTCATGTAACATATAAAAATGCATCCATTAAGATCTTGTTATTATTGAGATGAGTAATCAGTGCTTCTTTATCTTCTATTTGAAATTAGGTTTTTTCACTAATATTTTCCATTGCTTCACAAATGAATTTTTTTTAAATTTGAAACAAAGTAAAAAAAGTAAGAAAAATTAGAAAACCTTAATTGACCTAGATTTTTATGTTTAAATATCAGGTTCACTAATGCTTAATCCTAATTTGGATTGAGGAATATTAACTTGGTGTTAATATGGTTAAGAATATAGAAATTATTATGCACAAAGGTGGTAATCATATCTACAACATGCCAATTAGATGTTAAACTTAGATATAAACATACACGATATTTCTTATGTTGAGAATAGGTTAAATATAGAAATAATAGCTAAGATATGCATGAAAATGAAAAATAAGTAATATACTTAGTTGGTTCTAAAGTTAACACAATGTTAGAACTATAACAAATAGAAAACAATCTATAAGATGATGATTTTGGAATATTCATCATATTTTTGATTTTACACTTTTGGATTTCTAGACACTAACATTAGCTTAGGATGGTTACATCAATGTTATTGTCTAGTTTTGACACAAGTTTTCTATATGGAATATTTATCAGAAAAAGATGTGACCACCTAGATGATTTTGGGGTTGACTTAACCTTCACTCTAGTGCATTTAGATCTAGGTGATGGACTATCACTTCATATGAATTTTAAAAAGCCTAGTTCTTTATCTTTAGGGTGACCTTGGGGAAAAAGGGTGAGTGGGAACACAATGTTGATCTAAACCTAAAAAACCCTATATCAGTGATCATTGCCTATATAGACATTAATCTGAAGAGGACCTTAAATTGATTTAGTTCTCCCCTACATGTTGTCTTATGTGTGAATCATGTAATATGTGCAAAGCAAGTACATAAAGGACCTAGATTATAACTTAAAATAGGGCTCTTAGGTTTCTCCTTTAGTACTTTAGACATGTAAATGTGTTGTACCTATGATTGGTATGGAAATAGGTAAGTTTTGTTTAATTCAATTCTCTTTTAATGCTCTTTGGTAAGAATAATAGGTATTTTTCCCATGTTGCTAGGTCTTATAGGTGAGGAATGAATGAGGGTTGATCTTGTATTTATATTAATCCCTTTGGATAAGTAACTCACATTAAAGAACTTAGGATTACCATTAACATACATTTCATTTATAAATTGGATGAATTTAGGGAACTTGACACTTACATCGAGTTAAGACACTAATGTTCATGCTAGTGTCTATCTTAAATACTGCTATCTAAGGAGCCAAAAAGTATGTCTAAGTTTAGAACTTGTAGATATGGAAGATAAGTACATTTTAAGCATTATGAGAAAGATAGAAGTCCTAAGTCATCAACATAAGACTAGTTATACTAAGATATATATGCCAAAGGGCATAAGATATAGTAGTTGAGAGACTTTCAAAAGTGAGAAAGAGTCTAGAACTAAGAGGAATAACCAAGGTTTGAATTTACCAAGTGTACAAGACTAAGGTGCTATATAATCCATAAATATAATCTATATGATTCATGTTCCTTGTTACATAAGTATTTAGCACCTTAAATTTCATCTTATCCATTACTAGTTGGATTTTTAGCTTCTAAGATTCCTTTATATGAAGGCAAGCATGACATTATACAACATTTGTGGGCATTCCATGTAGCTTATCTAAATTATGCATACAATGAAAATTGTTGACAAGTGTATTTATAAAAAGTCTAAAAGAATATGCTCTTAGATGGTTTTATGATCTTCCTCTTTAATTAGTAAATATTTCAATCATTTATTAATTAGTTTTTAACACACATTTCTATCAACATTGGTGATAAGTTATCATGTGTTCAAATTGAAAAGCACAAACAATGGTGTAATGAAATAATCATTGAATATGTTCTAAGATACAAGACTATGCTAGAAAAAATAACAAATTAAATGGCTAATAATGAGCTCCAAAATATTCTAACTTAAAGTTTTATATATCCACTTCAAGATTCAATTATGTTTGATACATTCAAATATTTTGAAGAGTTATGACATATTATCAAAGAACATGAATTCAAAATGCTTACTTTGACCTAGCTCAAGTATACTTCAAATGCTCATTTTACTTCAAATTTCAAGTTTTAAATAAGCCAAATTATAAGAGTAAACCCAATGAAATAAAAAATGAAGATAAGATTACTATTAATGTTATTTCAAAACCAACGTAAAAGCTTCAATTACAAGTTCCACCAAGAAATTAATTCTCAAGGTTATCATCACCTCGTCATGTATTGTTGCAAAATATAATTGAATGTAACCTCATCTCTATTTCTCCACAAATGGAAATGGACATGTCTAGACCACAATCTAAATTTTTTGATAGTGAAGCATATTGTGACTACCATCAATGAATTTGACATCCCACAAACACATGTTTGAAACTCAAACACAAGATTAAAAATTTCATTGATGAAAATATTATTGATATTGAGATACCTACTAAAGAGCATAAACCAAAAAAAAATTAAAATTCAAAGATCAAAATTTACAAAGATACTTCCAAAAAAAAATTAACAACATATATAAATGATAATTTTGAAGTAAATTATTCATATAATGTTCATCCTCCTCCTTTTACATATGGGAATCATTGGTATAATTATAAGCAAACACACATCATGTCTTATGATTACAATTAATGATAGTGAAGTTTTTATTGATGATTCAAATAGACACACACTCTTTATTTAGGCATATGTTGACAAACAATCCATATATAGTGTTATGATATATAATGGATCAAGTGAAAATGCATGCACTATATAAATCATCTACTCTCTTGGTTATACAAAAAAATATTTACAAGATACTTATAGAGTTGTCAAAGTATTTGATGGTCATGCATAGGATACTATTGAGAATATTGGGTACCTTTACAAGTAGAGAATCTCATTTTCCCAACTCCATTCTTAGTTTGAATAATCATAGGGGCCTTTTATATGCTATTAGGATGCCCTTGGATATAAAATATCATATCAATACCTTTCACAGTGCATGAATGTATGAAATATATTCATGGTAATTAATTGGCCAAAATTCTATGAATTCAATATGAATATCATTTAAAACCAATTATATTTAATTTTCCTATAGAATAATTGGTTGGAACATACATTAAGAAATATGTAAATAAAATAGTATATAAAAATTTTCAAGACCAAAATTGACATATTCCAAAGCATATTATATAATCAATTTCTCCATCTATTAATGGGCATGATCACATTACATAATTCATTTCTCCATCCATTTATGAGCATGATACAATTACATTACATAATCCATTTCTCCTAAGTTTAAATTGGCACATAAAAAGAGGTTTTCATCTCTTAAGGCATCATAGGTTTTTCATAGAGTTTCACCATAGGTATAAGTAGTTACATATTCTCCTATTACACATGAGGATACATGTTTACATGGATACTTTAGACTAGAATTTGACTCAAGAGAGGGTGATTAGTATCATGTTAGTTCCAAAATGAAAGAAACACACTAACAAGCATACATATCTAGGCATAGACATTAAGGAGAGATTAGTGAAGAAAAAATAATTTGACAAAACACAACTAAAAAACAAGAACTCAAACTTTATTACCCTCTTTGGATGCTCCAATAGATTTCTTCATTCACTTGCTTAGCTTTATGCTTCAAAAGGTCTATTTCAATGGATCTTGGCTATCCTCCACCTCCTCTTGGCACCATGTGGCTTATGGATTTGGCTTGGTTGAATAATTTGGAATTATAACACTAAAATGCATGAAGTTTTGAAATCAATTTAGCATTATAACTTTTCACCAAGATGGCTTAAAATTAAATAGGTAAGGCCTCCTATTTATACATTTTGCAAAAATGGTTAGAATGAACCTGAACCATCCATCTCAAGATATAAATATGTGGCTAAGAATCCATTCAATTTTTGGGGCAAAAATCAATAAATGTCTTCATAAATATTTGGGATAGAGGGCAATAAAGAGGCATGGAGGGTCTTAATGAGGTATGGGGTGGCTTGATGAGGTATTTTATGCTTTTATGGCCTAGGAATGCCTTCCCAAGAAATGATGTCATTTGATGATGTAGATATTCAATATTCATTTTTAAAAACAAATATTTAAAAAAATCCATAGAATTATTAATTAGGCTCATGATTTGAATTAATTAGCTTTAAGCATGATTAGTCACTTTGGTGCAAATTTTAGCCCTTTGGTGCATATATTAATCAAATTGGTCAAAATATCTCATTATTGGCTTGAAATTAAACTAGATTGGAATTAGAAGTTAATTTTAGATGTATTGGAAATGTATTCCCATTTAGGATGTTGGAAACATAAAATAACAAAGGCACGTGTCTCATGCAAGAAATTTGATAGAAAATAGCAATCCAGAGCACTTATGTATGAAAATATCATTTTAAATTGAAATGATTTGATCAAAGTTGGCTACTACATAAAATGCATTACCTCATTTAAGGATACCCTAGCTAAAATTGGCACTTGTATATGAAAAGTTCAAAGCTTTTAAAATGTTTTAGTGTTTTAGACCAAATTGTGGATTTTGGTAAAAATTGGTCAAAAGCTTAGTTGGAGGGTATTGATGGCCAGTTTTAGGTATTTACAATTTGCCCTTGTTTGGGAAGGCATTGAAAACCATAGGCATAACAATGTCTTCTCAAATAATTAAAAATGGCATGTGTGCCCAAAAATAAGATGATGATTGAAGAGAGAAGCTTCAAATGGTGTTTGGGAAGCTTATGATGATGTCCCCTCAAGGGAGTTGCCATCACATATGTGGATAGATAGTCCCTCAAAAATAAATAAGAACAAAGGTGGAATTAACCAATGGTTGAGATTAATCCAAATGATAAAATGCTTGCATCCATTGATTTAAAAGGTACTAATTTTCCCAAAGGCAGTTATAATCAAGAAAAAAAGTCAAAAATAATGATTTGCCCATAGGTAGTTATAATCATTAAGAGGACCTAAATTTTTTTATAAAGATGATTGTGCCCCAACTAGGGTTGATTAGCAATCATAACTTAATGATATAACTTGGAATACATATTAAAGATGAGTAGGTATAAACATAGATGTAATGGTCTAATGACTAAATAAGCCATAAATAGCCAAGCATACAAAGATGCTCAAAGTGATGAAAGGGATAGATAGAAGAATAAGATTGATCAATATAAAAGATTCAATTATACCTACCAATGAGGAGATGCTCATCCTTATTAGCAAATATACAAATATAATGGTTAATAGATTAATTTGATCAAGGGTGGGATGGGAGGATTTGCTAAGGTATTAAGGAGAAACTTTTGTAGCTTCATTAATTATAGACCTTCTTGAAGTTTATTTTTGCTATAGCACATGATGGTATGCATCATGATATAACACCATGAAAACTATCCCAAAATATGTGTAAGGATTGACTCCTGATCCAATAAACACTCAAAAATAATACACCAATGATAAAAATCATGATGACAATGTCAATGTATGAATATGGATAGACTCAAGAATAATGTTCTCGAGGAATCACCCAACAAATGTATATAAACTAAGTCAAGGAAATAGTGCAAACAAATAGGTAACTGAACAAATAAATAGAAAGCACATAAACAAACAAAAAACTTATAATAAACAAATAAATAGAAATCTTGAAAATAAAAGCAAAAGAAAGAACTCTAGTAATGATGATGCCCCAGTAGGGTGAATCAAAGATAACTAACTAGGCTCAGATAAGACAAATGTTTTTGGCTTTTTGAAATGTTATGAATGTTTTTGGAAATTTGAGGTATCTTAACTTGTTAGAGAATGATAAGAGTGTTTGGCTTAGGCTGTTCATAAAATGGTAAGAGCATGGCTTAGGGGGATTGAAGTGACCTCAACATGAATTGATCATGGCCTAAATAATCCCAAAATAACCTCAAGTCACAATAATTCCATCCACATAAAAGGAGAGGAAAAAATAACTAGGTCCCAACAAGTTCTCAAATCCAAAAAATGGCTAGTCAAATGAATAATAACAAGGTGATGTAACAATGCATGATAAATAAGTGTTACCCTTATTTTACCTATAGGTGGTTATAACTAGGATATAATGGATTAGATAAATGATAATAATTTTCTCATAGGTGGTTATAATTAGTAGTAAGACTGGTGAGACACTAATTTGCCCATAAGAGATTATAATTAGGCTCATATAAACAAACTTGATATAAGATGGAAAAGTGAATGATATCTTGCCAGATCAACTATCACACTACTTTCATAGACTGTCGTTGTAAACATAGATTTGATTGATTATTGAAACTTGATTTGAATCCCCTCACAAAAAGTGTGGGAAGCACCAAAGTAACCAAGATCAAAATAAGATTTTATAAGATGACTAAAAATAGGCTTTGGTCTAGATAGGAATGGAATGGTAAGATGGCACGGTCTTGCTTCAGATAATGATGGGTATTTATAGATTGGATAATATGGTTTCCCCCAAGTGGTAAGGTTAATGGTGAGATATGAAATAATGTAAAATGGATATGGAAATTTGAAATGGTATGCTACATGGTGATTTTTGTTGGTATATGATTATGTTTTTTGGCCTATGTATGGTAAATGGCATATGATTTTATTGTTACTACTAAAGTGGATATGCACATCTTAATTATGAAATGATACAAATATAATAATCAATAATGTTGATTGTTAGCCCAAACCTCATCTAAATAACTTATCTATCAAGAACTTGATATAGATTTGGATGCAAAGGATCTTGTTGTGATCTTTATTGGTCATTGATTTTGATTCCTTCAAGCATCAAAAGAAGGTATATTTGTAACATTTATAAAGGAAAGTATTTCCATAGATGGTAAATAGGGATAAAATTTGGATGATCTGTTTATTTTTGAAATGGAATGGTGGATGATAATGGAATGAATGATGGAGTGGAAATAAATGAAGATTGGAACTTTTAGTCACATGTAATGTTGTTGATGCCATATTTGACATAAATTTGGATGTGGTAATATCAAATACATATGAAGATTGTCTTGATAATACCACAATATTTTGTTATTGTTTGATATTGAGAGTAGCTACCATCTAATTAGGTTGTAGATTGGAAGTTATTTTGATTTGATTTTTGATTTTGTCTTCATCATGTAGTGAAGAGATTTTATGCTCAACACCTTGATGAGGTTTTCACTAATGAAGTTTTCTTTATTATCCTATGTCATCTCCAAGAAGGTTTCACTAACTAACATTGGTTTTTGACTTTGAATATCTTCTAGTGCTTCCAAAAAAGTTTCACTAGAAGATGTTGAGTTTGAACTTTGATTATCCCCTAACACCTCTAAAAATGTTTCACTAGGAGATTATTCTTCCTCTACATGAATTTGGTCTTGTAATCCTTTCTCTTCTTCAAATATTATGCCACTATGGATGCATTTTAATAAAGTGTTTTTTTTTGGTCCCAATCGACACTTGTGGGAGTTGGGATGTTAATGTAATGGCTATGTTGGTTGGTGGTAATAGTATGTAGAATAGCAATGGAATGGAGGTTGGTAGCACAATACTCATAGAAGATATTAGGAGAACTTGTGTCAATGTTGAATTAATCATCCTCAAAAACCATATAAGGATCATAAATGTATTCAAATTGATCTATGAGGCATGTGTAACCAATGTTATAACAATTATGAATATATTATATATCTAAATCTGATTTTGACACAATAGACTCTGAATCTGATATCAAGACTAATGTTGATTCTAATTTTGATGCTAAATTTGATGTTGGTTCAAGAATAGAACTTGATTCTAACTCTAATTCTTGATCTGATGGGTACTTTATTATAATTATGTCTTATTAAATGTTTGGTATTAGACAAGTAATGGCCTATGATGGCATAATGGGATCCAAAAAATATAGTTTATCAAAGTGGGACTCCTCTAGGATGGGGAAAAGGTCAAGAGATAACTCCTCAGAGACTAGTTTATCAAAAGGAGGCCTTTAAAAAATAAGCATATGGTCAAGGTAATGATTTGCCCAAAGGTAGTTATAATTATTAAGAAGTGACTCAGTAAAGATTGGATCATCAGAGTGAGACTCCTTGATAATAGGTATAGGATTGAAAGGTGATTCATCATAGGTTGATTTATCAAAAATGGTTGGTTCAATAAAAACATCTTGGATTGGTTGATTATTTTGGCCTTGGTTTCTAATGAGTTGGAAAATACTAGTTTTGAACACAACTTTATCTTTGAATGATTTTCTCGACTGAGGTTTTGATTGGATTGGTTGTGGTTTTCTATAGTTGGGAAATATTGGTAATGAATTAAGAATGATCAATGGTTAGATAATGATAGGGAATTATGGAGCTTGATTGCTTAAACAATCTAAAGGATGAAGTCCTGAAATGGTAATAATAGGGTGGTGTAGAGCTTGGTTGTTCACACAAGCCAAAGGACTAGTACTTGAAATGATGAAAGGGCATTATGGAGATTGATTTCTCACACAATCTAAAGGACAAGGTCTTGAAATGGTAAATTTTGGGTGTTGTGCAATGTAGTTACTCACATAAGACAAAAGATGATGTCTTAATATGGAAATGGTGTGATATTGTGGTCCTAGAATATAAATGGTACAATGTGGTGGAGCTTGATTACTCACATAAGCCAGAGCATCCAAGTCCTCCTCGTAAACCATATCATCCTAGTCAAGGTTTTTAGTTGGATTCTAAGTTGGTTCTTGACATTGTTCCCCATATGGAGAATTGTATGGATAATAATACAAATCTTTAGAAAATCTATCTCTATAGGGGTTTCTAGTTGGATTTTGTGTGACCATTATATCATAACTTGGATTGTATGTGACTCCACCATAAGTTTAGCTAGACATATCTACATAAATGATGAAAGCTCTAAAGACAAAAAAGCCTAGAGTTTTACAAAATCTAAAAAGCAACATCTAAAGGATAAAGAGTTCAAATGTAATCTCTCTTGGTCAAAAGTGGAGTTGTATCTCCAAAGTGGTTTGCGCTAATATTTAGCATAAAATAATCTAACATCAAATGTCATATACACAAAATTTCAAACATCTGAATAAAAACTAACATGTCAAAGGTCTAGGTCAAAGTGTTCCAAACAAGGTCTAAACTAGGAAAAGGGAAAAGAGTCATTAGGTCTTTTGTCTAAACATAGAGTCAAAATCTAAGCTCAAATAGGTTGTGTTAGGACTTTTAGACAAATATCATCAAAATCTAGGCTTGAAACAAAGGATTGATGTGAATTTGATTTAATCTAACAAGTTTGGAAACCACTTTAACATAGACCCAACACACAAAATCAAACATAAACATGATCAGTTGGCATAAGCCATAAGGAAAAAGGCTTTTGTAGAAATATTATGTTCTCCTAAATAAAGGCATAAAAAATGATAAAGATAGGTGATAAACAAAAAAAATAATAGTTTTCAAATTTGGGCAATTGATTAACCAAAGCTATGCAACTCAAAAGAGAAAGATCTATGTATTAGCCCCATGAATTAAGGCATAAATAGAAATCAATCAATATTTTAATCCAAAATTGACAAGGTTAATTAGAAACTCAACATTGAAGACTAGGATTTGACCAAACAAGATAGACAAGATTGGACAACATGATGACACATAAATAAGGTCTAAATGGCATATGTGACATGGTTTGAAACAAACAATTTTTTAGAACAATGGTAAACAAGTTTTGAAATAAATTGAGTAGCTTAACAATGTAAGCATGCTCAAATTATGTGATCAATGTTATGTTTCAAAATATCAAACTTGATAATGATGTGGGCAATATAATAGTACCCATCTAAAACAAGTAACACACACACAAACATGTTTAACAAAAATTTCAAGGCACAAGTGTGGTGTAAAATGGACAACATAATGACTTTTTTAGATAAAAGAGTGACATATAAAAAAAATTATTTTGACATGGTTTATAAACAAACACATTAGTTTTTATCTCAAAACCCCAAGGAAGAAAATGGCATAATACAAATAAATCATCCAAATTCCTATCAAGGGTGTGACAAAGTGGGGTTAACTAAAACTAATTATTTTTCAAACATTCTATATGGATCAAATGCATATGAATTTCACATAAACAAAAAAAATTAAGTGCATTTCATTTGGGTCCACATCATATGGCTTGTTTTAAAAAGGTCTTTCCATTTTTACAACCACTACATCCATTGCTTTCTCAATGTAGTGTGATGTCCAACATGCTCAAATGTCTTAGGGTTAGCCTCTACCAATAGAGATAGTTTAATCACTGAAACTATAATCCTAGTGAGGGGATCCCAATTTATATACCCCCTATATAGATGGGCTGAAGACAATGTTGGGAGATGAAACCCTATGTCAAAGCTTCCCTAAAGAACTCATGGGAGGTAATGAAGTCCCCCTCACAAGCCAAGATGAAATGAAAATAAATGACAAGTGAAAGAGATTTAAAGGTTGTTTCTAGGTCACTCAATCCATGAAAGTCCTTGAGGAGAGCCTTGATAACTTCTCTTTCATGCCTTTGATTAAGGCATTTTTCAATAAAAATGATGCTTTTGATCCCAAAAGTTCCCTAAAGGGGACAGATGGGAGAGCATACACATGACATCTTTATTTTTACCAAACAAAACTAATTAAGCAACTATTGAATACAAAATTTGAAAATGAGTTAAATTCTAAGCACTTAATTGAAAAAGTGTGGTGATGTTATTTGGCCCCTTGGTCTTAGGTTCGCAAACTTTGAAAGACACCACAAAACATAATCAATAAAGCACCTAAAAAGTTCCTTTAAACACCAAAATAAAGGATTCCTAGTTCATTTTAGGCATCCAAATGAAGTGTGAAAAGACCTATTTAAGTTGTTTTGGCACTTAGTTAGATAGATCCTATAATAAAAATGTTAGCACTTTGTTTAGCCTTAAATCATTTTTTTTCAAATGAGATAAACAACTTTGAAGGGTAAAAATATGTTGACTTGAATGAAAAATTTCAAGAAATCAAATGCATCAAATTAAAACTTTTAAAAATATTTTCAAAATTTTGTGAAAAATCTATGCAACTTGAAGCTAAACTGATATAATTTTTTGAAAATTTAGGAAAAACACATGGTTTTAAAAAAAAATCATCAAAAATGGAGTCCATATCACCCCAAACCAAGCATTTAAAAATGGCCTATTAGCTCTCAAGTTTGTGTTTTTAAGAAAAACACAATGACCATAGATGGTTATACCTAACCATCGATGGTTGTTCTAACCATCAGTGGTTCTTCTGACTATCAATGTTTTACTCAATCATCAATGGTTCCTCTAACCATTGATGGTCTCTTTGTAAACCCATGAAGATAAGAATCTAGAAAAATGAAGTTATAAAACCAAATTACAAGAGTTTTAATAATACAAATGAAGATTTTAAAGTTGCATAATGATCTTCTTCATGCATGGTATGAATTTTGTCCCACTAGGTGTGCCATTATGTAGACTATGAATTTGACTCAAGAGAGGATGATTAGTATCATGTTAGTTCCAAAATGAAAACAAAATGAAAGAAACACACTAACAAGAATACATCTCTAGTCCTAGACACTAAGGGGAGCTTAGTGAAGAGAAACTAATTTTATAAAACATAACTAAAAAACAAGAACACAAACTTTCTTACCCTCCTTGGATGCTCCAATATATTTCTTTGTGGGCTTGCTCAGCTTTGTGCTTCAAAATGTTTGTTGTAATGGAGATTGGCTATCCTCCACCTCCTCTTGGCATCATGTGGCTTGTGGTTCTGGCTTGGTTGAACATTTTTGAATTATAACACTAAAATTCATGAAGTTTTGGAATCAATTCAAGTTTTGTTGCTTGTTGTATGTACCAAGGAGGCCAAAGTGCAACTCATAATTTTTCAAATGAATGCTTGAGTTCCTTAGACATTAGAGTTTTTGTTGTAAATTTTTTGTATTCTATTTTTTTAATTACACAGTTTTAATAGTGACTCAACGCCAATTCATCTAAATCGACACTGATTCCTTGTGTGTAGAAATAAGACATGGTGGGAACATGTTCTTCAAATTTTTCTTGAGATTTATAAAATTTGTTTTGTTTCTAAGGACCTAGACATCATTTTACTAACCATTTTATTGAGGTATTTGGTACTATTTCTTGGATTTATACTCATATTTCTAACCATTTATCTTGTGAATAAAAACATGTTCTATTTTTCTATATTTTTTGCTAACAAGTTAGAATCAATGTCGATTCTTATCAATTGATGCTGATTCATACAAATCGATGCTGATCCTTGTGCAACTCAACGCTAATTCTATGTTAAAAAATATAGAGAAACCCAATAGCTAATTTTTAAATTTTGTTTGCTCATCCATAAATGTGCTTCAAAGCAGGAGGAAACTCTCTAACCTTTGTAGGTCCAAGGCAGGAATAGAACATGCATTTTCAAGTTTAGAATCATAAACATTTCATTTTGGGTGTTTAAAATGAATTTTGCTAACTCTTGAACACTTCATTTTGGTGCTAAAAGGAATTGCTAAGTCTTGAATATTTGATTTTAGTGCTTAAAAGGAACCTAGAATTGCTAAGTCTTGAACACTTCATTTTGGTGCCTAAAAAGAATGGTTAAGTCTTGAATATTTGGTTTTAATGCTTAAAAGGAACACAGGTGTTTTTGCTTAAGTTATTTTGTGCAAATTCTTATAAGTTTTTCAAATAAGACAAGGGGCCAATTTGCTTTATCAAACATCTCAATTTGGTGCCTAAAATCAAAACTTACTTAGATCATAATTTATTGAAAGTGTTTGTTACTTGTTTGTTTATTTATGAAAAATGAAGAGTGTGTGTATGCTCTCCCCCTATCCCCTATAGGGAACTTAGGTAACCAAAAGTGCCTTTTCACTTACAATTTGTGCCTAGTCCAAGGTGTGGATAGAATGTTGTGTAGTCTCTTCTAAAAACCCATATGATTTGGTTGATATAAAAACAACCTGTAAAGTCTTTTCACTTAATAATTTATTTCATGAAATTTGGCTTTTAAAAGGGAGTTCATAGCTTCTTCACGAGTTCTTTAGGGAATTATTGACCTAGGGTTTCATCTCTTGATAGTGTTTCAACCATTCTCCATGGTGGGGTATATAAATTAGGGTATGCATACTGCAAGAGCTAGGGGGTTGAGTGGTTAATATCTCCTTTCATAATGAAGATCTGAGTCAGATTTGGTTAAATAGGGGATTCCACTAAGTAGTCTATCGATGAAATTGCTACGCTAAAGAATAGACCCTTTCATAGTAAGTTAATCGGTATGAACTCAATTGATGTGAGGCATCTCTATTGTTAGCCACGCTTGGGACCAATCTAGACAATCACAAATTATAGTTTTATTCAATCCCATTTGAATAACCTTGTCAGTTTAGGGCTTAGGATGTGTAGAGAGATTTTGAGCTCTATATGAATTCAACAATGTTGAACCCAACTCAAAATACAAAGTACTCAATAGGAATGATTTATAAAGCAAATCAAAATGATAATAAGCTTACCAAATTCCCTTGCTTCACATTACCTCATTCTAAGATTTTGCAAGTATATGATTAGACTCAAATTGATAAAGTGATAGCCTGATGTTGGATTATTGATGGAGGATGCTTGATGGAGGATGATGGATTTGCTCACAAGATTTCTAGATTCATTTTGACATGGTTTTGGTATGAGCTTAATAGATGGTTTGAGAGTGGGTGGAGATATTAGTTTTATAGGCATATAGGGGGAAGATTTGTCCAAATTCAAATTTGGGCCATTTAGATCTATGGTTAAGAAATTTCTATGGAATTTTTAATTCCATGGAAATATATAGAATAGGAAAATTCTAGAGGAAGGGGCTAAGTTGGGAAAGATTTCTAGAATCCTCCAATTCTATAAATCTCCCCATAGGGGTTAGGGATTTATGGAAGGCAAGTATAGGGTGGAAGGTGGGTAGTTGGAATATTTTTGAATTTAAAATTGGCTAGTGGGATTAGGGAGTAGGTTAGTAGGTAATGGGGTTTATTAAGGGCTAAATGATATGATTAATTGATCTTAGGATAGGATAAAGTTTGTGTGGGATGTAGGAATGGGTATGGGTATTAGGCCAAATGTTAATATAGCTAGGGAAAATAGGTCAAATCAGTAGGAATTAGTGTAATTAGCGGGGTGAGCATAAATTAGTGCATATAGGATGATTTACTTAGTTGTATTTTATCTTTTTCCTTTGATTACTTGGTATTTTGAGTCTAAAAACTTTCTTTGTTTATGCCACATAAAAATGAGTTATTTGTCCACACTATTATGTTGTTTGAGAAGGCATTACACCATCTATTTGACACTATGCTTTTACTTTAAAATTTGAGTCAAAAATGTTGTGTGTGTCACTTGATTGAAATGGGTAATGTTACATTGCCCAAATCATTTCAAGTTTTGTGCCTTGTAGTCTTTGAAACAAATCATTGTTTACACCTTTCGAGAGTGATAATGTTGTTACACTAGTCAAATCATTTCATAGACTCGTCTTGTCTTGTTTCAAAGTTTTACGTTTGAAACCAAACCATGTATGCCTTTGTGGTCTTTGTCTAGTGTTGTTATGTTGTTCAAATTTGTCTAGCTTGTTTGTTCAAAAATCCTAATTTTTCTAAGTTAAGTTTCTAGTTAACCTTGATAAGTTCAAATTTAAATATTGATTGATTTTTATTTAGGTCTTGTCTAATTGGGGCTTAGATACTGATCTTTCTCTTTTGGATTGTATAAACTAGGTTAATTATTTACCCAAATTCAAAAACTATTTGTTTGCACCATCATTTAGAATAAATATATCTATCCCCAAGTGCTTTTTATTTCATGCCTCATGCCAATTTGACCAATTTCATATATGAAATCAAGTGCCTAGCTTATGCCAAAGTGTTCCAAGTTTGTTAGATTAAATACCCCTTTGTTTAAAGTCTAGATTTTGACACGAGTTTGGCCAAGATTCTTAGCACATGCCTTTGTTTGAGCCTAGATTTTAACATCACGCTTAGCCAAAAGACCTAGAAAATTTTATTTTTCATAGATTAGACCTATTTGGAACACTTTGGACCTAGAGTTTGGAATTTTGTTTTTAGTTCATCCACTCGACCTTGTTTATGTGAGACATTTGACATTAGATTGTTTTATACCAAGTTTTGTCACAAATCATTTTGGAGACACAATTCCATCCTTTTGACCAAGTTAGACCTAGCTTGAACCTTTTATCTTTATATACATTCTTTTTTAGAGTTTGTGGAACTCTAATCCTTTTTATCATGAAACATTCACCATTGATTTGACCATGTCTCACTTTACACATAGTAGTGTCATGTACAATCTAGGGTATGGTAATGTTGTCACGTAAGAGGAATTTGTTCAAAACCCTTATGGAGATGATGTCATTTGTGAGATGAATCCTTATCCACCTTAAAAACTCAAATGGGGGATTAGAGTCAATATCCTTGGGTAGAATATTTGGTCAACATGCTTCCATACTCAAAGCAGGACCAAGAACAGATGGCACAATACTTGGCTAGCTTACCTACGATTACAAAATAAGTCCAATAGCAACCTTATTATGTTACAATGGCATCAACATATGACCCTTACTTGTTTGATCATCACTTGCTTGAAAACAAGGATAAAGTCAAAATTAGATCCCCGGAGGTAGGGGCTAAGCTTTTGGTAGAATTTCCCCATGAAAACTTTCTAAGTCTAGTAAGAAGGCCTTACAACATGCCTTATAATCAGAACATTGAACATACCTCTTTTAGCAACCCTCATACCATAGTGTCAATGCCGTATTAGGATCTTTGTATGCTTATCACAGGAAAAATACTCATAAAGGATTATTTCATTTAGATGTAAATAACATACCAAACATATTTAAACTTAGCATGTAACTTTACTAATATGACCATGTCAAATGCTACTCTTATTGAGATAGCTCCTTCAACAAGAGTTTTAGTTGAATTGACATACCAAGAGTATTAGGGTATAGACCGATTTATACAAAGAACTTCAATAGAAAACATGTTTAATACCCCAACTATTGAAGAAGTGTCTTCTGATTCAATGCAACATAGTGAGCCAAACATCATGAACAACATGCAAAAAATTCCTAATCTATACCAAAGTGGTGTTAATGCACAAACAACTAGTCAATAATAAAATGTGCCTTTAGTTAACATTACAAGTGGTTCTAAAACTTAGGGGGGAGGAACTTATACCTCTAAAAATGAACCAACTACCTCTAATCCTCAAATAACTACTTCCTCTAGCACATAACAACAAGGATTAAGTATTCAAGCAATGACTAGTGCCATACCTTAATAAAATGCACTGAATGTTACTCCACTATAATAGGTGATGACTAACATTCCATAATAATAGGTACCATCTAACATACCCATGCAACAGAGGCAAAAAATCTTGCCACCTCAATATGGGGCAACCAATGTTCCGCCTAGCCAAGTAGTGATGAACATACCTCTTTAGTTGCATACCAACATGCCAATACAATCACAAATGATGTCTAACCAACATTATACAAGCATTACTCAGTGAAAAATACTGAATCTCTAACATGTGTCTACTTCCCAACCAAGATTCACACAACCAATAGATTCAAATGTTCCACAAGTACTAATTAGGCAACAATTGCCTTTCATGCCAAACATGCCACAAATTCAATGATAAGGTCTTGGTTCACAAGTTCCCCTCAATCAACCAGGTATGACTAGTTGGCAACAAGTCCCTATTCAACCTCAATAGGCATAGTACAACCATATCGCTCCATCTCAGCTATAATTTCCCTAAATCTAGGCCCATATACCAAATTCCAACTAGAATATCACGCAATAACACATGCAATTTCAAAAATTACACGCTAATCTATGTATGAATATTATTGGTCCATTTCAAAACCAAACTAACACTCCCCAACAAATGACTCCACTATACCCTAGTCAAATTAATCCACTTCTGACTGCTTAGCCTCCACCTCAAGCTAATGTTCTCATTGGTTTCCTCGCATAAGAACTACAATAAATGAAGGATACAATTACTACTAGCCAAGCTGGGAAATAGACAAAAAATTTAAAGTTGGATGACATATGTTCTTACACTTTAACATGGAGTACTTGTAGATACCATTTCCTCCATGATATGAACCACCAAAGTTTGATAAATATAAGGGGAAAGGTGACCCAAAGGCCCACTTAACGAAATTATTTGTTTCCTACCAACCAGTGGCCTATAATGACATATAAATTTTAATGTTATTTTTAATAATCCTAGTAAGACAAACATTGGAGTGGTTTCTGAAATTGCCCAAAAATTTAGTATCTGATTTTGACGATCTTTTAGAGAAGTTTGTGTAACACTTCTCTTACAATATTGAACATGATATTTTATTGGTAGATTTGATGCATGCCAAACATAAAGCTGGTGAAAGTTTTGTGAGTTATCTACAGTGATGGAGAACCCTTACAAGATGATTTACCACAGTCTACTAGATAAACAACTAGCTATTGTGTTTATCAAAAAATTTCATAGCGAGATTATTACCATCTGTAGTTGCAGTGTGCACATACCTTTAAGGAAATCATCAAAAAAGTATTTTTGATCATAAGATCCCTTATCAACAAAAGAATCATTAAAATTATCTCATCAAATTAGAGCCAAAACCAAAACTAGAACAATGGACAAAATCAGAACCAAGTCCAAACTCAAACATCATAACAAACCCAAGCCATCAATTAAGATAAACCCAAGTCATTTAATCATAAGAAGAATGTTTTAGGTAATGACGTAACTAAGTCATGACATGTCCAAATGGTGCAAACACCATCTACTCAACAAATGCCGAATATGCAAATTACTCCTCACTAACAACCCATTCAACAAACACAAGTGTAACATCCTAGACCAACACAACAAACATAACAATCTTTACCTTTGAAAAACCCTCTTCCAAGGAGAAATGTGCCTACTTGTCTCATCTTTAGTGACCTTAGAGAAACCATTGAATATGTATTTTGAAATCTCCCCACAACTAATCTGATTAACTGACCTATTACAAAACACTATCTTGAGGGCATTGACTATCTAGATTGGTACAAGCAAAATGAATTATGTGAGTATCATTGAGTTCATGGCTATAATTTGTGATGTTGTGTGAAAATTAAACATTTGATTGAGAATATATTATAAAATGGAGAGATTACATTGGATCATGAATCTTCCACATCTAATTAGAACTTGGGAATCTATTAGAACCCCTTTTCACAACATAACCAACAAAAACAAAAACAATGGCTAGGACAACAATAACAATATCAAAAACCAAAGCAAAACTAACAAAATCAATAGTAGAACCAATAATGTCAAACCAATGAATGTAACCAAGACTAGAACAATGCCAATAACCAACAGACCTACCATGCAGTTGCACATGACTACAACAAGGTTGTAGGCCATATTGTAAGAGGTCACATTAACACCATCTCCATTAATCTGAGACCAAGTACCAATCATACAAGACCATTGCTAATCATTCCCAATCAACCAACCCATGTTGATGATCCTTCCTTGACTTGAGACAGCATACACGCGTACCAACAAGTAGGGATTCCCACTTTTAGACCTTATATTGATAACTCATCATTAGCCCGTGACCACACACAAATACACCAACAACTGAGACTTATCTTATCTAGTCCCCCTCCACCATCATTTGTTAGCAAAAATATTCTTATATATAATCCTAATTGTGCAATCATAAATATGGTGATTGAATATTACCATACCAGGCTGACAGCCATTTGCCACTTCACCCATCCAACTAACCATTTTGGCTAGGTATAAGCCATTTACTGTTGCACAAGAAAATACATTGAATATTATGGAATAATTATAGAAGATGCCTACACAAATCTCCATTTTAGATTTATTACGTACATCTACAATCCATAAGAACATTTTAATAGAGTTCTTGAGCTAATCCCATGTTATAAATGACATATCCCCAAACAAATTCCAAGCTTTGGTTGGACATCTAACTCTAGGCCAATAATTAAAATTTGACCAAAGCGATATGTCATCCCTTGGCCCTCTTCACAATAATCCATTATACATGAAATTTATCATAATACAACATAAAGTGAAGCGTGTCCTCATAGACAATGGATTAGGCCTAAATATTATGTCTCTAAAGCTTATCAAGCTTCTCAGGTACATAATAACTGATTTTCAACCATATTTGATCACCATCAAGGCATATGATAATGCAAATGGGAATCACAAGGTGCCATCATCTTGGCAGTTATCATTGGGCCTTTAACCCATTATACACTATGCCATGTGTTAGACCTTGAGTTGTCATATAATATGCTTTTGGTTAGACCTTAGATACATGAGATTCATGCAATCCCCTTGACATTGCACCAGTGTATCAAGTTCTCACATTTTGGTATGGATGTCACCATCCATGAATATTTGCATCTATATAAACATTACAAGCATTTGGAGGCCAAGTACCAAAGCTATAACTATCTTTTTAGCTTTAATTTGGTTATGAAGAAGGACAAGGGAAAATAAATACTTATTGATTCACTAGAGGCCAACTACATTGACCCTAATACCCTTGATTCACTTTCCCACATGTCACCTTTTGAAATTTCTAATCATTATACTATCTCAGCTAATGGCCCAGGAGAATATTTGACCCATGATACATTTCACATTTCCAAGCTTCCACAGAACCCCAAGTCCTTTGGAAGGGCAAAATCCAAACCACCTTGCATGGAATGGAAATGAAAGGGTGAAGGTTACTTGCATATTCCAACACTTATTACTTTCATACCGATCACTGGAAAAGAAAAGGACTCGCTTGAAGGTGATGAATCATGGTTGTATAATGACAAATTGGCTGACTTTTATATCAATTCCAAGTATCCTATTTTAAATAAAATCATGGAGAAGCATGCCTATGAAAGAGGAGGCCTCAGACTAAATCAAAAAGGTCCACTTGAGCCAATTTCTACCACTTAGTATAAAATAACCTACAGACTTGGATTTAAACCACCCAAAAAATGACCATATGTACCTTATTTGAGTTCCATCACCAATGACTAGTGATGATGGTGCTAACAGTGAAGCAGAGTATAATCATATCTCTTTTGATGACTTAGCCCATACCAATTTATTTGAAACTAATTCCATTTGTACCCTTCGACTAGTTATTCACCATAACCCACTTCTATTATATTATCCTCAATTGATAGACTAGGACCAACAAGAATCAATAGTGTGAGTTGATGAGTTTCAAATTGATGAGGCATTTTGTGATTTTCTAGGCCTTAGGGACAATGTTCTATTGGGAAACTACAAACAAGGGTTCTCAAGCAAACTAGATCTTGAAGCCTATTTTGGAGAATGGGTGAACACCTTTAGCCATAAACAATTAAGTAAAACATTGAGTTCCCAAAGTGAAAACCTCTTTGAGGCACTTTTGGACCAGGTAAATAGTAAAGAGAAAGGCCAGTCTATTGGTGAAAACTTTTTTTAGGTGGCATTAGATGGGGGTGTTTAATCTTCCTCAAACATAGCTCAAGAGACCACCAACAATGAACTTGCCTATGGGTCTGAGTTTAGTCTTGAAGAACAACAAGCTTTTGATTGAATCATCTAAGAGTTTCCAACTGCATTTGTCACATGGCCATCCCTACCATTAGGGGATTCTGATTCATCATGCCTATGAGAACTTGTAAGAGCCAATCCTAATAGAGGACTCTACCATTATAGGCCAATTTAAATTCTTGCCAATTATTCTAGAATATGGTTCAACCCTTCTAGTGGGGGATACTACATAAGTTAACATTGGGACTCCATATGACCCAAAATGGATCAAATTAGGCACATCCCTCATTGAAGAGGAATATGAAGTATTTACAACCCCTCAGAGGGAATTTGTTGATATATTTGCATGGGCCTACTCTGACATGCCTGGTTTGGACCTTGCCTTTGTTGTATACCACCTTGTGGTACATCTTGATTCCAAACTTGTGAAACAAAAATTACACAAGATGCATCCTCACATTACTGTATTAGTGAAGAAAGAGTTGGATAATATTTTTGAAGTGAGATGTATTAGGCCAATCGACTATTCAAAGTGGATCTCCAATATTGTGCCAATCAGTAAGAAACTAAAAGGAATCAAAATATGCACTAATTTCAAAGATATAAACAATGCTTGCCCCAAGGATGAATTTTCTCTACCAAATATTGATATAATTTTTGACTCCACATCAAGTTATGAAATGCTTTCATTAATGGATGGATTCTCAGGCTACAACCAGATCTGAATCACACTAGAAGACTAACATAAAACATCATTCAGCACCTCATGCAGAACCTTTTATTACCAAGATATGCCATTTGGTCTCAAAAATGTAGGGGTCACCTATCAAAGAACCATGAGCATCATATTTCATGATATGATGCATGATATTGTTGAAGACTACATTGATGACATACTAAGTAAATCAAAGACTAGGGTTGATCATCCAACAACATTGAGGAGGATATTTGAGTGACTATGTGAATACAAAGTCAGGCTCAACCTAAATAACTATGTTTTTGGAGTTACTTTAGGCAAATTTCTTGGCTTCATTATGTCTCATTGAGGTATTGAATTTGATCCAGTCAAAGTACTAGCCACAACAAACATGCCACCATCGACCAATTTAAAGCAAATATGTAGTTTGCAGTACAAAATCCAATCTACTAGGTGCTTCATCTCTCAATTGGCTGATAAATTCCATCCATTCACACACTTGCTGAATAAATGGGTATGATTTCATTGGGATTATGAATGCCATAAATATTTCTAATAATTGAAGGAATATATAACAAAACTACCAATTTTATTGCCACCAATGCCAAGAAAGCCATTCTTATTTTATCTATTAGCTATTGACAAAGCCCTGGGGGCACTTTTATCTCAACATGATGATCATAAAAAGGATCATGTCATGTACTATCTAAGCTATACAGTAGTCACGTATGAACACAATTATATACCCATAAAAAAAACTTGTTTAGCTATGGTCTTCATAGCTTAAAAACTATGACATTACATGTTAAACAATATGACCATGGTCATTTCAAAATTAGATATCCTCAAGTATCTAATCTCTAAAACAACTTTACAAGGTTACATGGCCAAATGGATCATTCTTCTCAATGAATTTGAGATAGAGTATGTCAACCAAAAATTCATCAAAATGCAAGTTTTTACAGATCAGCTTGCTAAATTACCCATTGTAGGTTTAGAGCCACTAACATTCTAATTCCCAGATGAGTCCATTATGACCATCATGAAAACACCTCTTGAAGAGCAGAACTAGAAGCTATATTTTGATGGATCATTCACAACACATGAATTAGGGGCAAGCCTTTTGTTTATTACACCACAAGGGGATCTAATCCCTAAGTCATTCAGAATCAAATTTCCTTATACCATTAACATGGATGCATATGAAACACTCATCGTAGGGATTTGATAAGTGGTATAATAGAACATACAACATCTAAAGGTTTATGGTGATTCACAGTTAATCATCAATCATGTTACAGACCATTTTTAGACCAAGGATGACAAGTTGGTCCCACACAAGGCCATGGTCGACACTCTCAAATTGTAGATTTCTAATATCCAGTTTAAACATATACCATGAGCTAGTAACATAACAACTGAAGCCATAGATACCATTAGATCATTGATTAGTCATACATATACAACCAAATAATACTATTTCTTTGTTGAAAATCTATTAGAGCTAGCTCATGAACCTTCAACTATTACAATGATCTGTGATATTATTGGTCATAGATCTATTTGGTATTTAGACCTATAAACCTATCTTTATGACCAAATAATTCCACCTAAATTATCCAAAGGCCTTTATCCACCATGCCCAATGTTATACCTTATTTAGACCAACCTTATACCGCCACAATTTTGATGGAATTTTGCTTCATTGTTTATCTTCGATAGAATCTACAATAGTGTTATGATAATTTCATGGAGTATGTGGAGCCCAAAAAATTGGAGAAATCCTATCCAAAAATATCTTACATACCAGGTATTATTAGCCAATGATAGATGTAGATACATTTGCATATGTGAAAAAGTGTGACAAATGTCAACAACATGCTATTTTGATTCATGCCCCCACCAAGACTCTGAAACTGATGATTACACCATGGAATTTTGCTACATGGGGTCTTGATATTATTGGTAAGATAAACTCCACCTCATCTAATAGCCATAAACATATCCTTACCACCACAAAATACTTCACTAAGTGGGTTGAAGTTATACCCCTCATTTACGTGTCTAGAAAGCAAATTTTCAAATTCATATTCAACCATCTCATTTGCTGCTATGGTATCCCCTATGACATTATATATGATAATGGAAGATCATTCAAAAAAAAGGATGTCAAATCGCTATGTGTTGATTATAAAATTAAATAACATCTTTCCATGACATATTACCCTCAAGGTAATGGCCAGGTAAAAGCATCTAACAAAACCATTGTCAACATCCTTGAAGATATTATCAATGATATCGGATGTGATTGACACCTTCAAATATTTTGTGCCCTCTAGGATACCATACCAATCATTGTACTCCTATAGGAGCCACTCCATACTCACTCGTTTATGACACTAAAGCCATTCTTCCCATTGAGGTCAAGTTATCTTATTTGTGCATCTCTTTAAAGCATGTCCTAGATGATGAATACTATCATAGAGGTCGCCTACAACAACTAGAGTTACTTGATTAAAATTTTTGGCCATAGTAAACAATCTGCAAGCATACTGAAATTGTCTCTATGGACACTACAATCAGTGCAAGGTAAATTCAAACTCAATTGGGTGGGTCCTTTCATCATTATTAAAAACTATGGAATTGGAGAATATAGGCTCATTACACCAGACAAGGATGAACTTGATGAGTTGATGAACATTATACACCTCAAGTGAAGTCACCTCAAGCGTTACTTCACTTGAGAGACCTGGTGTATTGTCTATGAGGACCATTTCAACTTGTACCCTAATATAAACATTCTTATTTATACCATACCATATCATTCTATCACTTTGCCATTATACCATATTCTTCTCTACCATACCTTTCCTATCGACCAAGCTGTCTTCAAAATTTTCTGCCCAGCTCTTTGACCTTGGTTCCATTCCATTAGTTACAAGGCCAAGTTCAATAGTTGTTTCAATATTTCAGACAAAGGCCATATTTTTGGAGAAATATGATAGTGGTTTGGAAATTGTATCCTTCATTTTTTGTTCTATTCTATATTAAGTGGGCCTGATTATAACCACCTCTGGGTAAATTAGTATCCCACAGTCATGCTACTAATTATAACCTCCTATGGGTAAATTAGTATCATTGACCTATGTCATTTTTCCTAGTTATAACAGCCTATGTAAAAATTAGGGGAAACACTTGTTTATCATGCCTTAAAGTACCACCTTGCCATACCTATGTCATATTGTACCATTTTACCAACTTTGCCTAGTTTATTTAAATTGGCTACTACACTAGTCAGATTCCTCTATTGTAAGGTAGAACTATAGTGACTTGAGGTTTGATCGTGGGACTATGTAGGCAATGGTTGATTTATGTCGACGTTAGCTCATTCACCCTTTCTCACACTCTCACCATTTTGAGAAAAACTTGAGACATACTCTCACCATTTTGCAAGCAACTTAAGTTTGAACATTCTCACCATTTTGTGAGATTAGACCGTTTAGTATCTCATCATTCTTGATTGAGTTGAGATACATAGAAAATTACAAAAAAAATTGTAAAGCCATTTAAAAAAATCCAAAATCAATGCCCATTGACCACTTCTTTGCCTTAAGGATTCTAGGAACCCTCACTAAGTCACAAGAAACCACTTATCATTTAGTTTCTCCATCCTTTTTGGATTTTTATCCCATGCACTTGTCATTTTGCAAGATCATTCCCATATTCTTCTATAACGCAATCATATTTTCTTTCTCATCATTTTTTTTCTATCCCATTTTCTAGGAGAACTACATTTGGCCTGAAGTTTTATTAGATATTACGTGCATGGAAATATGTAGGCAACACCCACTTGCCTAGTGCATCTAAAGATAACTCCACCATCCCCTTCCTTTTCTTCTTTCCCCCTATTTTGTTTGTTTCTTTCATTGTCTCTTATTATCTAGGGTAAATGTCTGTGTCATATTTTTTGTACTAACATTGTGATTAACCATTGTTTATTTTTGTTTCATTTTCTTTTTCTCCTTATTTTGTTTTATTCTTTATCTTTTTATTTGTTTGTTTGTTTGCTTTCTTGTTGTGCCTTGATTCAGTCTATATGCATTCATTTTGTGATTCTATGCACATTATTTTTGAATCCATCTATATTTAGGCATCCACATTATCATCATGGTTTTTATCATTGATGCATTATTTTCAATTGAGTGTTAGATCGCGTGTCAGTCCTTATGCATATTTCAACCAAGTTATCATGGTGTTCTATCATGATGCCTATTGTCATGTGCTACAACAAAAATCAATTCAACGAGTATACATAGAAATGAAACAATGCTATATCTCCTTAGCACTAGAAAAATTTCTTGATCTAATCCAAATCATATCCCAAACATAGTAATTAAACAATGAAATAATTTTCTTCCTTGTTAGTTCGGACGAGCATCTCCCTAATAGTATGTTGCCCGAATCAATCTTTCTCCTCTATACCAATTTACCATCATATTCCATATCATGTTTACCATAATTGGAGTACAATGATTTTAACCACCTTTGGAAAAATCATTTTGTATCATCCCACATGTATTTTCAATGATTCTAACCGCCTTTGGGCAAATCATCACATTTTCATCTATTTGAGGGTTAATGATTATAACCGCCTTTAGACAAATCATTTTCTTTCTTTAGCCCAACTAGGGCACATTTTCATTGAGATAATGATTATAATATCCTTTGGGAAAACCATTATCTCTATCCACCCAACTAGGGTATGTTTTTATCCTACCAATGATTATAATCACCTATGGGTAAATCATTGTTTTCCCTTTTGATGATTATAACCGCCTTTGGGTAAATCATCCTCTTAACACCCAAAGCATTTTTCAATGATTATAACCACTTTTGCGCAAATCATTACTTTTTTCTCACCTATTTCAATGATTATAACCGTATGTGGGCAAATCATCGTGTTTGTCTGCCCTAACTAAGGAAACTCTATATGCCATTGATTATAACTGCCTATGGGCAAATCAACCCCTTCCACCTCATTTCATATTTTTGGTCCAATCATTTCCTCCTTTTGAAGGACTGATTACCGACCCCTTTGCAAACTACTCCCTTAAGGGGGCACCTACAGTTCATCCATTATCATTAAAGTTGTAAGCATACAGGACCTTTTCATTCTTTAAGAAGATGTTACTGTGCTTACAACTTACAATGCCTTCTCAAATAGGGGCAAATTTTAAACACCTAAAATTAGCTACCAATGACTTCATACCAGACTTTAGACTAATTCTTACCAACTTTTGCAAATTAAGCGTAAGAATCACTAAATGTCCCAAATTTGCTTGTGCATCTTTCATCAAAGTTTAAAATCACATTGAGACATCTTTAATTAGGGTATCCCACCGTAAGCAATAAAAAACTCTCACAAATTCATCTCTAATCATCCTATGGCAACACAACATGCAATTTGGCCTATAAACCTATTAAGTGGGGCAAGTGCACACATGAAATTAAATCAAATCTTAGAAATGCTTAAAGCCTAATCAAAATTAATTAAAATGCTAAACCTAATTAAATGTCTATTTGAATTATCCATGTACAATTAATGAAATTTAAAAAATGAAAAATAAAAAAATACAAATATCCTATCTTTTCATAATTACTTTTTGTGAGTTGTCAAGCCTTTGAAAATATCTAAAAATATCTCACCCATGCCTATTCATTGCAAATCATAATATTTTTACACCTTTTAAACTATACTATGATTAATTGACTCATTTAGGTTAGGTTTGAACCTATTCCATGTTTAAACTACACCTTAACTCACCTGGAGTTGGGATTAGTTTCTAAACCTATAAAAAATACAAGTATTTGCCTCTTCATTTAGAGAACTTGGATAGAGTAAAGTTATAATGCAGGTTTTATAAAAAGATAGAAAGTAATAGTGTTATAATGTCAAAATTATAATCCAAGCCATCAACCCACATCAAGCAATAAGCCATATCAAAGTCAACCATAGTGCTAAGGAGAGAAGGAGATAGCTAAGCTCCATTGCCAAAGACTCTTTGAGCACAAATTGAACAAGACACATAATAAATCATTTGGAGCATTCAAAGAAGGTAAGGAATTTGTTATTCTTTGTATTTTAGTTGTGTTCCCAATTCACTTTGTTGATTATGCTCCCCTTATGATCTAGGTAAGTAAGTGTTAGCATGTTAGTGTGTTTTTATTCAAGTTTTATTTCTTGTTCTAACGCTTGATCTAACCTCCCTTTTTGGATTCCTTGATCACAATTACCTCCAAAACATTTGTTTTTAGATATTTGTTTGCTATATGTACAAACACTTTTTCAAATTTGTATGTTGCTCAACATAGTATGTTATTACCTCTAAACTTTGTAGTTTCAATACTATTTTTCTCATGCATAGAATCATGTATTTATTTAAAGTGAAGTCTGTAATTTACTTGTTTTTTACCTTTTTAACATTTTTTCTAGCCACTTATTAAATTGTTACTACACTATGCCAAGAGTGTATTGTGTTGTTACCCTTAAGAATAATGACCCATCCTCCTATAGACTGTCATCTATATATCATATTAAATTCCAATTTCTCTTGTAATAAGAACAACCAAGTTTAAAAATTTATATGTTTGTCCATGTACTATGTTGTTACCTTCAAATCATTTATTTTTGGATATTTGTTTTTTATACATACAAAGACTTTTTCAAATTTGTATGTTTATCCACATACCATGTTATTACCTCTAAAACTTCCACTTTCAATATTATTTTTCTCATGCATAATCATATTTATTCAAAGTTAAGTCCATCAATTTAATCACTTGTTTTTTTTTAAATTTTTCTCCTAGTCACCTATTAAATTATTACTACAATAAGCCAATTGTGTACTATGTTGTCACCCCTAAGAATAATCATCTATTCTCTTATAGACTATCCTCAATATACCATATTAAATTCCAATCTCATTTGCAATATGTACAATCAATTTAAAAAAATTGTATGTTGGTCTATGTACTATGTTATTAAATTGTAAATATTTATTTTTGGAAATTTGTTTTCTATACGTACAAATACCTTTTTAAATTTGTATGTTGCTCCACATACTACATTCTTACCTCTAAAACTTTTAGTTTCAATACTATTTTTCTAATGCATAGAGTCACATATTTATCCAAGGTGAAGTTCATCAATTTAATCACTTGTTAATTTTTTAGCATTTTTCCTAGCCACCTATTAAATTGTTACTACAATATGCCAATAGTGTACTATGTTTTTACCCCTAAGAATAATGGTCCATCCTCTTATAAATTGTTCTCTATACAATGAATTAAATTCCAATTTCATTTGTAATATATACAACCAATTTTTAATTGTTTTACTTTGGTTCATGTAATATTTCTTTGGATATTTGTCTGTTATATGTACAAAAAATTTTTCAAATTTATATGTCACTTCATGCACTATATTAAATCTGAAACTTTTAGTTTTGATATTATGTTTGTTATGCATAGAGTTATGTATTTATTGAAAGTGAAGACCATTAATTTACTGGCTCATTCATTTTCTAGCATTTATTCCAGACACCTATTAAATTGTTACTATGACATGCCAATAATGCACCATGTGTTGCTCTTAAGAATGATGATCTAGCATTCTACCTATTGTCCTCAGTATGTTGTATTGAATTACAATGGCATTTGTTGTGCATATAGACACTTTTTGAAAGTTTTATGTTGTTCAACATACTACATTGTTACCTTTAAATTTTGTATTTTGGATATTATTTTTACGTGCATATGCCAATAATGCACCATGTGTTGCTCTTAAGAATGATGATCTAACATGCTACATATTGTCCTCAGTATGTTGTATTGAATTACAATGGCATTTGTTGTGCATATAGACACTTTTTAAAAGTTTTATGTTGTCCAACATACTACATTGTTACCTTTAAAGCTTGTATTTTGGATATTATTTTTACGTGCATTATGTGATGCATTAATTCAAAGTTAAATCCATCAATTTATTGGCTTGATCATTGTCTCACATTTTTTCCTTCCACCTATTATATTATTACTATATCATGCCAATGTATTGGATTTTTATCCTAAATAATGATGATCCAACATGTTATTTATTATCCTTCATATACAATATTAAATTACATTGTTATTTGGCATGCGTACAATGAAATTTTAAAACTTGTATGTTGGTTAATGTACTATATTATTACCTCTAATTTTTTTTTTTTTTGGATATTTGTTTGCTATACATACAAACACTTTTTCAAATTTGTATGTTTCTCAACATACTATGCTCTTACATCTAAACTTTACAATTTCAATACTTATTTTATCATGCATAGAGTCATATATTTATTCAAAGTGAAGTCCATCAATTCACTTGCTTGTTCCTTTTTTAGCATTTTTTCCAGTCACCTATTAAATTGTCACTACAATATGCCTATAGTGTACTATGTTGTTACCACTAAGAATAATGATCCATCTTACTATAGACTATCCTCTATATATCATATTAAATTCCAATTTTATTTGCAATAATTACAACCAATTTTTAAAATGTGTATGTTGGTCCATGTATTATGTTGTTACCTCAAAGTCATTTGTTTTTGGATGTTTATTTCCTATATGTACAAAGTATTTTTCAAATTTGTATGTTTCTCCACATACTACATTCTTACCTATAAAGCTTAAAGTTTCAATACTATTTTTCTCATGTAGCCATATTTATTCAAAATGAAGTCCATCAATTTGCTCACTTTTTATTTTTTAATGTTTTTACCAGTGACTTATTAAATTATTGATACAATATGCCAATAGTGTACTATGTTGTTATCCCTAATAATAATGGTCTATCCTCTTACACATTATCCTCTATATACTGTATTAAGTTCTAATTTTATCTAAAATACATACAACCAATTTTTAAAATTTGTATGTTGGTCCATGAACTATGTTGTTACCTCCAAAATATTTGTTTTTGGATATTTTTTTGCTATATGTACAAACACTTTTTTAAATTTGTATGTTTTTCCACATACTACGTTCTTACTTATAAAACTTGTAGTTTCAATATTATTAGTCTCATGCATAGAGTCATATATATTTTCAAAGTGAAGTCCATCAGTCTACTCACTTGTTCAAGTTTTAGTATTTTTCCATCCATGTATTAAATGGTTGCTGCAATATGCCAATAGTGTACTATGTTGTTACCCCTTAGAATAATGGTCCATCCTCTTATAGACTATCCTCTATATAATGTTTTAAATTCCAATTTCATTTTTAATATGTACAACCAATTTTTAAAATTTGTATGTTGTTCCATGTAATATGTTGTTACCTCTAAAACATTTATTTTTAGATATTTGTCTACTATACGTACAGATAAATTTTCAAATTTGTATGTTGCTTCACGTACTATGTTCTTACCTTTGAAACTTGCAATTTCGATATTATTTTTGTCTTGCATAAAGTCATGTGTTTATTCAAAGTGAATTCCATCAATTTACATGCTTGTTCATTTTTAGCATTTTTTCCATCCACCTATTAAATTGTTACTACAATATACCAATAGTGTACTAAGTTGTCACCCCTAAGAATAATGGTCCATTTTTCTATAGACTATCTTTTATATACCTTATTAAATTCTAATTTCACTTGCAATACATACAACCAATTTTGAGAATTTGTATGTTGGTCTATGTATTATGTTGTTACCTCTAAAACATTTATTTTTGGATATTTGTTTGCTATATGTGCAAACACTTTTTCAAATTTGTATGTTGTTCTACATACTACGTTCTTATCTCTAAAACTTATAGTTTTAATACTATTTTTCTCATGCATAATCATGTATTTATTCAAAGTAAAGTCCATTAATTTATTCACTTATTTATTTTTAGTATTTTTTCTAGCCACCTTTGAAATTGTTAAAATAATATGCCAATAGTGTATTATTTTTTTACCCTTAATAATAATTGTCCATCCTCCTATAGACTATGTTCTATATGTTATATTAAATTCCAATTTCATTTATAATACGTACAATTGATTTTTGAAATTTATACGTTGATCCATGTACTATGTTATTACCTCTAAAACATTTGTTTTTGGATATTTGTTTGCTATATATACAAATAATTTTTCAAATTTGTATGTTGCTTCACATACTACATTGTTACCTCTAAAGCTTGCAGTTTCAAAACTATATTTCTCATGTATAAAGTCATGTATTTATTCAAAATGAAATCCATAAATTTACTCACTTGTTCAATTTTTGGCATTTTTTCTAGCCATTTATTAAAATGTTACTACAATATGGCAATAGTGTACTATTTTGTTACCCTTAAGAATAATGGTCCATCCTCCTATACATTGTCTTTTATATATCGTATTAAACTCTAATTTCATTTACAATATCTACAACCAAATTTTAAAATTTGTATGTTGGTCTATGTATTACATTTATCTCTTAAACTTAGAGTTATGATAATATTTTTTCTCATGCATAAAGTTATGTATTTATTCAAAGTGAATTTTATCGATTTATTGGCTTGTTAAATTTTAAAATTTTTAAACTACCTATTGATTTTTTTATATATTTCCTCTATATTATGTATCTTTTTAAATTCCAAATAATTTATATATTTAATATTTTGGAAAAAATAATTCTCATATTAAAATATTTATGAATTCAAAGAGATCATTTTATTAACCACTAAATTTTAGGAATGACATGATTAATGTTATTTTTTTTTTATGGTTAATGTTATTATTTTTTATGTTGATTTTTTTTTTAAATTTTTTTATTACAACAATTAAGTGTTACTAAAATCAAAGTAAACATATTGAGCCTCAAAATGGAAGCACTTGATATATATTTTTATCCAATACCCTCCAATAAAGTCGTTCTTTGCATTTGATTTATTTTTGAATAAAGTCAAAGATAATCATGGAGTGAAAAGTGATTTAGTTGCTTGGATAGAATATAAACGAGTTAAATTTTTTTATTAACCATGGAGTCTTTCATCCCTCGTATATCAACTATAAAAAGGGTTCGTTTTGAGAATACTATCAACCCTACAATGTAAGTCGAGAAATAAAATAAAATTAATTAATTGTGAGGATAATGACTTACTTATGTATTTATGTAGATAATTTTATTATGACTTAATTTTCATATCATGTAGATAATGGTGTTTTTATGTACCAAAATAATTCAAATAAATTGAGAATTTTGCATATAATAATTTTAAGATTCCGAAGACGAGGAAGGGCATTGATTTGGATGTAAACAACTTTTGTGTTTGCATTCTTATAAAAAAGGTTGAAAATAAGAATCGCATGTGCAACTTTGATACCAATTTGTTGGAAAATAAATCAAATAGTATCAAATTTAATATAAAGTTTTGGAAAATATATGTAAATAGGGGCAGATTTTTTTTCCTAAAATACTATTATATATAGAAATAAAATTATTACACAAAGAAAAAATACATATTAATAAGAAGATATACAAAATAAAATATATATTGATTAAATTATATTGATGTTTAAAAATTGTTCTAGAAAATTCTTCTTAACAATTGTTGGTCTTTTTTATTGTTTATTTTATTATTCTATTCTTCTTCTGCTACTATTCTATTATCCCCTGTTGTTACTTCTAGTCTACTCCTTTGTTATGTTATGTTGCTCTTCTTTTTGTTCTCTTCTATGGTTACTCTATTTTTCTGTTCTATATATTCTTTGTTCTATTGTTTATGCTTACAAATACTCTTTTATTTTATTCTTATTTTTTCTATTCTATCTTGTTTTAGATATTCTATTCTATTATTTTTATCTCCCACTCACTTCTAACATCTACAGGTTTAAATTCAAACTGTTGTCCAATTAGACATTTTAACCAATCGACATTTAAGTTTTGTAGATGGAGTACATTGATGGAAGAAGATTTCACAATCCAATGAAGAATTCAAAACTGTTAGAGTTAGGTGAGTTGGTCAAGATTATTATCTCAACACTCCCCTTCAATGTTGACATTATTACTATGTTCTATTAAATCTTTCTCCACCTATGAACATACTCTGTAGTTGTCTTGAATTGACTCAAGAGCTACTTTTGTATTGTTCAAAAGCTGATTTTGAATTGTCTCAAGAGTTGATTCTGAACTGTCTTGAGAGTTACTTATATGAATCCAGAGCTCTTTTTGTATGTATAATGGATCTACTTGTGTGACTATTGCTTCTAGAGCTACCTATTTGACTATGGAGCCAATTCTATATTGAATCCAAAGCTATTTATATATGTAATTTGGAGCTACTTGTGTGACTTTGGAGCTCATTGTGTGATTCTAAAGCTCAAGAGTTGTTTCTCTAACTTATAAAAATGAAGTTTAATCCCTCTAAATTCAACTAGTTTTCTTATGAAATGATACTTGATTGCTATGGGCTTTCTCATTCAATGGAAGACAATATTATTTGATAAACCAATGGAAGATAGATTGTCACGAAATATTGTTATTGTTCCTTTTTGTTCCTCATATAAATATGATGGGATTATTTCGATCCAAATAGTCTAAAACATTGTTGAGTTTGTTGCTATGTACTTAGCTTCAGCCATGGAGAGTGAAAAGATGAATTGTTTCTTTTAAACCCTTGAAATAGTTACTGACCCAATATTGAACACATTTCCAAATGTGTTCTTTCTATCATTAATACTTCTTGCACAATCTGTATCAATATATCAAACTAACTCAAAATCATTTGATGCAGTAAACAAACTTACATGGTTTTTTGTGCCATTTACATATCTCAAGATTCTTTTTCCTATTTTCTAGTGTGTCTCTTTTAGAGTATCCATAAATATGAAAATTAGAATAACTGTCTATACACATAATATTTTTAAAATTTATCATTTTTTGATGCTTTCTCTCTTGCAATGACATCAATTTTTAATCATTTTGAGTGCACACCTTAAAGGGTGTACTGGGAAAGGGTTGGATAGACCATTGTGCTTCACAAGATTATTAGTTAACTATATCATACCTAAACCTATTACAAATATTGCTTATCCAACTCCATAAGCATTTACCCTTTAAAAATAGCCCTAACTAAACAAATACCCATTTTTCCTAAAACCTTATCACCCATTTTCATACTTAGTTGGCCTGGCCAACCTTGTCTCGAAATTCACAACACATGTTACATAAGTAAGTCAGCCTGGACAAATTAGTTTGAGGTTTAATGGTATCTTTTCCAAAACAAACTCATCCTAGCCAACTTTATCAACTAAAAATATGGAAGGGTTAGGACCTATCCATTGATATAAATGTGACCTTCATATCAATCCAATAAAGAAGAACATTCATTTTCACATTATTACATCTCATAATTATAGTAGATTTACCTTTGAAGGAGCCATTACTTAGGGTTTACCTAGGAGGGAAGATAACTTATCTCGTGAGAAGTATTGGATGCAAATTAGGAGTATATTAGCCTAGAATTGATTTCTATAGTGTGATCCTTACAAAGCCATAACAATATCTTGAAAATCACCATTGGCCAAGGGGATATTGAGACTCGACATGTTCACCCAAAGTTAAGTATCTCTAAATTTTGATATTTCATTTGATAGATATATATTTTAATAGGTAATAAGTTATGGACATATAAATCCTTTCTTAGATTAACTCTATACTTAAAATTAATATAACTATAAGGTTCTCTTTGCTTACTATTTTCCATTTTAGGTGATCTAGGCCCACATTTGCATGCCATGATCCCTTAATTGATTAATTTGTTTTAATAATTTCCCTTTGTGTTATAATATTTCATAACATTAGATTAGATTTTATTTCATGAATTTATATCTAGATAGGGTTATTGCATACCATTATTTTCCTAGAGGCTTTGGAACCCTTTCCTTTAGTGTTTTATGATAAGTGCTCCCTTAGGTTTAACAAATCTAATTTGGTTATGTTCTCGATATAAAAAGTATTACAATGGATGTTAGTTGATTACATTATTCTATATTGGATTTAATAAGTAGTATAAATTATAGATATATCTTAATTTGGTGAATATATTCTAGTGAACACAACATGAACCTAAACTTTGCATTTTTAATTTTTTGTTTATAGTCAACTAGGTCATGCTAGTTGACCTAGTCGTATCTTCTATGTGCATATTTAGGATCTACAGTTAACTAGGTCACATTAATCGAAATAATTTTGTCCTTTATCTACAAGTTTTCAATCATATCTAAAAAGATCAAGTTGGTCTGTCCAATTCATTTTTTACATTTTTCAACATTTTATCTAGCTAAAAAGATTGAGTTGATCGATCCTATTCTTTTATTACAAATTTCATCTTTCATTCACAACTAACAAGATCAAATTGGTAGATCCTATTAATTTTATGCAAATTTTAGTTTGTATTCCAATAGACAAAGTTGAGCTGGTTGATCTTATTCAGCTCCTATACTTTTTGACATATAACTAAGTAGATTTGGTCGACCCAATTCAATTTATACATATATCAGTATTCACTCTTTGGTTTCATCAAATTAAGTTGACATGTTCAAATCGATCTAAGTTTTTTATAAGTAGCTTATTACTTTAATTTTGTCAATTTCTCAGTTTCTTGTTCTTACTTTTTAGTATTTTAAACTCCCATATTATGAGTGCTAGTTTTTTAGTTCTATTAAAAAATATATCACACAATCAACTAAATTGACTTAGATGACTTAGTTTTGTCCTTGTCTACTTTTCCAAATAAAAAAATCCAAAAAAACTAAGTCAACTTCACCAAACTTGTTTATTTTAACCCTATTTTCACAATAGACTAGATCGGTCTGCGCAACTTTATTCTATTTTATTTGCTAACTAGATTGGCTTGGCCAACTTTATTCTGTATATTATTTTTTCAGTATAAGTAAGACAATTCACTTTATTTTCATATTAATTAATTTCACATTTACTTTGAAAAGAGTTGGTTGCCTATTTATTTACTTTTTAAAATTATAAGTTGGTTTTTGCCACTTGATTTTTGCCTTTATTTTCACTTTGTCTTGGTTTTATTAAAAATTATGAACTATCAATTTTAAAACTACTTAACTATTATTGTGAAGGGCTAAAAGATACTATATTTATGGTACTTGTCTATCATTTATAGATATCATATTGCAAGGATATTTCTCTCATATGCATAGCCATAGTATAGAGTTAAACACTATCTTTAGTTTCCATGTACTTCATAGTATTTAGAAAACACCTAAGATTTTCTTTTGTATTGAACCTTAGAAATCCAACCATCCATTTGATCTTGTGGTACATTAATTAATGGTTAGTAACTTAAACACTATCTTAGTTTCCATGTACTTCATAGTATATAGAAAACACCTAGGATTTCCTTTTGTATTGAACCTTAAAAATCCAACCATCCATTTGATCTTGTGGTACATCAGTTAATGGTTAGTGTCAAGAAGTTACTTCTAGCTTACCTTTTAAACTAGGTTTAATGGGTTATGGCTAAGGTCTAATCCTCTATAGTCAGTGCTCTAAAAAGTTAGGCTGTCACTATTCAAAAGACAGACAAGTATCTTTGAGAGCCAAAAAATTAATCAAATATTTTTAATATATCTTCCTAATATTTTTTTTAATAGCTAGTTAAATAGTTAATTAGTTGTACATTTTCATTTCTACCTACTTCCCACTTATTTTTTTTGTATTACATATTATGTTGACCAAGGTTGACATAATTATATGTTGTGTGACTCAACTAGATTGACCAATGTTGACCTAGTGGACTTAAATAGACTATGTCAACATCCCAATTCAATATTTTATATTCTATTGATTTATTTCTATCTATAAAAAAAATCATCTAAATTTTAGTCATAATTTATCCATATTCAACTAAGTTAACCAACTCGAATCAGTTTATTTTCCAACCTACTATTTCTACCTATTTATCAAAACTAAGTTGAACAACTTGAATTATTTCAATTGTCAGACTATTACATTCCCTATCTTCCCAACTAAGTTGACTAGCTTGACTCAATTTATTTTTTAGTATGTTATCATTCTCTATCTAACCAACTAAGTCACCTAGATCAACTTAGTTTTACAAACTGCTATTTTTTTTGTTTACCCAACTAAGTTGACCAACTCAAATTAGTAGGTTTCTAGATTAAAATTTTCCTTGTCTGTCCAACTAAGTTGACCCACTTGACTTATTAGGATTTAAAATTTATAATTTTTTATTCTTGCCAAACTAACTCGACCAACTTGACTCATTTCATTTTCTAGACTACCATTTATACTTATCTATCAATCTAAGTCAATTAGGTCAAATCTTTTCATTTGTTAGATTGATACTCTTCCTTTCTACCCAAATTAGTCATCTAAATCAATTCAGTTAATTTTCTAGTGTTACATTCCATGTTTGTCCAACTAAGTCAACCAGCTTGACTCAGTTCATTTTGTAGACTATTATCATTCCATATCTACCCAACTAAGTTTATCAGCTCAAATTGGTTCATTTATAAATTTTTGTGATCCCCTATCTACCCAATTAAGTTGACCAAATCGATTCAATTCATTTTTTAGAATGTTATTATTCTTATGTGTCAGACTAACTCGACCAAGTTGACTTAGTAGGTTTATAGACTTTTATTTTACCTATCTATCCAACTCAATCAACTAGATCAACCCTATATATGGCCGACTATTTTCTAGTTTCCTATTTTCTATTGATTCTCAGCGAACATCATGAAATCATCCATTAGAGTTTTCCTTGATAGTCTCAACCCATTCCAAGTTTACATGGGTGCTTATTTCTTACTTACCTTATCCACCCGATAGGATAATCCTTCATGTTAGAATTACTCCTGACCATCATCTGGGTCAATGGAATGTAACATGGTCCATATTACTCAAAATGATGATCTAGATGATCCTAACTTGAATGATACCTTATCCAAAATTTCCTACTTTACCATTGGAGTAATTTATACCATCATAAGGAACCCTCCTATAGTAAACCTTCCCATAGGGAACCCTCTTATAGGGAATATTCTTTCTCCTATTAGTAACATTCTTCCTCCTACCAACACTAACATTCCACCTCCTACCACTAGAAATCAAAATCCACCTATAGATACAACTCAAATTCTTTCTCAAATGGTTCAATAAATGAATATTATGCAAACAAATAACAATTCCCAAATACTCTAAATGTAAAATCCTATCTTACAAATGACAATTCAAACCCCTATAGTCATGCCTCAAAATAATCAAAATTTTGTTCCCCCTCCTCTTAGATATGCCAATAGGAATATCATCCCTCAACCTCTCATGAACAAAAAAATTCTCCAACATCTTCAAAACAAACCTTTAGCTCCATTCATTGTATCCATAGATATTGAAAACATCTCTCCAACTATTAAGTATGATGGAACCAAAGACCCTGATTACTTCCTTAAATCATTTGGTAATCTCTATAAGGAATGGGTCCAAATCAACACTTTTGCTACCACTAAACTTCTTGTCAAAAATTTCGAGAGATGATTTAGAATGGTATAATCAACTTTCCCAACATGCCATATGGAAACTAGAGGATCTCATAAATTTTCTAGTTAAATAATTTCAACAAAACGACCTTCCTAAAAATTATCTTAGTCACTTCATCAATACTAAACAATTACTTGTTGAATCTTCTCATACATCTATCAAAAGATGTAAATCATTAGCTCACAAGGCTAGCCATAACATGAGTGATGGCAATCTTTTTGAACTTTTCATTACTTCCCTTAAAACCTCTCTTCAATATAAAGTGCAAATCTTTTCTCCTCAAACCTTAGAAGAGGCTTTTGATAAAGCTAAAAGAAAATATTTCCTTATGAATCAATTTAAACCATTTCATAATTAATCAAGGACTCTTTTCAAACTTCAACTAAAATAATAACCAGTAAAAATACTCAATCTTGAGTCCCCTCCAAAAAAATGGGAGAAGTCAAATTAGACATTTAATATCCCTTCTACCCAACCTTAACGGCCTTGGAAAATAATAAATTACTATTTCTATCCAAACCTTTTAGCTATAACAATATGCTCCCCCATCATGGTACAATCCTAATAATTTTTTCTAGTTCCACGCTGACATTCGTCATTCTCATGAGACATGTCATGCACTTGTAAAATTTGTGGTTTACTTCTTGTTAGGAGATGCCTTTTATTATGATGTTATGATCAAATTGCATCATCCCAATTATCTTAAAATATCTCAAAAGAGAAACTTTGACAAATTTACTACTCAAAAATCTCAAAAACTTTATTTAGATTCCAATGCGCAATACTCTAATGAATTTTTTTGTACTATTGATGCTGATTATGATCAATCTTATACCAATTTGTAATATATGAATACAAGTAAAGTCAATTATCATCGCAAACCTACTCACAAAGGCCTTGTTACCAAATCTAAAAGACCATATACCGATGATCAACTATTTAAATACACTACCACTTCTTAGCCCTCATCTTCATAACCATCCACTAGTGATGATCCATCTCCACTAGTAGATCCTCAAATAATCCTAAAAATTACCTCACTTAATCAACCTAATCCTCGTGCTCACTTTTATTCTAAATCTCACTATAATTTATTAAATGAACTTAATTATATGCCTTGTAAAATTCCTCTAATGGAATTAGTAAAAACTTCTCCTTATAATTACAAGTTCCTCATGCAAAAACTAAAATACATATAAGAAACCACATCTAATCAATCCAAAATACCTCTTGATGCTCCTCAACCTAAAGAGGTGTATGCTATCGAAATAATTTAGTCTAATAGACCCTCCATAGAATTACTTGAAGATGATATGATAAATGATGAAATTCTCTTTTAAACTTAATGACCCACCTCTTTTTATCAAAATTGGTATCAATAACACTCTAATTATAAAATTAGTAGTTATCAAAGGATTTGGTATTAATATTACTTCTCTTTGTTTAATTCAACAAATTGGATATTCCAAATAAAATCTCAAACAAAACCAAATCACGTGTTGTGGATTTGATAAAACTAACTAAAAATCACTTAGTTTCATTTTTATCACTCTTACCATTAGACCCAAGACAATCTGCACCAAGCTTGTGGTCCTTTAACTTCCCTTATCTTACAACATGCTCTTTGGTCATACATGGACTCATTGCATGTGAGATTTTGCATCTTATGTAAGCCAATGTATCATATGCACACAAAATGGGAAACATTACAAAAATGAGGTTAATCTTAATCCATGGAGCATCCAAATTCTAAATCTCAAATTCTAATATCACATTCCCACTATTACACAATTAAAATAGTCCTATTCTTAAATTTGTTAATATGCATTTAGATTTACATATAACTCTCATAAATTTAGATGATGATAAACCTAATTGATTATAAAACATTTTCAATACCACTTAATTACCTCCCTATATCATAGAATGGCTCCCTCCTTCACTTCTTCCATGAGATCAAACTGTTCCCTTAATATATGATACCACCGATAGTCCTCCCCCATGCAATGCACATGAAGCATTTTACAAAGTGGATGAATTCACTTATAATAAATATGAGGTGGCCAAACTATTTCAAGTTCATTTATCCATGTCTCCTTGCACTTTCAATAATATGGGCATATCCACTACCGATGTTCCTATTAAAATAAATAGATGTGTTATATATCCATCCTATAATGATACTTACATTATGGCATAAGATCAGTCATGATATTTAGATGTCCTACATTATCAAAAGACATTAGTAAAAATACATGACTTCAATCATGGTGTTCATGTCATTCACATATCCTTTAATAGTGAATCAGACCTTGAAGGATATGTACTATATATCAATGCACCTTTGATATATACTCCATAGGTAGTTCAAGCAATCACCCAATTAGATATAATCTAACCTACAATCCCTAATTTCTCTAATTAGATCAATCTAGTCAGTAACAATCCATTACCTCTAATTATTTACCTCTTATACACAATTACTCACCCATGATAATGGTGATTCTCCCACTATATCGATACCATATTCTATTGAATAAAATCATACCTCTACTCCTAAAATTACCTTAGATGCACATGTTAAAACCATTTGAAAAATACATTCTGAGTTCAATAATCATAAAAATAAATTTTTGATCCTAAAGTGGATGTTGAATATTATGGACCCTTACCCATGATCCCTACTGACGAAGTGATCCATACTAATAAAGATTTTTTAAAACTACTCCATGCTCGTGAGACTCAACTTCCATGCCAACTTCATAAGCTTGGTCATTTCAAGAAAAAGGCTCTTTGTTTCAACAATTTTTTTGCTAGTATTGATCCTAACACACATCTTATTTCCTCGTTTCCTCCTGATCCATATCATCTCCAAGACATAAATGATATGCTTATTGAAGAAACTATTTCAATCAATTATGGAACCACTACTATTCCTCAACCTATTCTTATCTCCAAATCACTTTATCCTACCAAACATGATAATATCAACCTATTTTTTGACAACTATTGTGATGATTTTGCATGGTATTATGAATACATGCCTGGTATTGATCCCAACATTGTGGTCCATAACATCATTTCTTATCCTGATGCAAACACATGCATCAAAAATAATGTAAATTACTTCCTGATATTGATACCTTAATTCATAAAGAGATCAATAAGCTTCTAGACTCTAAATTTATTAAACTTGTAGACTATTTTGAATGGATTTCTAACATTGTGGTTGTATGAAAGAAATTCACCATGGTTATTCACATTTGTATATAATTTTTAAATCTTAACTTAGCATGTCTCAAAGATAAATTTACCTTACCATAAAGAAATTCCATTTTTTATTCCACCATTGGCTATGAAATGTTATCTCTCATGGATGATTTCTTAGGATATAATCAAATTCATATTGCTCTCGAGGATCAACATAAAACTAATTTTTCCACTGAATGGGGCACCTATTATTATGTTAAAATGCCTTTTAGTATTAAAATTTTTGGTGACACTTATCAACATGAAATGATTCATATATTTCATGATCTCATACACAAAATAGTTGGAACTTATGTAGATGATCTTATTGCTAATTCCAAGGACTGTGAAAATTATCTTCATGATCTTGCTATCATATTTTATCATCTCATAAAATAAAAAGTTAGAATTAATCCTTAAAAATGTGCTTTCAGTGTCACCTCTGGATTTTTTTAGAATTCTTACTCTCTTTACGTAGGATTGATGTATATCTTGCTAAAACTAAAGCCATTCTTAACATGCCTATTCCTCATTCCATTCTAGACATATGAACATACCTTGGTAAACTTGAGGAAATATGATGATTTATTCTTGAGATGGATTACTATATTTATTCAATCAATTCCCTTCTCAATAAAATTATATCTTTGGAATTGATTGATTCATGTCAAAAATCATTCGATAACATGAAAGAATCATTACTGCATCCCCACTCTTCGACCACCTTGTAATTATCAAACTCTCATCTTGTACACTTCCTCTACCCCCATATTAGTTTGGGAAATGCTTTCTAAAAAAGATGAAATAGGTCATGATTATGCCATATATTATATCAGTCATGCTTTAATAGACTATGATACACACTATACGAAAGTCAAACTTAATTATCTTACCATTTATTTTGCAGGTGATTTTTTTTCCATTACATGTTTTATCAAATAACTTATGTCATCATCTATTCCAATCTTATTCATCATTTTTTATCCAAATATTTCTTACCTGGTGATAGAATTAGAAAATGAATGGTTATCTTAATGAAATTTGATTTGTAAATTATTACACAAAAATCAATTAAAGTCTAAGTAATTTTTGATCAACATGATACCATTCCTATACCAGCCACTGATTACCTTCAATATACACTTCCTGATGAATCAATCCTGTACATTTAAAGTCTTAATCAAGCTATTTCAATTAATTATTACTTACACAATTTTATAAATGACCTTGAAATAACTAATCTTGATGAACTAGATACCTCAATTTATAAACCAAAATCTAAAGTCATCATAGAATAATTACCTAAAGTTACAATTGATCTAAATGGAGATACCTGGACACTCCATTTTGATGGTTATAAATGTACTCAAGGAGTTGGGGTAGGGCATGTCTTAGTCGATCCTCATGGAAAAATCACACCTCTTATTTTCTAATTAACCTTCAACTCTACTAATAACATGGTTAAGTATGAAGCTCTCATTCTAGGCATACAATCTACCATCGATTTACACATCCCTTACCTACATGATTTAGGTGACTCACAAATCATCTATCATCAAGTCAATGGTAATTATCAATACAAAATTAAAAATATTATTGCTTATCACCAAATTGACACCACCCTTGCTAAATAATTCAAAACGTTCACTATAGAACCAATTCCATGAGAATCAAATGCCATAGTTGATTTACTTGATTCATCTGATTCTCTTTTTCACCCTTATCAAGTTCTTCATGATTCAAAATTTCCCATCAACTCATACACATCATCATATTCATTACCAACCACAAAGGATTCTCTTATATGCCACATCGAGGTTATCACTATTTGAAAAAGCTCCTAATATAAGAATATAATTTATTAAAAATTTCCCATCAACACATACACATCATCATATTCATTACCAACCACAAAGGATTCTTTTATATGACACATCGAGGTTATCACTATTTGAAAAATCTCCTAATATAAGAATATCGTTTAATTCATCGAGCACCATACTTATCCCCCCAACATTGTCTCTAGTGAAAAGACCAAAAATTTCAAATAAGCTTACAAATATGTCAAACAATATGATATTATGTATTATCATAATGTCAAAGGTACCTTCATTGTGTCACTTAAGATGAAGTTACTTCTCTTCTCACACTATTACAACCCCTCAAGTTGTACTTAAAAAATATAATATTTTTTTAAAAAACTAAATACTTAACATTTAAACCACATAAACATATGCAACCATTTATCTTAATAATAACTTAGGATTATAACAATTCCAAATTCAAATACTGATTTCTAATTTAACTATTACAACCATAAGGAAAGTAAATCCAATAGGACACAACTACGGCTTGTCCCCTATACATCAATTGTTGTGCAAATATAATAAACATATATTATAATTACATTTCATTCAAGATTTTAGCCTTAATACATAAAAATAGACACCAAGATCTTTGGAGCTTGAGTCAAACCAACTCATGTATCATTGATAATCTCAAGTGTAGTTTCTAAGTAAGTACTACAGTGGGGATGGAGAACATCATTCGAGCACTTTTTCACACCAACCACAGACCATTGATCCCCTATCAAGGAATGACCCTCCCTTTATAGATAGGTAGATAGAATGGTACGATAATCTAGAGAGACATGCTAATACCCCATGTTTTGTAAGATTTATACTACATGATGTGTATCATAAAGAAAATACATTTCTAACATGATATCACACAACATGAAAATCAAACATATGAAATAAAAATGTATATCAAAGTTTTCAAATAACATATGATCACCCAGATCGGTCAATTTCATAACACACTACTTGATCGGATTATCTACATCCAACATTGGTGGTGTTACTTAGGCTAGTGAAGTCCATCTCACTACCTACTTAGCATCATCAATGTGAAATCTAATATATACATATATAGCATAGTATAAAAGATTTAAAATATTCTTTCAAATTATTCCTATACTAAGAATGGAATATTCAAAACCATACAATTGTCCATCAAATGCATAATAAATCTAAAACGTGATAATATTGCTTTTAAATCAATATATAATAAAATGCAGCCACAAAAGATCATACCATATTGGTATGCTTTATATAAAGACTAACATTGCATGCATGCAAAAAGTAACCTAATGGTTAAATAAAAATCAAAGGATCCATTTTCTCTTTTAATAGAGGTAGCATACTGGTTAATACAAACTTACATATATGGTTCTAATCATAACCAGTTTATAAATTATATTCTTGTAATCTGGAAACAAGTATGCCCAATTTATAAGTAAGGTCATAAAGTCAACTAAGTTTACCTCAATGTTCTAAAAGTATCTTCTCTACATACATGCCAGTTCAATACTCAAATGTAATCAATAATACTTTAAAATACTCTTCCATTTTCTACCAAAATTCTAAAGAATTTGTCCATAATTCTTTTTACAACCATAGGTTTATTAATCTCAAGACTTGCTCCACAAATATAATTAAAGCAAAGACCATTATAATTCTCATAAATATAAAGGACTCAATCTATGAATATATATTTTTATTATAAATTTGTACAAATGAGTTGTCTTGGTGTAATATAGAATTTAAAAAGGATGCTAAGATTATTGGTTTGTGAAAGAACGTTTCACACAAATTGGGATGCAAATAAATCCAATAATTAAATTCTTAGTCTATCATTATTATTTAATCCGTAGATCTAAATTAAGAAGCTACCCATAAATATTATGTATATTTAATTAACACACAACATACATAAAAACTCATTCAATATTTAAGTATAAAGCGTTGCCATAATATAATAAATACTCAACTTACTATAAAAATCAGAATTTGTCTCATATTACAATGCATAGACCTACAGATGTATTAGAATCCACTAAGGTAATATGTAGACCAAAAATAATTATTTAATTAAATAAAACGATGTAGCCTATAACTGTTAATTCAATCTATATAATTTAAAATGTTTCTCAAAATTTTAAACGCAGTCACTAGAATATGCAACACAACTTAACAATTGAAATCTAGGCTTAACAAGTTGAAATACAGATTTAACAAGTTGTAACAAATGCTTAAATGGTGTGGAACATAATAAATAGAGTGGTACATAGACCTATCTAGGTAGGATATAGGTCTATCTTGGTGGAAAATCAGACCTATACAACCAATACATAGACCGTAAAAATATAAAATGTTGATCAAAGTTTATATGCTTCCTCTATAGAATGAAACATAGGTCAACTAGAATTAATATGTAGGGATTAAAGGAATAATACATAGGATCACAAGACTAATGCATAGTTTTAGAAGACTAATACATAGTCTTAGAAGACCAATATGCAGGGTTTTATCTAAAAGACATCCATCCAACATATGTGGAGTGCAAGTCTAAAATAAATGCTAGTATTGAAATAATGCATAGGTCATACAAAATGGAAAACATGTTTATGAAATAAAACACAAGCTTCAAAGTGTGATGCCAACATTATAAAGTGAGACACAATAAATGATAATATAATAAAACTCAGACTTGTTATTTTAAATGATAGCTTAAATAATGAAACTCAGGTGTAATATATAAAACACAAGCTTAGAAATAAAATGTAGCTATCTGCATACAAAATACATGGTAATAAAAATAGTTTTTAAATATGAAAGGATCTTATACACACTCAAATATAAAACAAAACCAACTTGGTAGATTTGCTTTGAAAAAGAATATGACTAGCTTTCCTTTTTTTCTCCCCAATCTCTATTTTAATTTAGTTTCCATTTTAAGTTGTTTTTTTAAAATAGCACTTTGTTCTCTTGAATCTAAATTTTATTTTACACATATATTTTTTTGGATTTGAATTACTTTAATTAAAATTCCAATATTTATATTGTGACCATTTGGATCTCATTTTATTACATAATTAAGAAGATTTTTTGATATTTAGTATTTCTTTTGAAATATCTCTTTAAGGCCTTTTGACATTTGATTTAGTTATTGGAATATGTTGGTGAGGTTTTTTACTTCTATGTTTGAACATTGGTTTCATGAATGTCATGATGTGAACATTGTACACCTATTGTGTGTATGGGGGAGAAGAAGTAGTTTGGAATATAACTAGAGGGTGTGATTAACTAGTTTGTGAGGTCAAGTCTTGAGCCATCCTCCCACCCACTACACATGGTGATTTTATATAAGATTTAGTTAAATCACTTGTTATCATGCTTTTAGGAGGTCTAAATAGAATCCTTCTTAGGAGGTCTAAGGAGGTTATATGATCTTATACATGATTTGGCTATAGCTTATGTTCATTACTTATTGGTAGGTAAAAGGAGGTTATTTTCAAAGTACAGTGATTATTTGGTTATTTCAACCTTGATATTTCTCAATTTAGATGACAGTTGATGTTATTATTCAACATTGATCGGTATTAATTTATGTGGTTCTACCACAACTTGTTACTTTTTATTCACCTTGTATGTTCACCATGGGTTGACACATAATTTGTTCTATATGATCTTACAAGAGATTGATACTTGTACAGATAACCCTTTAGATTTTTTAACATCAAAATTAGATGATATCAGTTGATTCCTGATAGATAGTGGTTATTAATATTGGTCAATATTGCTCAGTGTTGTTTAGTATAACTTAGCCATGGGACGATACTGATCTTAGTAAGTGCACTCTTACCATGGGATGACACATAACTTAGTCATTATATTATCACAATAGAACAATATTATTGTTGTACATACTACTTATTAGAATTATACAATGATAGAATACCTTTGAAAATTCAGTTGGTTGTGGTAGTTTTGGATGACAGTATAGTGAGACACTTTGGGATATACCTAAAGGAAAATGATATTAACTATTCACTTAATAACTTTATTATTTTCAAGATAATCAAATTTCACAATAACAAAATATGTTAATAACTCTAAAACTTGAATAAGAAGAAGCATGGAAAATAATTTAATTGACATAAAGACAATTTAAATTAAGGGATTTTGAAACATAATCACAAATTATTGTTGTATTATTGTTGGCTTAAGTTGCAATATTTGTAACTTATTATATTTTTAGAAGTGTGTGGTTTTTAAACCCCTTGTGTTGGTTTAGTGCATCGAAGATGATGTTTTTATAAGAGGGGGAGTATGTAATACCTCGTATGTTGAACCATGTGCCCTTGTTTTCAATGTATGTTTTCCTAACATGTTTATCCTTTAGATGCATAGGAATTCTAATGTTGTTCCCTCCCTTATTTTAAAAGCTTTATTTGCTAAAATATAATTAGAACAATCTATTTTTTATTTAAATTCTAAACCAACAAATATATAGATCCACGTAAATCATGAGAAACTTTATAATGCATTTTATTGGCAATTTGTACCTCGTCTTTGTAGGAAGTCTAGAGGAGCTATTTGTTAGGCCCTAGGCTAGGGTAGGTGAATGTGTTTGAGGAGTGTAATTTTGGACAATGTAAGAAAAGTTATTATTGATTGTAAAGGACATTTTGAATTTATACTAAATAGGTGACTTGGACAAGTAAGCCCACATGGGCTTGTAAGACATCATGTGACTCTTGTAATAAAAGTACCCTCCCATTTATTGGGTTGTTTGAAAATACATTTGGATAAGAAATTTAGAATTTGTTTTTATTCCCACACTTAGTTCTTATTTTTGGGGTTCATTCTTTTGGTGGTGCTTGGGAGAGCTTGGAATAAGGAGCATAGGAGGAGCTTGTTGGAATTTTGAGAGGAGAAGATCTTCATGGAGATTTGAGAGTATGTGTCATGCAAGTCAAATGGAGGAGGATAGGTAGGCCTTATTTTAATGCATCTTTTTGTTAATCAAATAATGATAAAAAAGAAGTTATCTTAGTAAATGTGTATATTCTTAAGATCTCTCTCTCCTTATCCATTTTGATATATATATATATATATATATATATATATATATATATATATATATATATATATATATATAATGGAGAAGGATAGGTAGGCCTTCTTTTAATGCATCTTTTTGGTAATCAAATAATGATAAAAAAGAAGTTATCTTAGTAAATATTTGTATTCTTAAGATCTCTCTCCTTATCCATATTGAAATAAATAAATAAGTTATATATATATATATATATATATATATATATATATATATATATATATTGGTTTGGTTGTATTTGTTTGTTTAAGCTTTCTCTTCTCCCTCTCTCTTAAAAAAATAAAATATTATTTTAAATCCATAAAATGGGAGTTTTTTAAATAAATTCATACACACACACACACACACACATATGGAGAAGGATAGGTAGGCCTTTTTTTAATGCATCTTTTTGGTAATCAAATAATGATAAAAAAGAAGTTATCTTAGTAAATGTTTGTATTCTTAAGATCTCTCTCCTTATCCATTTTAAAATATAAATATAAATATATATATATATATATATATATATATATATATATATATATATATATATATATATATATATATATATATATATATATATATATATATATATATATATATGTATGTATGTATATGGTTTGGTTGTATTTGTTTGTTTAAGCTCTCTCTTCTCCCTCTCTCTTAAAAAAATAAAATATTATTTTAAATCCATAAAATGGGAGTATTTTAAATAAATTCATATGTGTGTGTGTGTGTGTGTGTGTGTGTGTGTGTGTGTGTGTGTGTGTGTGTGTGTGTGTGTGTGTGTGTGTGTGAATGTGAGTAATAAAATAAATCTTCTTAAATTGAAATTAGAAAAAGAGATAAAATTAAAAAAAAAGTATTATAGACACCTAAATTACATTTAGTGTCAAAATACACTTAAAAACCACTAATTATTATTCACAAATTTGAATTCAAATTCATTTCATCTCCCTCTAAATTCAAATAATTGAATAATTCCTAATTAATCAATTGTGCACACTTTAAATCCAAATTTAATTATTAAATCTATATTTTACACCTCACCCAACATCTTCCACCTTAATCTCACTCACATGTTGACCCACTCCAACCAATCCCATAGCTTCCTCAAATTCTTTTGAGTCATGCCTTGAGTTGTCAAATAATTTGACTTATTCTTAGTGACTCAATTAACCATCTCCATGTTTATTTTAACCATTTGAAATGGTCATCATTTTCATGGATGAGGACTCATTAGTCATTGTAGATTATTTTGATTGTTTGAAATATTCAAATAATCTTCCACTATTCGATCTTTCATTAGACACTATTTTATGATTATATATCACCTCAATCTTGTACACTTAGCAAACTCAGACCTTGGTTATTTCTCTCAGTTTTGTACATGTCCCACTTCCACATGTCTCATATCTAATTTATCTTTGTGCCCCTTACCATATATATCTTATTCTAACAAGTATTATTTTGATGACACATACCTTTTCTCTTTTATAGAATGCTTAAAATTTATTTATCTTCCATCTTTGTAAGTTATGACTTTGTACCTACTTTTTTGCTCCATGGACATTAATGTCTGGCTAGACACTAACGTCAACATTAGTGTCTTGACCTGACACAAGTGTCTAGTGTCCTAAAGTTATTCAATTTTCAAATGAAAGGTATCCTAATGGTCATCTTAAGTGTTTTAATTTGAGTTATTACTCTAAATAAATTGATATAAATACAAGATCAACCCTCATTCATTCCTCACCTAGCTACACTTAGAAAAATACGAAAGAGACCAAGATAACTTATCAAAAGTACTCTCTTAAGCATTCAATTGAACAATTTTTTCCTATTTATACACCAGTCATAAGTACAACACATATATAGGTCTGAATTACTAAAGGAGTAGCCCAAGATCTTGATTTACCAAGTTACAAGTTAGGTCACTATTATACTTACTTTGCACATATTATATGATTCACATACAATCCAACATGTAGAGGAGAACTACATAAGTGTGAGGCCCTCTTCTAGAGTATTAGTTGTATAAGTAGTTCCCTATGACAGTGGAATATTTGGGTTAGCTCAAAATCGTGTGCCCATTAACCCATTTTCTCCTAAGGTCACAATGAAGATGGATAACTAGGGTTTTACTATTTCACAAGGAGTGACAATCCATGACCGAGATCTAAATTCATCAAAGCAAAGGTGAAGTAAAACCCAAAAGTATCCAAGAGGTTGCATCCTTTTCCAGAAGGTATTTTGTATAAGACACTTATGTTGAACCAAATAGTAACATTGATGCAACCATCCCAGACTAACGTTAGTGTCTAGAGTGCTAAAAGTTTCAGATCTAGAATCTGACAACTGTTCTAAAATATCTTTATAGACTAATTTTTGTCCATTATAGATCTATAAATATATTAGCATCAAAACAAACTAACTACATCACATATTTGTCATTTATATATCTAGCATAGTTGTACTTTACATATTTAGACTATCTCAGCGTAATAAATTCAATGTATGTTTATATTTGAGTTTAGCATCTAATATGCCTACTATCGATCTAATTATCACCCTTGTGTCATTAATTTATATATACCCATTTAATAAAATCTAGGGTTAATTATAAGATCACATTAGATCTACATTTTAGAGTTAAACATTTGGTGAGCCTTAGATCTGTGGTTGGATTAAAAAATGTAAGAGCCACATATTAAAAGGTCATGACTAATATATTGCATGACTTCATACACAAAATTATTGAATATTATGTTGATGATTTAATTTAAAAATCTAAACATCGTCAAGACCATGATACTAATTTATAAATAATATTTGAACACCTACGTAAAGTTAATATTCAATTAAATCCAAAAAATGTGTTTTCAGGGTATCTTCGAGAAAACTCCTAAGATACATTATTTCCTAGTGAGGCATTGAGGTTGATCTAGAGAAGGTAAAATCTATCCTATAAATGCTATCGCCAACCAATCTTAAATAATTATGATGTTTTTAGGGCCGAATTCAGACTATTTGATGTTTTATTGCCCAATTGATTGATAAAACAATCCCTTTCACATGTTTGCTAGAAAAAGATACAAAATTCATCTGGGATGGGGTATGTTAACAAAGCTTTGATAAAATAAAAACTTATTTATCAAACCCACCAGTACTTATACCTCTTATTTCAGATAGACCATTATTTTTTTACATATCGGCCACCCATGAAGCTCTAGGGGCCTTACTAACACAATTTAATGATAATCACAAAGAGCGTGAATTTATTATATCAGTCACCAACTAGTCAATTATGAATACAAATATACAATAATAATAAAACTATGTTTAGTATTAGTTTTTGCCACCCAAAAATCATGGCATTATTCATTCAATAATGAGGTTCATGTTATAATTAAATAAAATCCGTTAAGGTTATTCATGAACAAAACACAATTAACCAGTTGCATAGAGAAATGGGTGATGTATCTTAAAAATTTTGATCTAAAATTTGTAACTCAAAAGCTAATAAGTTGACCAATTGGATGTGGCTACTTTACCAAATTTTTTCCACTCAGCGAGGCTTTTTGGGATGAGTTTGAGGCATATAATATATCTTCCACCCCATGGACAATGTTCTTTGATGGATCAAAATGTTAAATAGAATCGAGTTTTGGCATTGTATTTTTTACCCCTAAATGTGAATACTTGCCTTTTTCTTACAAATTAGTTTTTTCTTGCACCAACAATATAGCTGAATATGAGGCCTTGATCATCAGATTATCCATAACACATAAGATTGACATAAGAGACATCCAAATTTTTGGTGATTCTCAGTTGGTTGTTAATCAAGTTACTAATCATTACCAAACTAAAGAAGATCATATTTTTCCATATAAATAAATGATATATAAGCTCACACAAACATTTGACATATTTTATATCGATAATATTCCATGCAAAGATAACTGCCATGCATATGATATGGTAAGTGTGACATCCTTGATGACTTTTGATGATGATCGTATAAAATTTAAAATACAATAAATACAAAATATTTTGCTTTTTTACAATCAAATGAACACCTTGGCCATTCTTATTATTACTCATAGTAATATAAACACATAATGGTACACTGATATTTATAATTTTCTTTATCGAGCCTATATATTAGACCATTTTGTGTGAAATGATAAATAGAAATTACAATGAAAAACATTTCATTATTCTATTATTGGGAATGATTTGTTCACATGAGGTTTTGATACACAATTACTTTGATGTTTAATAAAAAGATAGGCCCACACTGCACTCTTGAAAATGCATGATAGTGAATGTTGTCAGCATTTCAATGGATGTGCCATGTCTCAAAAACTATTATGCTAAGGTTATTACTAGAATACAATAGAATAATAATGTATCAAACATGAAAAACTATGATTACAATGCCAAAAATATAGTAATGAATCATGCACCATCGCATGAATTACAACTGATCATTTCACCATGCCCTATTTACTTATGGAGCTTTGACTTAATAGGAAAGGTAAATCTAGTATCCATTGGTGGACACAAATTTATCATTACAACTACATAATATTTCACAAAATATGTGGAAGCAATTCCACTTGAGTTTACCACAAGGGATGACATATCCAGGTTTTTAATGACCAATATTATTTCCCAATTTGATATACCTTCAACTATTATTTATAATAATAGAACATAATTTAAAAATAAGATGTCAAAATGATTTTGCAGTAAATACAAGATTAAGTATACCTTTTCTATACCTTATTATCCATAGGGCAATGGTCAGGTAGAGGCAACCAATAAAATAATTGTCAAAATACTTGATAAAATAGTTGAATGATACAACATTGATTGGTACCAACAAATGGTATATGCTCTATGGGCATACCAAATTAGTGTACGCATAACTACTCAAGCCACAACTCAATCTTTGGTATATGGTACAAAGTTTTATATTATTGATAGAAATTGATGTACCTTCTTTGCATGTTTCTCTAAAAGACATCATCAAATATAATGAATACCATTAAAAGAGATTGCATCAATTTAGAGCACTTGAGTGCCAAACACACATAGGTTGCTGAGCACTTACATTTTTAGTAGGATTACGTAAAATGATCATATAAAAAATGGTTAAGCCATGCAACTTTGATGTGGGTGACCTCATACTAAAATAAAATCAAAAGAATACCAATGCAGAAAAAGACAAAAAAAGAAAGTTCAAACCAAATTGATTGGGACCATTTACAGATGTAGAAAAGTTGGGAAAAGGTGTATACTTACTTTCTACACTTGAAGGAAAGCCTTTAAAAATATAACAAAAACTATGCACTTGCATACATATATTATGTAATAAATATTCTAAAAATACTAAAAAAATAAAAACATTCAAAATTTCAAAAACATGATCGACACCTACATGTTCTATTGGCTCCTTGGTACCTATGTGTTATTTCCATATCGATTGATGTCATATTTAGTTACCTATACATACACATGTACCACACTTATACTTAAGTGTGATATAGGCATACACAAATACATGATCTACTTCTATTTTTGGATGTCAGGCCTTTGCTCTACTCATGTCACATAGACAATGGGGACACCACCTTCTTTAATCTTGATACACATAGGTTATATGATTTGATGATCACTCTACATTATCATGTTTAAGCTTACATATATACTTACACATGCATTTATCCATGATTATATCTTACACATGGTACTTGATATGCTATACACTTGACATTTTTTCTTAACACATTTGATCCATGGGATATTATGACATGTTTATAATGGTTGCTTATGCTTTACTTTATGCAGGTCCTTGAATGTCTTACCTTGATATTGTATTCCATGTTTGAGCATTTGAATATGTTCTTTTAATTTCAACCCCCATTCCAATGTATTTTTGCTTTGAAATTTGTGTATGTCATTGTTTGTTGTATGGACATTTGAATATGTCATGGTTGTCTTTATAGATATTTGACCAAGTCATGCCCCTTTGATTGTGAAACATTTGAACATGCCCCTTGTTTGTGGTCTCATTGGACCATTATATTTTGATTTGTTTTTGAATGCTCTTATGTGTGTGTTTATTTAATTTTTGAGCTTGTATTATTGCTATTTATACATTGCCATGATCCTTATCATACATCTTAGGCTTACATATGATTACAGTGGTTCTATGCACTTCAATGTTATAACCACCTAGACATGTTCCTTCTATCTACTACATGATTGCATTCACATATTATACAATTATCTTATCCTTTTGAGGTGAGGTAACTACCATTTTCTATCTTTTTTTCACTTCAAAAAGGGAGAATATTAGTGGGGGCATGTTATATAGACATGTTATCCACACTTGACACAAATTTAAATTTAATGGAGGCATGCTTTGGAAGCATGTTCCCCACATTCATTCAATATATGGTACTTATATCAATTTTCAAATTTAGTAGGGGCATGTCATATGGGCATGGTGTTCACACATTCACAGTTCTCAGATCCAGTATCGGCATATTTTATAAGCATGTTCTCCACACCTATTTAGTATTCAACATCTCCAGTTTACAATGGGGGCATGTTTAGGAAACATGTTATCCACATTGGTACTTATATCAATTTTTATATTTATCTATATATAGTGGGGGTATGTTTTGAAATAATGTTCTCCACACTTGCACAATTTTTTGAATTGGCCAAAGCACACAATTATATGATTTAGATTCACAATTGTGAAAGAATTCTATACATTGGTATTACTGTTATACATAGTTTCAGAATGATATATATATATATATATATATATATATATATATATATATATATATATATAAGGTACATGTATGATACAACACATGCCTAATATTAAAAAATCCAAATCAATTTCAGATTCCAAAACTCTTTTATATACTATTACCATATCATGAACTTTTTTGTATTGATACCCCGCATACTTTTACAGACTATTAATTTGTATTTCAATAGTTCGTTCACTTTTTGGTAAAATTGAGGTAAGAGAATCACTCAATCTTAACAAGTTTTTAGGTTGAACTTGATTGTTTCATCCATCCTCACTAGGTTATAAGTATCATTGGGTTACACAATTGAGCTAATCTCAAACTATCAGGTGGAAACTCTCTTTTCCTTCAAATTTGGGGGGATGTGCTTTCTAATATATCTCTCTATCTCATTGTATATATGTACTTTCAAGATTTATCTATATTTATTTGTCTTAATCTTAGTTTCAAAGCCTTACAATGATACATCTTTTTAAAAACAACTTTCCAATAGGCAAGGTGAATATATCAACACACATGTGTACTCTTAAACCTTGCTCTTTCAATTTCAATTAATTTCAAGTACTTTCAATCCTAGATTATATGCAATTATTTTAATATTATAGCATGTTCTTGGTTGCAGGTCAATCACCAACAAAGCAATCAAGTTGGGCACACACAAAGACAAGGTGTGTATACACACCCAAGTATGCATTCCTTTCCTTTAAACTAATAATTTCATTCCTAAATTAAAGGAGGGAAAATGTAGACACTATTTTATGATTATATATCACCTCAGTCTTGTACACTTTAAAAACTTAGACCTTGATTGTTCCTCTCAGTTTTATACTTTTTCCACTTCCACATATCTTGCTTCCGATCTATCTTTGTGCTCCTTGGCATATATCTCTTAGTTTGAATAGTCTTATGTTGATGACACAGATCTTCACTCTTGCCTAGAATGCTTAAAATGTACTTATCTTCCATCTCTACAAGTTATAAACCTAAAATTAATTTTTTACTCCTTGTACACTAACATCCGAGACATATACTAGCATCGATATTAGTGTTTTGGCCTGACGTAAGTGTCTAGTGCCCTCAAGTCATTTAATTTGCAAATAAAACATATCCTAGTGGTTGGCCTAAGTGATTTAATGTGAGTTATACTCCAAAGAGATTGATATAAATACAAGATCAACCCTCAATCATTCCTCACCTAAATACACCTATAAAAAGACCAAAGAGACCAAGATAACTTATCAAAAGTACTCTATCAAGCATTAAATTAAACAAAGCTTCCCTATTTCTACACCAATCATAGGTACACCACATTTACATGTCTAAATTATTAAAAGAGTAGACCACGAGCCTAATTTTCCAAGTTATAAGCAAGGTAATTGTTGTACTTAATTTTCACATATTGTATGATTCAAACACAAACCAACATGTAGGGGAGAACAACATGAGTTTGAGGCCCTCTTCTGGAGTATTATCTATGTAGTTAGTGCCCTTTGATAGTGGGGCCTTTAGGGTCAGCTTGACACCATGTGCCCACTAACACATTTTCCCCTAAAGTCATAATGAAGATGAAGAACTAGGGTTTTTCCATTTCACAAAGAATTATAGTCCATAACCTAGATATGAATGCATTAGAGTGAAGGCGAAGCAAACCTCAGAAGCATCTAGGTGGTCACATCCTTTTCTAGTAGGTATTATATATAGGACACTTATGTCGAAACCAAACAGTAATGTTAATACAATTATCCTAGGCTAACGTTAGTGTCTAGGGTGTTAGAAATGTTAGACCCAAAATTTGAAAAGTGTTTTAGAATATCTTCCTATCTTGTTTTCTATTTGCTTTAGATCTAGAACTACATTAGCATTAGAACAAGCTAAATAGATCACTTCTTTGTCATTTCTATATCTAGAATAATTGTACTTTCCATATTTAGACTATCTCGGCATAATAAAATATAGCGTATACTTATATCCGAGTTTAACATCTAATTATCTTATTATAGATATGATTATCGCCCCTATGTCATTTTATTTCTATATACCCCTTTAATAAAATCTAAGGTTAATGATATAATCACCTTAGATCTACATTTTAGGGTTAAATAACATGATATATGTATGTGTATATGTATATATATACACACAAACATTTATCATGTGTCTATACATGTATGCATATATGTATATATGCATATCATGTATCTATACATGTATGTGTATATGTGTATATATAAACATATGTATAGATAATACATGATATGTGTATGTGTACATGTCTATACACATACACATACACATATAAATGTATATGTATATGTAAATATAGACCCATATACAAAAAAATAATCAAATTTGGCATGATCCATATATATGTTTCATCAAGGGCCTTCCCCCATCCCCCAAGCATGTATGTGAAAGGGAAGACATAAGTTTTCAATGTAATAAAATTACTTAGATGTTTTGCAATAATAGAATAATAAATTGTAGAATTAAGAGAAGAATAAATAAATCCATAATAATAATTGATGAAAGATCATAATACTTTATAAATATTATTGAGTAATTTCGAGGGTACAACCTCCATAACAATGCCACAAGAGCAGAATTTGTAATATGATGATCAAAGACTAACCACTACATCTTATATATATTTATCCATTATTATTTCATAGGGTAACCTTACTAAGAACATGGAGAAATATGAAAGGTATGTAATCCATAAGTGTGCCACATATATCCCTAGACATGCTATAGATTAAGGGTGTAGCATGCCTCTCCCATTCAAAATAATATTTGCCATAGCTGAATTAATTTTGGATGTTGTTGCATGAAAGCTTCATTCTCCAATGTTGCATCTTCATGACTCAAATTCTTCCACTTGATCAAATGTTCCTTAATCTCTCTTTTTTGTATCCTTTAAATGTTTGTGATCTCCTTAAATTCCAGAATGACTTTGCCTTATTCATCAAATTCTAGCAACTCAGTCTAGATAGAAACTTTGTGTCCAATTACTTTATTTATTCTAGATACATGACATACAATATGTATGTGAGTGGACTGAGGTAGCTCCAACTTGTATACCACACTACCAATTTTTAAGGGCCATAATACTTAGGAAAAAAATTATTATCATTTTTTTTTGCTTTAGAGACATTGCTTATATGGATACAAGCACATAAAGGCCCAATCAACTATGTCAAAATTCCTCTCATTATGGTGTTGATCCACTTACTACTTCATTCGATTATGTGTCATTGCTAAATTCTCTCTCAAACTAGTTAGTACCTCATATTAATATTGAATATGTTATTCAACATCTCAAACCTTGGGCTGTACCTTCAAGGATTAAGTGATGGATGAGAGATGATAACCATAAAGTGATACAAATGGATACATCTTGGAAAAAGTATGGAAGGAAGTGTTATACCATCATTCCACTAGTGGCAGCCAATTAAGCCATTGTTCTTGTTTATATGATGCAAAACAATAGAGACACCCTTTTAGGTATTTGTTAACCACCTCTATTTGCCAATCAGATTTAGAATGATATGATGAGATATGAACCAACTGAGTACCCAAACATGTGAATAAACCAATCTAAAATCATTAAAAAAATGGGATCATGATCACTTGCAATGATCTTGGGAGTACCATACAACTTTTGAACTGTATTAAGAAAATCAACACCTATTGTACTGGCCACAAATAGATATGATAAGGAAAAAATGAGCATATTTTGTGAGCCTATCCAAAACTATTGTGATGACATTTTTACCTTCAGACCTAGGCAATCCTATAATGAAATCCATAGAAACCTCCTCCCACCTCTAGTTAGGATGGATAAAGGTTTCAGAAGACTTGGTGTCTTAGTGTTCTATTGACACACCATGCATTATGCCACAAATTAATATATATCCCTCTTGATTTGTTCCCAAAAATAAATCATGCTTGATTTTATGATAGGTTTTCAAAACTTTCAAGTGCCCCTATTGGAGATGCATGAAACTCCTAAAGAATATTTTGTTTGAGTATATAATTATAACATAATTATAACATATTTTTATACCATGATGTGTTCCCTTTCCAATCAAATTTGTTAGAAAAACTAGAACCATGATGAAAATTATGAATCATAACATGTGTGTCCCTATCATTCTCCCATTTAGATCTTATGACTTCTAGCCAATTTACCTGTCAAATGGTCATTGCCCATAGCAATGCCTCAACTAATTCATCCCTCTTAGATAGTGAATCTGCTAACACATTTTATTTTCCTTTCTTATTGACTATTTCAAATTCATATCCCAACATTTTAGTCACCTATTTCTATTGTTCTTTTGATGACAAGTGTTTTTCCAAAAAATATTTTAAACTATCATGATAAGTCTTTCCCTTAAAGTGTCTACCCATTATATAAGGTCTCTATTCCCTGACTACATGAAAAATAGACATCTCCTTCTCATATATTGGCTTGACCTTGTTTTTTCTCTTGAGTTGACGAATCTCAAATGCAATGGGTCTTCCATCCTGAATGAGTATTGTCCCCATGACATATCCTATTGTATCACATTCAACAACAAAAAAATTATAAAATTCAAGGGTATCCAAAACTGGAGTGGTGCATATAACCTCTTTTAGCTTCTCAAATGCCTTGGTAGTTGTTTCACTCTAATGGAAGGAGTCTTTCTTAAGCAAGTTTGTGATTGAAGATGCTATGCTACCAAATTTTTTTACAAATATGAGATAGTAATCTTTTAGCTCCAAAAATATGCAAAGGTTCTTGAGGATCTTTGACACTTTTCACTCCATCATAGCTTTGATATTGTTAGGGTCAACTTTGACTTCTTCATGTGAAACAATATGACCCAAGTACTCCACCTCTTGGACTCCAAAATTATATTTGGAAGGTTTGACATAAAGTTTATGTTGTTCTATAACTAATAGTACATATTTCATAAACTTTAAATGATTTTCCAAGTTTGTTATATAATAGGAAGTCATAAAAAAATACTAACACAAACTTCCTCAAAAAATACCTAAAAATAATATTCATCAAACTCTAAAAATTAGATGGTGCATTTGTGAGACCAAAATGCATGATCATAAACTCATAATGGCCCTTATGAGTTTTGAAAGTTGTTTTAGGGATATCCTCATCTTTGATCCACATTTTATTATACCCTAAATGAAGATCTAGTTTGGCAAAATAAACAACACCATGTAGTTCATCTAAAAAATAATCAATTACTAGAAAAGGAAACTTAACTTTGATGGTCTACTTATTGAGTTATCTATAATTTGGGCACATCCTCCAAGTGTCATCCTGCTTACACACCATGACTATTGGGGACAAATATTCAATTTGGCTATGTCTGATAATACCTACCTCCAAAATCTCTTGTACTATCTTTTCAATTTTACTATTCTAGGCATATGGATACTTGTATGATCTAATGTTTTGTGATGTACTACCTAGAAGTAGTCTTATGGCATGATCATGTTCTCTTCTTGGTGGTAGTCCTTTTGACATGGTACCAAAAACAACTAGGTGGTCATCAAGAATTATTTGTAAATCAGGATGTGTAGACACATTTTTTATTTGAACTATTATGGAAAAAAATCATGCCACAAATCCTTTAGCGCCTTTTTAAGATTTTTTTTCATCTGATGCTTTCTAACTGATTATGGATATTTTTCTTGTAATCCACGAAGTTCAAATGTCCCACCTTCATAATGAAAGTGCATGAACCATTCTTAGAAATTCATATCTATTGTGATCAAAGTTGTGAGTCATTTTACTCTCAAAACAATGTCAAAACCACCCATGAGAATAGAAAACATAGGATAATCTAGCATGTAGTCTCTCATAAAAAGGTTAATACTTTGGATTTTTTCAGAACAATTGATTTTGTCACCATCTATAATCATGACCTAAAATTTTAGAGTTGGGTAAATGAAATAGTAAACGAGTATCCAACTTATTATTGATGAAGTTGTGTGTACTCCCTGAGTCAATCAACATTGTCACATTTTTATTTCTTGAAGAAACTCACCACCTTAAGAGTTTGAATACTAATACCTAAAATTGCATGACGAGAGATAGTAGGGTGATAATCTTCATATTCCTCCTCTGGATCTTCCATACCCTCACTTGAGGTCTCATCATATTCTTCATTTTCATTGGTGCCTTCAATGTATAACTTCTTATTTTTAGCACATTTATGTCCTTTACTCCACTTGCTGTCACAGTCGAAACATAACCCTTTTTCACACTTCTCTTAAATTTTATGAAGGGTCAATATTGTAGGTTGAGTAAATGATTGTGTTGTGGAATTATGTTTGTGGACATTAGCGTAATCTCTTTGTTTGACAGTACTAATTCTTTTGCCTTGTGATATAATGGCATGGATTCAGATACTAAAGTTAAATTAAACATGCAAACCTCAAATTGGATGTTATCTTTGAACCCACCCAAGAACAAGTCATTCATGTTGTCCTCATTGATGTCATCCATGTGTAATGACAAATTATAGAATTACTTAATATAATCCTTAACAATCCCTATTTTTCATAAATTTTCTATTTGATTAAATTAGTTTTTTGAGACGTTATTGCGATAGTGCATCTACAACGCCTCAGTAAACATGGATAAATTAACATGAAGGCCCTTCTTTTTCTTTTCAGTGCACCACCTATACCAAATGATTTACTCATGTTCCATATATAGAGATGCCATGACCACCTTTTGTGCATATGGGGTCTGATTTAAATCAAATAATTTTTTTATTTGATTGATCCAAGTGAGTGGATCCTTACCATCAAACTTGTGAACTTACACTTTTGAAACCATGTGCTTCAAACTAGTATTGGATTTGTGATTTTTTTGATTGGGAGAACCCAAATGGAGTTGTGTAGGATTATTTTGCAAATGTTGAGCTGCAATAATAGTCAACTTCTCACCTATAGTTTCCAATTGATTATTCACAGCATTGATGTCTCCTTTTACCTAGTGACATTCCCTTTTATTGCATCAAGATCATCTTTCTTCACAATGATTTTCATATCTAACTAAAGTTGGTGAATAGCCTCAAAAACTAAAGGATTTGAAGTTCCGTACTCCACGTCATCCTTGTGAGGAGTTCTTGGAGTGTTTTTCCCTTTCCCACAATTGTAAGTATTAGGATTAGCCATGCACAAACCCTAGGCTAGAGGGTTTTAGGCCTGAAATAAGTGTACCAACATATTATACCATTACAATCATCTCACCGAGACAAATCTAATGATTGTTAATTCACACAAGGGTGAAAAAAAATTCATGATTTTCTTAAATTTTAATTCTTTATAGATCACAAGTTATGTCTTTTCAATATTTCAACTCTTAAACAACATTGGAAACTTGTCCACATCAACGCTCTGATACCACTTATAATGAAATTAATTAGATGCCTCACAATAATGGAATAATATATTATATAATTAATAGCAAAATAAGCATACCATAATAATAATTGACAAAAGAGAAAAATACTTGATAAATATAAATGAACCACTTTGAGAGGGAAACCTCCATAATAATGCAATAAGAGTAGAATTCAAAATATGATGATCAACGACTAACCACTACCTCATAAATACACTCTACTCAATCATGGTTATTTTATAATTCAACCTTACTAAGAACATATAGAAGTCGGCCACACATATCCTTATACATACTATAGGTTAAGGGAGTAGTAGTCACTCAACCCTTGAAGAGGGTGGGACGATGGTTATTGTTCCCCGACCACAACATCATTCATTTGGAATTCAAAATAACTACAAAATTATATCTCCATTTTTATTAAAAATTTGGGTTGATAAGGATGACAAAGTTTACATTAATGATTGGCCATCAATAAAAAATACACAAAACTAGTAATCAATACAAATAAATAATCTAAGCAATGTAGTAGAAATACTTATAGTAGGAATTAAAAAATAAGTGGCAGTGGGGGTGTTGAATATATTCATGGCATATTGAAGAAGAGTTTTGGTAAGTGTTGGAACTGTGGGGGAGTGATAGTCATCATTTTTTCTATTCATCACACACAAAATTGGCTTTGGGATGTTGATTGGACTTGGCACAAACAAATCATTCCTCTCTACCCCATAATATTAATCCATGCTATGCTCTACGCTACTTTGCTCTAATGTTTTGAAGCATGTACCATTTTAATAAATTAATGTTATGGGGAAGAGATTTGGATTGCTAACATGTGGCCTAGTCCAACGTTAGCCTAAAAAAGGAGATAAATGGTAGTGATAATGATGTGCATTTCATTGATTCACCCTCTGTCAAATGGGGTGGATGGAATGTGACATCCTTGAGCTAAGGTAGTGGTGTAATCAAATAAATTAATCACATTTAATTAAGCAAAGTAATAATATCTAATTAATTGATGAAATAGAAATATATGGAATCAAAGGGAAAAAAATAACATTTTAAAAAAAATATTATAGAAGACTTGTCATAATAATTTGAACCTTGAAATGTGTAAGCGAATTTGTGATGACTATCAACTTAAATTATGGATTTGATCAAATAGGGTGTCTACGACCATGCAATTTTCTTTTGCTAGTTGTTTGAAGTAGAAACTTTTCCCATGGAAAGGTGTCTACAACTGAAATTTCACTTTCTAATTTTGTTCCATTGGGCCTACACTTCACTTCCTATCCTCAATTTGCATGCTATGACACCTATGTAGCTTCAATAGTTGATTATCTCACTCAAATTTTTGAAGGCAATGGATCTAAACCTACATTAGGGTTTGGGTGGCTAGTGTCCACTTACCCTCTAATAATTAAAATCTCTATAGTAGAAAAATGAAATTGTTGGAAACCTTAGAATAAAAAATATGTCTTTCATGCAACAAGAATATGCTTGATACTAAATGTGTAATAAATAGTGTTTGTGTGCGTGAATAGATTATGACACTTGTTTATTTATAAGTGACTTTGATTTAGAATTGGCAATAGTGGTGAGCATGCCAACTTATAACAACTGAAAACAATAAAAGAAGAAAGGGGTAGATGAACCCATCCATTTAAAACAATAGAGAGAAAAGGTTTTCATGTATGGTCCTAACAAAATGCCTAGCCTATGTAACACAATCTAGATAGGGGGACTAGAGGCATGAAAAGATGTGATTGGAGTTATCATCAAGAGTTCAAAAGGGAGTTTCAGGTTTCAAAATTCGACTAGGGTACCAATAGTTCTCGATATGGACCAAATTAGATTTACATAGACAAATATGCAAAAGCAACATAAATTGATATGAAATAAAGGCCATGAGGCCATTTTAGGATATAATTTAAGCCCCACTTTTATGTGTGTGCTTTGAATTGTCTTAAGGTTGTTTGTTTAATATCTAAGGGAGTGGATAAAGTCCAAAGAGGCAACACAAATGCTGCAACCTTTGTTGATGAGGACTCTCTTAACTTGGACATTACCAAATTAGACGTTAATGAAGAGAGGACCATCATTTGCACGAAGAAGGATTTCATTGATAGATTGGATTGGAGATTTAAGAGATAAGGCTTGATCCATGGTTTTATCAACTTGTATAAACAACACTTCATATTGTTGTGTTAAACTTTCCTAAGAACTAGGCAAGGTAGTTTATTTCCCCATACTGAGTGGTTCAAGAATTTTCATGTAAAAAAGAGCTTGCATTAAGTGATCTCGATGCTTAGAAGAAGTACACATAAGCTAGAATCTAAATTTATTGCAAAGTAATTTATCTTAAGAATTTGTATTTGATTCCCAACATGGCATTGTAGAGAAGGATAAATTGAAATGTAATTATGCTTTTTCAAATTCAAAATTTTCAAAGAATAGAAAGATATATGTTATACTTTACGTTTGGAATATTCCTCATTATAATATCCCTAAGTTCACAATACATAACACTTTGTAAATCAAATATATTTCAAATTCTTATAAAGATAAAGCCTTATATATCATTAACATGTACATAATATTGTTAGAAAATTTGTAAACTCTTTGTTACATTACATTCATTTTTTAAAGAACCATGAAAAGTAGTTTATTGTTTCATAAGGGATGGTTGAGGAATGTTCATATTAAAAAGAATTTACATTAAATTATTTTGATGTTTATGAGAAATATGCATAAATTCAAAGAAAGGAATCTAAATTTATTAGTAAGTAAACAATTTTAATAATTTTTAATTGATTCGCAACATGTCATTGTAGTGAAAGATAGATTGAAATAAAGGTAGGATTAAAAATATATAAGTTAAGTTTTGGTTTGGAGAATTTTTTTTAATATTATGTCTATGTTCACAATACATAACTTTACATAAACCAAATATCTTTCAAATTCTTATAAAACTCTATCTACTGCATAAGAAAGAGATTTTCAAAGATAGATAAAGTCTGGAGACAAGAATTTGTAATACCTACAGAAAAAATTCAAGTAAAAAAAAAACTTTACAATCAATAAAAAATTATTTTATAATTTTTTTACATTCAAACTTTTAAATTTATGTGTAAATATAATTTTTACAATTTTTAAAATTTATGAAACAAATTCATTACATATCTACTCCTAAATAATCTCTGCAATATTTTATAATTACAGTATTGTAAAACCAGGTCCTAAGTCCTCAAATTCCGTATGGGAATATTTAAAAAACTTAGAAGGCTGGCCTATTGTTTATTTGTCTTTCTATGTAATAAGTCACATGGGCAGTTGTTACTTTGTCTTTGTATGTAATAAAATGTCGTACCTGTAGATTCTTTAAATATTGCCAATTGGCTTTATCATGGGACCTAAAGGTGGTGGATGTGTACATCTATAAGCTATAAAAGGAATAAAAAGCAACTGCGCAATGTATGGTTTTCCGACTGTAAAATATGGTTTTATATTCGTTTAAGAAAGTAGAGACTAGGATACATTTGCCTATATTAAAGATTGATCTTCCAAGTCTGTGCAGGAAATTTTGAGATTAGAGCACATAGAGTTTAATAAGTGTTACACCCTCGATGCGATTAAGGGAGTAGAGTTTTGAAGATAAGCTGCCGCAGCTGCAACTCCACTTCCCAATTTCACTGGATATCCCACATCCTTCAATATCATTTCCACGCCGCTCAGGCATCCCAACAGTTGTAACTGTATTCAATACAAAATACAAACACACACTAATTAACCTATGGGTTTTATGCTGTGTTAAAATCAGAACTCCCTATTAATGTTGTGTTTGAAGAAACAGAAGAGTTGTTGGCATTGTGGCAAATCCGATCTATTAAATATGTACTGAAACTCTAGAGTGTTAAGCATAAAACTAAAATATAGAATTAGAAATAGAGAGAATTGCAAAATGTTACCTCGTTTAGGTTCCCCAGGTGTCCTATTCTGAACACCTTGCCAGCAACTATGTTTAGCCCCAATCCCAAACTCAGATTGTATCTTTTCCATGCCCTTTTCACAATCTCTGCACTATCAATGTAAGGAGGAACAATCACCGCTGTAACAGTGTTACTGTACCATTCCTCTCTTTGAGTGCAATTTTTCAACCCCCATGCTTCTACAGCAAGCCTGTCACTCATGCCAATTAGTGGATTACCCAACTATAAAAACTAATTGATGGCTTGATCAAAATCAAATATTTAAACAAGAAAAGAAAACCTTGTAGCCCTTCCTAAACGGGTGTGCCTAGAAATGACATTATCCAAGCCTTCCTCAAATAGCAGGTCTAGTGCAGCGCGCAGTCCATAGAGGAGTTGAATTGAAGGTGTATATGGCCAATATGTCCCCAGCTTATAGAACTTCAAATAGTCATTCCAGTCGAAAAAGACCCTCAATGACCTGGCACTCTTTGCTGCTTCCATGGCCTTTGGGCTTGCACACACGATGCCCATTCCAGTAGGCATGGACAGAGCTTTCTGCGAGCCAGTAAGTGCTACATCCACTCCCCATTCATCCATGCAGAACTCTACAGCACATATAGAAGACACACCATCCACAAGAAGCAACGCAGGATGCCCACAATCATCTGCACAATCACAGTCGTCAGATACAAAGCATGCATATTTATATTATAGATTTATTCGCCAAATTGAAACGATGCTTACCAAGAATTCTCCTTACAGCGGCCAAATTGTTGGTGACACCGGTTGCAGTCTCATTGTGAACAATGCAGACAGCCTTTACTTTGTGTTGCTTGTCTGCTGCAAGCTTTGCCCTTAATACTTGAAGATCAGCCCCTCTGCCCCATTCCGACCTTACAACATCAACATCAAAGTTGAGACGTTGCATTTGGTCAATCCACAATAAACTGAACTGCCCCATCTCAAAAGAGATTATTCGATCTTGAGGTGAAAGCGTGTTTGTAAGAGCACTTTCCCATGCACCAGTTCCTGATTCATTCAAAACAATTACAAAACAGGCAAGGCCATCAACAGCAAACAATCTAAGAAAGGCAGCAGAAATACCTGTCGTAGGAATTAAAAAGCAAGTGCCAGTGGTGGTCTTGAATATTTTCTTGACGTCTTGAAGAAGGTTTTTGGTAAGCGCTGGCACTGCGGGGGAGCGATAGTCCTCGTTGTTTCTGTTCATCGCCCGCAGAACTGATTCGGGTATGTTGACCGGGCCTGGCACAAACAATTGATTCCTCCCTGGCCCATAGTAGTAATCCATGCTACGCTACGCTATGCTCTGCTCTGCTCTGCCCTGCCCTGCCCTGCTCTACCATATCATATCATTATAATAAGGTAATGTTATGGGGAGGAGATTTGGATTGCTAACGTGTGGACTAGCCCAGTCTTACCCTAAATAAGGAGATAGAGGATGCTGATAATGACGTGCATCGATTCACCCTCCGCGAAATGATGGGTTGGATGGACCGCGCCATCTTTAAGCTATGTCAGTGCTGTAATCAAATTAATTAGTATAGTGATAATATTTCATTGTAGGACAACAATGAAATGAAATGAAAATGAAATGAAATGAGTTTTAATGACGTCTATGAGACTAAATAGTTTATGGGATCAAGTGTCAAGATCATTAGAGATTTTTCATATTCTTTTCGAAGTCATCTCGCTTCCTATGAATCTTTATCAACCGCTAGGGTGTGTTGTGTAGCCTCTCCTCCTCAAATAATTCACTAAAACTCTTTGAAAACTCATTGTATAACGAGTAGTTGATATTATGAAATTGTTGATTCATCTTTAATTGTAGGATAACAATAAATTTTTTTGGAAACTTTGGAATAACAATATATGCTTTTTTGTGCAATAAGAATATTTCTAATGGTGTTTGTATGTGTGAATAAATTATAATACTTGTCTATTTATAAGTGATTTTGAATTCAAAATTGATAATAGTGGCGTGTGTGCCAACTTCTAACAATTAGAAATAAGAAAATAAAAAAGATGTACATGGACCCATCTATTTAAAAGAGGAGAGAGAAAAGGCTTCCATGTATGGCCCTGATAAGATGCCAAACCCATACACTGCACTCTAAACGGGGACAAGATGCATGAAAAAATGAGATTCGAGTTATCCCAAGATGCTCAAAAAGGGCTTTCAGGGTTCCGAAGTCAATTAGAGTGCCAATATTTCTTAATATGGATCAAATTAACCATATGTAGACAAATGAGCAAAAATAACATAAATTGACATGAAATAAAGGCAATGAGACCATTGTAGGATACTAAATTAGGTTTGAGGTCCATGTTTTGAGTAGTCTTAACCTTGTTTGTTGAATATCCAAGGGATTGGATAAATTCCAAAGAGGAAACATAAATGTCAGAACCTTCGTCGATGAGGGCTATCTTGACTTAGACATCACCAATTTAGATGTTCATGAAGAGAGGAGCATCATCTCCATGAAGAAGGATTTTTTTTCAAAATCATAGATTCGTGTAGACACTAAATCTAAATTACATAGTACCTCAGTCTTATACACTTGGAAAATACCTATCATGGTTGTACCCTTCAGTTCTAAGACCTTCCCATTGCCAAAAGGCTCGCGTTCACTACCTCTATGTGCTAAATTATTTATCTCTTAGTCCAACCATTGCTATTTTGATGACCAGGCCTTCTATATTGTGCAAAGTATTTTAAACTTGATAATTATCCTTATCTACCAGTTTTGGCCATGTACCTATTTTCAAACTTCTTGGACACTTCTGTCCTAACCAGATGCCTACGTTGATGCAAGTGTCCCTTTTCAAACTAAGTGTCCAGTGCACAAAAGTCATCCAAATTACAAATGAAACATATCATAAAGGTCGACGTAAGTGATTTAGTGTGATATATTATCAAAAGAGATTGGTATATATATAAGATCAACCCTCATTCATTCCACACCTACAAAAGACCTAGCAAATAACGAGAACTCAAAAGATAACTTACCAAGAGGATTCAATCAAGCATTCAAGTGAGCAAATTTGCCCTATACATCCTTGTTTTCATATCAGTCATAGGAACAATATCCCTGTAGGTTTGAAGTACTGAAGGAGCATTGCATGAGCCATATTTTCCAAGTTACAAATTAGGTCACTTTATGTACTTACTTAGCACACATTGCAACCTCATGCACACGCAAGCCATTAATTGAATTCTTTGAAATCTAATGATAACCAAAATATGCATTGCCATCATAAATATTCGGTGTAGGCATGTTCGAATCAATATTTTTTGGAGCCATAAGTGTGATAAGATTTCATTCAATAAACTTCTTTAGTAACACATGATGATGTGTTGGTAATTTTGAAAACTATCACTTCGATGGAGCTAACATGTTGAATTGACTGGTAAGTTATGATATAACTTGGATTGTACCCTTTTTTATTTTTTGTGTGTTGCTTTAGGTAGTGATGAAATATGGTAAATATGGTACTTTAAAGGATCCTTGACTGCCTGATATATGTGTGTGTGTGTGTCCTATGTGTAAATGTAACACATGTGTAGTGTAGATGGTATTGTGTACATGTGTAGTGTAGATGGTATTGTGTTCATAGTATATATCCAAGGTTGGCCCAAAAATAGGTTGTAATGTGTATCACGAAGCATCAATTGAATAAAAAATGTAGTTTCTTTGTTCCTGGTATCACTTTCATAGAAATTGTGCCAAGTAGTGACTATAGCCCTTGATTTGATTTAGTAAAGATGTGATCAACTATGTTTAGTTGTTATATATTGCTCCCTGATGCCTGTAAGAATGATATATTTCAAATGTTTTCAATTGATTTAGCATTGATGATAACTCATTTGATGAGCTTCTGTGTGATCATAACATGGATAAATAGTTCATCATATTAGCCCACATTATACTTGATACCTACATTTTTTTGTAATGATCTCCTGATGGAAATGTTTCGAATTGAGTAATTGTTAGCTAATCATCCACCCTTGACCAATGTTTATTCAAAACAGGTACCTGAGTCATCTAACCTTGTAAATGGTCTTGTTGAGAGTCATATCTTGGTGTCATATTTGTCTTGTCATGGTGTCAAGTATCAAGTTATTTCAAGGTCTCATTGAGGTATTCTCAAGAAAGCAAGCTATGATATGTGTCTTGTCCAATCAATCTCCTTAACACGATCACTTATGAAGTATTTTTCAATAATTTTGAAAAGTTTAAGGTCACTTTGGAGAGTTTAAGGTTATTTTGAAAAAGTTAAGGTATGCTTGATCTAGGTTGAAATCATTGATGTGATGATCTCCAAGATGGCATATTGATCTATAGTGAATAGTGGATCTAGAATCAAAGCTAGTGAAATGTCAATTTTGTATTTACAATCACTTTGGAAAGTTTAATTCATTTTTGGAGAAATTAAGGTGTCACTTGTTTTGGTTGTATTGATTGTTGTAATGTTTCAAAGTGACTTGCTTGTGGAATATAAAATGTGAAAATTTAATACCATGTATAGGGTCAAAGAGGTTCTTTTAGATCATTTGGCCTTGTTGAAGATCATATTATATATCATTTTTTTCATACACCCAACCAAGGGGTGTAAAAGCCTCTTTATATTGTGCATTCACTTTTGAAACCTTTTTGTTCATTGCTTTAAATCCAAACATAACAAAAAATTATGAAGGGTAGGAAAATGAGGTGCTTGTTAGGTTAAAATCTCATTGTATAGGTCAAGAATGACTTCATTGACATCTGGTATGTATTTATAGCAGAGCATTTCCCCAAATGGACAAATTTATTGATGGAGAAGAGACTATGCAAGTTTTCTATGGTGGACTAGAGCATGTAGCAAACAAGTGGATCCTAACATAGGATGATATAAGCCTAAAACAACTTCCTTCAGCCTCCACCAACCCAAAACCATGCCAAAATAGAGGTTACATGTCCAAAAAGGGTAAAAAATCACTCAAGGTCTCCATTGAGTTATTGACAAGAGATGAAAGGTCAGTTTCATGACATTGGTTCATGGAGGAGATTAAAAATAAGATCAATGTTCCTATGGGTTGAAGGGTACCCCTTTTCCATAAAATTTTGTGGCAAATTTTTTGAGTTTGAGGGGTATAACTCTATGAACAATCACTAAGAACCCTGCTACCTCTAAAACCCTAAAAAACCCCGACATCTCAATTTCTTCTTGTGACAACATATATGATCTTGATATATGCATGATAATAGTTAAAAAACATATAATAGGGGTCTAATAATCTATAAAATATCAAACCAAGGAAAAATTCTAGGGATCGTACCTATACCAACAATAAATCTCACTGTTTTGTTGTTTCTTGACATGATAGGCAGGTTTGGAGACTGTGAAGTGTTTTCAAGCATGAATTGTGATTAGAGACTAGTTGTAAACATTGTACTCAACCTTATAAATACCATTTCAAACTCTTGAGACCTATTCTAAGCATGTAAAGATCCAAACTAGCAATAAGACAATTGATGCATGTATGCCAAGTGGACTATGTCAAGTCTACACATTTAGAATGAAGGGTTTTTGGAAAGTTTTGTGTTGTATCTCACTTGAAAGGAAGTCCTAAAACAAGCCAAAAAGACTCCAAATTTTCTCCAAGATCATTTAATTTCATCAAAAGTAGAAGATCCAATCCAAGAGTAAGATGGTAATGGGGTTTTAGCTTAGAATGCACATCTACAGGTGTGCACACCATAATATGGAGAGAAAATACAAATATTGAAATTGAAAATGAGGTAGGATAATTTTAATAAGTTTTAGGGACCCTTATTTAGACTTAAAAATTGATTTTATAGGTGATCATGAGAAGAAACCACCAAAAGAAAACCATTAGGATCAAAACTCTAAAACTACCTACAAACCCTTGCCATGGGCTAAATCAAGTTCTAGGAAGCGTAAGGGGTCAATTACTTTGGATAACCACATAAAAACCTTATATGTCATGTATAAATCCTAGAGGAGACAAGTCCAATCATAAACAAGTAAATTGAAGCATTTTTTGCCTAGTACACTCATCTCGAATGCACACCTATAGGCCTGCAAACTTAAGAAGGTCATCTTCCTCACATGTAAAGTTAGCTGAGTAGGTGCATGGGTAAAAATGACATTTGAGGATGTTGATAAGGTATATTACCTCAAATTTTATGGTATTTTTCAATCCATAATGGGGCTGTCCTTTATGAATAATTGTTAAGAAGTTGAAGACCTCAAAACTACCAAGAGACCCTACAAATAGCTTGATGACTATAAATGCTCTTCTAAGTGGCATAAATGCACATGATTTGTATTTTAAACACCTAAATTACATATTTAAACATCATGGAAACCTATTGGGTTGATAATTTGGCATGTGTGGAGAGTAAACATAGAAAAAGGACCTAAAATTGCCTATTTTGACCATTTTACATGGTGTTTGAGCTTCTTAACCATTTAGATAAACCCTTTGAGATTGGGAAGAGGTATAATTACCTTACACTATCTATAGAATATTTATTTGTGGAAATATTATAGTTTCTCAATCAAGAGACTAAGCCAAGTGAAGACTGCCCTCTCACTTGCATTGAAGAAATGATGTTGCAAACCTTATTAAGGTCATTTAAGGCATAAGGATATTTGAGACACCCTTGTAGACATTTAATGTCATCCTTGGAGGAATATTAAACTCATAAACAATCTAATTCCAATGTATATAGGTATTCTTAAAGGACTTATGCATAGGCAATCTACAAGCTTCATGGTGTTAAGAACCCTCAGACACAAACACATGCCTCTATCAACTTTTTCAAGCTTGTCTCTGGATTGTACATTATACCACAATTTTAGGTAGTGTTGAAGTATAAGAATTGTTAAACCTATTTTATCTAGTTCTAAGAATCTTAGAGAGGATTCTCAAAAGTTGTTGTTAGTTAAGTGCCATCATTGATACCTTGTGACAATTGAACATGCTCTTAAAGAACACTAAAAGGACCTAATACACTTGCAACATCAGTGTTGAGGATCCCTAAACATGGATAGATAATAAATTTAATATAGTTTATAATTTGTTAAAAGGTTAAATGATCTTCTACAAGCCATACAAGAGGTTGTCAAGTTGTTATGACAATTTTAAAACAAAGACTAGACCTTGTATGAGGGGATAGACCTGTCTACATTACATTTCATTAGATCAAACAAGCTCAAACATGAAATTGTAGGTTATAGAGATAGAGATAAAAACTAGTAAATAGGCCTAAACCTTAAGTCCCACTTTAATCAATATTAAAGATGCATTGAAAGAGTCAAAAAATGGTGTAGAGTGATGTCAAGGGGAGGAGTAGGCCATGTGTCAAGAAGCCTAAAGACAGCTAGTTTTAAGTATGGACTTGTAACTTTTAAATGAAAAGAGAGTAGTTTCAAGAGAATAAGCATGATTCATACAATTCCAAGAGCCACTCCTATGCCACCTCTCATGAGGCCATCATAAAGCAAAGCCAACACATGTAGAAGAAGAATCATAAGACTATTTTCCACCTTCCATTGAAGTTGTAACTGATTTTATGATGGATGATAGTCATAATGAAATTCCTACACATATTTATTTTATCTCTCATTTATTTTCTCTTATATATACTCTTGTATGTGAAATTGAAAGCATCTTGTATCTAGTTATGGTGTAGCCCTGCCAAAATTGATATTGATTCTTGATTTTGAAGTGAATACAAGCTAATTTATGCCTTCTCCATCTTATATCTAGTTTTCTTATGATGAATTGTTGATGAATGGTAGTGATAGTGTTCAAATTCCTTGCATTTATGCTCTTCATTCTTACCTCTTTGTGAGTAAGTCATCTTCTTTCAGGTCATATGGTATGTGTCAATTAATTTTTCAAAGGTTAAGTGTCGAAAATCTTCACTAGTGTCTTCTTCTAGACCTCTTGATTATCCCTCTTGATTGATGCATTAACTATAGCCTCCATATTGAAACACTTATGTTGGAAGGACTATTTTGAAGTTGTGAAATAATATTCTAGTCTTGTTTTAGTCCATAATAGTAATCATAAACAAATAGAGGAGACTTATAATTTGGTTCATCACCCATTTTAGTCATTGCTTTCATGTTTTATTTCTCCATTTTCCTTGAAATTTGAGTAGGTTTAGTGTTACTTTAGGTGTAGTTGTTGACAAGTGTGACCTCACACATCAAACTATCACCCCTATCATTTAAAACTTTGCTTGTCATGTTGTTTGTCCTATTAATTGGTGTGTTGGTCTTGTAATATCCTTGAAATATTAATCCATAGCCTTGATTAGCATAGTTTAAGGTAGTTTTGATGAAATTAAGGTTTTGATCATCATAGTCATTTGCTTGTCTAGCCTCCTTTGTGACTAGTTTTAGCTTGTTTCAAGAGGTCAAAAGAGTCCATAAAATCCTAAGGGGCCTTATGGCTTGTATCAAAGTCATATCATGTTGTATAATTGATCTACCTGGTTTGTGATAGGTTTGACTAACTTCATGACTTAGTTACTCATATTTTGGGTCATTTTATGGATTTTAGTGCAAGTTTTGAATGTGAATGATAGTTTGAGGTTATAATAAGAACATGGTGTAATGTTTTAGGCATGAAAAGTACAATGGATCCATTTTTAGTAGGTTCATCATACTTCTCGAGTGATTATGGTAGTTTTAGTGCCAAAAAGGCCTATTTGAGGTCATCCATACAATTATTCAAGTTAAAATTGAGATTAAATAATATTAAAGACCTTATTTGTCCATGAAAATGTTAATAAAAACATTTTAAAAAGGTTTTGTCTTAAAATGAAGAAAATCATTTTATCTCCCATATTGACCTCCTTGTCATCTTTAGAAGGGCAATTTTCAAGTGCTCAGTACAGATAGAGGAGAAAGAGTTAGGAGATGAAACTTTGGAAAATTATACTTACACTAATTAGATGCAAGTGAGAGGGCAGACTTCCAAGTGAAGACTGCCCTCTCACTTGCATTGAAGAGATGAAATCATAGTGACCCCCTTATGATCTTAGTGATTGTTATGGGAAGTAATAAGAGTTATGAGGACTCATGAAGGTGAATAAGTGTGTTTTGAATCCATGATGTTTTTAATAATGTTCATAATGTCTTCAATGTGCCAAATGATAATATGAGAGAAAGACCTCTCTAAGAGCCTAAAATGACTAACATAACACTAAAATATTATATGCTACTATGTTTTCGACTTAAGAGACCTTAAAAAAGACTTTATACCCTTTTGAATGTGTTATAAGGGTGCCAAATAAGTTTTCAATGTGATCTAGGTCTTGTCAAGAGATGTGAGTGCTTCTTTGGGCTTCAAAGTACATCAAAATCACAATGATAACTTCCTTGAAACTTAGTCTAGGAGAGATTAAGGTAAGTTATCATGGTTTAAGGTAATATGTTGTTTCATGTTTCCATGCTATTTTAACCTCCTCATGGAAAATTAATGCTTCTTCAATCTATTTGTGATTATGTAAGGTCAATATAAGTTTTCAATCACTTTTATCTTTTAGGACCAACTTCCACATCTCCTCAGTCCATACACATAGGGAAAATATTCCCCTAAAGTAGTCACCTATGAAGATATTTCAAAAGGTATCATTTTGATCATAAAGATAAGCAAACAATGAAAGTATCTAAGGGAAGATGGAAACAAAGCTTCAAAGGTATATATGATGGCTTATGTTCATTTAAATCTATACATCACATTATCCAAGATGTTTATCTATAGACTATAGAATCATGATATGTCCACCTATAGTCAGCTTATCCAGGTTCTCCTTATGTCATTGTGTTATGATAGGAGAGAAAATATTATGGCATGTATGAGGTAGAGTTTGAAGACCTAACAAGAACTCTAGCCAAGTTTAAGTCTACTAAAGAGGATTGATAATTTTAAGGTGAAGTCTCCAATTCCAACACAAAATCATAATACTAAGAAGGAACCTATAGGTGGATAATGATTTGATGTGAGAGTGTGTCTAAAGATTAAAATTGAAATTCAAGGGAAGAAAAAAATCCATACAAAATCTCTGAGTTTATCTCAATTGACCCAAAGGGTTATTTTGAGACCAAGAGTATAATGTGGAGGATTAATCAAGTTAGGTTTCAAAACCTTCATGCACAATCAAAAGGCAACCTACAGGTTTACCTATTCTCCATGAGAATCTTGATTGAGTGAAGTCTATGGAGATATATTCAAGGGATGAAAGTTATTGATCATGATTACATGATGTTAGTATGGTCTCAAAAAACCTTCAGAATCTAGTGAGAGATATGAAATGTTGGTGAAATTATATATAAAACACATAGTCAAGCCTATAGCTAATGAAACCTACAGTCACCCAATGTCCTACAGTTAGTCAGGTTTCAAAGTATGAATAGTTTGTGAAGGAGATGCAATAATTTTCTTATTATGGAGAGTCACTTGGTTGGAACAAGTATGACTTCATGTCATAAAACATAAAGAGGTTAGTGTTGGAGGCTTAGGCTACACCCTAGCTAAGCAAAGGATTGTTTAGGCCCTCTTGTTCAAACCTAGTCCAATATGGGAATGACCATAGGCTATGGGTCACCTAATCTTGGGTCAGACCTCTAGGATTTTTAACGATTCTATCTCCTCTAATGTATCACTGTGTATAGTGCTACTAAACCTACTAACTTGTTGGGGTAGAAAGGGGGAGAAATAAACTCAAAGGAAAATCCTAAACTATTATTTATGATACACCCAAATTGATTGTTCATCCACTCTTATTCAAGCTTATAAAACACTAATGAGATAAATAAATGATTGGATCTATAACTCCAAATGTCTATTGTGCATCAATGTTTCATACAAAGGTTCACCAAGTGTTTAAAACCTAAGGGAAGTGATGGAAAGGCTTGATTCAAGGCACTAACCAGTTAATGCATCTAATTTCTATCTTCAATTAAATAACATTAAACACTAAACATGACCTACATAACAAGATAAACTACTAACTAAGTCAGATTAGGACTTGACAAGGGAGAGAGCTCTACCACATATGCAAATCAACTAACATGAACACACTAGATAAGTATAATGAAATCTTAATGTAGCCTTCTATTCATCTCAAGAGGTTATAAATCTCAATCTGGGTAGAGTCTAGTCATTCCCAAGAGAGTGATCCATGTCAAGGCTTAAAAGCCTATATTTATAGCAGAATGTGATGAGAGAGATGGGGATCATGTGTGGAAGGATGGATAATGGAACACAATGACCAATATTTCCAATCTTTCTAGCATTAATGTTGTTAGAAAAGATCATAATGTCTAAGGCTACTTCTAGAAAATGGATACAACAACCATATCAATCCCTTTCAATCTATTTCTAGCCTACATTGATGTTCTTTACGGTTACAATGGTAGGATCAAATCGTTAGCAATATTTTTATAGCATTGATGTAGTTACAATAGATTAATCAATTTATTTTGATCTTGGCAGCATTGATTGCTCCCTACTAACTCCCTATTGGTTCATTTTGGCATGTAAAAAGGGTCATAATCAGCTTCAAGTCCACCTTGCTAATGGCTTATCCATGCTACTAGTTTTGGCGATGAACCCTTAAAACTAACATGTCTACCTCTATGGCATATTTTTGATATAATTTCTCTATTTTAACCTTGACCATATCTGGCTTTAACTTTTGATATTGGCCCTTGATTAGGTTGCTTACACACTATTAGATCTACCCTCTCAGCTTACACATGCATAATTGATTATCTTCTATATGAATAGATGAAATCCATAGATATTATACTAGTTTAACATGGTTGAGACACTTTTCACCTATGCATTTGTCTTCAAGATTCACTGACCTTTTAACCCATCACTCACCATTAGATCTGCCTTGTATAATTAATTGCACACCATTGATCTGCTTGGACCCACTAATTTGAGATTTGTCTATGCACCATTGGATCTAAATTTTTCTATTGATATTATGTCACTTGTCACTTGTGCATTCACCCTTAATATCCTTTTAAATTTTGAATTGATGATCACATTTGATCTTTGATGCATGATCAAATGCCCTCTGTTAGATTTTTGGGATCCATTGACATCATAGATTGATTGATCACCATTAGATTTGATCTTAGCTTCCATGATTTGGACACTTGTCAGATGTGCTTCATTCTTGGGAAATTTTAATTCAAATAGATATTTCATGAAGCCTAAACTTGATGTTCGCATGCATGTTTCACTCTATATGTCTAACTTTAAAGGCTTATATCTTGAGATAACAAGCTCATCATGACATGAAATTTGTAGAAGATGACCTTGACATTAAATACATTGACCTCATGTGATTATTTGGGCTTGAGAGGATTCCTAATCATACTTATAAAATGCACAAATAAACTAGTATGTTCATGTCTTTGTGATGTGAGATGATAGTCTGGCTCTTTAAGATCACCAAATTCACACTTTAAGCCTACTTAAAGTGTTTTAAAAGCTTGAAAATGGCAAGTGATATTCTCTTAAAGTACATATTCTCTTTGTGTCATTGTCTCACTCTTTAATCAAGACCTTGCTCAGCTTTTTATTCTATATTAGGCAAATTTTTAGTATGTATGCCAAAGTTGGCCAACATCTTTGGTGACTCAATTGGGAAGCATGCCTTCTATTCTTGAGGACTCAAACCATTTACATGAATCTTGGATTCATAAAACAATGAAAAATCTTTTCCATGATTGTAAGTACCCCTTGGTTTGCAAAGACAATAGATTCCACCAAAATAGGGAAGGAAACAAACAAAGTAGGGAAGCTAACTAAACAAAGCAAAAGCAAATAAACTAATGTGCTAGGACAACATTTGGAGGAAATCCAAAACAAACTAATCATGTATAAATAACTCAACTTTCAATAGTAATCTTTCAAGTGTATCCCATTAACTAAGATAGGAAGCTACTCACCATCCATCCTTGCAAGTTAGAAGGCATTGTGGGGTTTACAGCTAGAAATTGTGTATGGACCACTCCAAAGAGAGTCAAAATTTGTATGCCTTCCTGACTTAGCTCTGTCCTCATCCCACTTGAGGACAAAATATCCTTATTTTAAACTTTGTGAAGAATTTCCTTTATCAAAGGCTCTATTTACTTTTTCTTGATGGGTTTCCATGGTTAGCATGGACTAATGTCTTGTCTCTTCCAACTCCATAGGCTCAACATATCTGATCTCCATAGGTTCATCCTCCAACAACTTGAGTTTATGAATTAGCTCTAGGGCAGGGAATTCAAGAGAAATAGGCATTCTTGCTTCCTTACCATATACCAGCTTGTAGGGGGAGTTGGCTATTGACTTCTTGTAGGTGATCCTATCAACCCATAGAGTTGAATTTAATTTGAGATGCCATGACCTTTGATTATATTCAACGGTCATTATTAGAATCTTCAATAGGTTCTTATTAGTGGACTCAACAAGGCCATTGCCTTGGGGATAGAGGTTTGATGAAGTGCTAATAAAAACACTATGTTGAACTACCTATTGGCTAATTCTAGACTCCACAAAGGCCATAACATTATAAAAAATGGTGGTTGAAGGGACTCCAAATCTAGTAAGCAAACCTTCATAGAAATATAGAACACTATACTCATTTACCTCTTTCAATGCCACTACTTATATCCATCTAGTGAAGTAATCTATGGAAGTTAGTATCCATTTATGACCCAAGATTGAAGGAGGTTAATGAGACTAATAAAGTCTAATACCCATTGGACAAATCGCTGATCCACTACAATTGGATGGAGAGGTAAGGCTGCAAGTTTCACCTTTCCTACAAACATAACACATTGTCTGCATTTCCTAACCCATGCATGATAATCACAAAATAATATTGGTCAATAATACCCACCTCTCATGATCTTGTGGGCTTTGGTCCTTGCTGAATAATGCCCTCCACCATGTCCATCATGGAAATATTTAAGCAAACTTTCCTTTTGATGTTTTCCAATGCATCTTAACAACATGCCATTGCTATCTTTCTTGAATAAAACACCATCAACAAGAAGAAATGGAATGGATTACAATTTGCAATATCTTATTTTTGAAGGAGTTAGGTGAGAGGGATAAAGAGCATATTAGAGATATCTTACCAAATCATGATACCAACGAGAAGGTGAGGTATGATCAGTTGTAAGTCTTCATCAGTTGACACCATAACGACCTCATTGGCTTCTTTTAAGTCTTGGGCTAGATGTTCACAAAGTTCTTTGACTCTAATCATCTTTGTGACCTTGATTTCCGCATCATATTCTATTGCATTTGTTATCCAACCAACTCTTTTCTCATTTATGTCTTTGTTCAAGAGAAACTCCTTGACACTTGGATGTGTAGCCATTAGGTGTATCTTTTTATTAGATAACAAGTATCTAAATTTCTTGAAATACCTTATGATTGAAAGTACATGATTTTCAACAAAAGAGGACCTTGTTTCATATTCTTCCAAGCCTTTATTGAAGAAGGTTATTGGATGCTTTAAGGCCTCATGGTTCTACTACATAAGAATGTCTGAAATGGTGTCAATGCTAGCATAGGTGTACAAAATTAAGTCCTTTGAGAAATATGGGTTCATGAGCATAGAAGCACTAGCCATAGCTTTCTTAATTTCTTCAAAACTCCTTACTCCTTCTTTGGAGTTGCTAAAACTTTGATTCTTCTTTATCATGGTTGTAAGTGGCTTAGCTAAAGTGGCAAAATCTGAAATGTATCTTCTAATTAAATTGATTTCCCCTAAGAAAATTTTCAAAGGTCTTTTGTGATTGGGCAAGGAACGTGAAAGAATTAAAGTTATTCTTTCAAGATATATACTTAAACCATGCTTTAAAACTATATGCCCAAGGAGCTTACCTTCATGAACTAAGAAGACACACATCTTGGGATTTAGGGATACCTCAAATTGTCTACACCTTTCAAACACTTGCTCAAGGTGAACCATATGCTCACTTTCCTTCTTTGAAAACACTGTGATATCATCCAAATAGACTAGTACAAACTTGTTAAAAAGGTCCTGAAATGCCATATCCATGGCTATCTGAAAAGTTGCTCTAGTATTGGATAAACCAAAGGGCATCTTTCTATATGTAAATGCCCCCCACTTTATGGTGAAGTCTATCTTTAATTGGTCCTCTTCTTTGAACAAAACATGGTTGAAACCACTATAGCCATCCAAAAAAGAGAACCTTTCTGAACCTGTAACCAACTATAAAATCTATTCCATAGATGGCAGTGGATAGTGGTCTTTAATGGAAGCCTTATCCAAGTCACATAAGTCAACACATAGCCTAATTTCACCATTCCTTTTCTATACTAGAACAAGGTTTACCACCCAATTTGAGTGCTTTATTGGAAATATAATAGTTGACTCAATGAGCTTATGAAGCTTAGCTCTCATCAAAGGCTCAAGCTTAGGATTAAAAGGCCATTGTCTTTGTTTTACTAGCTTAGTTTCATCTTCTAGCTCAACGGTGTGTTGATCTAGAATTGGGTCAAATCCCTTGAGATCACTATATTTCCATGTAAATACATCAACAGAACTTGCACATAACTCAATGAATGCTTCCTTATCTTAATAAGTGGATACCTTACCCAAATTTAGGTTCTTACCAAGTGCAACTTCCACATTGGCATAGTGTTCTTCCTTTATTTACAAAGTTGACTTTTCTTTCCTCAAATCATCATCACCACTGAATATGTTCTCAAGTGTGACCAATCCCTTGGGCAAATTACTTGTTTTCATTTGTACAATATGATCACCATACTATTGCAAGTACTTTGACTAATTTTTTGAGGAAAACTCAACCTCTTCTTGCAAGAATTTGATAATTTAATTATCATCTTCAAAAACTTGCCGATTATCATTATTATCTAAGAAAAAAGGCCTTAAATCACCTTAATATGTGACTACATGTTTTCATTTCTCACATTAGTTGGGATGATAAATTATGAACCAATGGCATTCAACCAGTCTGTATGTTTATTCTCATTTCTTAGTATTGCTTGAATGTTGAAGGCTTGAAATTATTCAAGAAAGTCCCATACCATATGATTATAATATTTAAAAAATGTGTTTTGGCATATATTAAGATCTCTCACTTGGTGAACTAAAAATTCACTATCACCAAAGACTTGTAAGGCATTGACTTTCATCTTTCTAGCCCATTGTAAACCATGAACTAGTGCCTTATATTATGCAACATTGTTTGAACAACCCAATTGAAACTTAATAGATGATAATTACCTTTTATTTCTTGGATAAATAAATATCATTCCAACCTTGGTACCATGATTATTACTTGACCCATCAAAGTATAATTTTCAAATATCATCACTAGACTCATCATCCTTCATCAAGGATAGAATTGGTGCATCTTTCTCATGCAAGAAATAAACATCAAGTATTTATTATTAAATTATATTATAAGGATAATATTAATGTGAGATAGAGGCCCAATCATCAAGGAAAAAATATATAATCCCATCTAAAGGTGATTCAATTTCCTCTACACTATCTTCTATCACCTCATTTGAGATGAGGCAATTGGTGTTCATAACACTTGGCATATATGGTTCCAAATAGAACTGTGAAATAGGTTCATAATGTATGGTTAACTTGGTACCATACCTAGTCTTGAACACCAAATATGTCCAATCAACTGATAATTATCCTCCAATCTTTGAGGTAAAGTCCCTTGATAGACACATGGCAAAGTAGGGAGGCAAGTCCACCACAACCACATCTTATTGAATGGTAACATTGGGGCAAGCATGTAGTGTCAAATTTAGATATTTGATGATGTATAATATCTTTTTTGGTGACCCATATATTTGAAATAATCCTTTAGTATTTTATTCATAGACAAAACCAAGCTTGTATGCAATTTACTTAGGCATGACAATGCTACTGGATCCACTATCCACCATACAGTTATGAACTAAAAAATCACCAACTATAAAATAAAGGTATAAGGGTGGAGTTTTACTTGAATTTATCTCAAAATTTTCCCCCTTTACCTTTTTTTTTCCTATTGTACTTGATGCTTCATTGGCTGATCTGAATTAGTTAGGACAAATCCTTGTTTCTCATCTGGTTTTGGAGATACCTTGAGAGCTGAAAGATCTTGAATGAGAATATCTTTTTGTCTAAGAATAGCAAGGGAATCCCACATGCTAATGATAAAATTATATTTTTTCATTTAATTTTATATGCTAAATGAAGCTCCACTAACCTTTGGTTGCACCTTTTACCACTGGTTGGTCACAGACCAAAGGTATTTGAGGGACCTTCTCAGCCTCTGTATTTTCATTTTTTTGTGTTTTAGGGGAAATAATATGATCTTTAGTACTCTTGGGAAAATAATTAGGATTAATTGAAGCATTAATCACATCTTAAACCTCATCAATGGCTCTTATTTTAGCTCTAGTTACAACTACAACTTGACCACTTGATTTGCTAGTCTCACCACCATGATTGAAAGCAACATAATAATCCATTTACTAGTTTACATTAATGGCATTAGGCTCTCCTTATATTTTTTGAGCCTCTACTTGGGGTGCCAAATTTATTTCTTGATACTGACCTCCTTGAAGAGAAAACTCTTCTTGTGTCATTTGTGGCATAGTAATGATTTATGATACCAAGGCTTGGTCCTGAGTACCATTAAGGTCGGAGGGATACCAAATTGAGTCATGCATCAAATTATTTTGAGGTGGTGTTGGAAGAATAAATTTTGATGTGGAAGGTGCATTAGGATCAATAGATGCATATGGTTTAGCTATAACTATGGCTCCCTGTGCTTGGTAAGGTGGTCTATTTTCTCTAAATCCTTGATAAGGAGGCCTTTGATCTTTGAAGGGATGATAGGAGGTCTGATTATATTATTTATAATGCCTACCCCTCTTAAGTTGAACTAATTCATTCCCAAAATATTGTAACAGACTTTTCAATTCTCTAATCTCACTAACTTGACTAGAAGGGGCTGCAACTTGAACCTAGAGAGGTGGAATAAGGGATAATGATGGAAGTTGAGGAGATTGAGGGGGTGGAATAGATTGTAACTCTAGGAATATAGGCATTGGAGGCCTTGGAACAAGCTTACCAGCTTGTATCAAACTATTTTATGCTCTTATTGCAATATCATAAGCATCTAGCAAGGTATTACCACCCATGGACTATATCATCATACTAATATTAGAATTAAGGTATTTTAGATAGTATAAGAAGGCATATTCTAGGGATGGTCTAATCAATGTAAGTATTCTAGTTCATGTCTTTTAGAATCTTAGGTTGAATTCAAACATGAACTCATGAGGAGCTCTCTTTATGTTAGTTATCTATTCAACTAAAGATAGGTGATCATATTTGTTCTCAAACTATCCGACAAAGGTTGCACCTAACTCATCCTAGGTAGTAATGGAATTCAATGGAAGATTTATATACCACCACAATGTTTTTCCTTTGAAGGATGCAACAAGCAGTCAGATAACCACATTATCTTAAACAACATTATGAACAAAACAAATGTTGGCAACATCCTAGATGTGCTCAATAGAAGTTGGTTGACCTCATCCTAAGAAGAATGGGATAATATTAAGGGTAGACATAGGAATTTCATCAAAATGGGACAAATTTAGTGGACTACCTCTATTGATTCAAATGAACATTTGATTCCTGATAGCCATTTGGGTAGTGGGGGTTGCACTTCTTAAGATAATAGGATCACTAGGGGATGAATATTGATTTTAGGGATAAGGTCTTATCCTATTAAATCTTGCTATATTATATTAAATAGAAGGTATCTTAATGAATTCAAAGGGAATAGAATTACTATCTAACCTTGTAGTAACCTTTGGCATGAGAATGTTGTTTAGACGATGTTATGAACTCTACAACTTTAAAGATCTTTAGCTATTGATGATGATGGATCTCTTTTGCTAGTGTATATGCTTTTCCTTAACTCCAAATTTTAGTTATTATAGGAGACATGGTCCCACCAGGCATGCCAGAACTATTGGAGGATTAGGCTACACCTTAACTAAGCAAAGGATTATTAAGGTCCTCTTGCTTAAACCTAGTCCAATATGGGAATGGCCCTAGGTTGTGGGTCACCTAATCTTGGGTTAGACCTCTAGGATTTTTAATGAGACTATCTCCTTTGATGTATCACTCTACATTGTCATACTAAACCTACTAACTTGTTGGGGTAGAAAGGGGGAGAAGGAAACTAAAAGGGAAATCTTAAGCTACTATTGGTGACACACCTAAATTTATCGTTCATCCACTCTTACTCTATCTTCTAAAACACTAATGAGACAAGCAAATGATTGGATCTATAACTCCAAATGTCTGTTGTGCATCAATGTTTCATGCATAGGTTCACCAAGTGTTCAAAACTTGAGGGAAGTGATGGAAAGGCCTGAATCAAGGAACTAACCAATCAATTTGTCCACTTTATAGCTTCAATAAAATGACATTAAACACTAAACATGCATAAAAAGATAAACTACTAACTAAGTGAGATCAAGACCTAACAAGGGAGAGAGATATACCACATATGCAAATCAACTAACATGAACACACTAGATAAGCATAATGAAATCTTAATGCAGCCTTCTATTCATCTCAAGAGGTTACAAAGCTTAATCTTGGTACAGTCTAGACATGCCCAAGAGAGGGATCCATTTCAAGGCTTATAATCCTACATTTATAGTAGAATGGGATGAGAAATATGGGGATCATGCATAGAAGGATGTAGAAGGGAACATAATGACCAAGATTTCCAATCATTTTTGCATTGATTCCATTAGAAAAGATCATAATATCTAAGGATACTTATAAAAAATGGATACAAAAACTATATTAATCCCTTTCAATATATTTTTGGCCTGCATTAATGATCTTTATGGTTACAACATTGGGATCAAATTGTTAGAAATATTCTTCTAGCATCGATGTAGTTATAATATCTTAATCAATCTATTTTGATCTTGGTAGCATCGATCGCTCCCTACAAACTCCTTACTAGTTTATTTTGACATGTAAAAAGGCTCATAATCAACTTTAGGACCACCTTTCTAATGGCTTATCCACCCTATTAGTTTTGGTGATGAACCCTTAAAATTGATGTGTCTACCTCAATGGCATATTCTCGACAGATTTGATCTAGTTTGACCTTGACCGTATTTGACTTCAAATTTTGATATTGGCCCTTGATCAGCTTATTTATATACCATTAGATCTACCCTCTTGGCTTACACATGCATCATTGATTCGATTTTATATGAATGGATGTGAGCCATAGATATTTTTCTAGTTTAACATGGTTAAGACACTTATCACCTACACATTTATCTTCAATATTCATTAAAATTTTGACCCATCACTCACCATTAGATCTTCTTTGTATGATTGATCATGCATTCTTGATCTACTTGGACCCACTAACTCAAGCTTCATACACATGTTTTTGGATCTAGATTCTAATAAAAATATTATACCACTTATCACTTGCATTTTCACCTTGGAGATCCTTTGACCTTTCAACTTGATGCTCATCATTGATATTGGATTCACAATCAAATGCATTCTGTTAGATCTTCGAGACCCACTGACATTGTAGATTTCCTGCTTATTGTTATATTTGATCTTAGCTTCCATGATTTGGACACTTTTTAGATGCATATTCATCTTTGGGAACTTTAATTTCAAATGACTATTTAACAAAGCATAAAATTGATGTTTGTGTGCACGTTTCACTCTGTAGGTCTAACTTTAAAGGCTTATATCTTGAGATAACAAGCTGGTCAAGACATGAAATTTGTAGAGGATGACCTTGAAAATAAATGCATTGACACCATATGATCCTTTGGGCTTGAGAGGCTTCCTAAACATACTTATAAAATGCGCAAGCAAACTAGTCTGTTGATTTCTATATGATGTGCGATGATGGTCTGGCTCTTTAAGATCACCAAATTCACACTTTAAGCCTACTTAAAGTGTTTCAAATGATTCTAAATAGAAAGTGATCTTATTTTTAAGTCCATATGCTCCTTGTGATATTGGATCACTCTTTAATCAGGACCTTGCTCAGCTTGTTATTTTGGTTTAGGCAAATTTTTGTTATGTAGGCCAAATTTGGCCAATAGTTAGAGGATAAAAAGACAAATTATGACCATTATATATGCCCACCTAAAATCACATTCATGTCATAATGCTTGTGAGTTAAGTGGTTGAAAATCATATATTTATCATGTGCTATATGGATCCTTGAAGGAATGACAAGAATTGTCATAGAGTTGATAGGTATGAAATGAGTTAAGGAGCACAAAAGGTGGCTTAATAGTCCTAAGTTATCCTATAGTAACCTACATGACTCAAGCCTATAGGTCCTCATTATGGACCAAATCAAAACCTCAGGCCAAGCAAAATAAACCTAAGACATGAAGAGCCTAACCTATAAGATGATGGAGACATATTCCAATACGTTCAAAAGGCATCTAAGGTACTTGGGTATTCAAGAGAAAGGTGGAGTTGAGTTCATAATCAAAATCCACCTATAGGTCCCTACATTGCTTTGTATAGAAAAAGATAAGTGGTAAGTGATTACAAAAGGTCACAAGAGACTTATGAGCCCTATGGATAGTAAGAGTCAATAATAATTGGTTTGGATATCAAGGATAGAATAATGGAAAGCCTAAGAGAGATATATCATCTTCAAAAACTTCTATATATACTTAAAAAAACCTTAACTCTTTTTTATAATCACCAAGAATGTTACACAATCAAGCATATTAAAAGGAAGTGTTGTGTGTGAGGATATTGGAGGTAAGAAGTGACTTTGAAACTCATAAGATGTTTTTAAATAGATAAAAGGAATTAATAGGTCATTTAAATTACCTTCTCAAGGTCTTGAATCATCTATCTCTTTCTTAGTCCATACAAACCTTCTAACAAGATCTACATGCTATAATGAGAAATAAGATGGTCTTGGGCCTAAAAGGAAGAACAAAGATGCTTAGAGGGATATAAGGTCTACCTTAGTAAGATAAAAATGTCATAAGGTCATGATACTAAATAAAACATATGAAAAGGTGAAATATAAACATAATAATTCAGTCAAACATAAACAATCAGAGAATTTAGTCCCCTTTGGAGACCTACCAACCCACTTACATACTAGGTAAGAAGAGCATGTTTCCACTAAATTAGTACAGTATTAGTTGAGAGTGAGTGTTTAGGATGACCTTGTTATTACCTTAATTAATTTTTTTTTATCAATTTCACATAGTGGATAAGAAGGATAAACTCATTTTACTGACCTCTAGGGCCAATAGGCCTATCTAGCATACAAACCCTCAATGGTAAGATACAAGGTTTTAGACCCTTTTGAGAGATAAATATTGATGGATAATCATAATAAATAATTTCATTTATGTTTATAAAACATGAAAAATATATCCATTTTATGTTAAAATGACTTATGAGGTTTTTTATCCAAGTAACTTTCCTAAGATCTTTGCATGCAGGCTGTCCTAGCCAGTCATGAGGTGAAATGGTTTTGAGATATCTATAGGTGTGGTCAGTTTTGAAAATTTGTAAAAAGAATTTTAATGAGTGAATTAATAAAATAATGGTAACATAAATTTCATAAAATTAGTGTTCATGTCCATTATTTTGTCTTAGACCTTGCCCACTCCATTAATAAGGGGCAGTCTTGAGACTAAGTGGGTCCATTTGGTCTCAAAGAATAAAACAAGTTTCTAGAACTCATGAAGGTATATTTAGGAATTAAAATTTCATGAATAATTTTTACATACACTATTATTAAGCAACAACACTTAGGTTTTAGTCTAAAATCCCTTGAGGGATAACAAAGAGGTAACACGCCTAAGTCCCAAACACCTTAACTAGTACACCTTAAGCATACAGAGGAGTGATGAACACTTATATAGAATGTAAAATCATGTGGAGGGATGTTTTATAAGTGTATGAACCTATCCCAATAGTAAGATAGAGTCTTGAGACCCAAAACTCAAATTTGACATCTCTTGATCCTTAAGAATGCTAAGCAAGCCACCATAGGATCAACTTCATATGCTTGTACCATATATTACACTAAGCATGGGGAATTTATAATTTTGGAATATATGGGGAGGTTATATGTTTTAAAATTAGAAGGAGGTTAGTTGGATGTCCCATCTTTGTGAAAAATCGTTAAGACCCCAAACAAGTCTTAAAACCTTTTAAAACCCTGATTGTGACCAATCAATGGAAATGGACTTAAAATACACCTATAATTCCATATATTGATCCTAAAACATATTTTATGTTGTTGATAACCTTAATTAGGTTCTTCAAATGTGTTTTGATGATAATTTCACTTGTACATATTGCTCCAAATACCCTATTTTTCATTACTTTTGGTGTTTTTAAAGTGATCTGAGAAGGGGAGAACTTCCCAATCATGGGATGAGGTCATTTTGTATTTTTAATAACTATTAAAGTCTAAATATTTTCATAATATATTATGGAGGTGATCAAACCAAGCCCATGTTCCAAGGCAATCCCAAATAGGCTCAAAATAAGACTAGGTAATAAAGTGATTTAATGGTTTTCATACTTCCACAGGGTCTCAAGACCAAAAAATTGACATGGAGGTTTTTTATGGTATGATAAAATTTAATCAAACAATTTTAAAGAGTTTCACACATGTGGGATATCCCAGTAGCAAAATTTGTTCTTTCTAGGCCTAAGAGGGATAATTAGGCCTAATTTGGGAGAGAGAATGAGCTAGAAAGTACACTTACACTCAGAATTTCATCACCAAATTTTGTATGAAGATGTAAGGGATATAGGGTATATAAAAATATGATAAATTTTCCATATTAATACATAAAAAGAGATTTACCTATTTAGAGGACTACAAGGATTTGAGAAGAAATTCAAGGTTTTAGTACCAAAGCAAGTTTTTTTGAGTGATTGGTGTCTAAAAATGTCTTATTCTAGACCTAGTATGCTATTGGGAGATCATCCATGGAATAAATTTTTAGAATAAATTTTTAGTCTTGATGAAAAAATCCACTTTTCCCTTCTACACCATGATGAAGATGAGCTTTCTAAGGAGTTAAAACACTAAATCATTGTATAATGATGTTAATAAATTTTGTAAAGGATAATGCACATTATATATGCCACATAAAAGATTATAAAAAGTCAAGGATTGGTTGGCAAGAGTTTTAAATGTTTGAAAAGGTCCTAAATCTCTAATTAAGCCTTCTCTCCCTCTAACACCTGGGCTTGTTGAAGGAGTCAAACTTTCGCTTAAGAGCTTATAACAACCCATGGATAATGGAAAGACCTCATGAATGCCATAGAAGAATGTTTTAATGAAGAGTAAATGAGGAATTAAATTCCTATTTTAAATGGGGAAGACCAATTCTTCAATAAAGACATAGGATCAAGTATATAGGGAGTTTGATAAGGATATAAGCACTCTCTAAGTGGTCAAGGCTTGACCAATCATAATGAAGATGTTTACAGAAACCTAAACTCATACAATTCTCTCTCCTATTCCCCCCTAAGGATATGAAAGTTTGAAAATGTTAGAGAAGTACTACATAGAAATTTGGAGAAGGACTAAATCAAGGTTACATTTCCTAGTTTTATGGTTCTTGTCCTCTCTCTCTCTCCTCTCTCTCATTCTATCTATATGTAAGCCAATGTTTGGAATTCTAAAAAATACTTAACTTGAGTTGTAATAAGGAAATGCTAAAAAAACACTTGTACTTGCCTATTTTGAATGAATAAGAATGAATTCATGCCTCCTCAAAGCTTGTGTTTAGTGTATTTTCATGGTTAGTTGATAGATGAAAAGAATAGTACATGATGCCTATCATCTTCTCATTTCCTCTTTACCTATTTGTAGGTGTTATCACATCCTTGCAGGTTTTATAGTGTGCTCTAAAAATCTTGTATGTTTGGAAAGTGAGAGCTTTCCTTAGTGTCTTTGAGATACCTATTGAATAAGTTGACTTAGATCATCCATCAAACTAAGCCTCTGTGTGAAACATTGATGTATGGAGACCTTTATTTTGAGAAGTGAAGTCATGTTTATGTTTTTATTCAGTCTTTATAGTACATAATGCATAGGTAGAGGTCATATTTTGGTGTATCACGTTAGCTAGATAGGTTTTCCTTTCAGTTCACCTTCTTTTCTTTTCCCTTAAAAGATAGTAGTGTAGGTTTTCCTTGCAGTTTACATCAAGGGGATCTAGAACTTAGAGTATATAGATTCAATCCACTTATTATGCCACCCACAACTTATGATTATCTCCATGTTACTTCAGAATGTGAATGTCTAAAACTAATTTCAAAAGGGTGCAATTCTAGAAGTCAATAGCTTTTGGCATGCCTAGTTGGACACATTCTCCTTGGAATAGCTGAAGATTAGAGCTGAGTAAAAGTACTTGCAGGAGTAGAGGATAGTCATCATCATTTGAACCAAAATATTCCTTCAAGTTGTAGAGTTTTTAGTAGCATACATGCAACACTTTCATGCCAAAGGTTATCATAAGATCATTCAGTAAAAGTATTCCTCTCAGATTCATTGAGTTGCCTTCTACTTATTACAAAAGAACAAGTTTTAATAAGATAAACCCCTATCCTAGAAATTAATTTATATCTCTTGGATAACCTATTTTTATAAATAGTGAAATTCCCACCATCCAGATGGCCATAAAAAACTAAGTGTTTATCCCATTTAATAGAGGTAGCCCACTTAATTTATCCTAATTTGATGACATACTAGTATCATCTCTTCAGAGCATCCCATTCTTCTCAGGAGAAGATCAAGCAACTCTTATTAAGCACATCAAGAATGTTTCCAACCTTTGTTTAGTCTATAATGTTGTTCAAGATAATGTGGCTATTGGAATATTTGTTGCTTCCTTCAAAAGAAAATCACTGAAATGGTATAAACACCTCCCACTAAACTCCATTAATTATTAGGATGACTTAGGTGTAGCCTTAGTCAGGAAATTTGAGGACAAATCTGGTCACATGTCCTTGGTTGAATAACTAACTACCATAAAGAGGGATCCTCAAGAGTTAATGAATGAATTTAACCTTAGATTCCAAAAAACATGGACCAAGATACCTATATTGATCAGGACATCCTTGGAATATGCCTTATTATATTATCTAAGAGCTCTCAATTCTAACATTAGTGTCATGATATAATCAATGGGTGGTACCACTTTGCCTGATGCTTCTGAAGTTGCAATAAGAGATGAGAACAATTTGATACAAGATGGAAAATTTTCACCCATGTCTCCTATGCCTTTTTTACCTAAAACATAACCCATACTATCCCCTTAATCTCTTAACTTGGCTCCTATTTGATCCCCCCAGGCACAAGTTTTAACCACTCCTAGCCAATCATCTAAAATTGGAGAGCTCAAAGGAATGTTTTAGTCCTTTGGGAATGATATTTTCCAACTAAAGAGGCAACAATACCAAGCAAATGGGCCTTACCAAGTGCCTAACTAACCTACTTATCAACTTTTTAGGGATAATAGGCCACCCTATCAAGGCTTCAGAGAATAAAGACTATCCTATCAAGCTCAAGGAGATATCACCTAAGACAAACCATATATAAATACTCCATCATATTCTAAGGATATTGTTCCTATGCCTACTCAAAATAAAATGATGCCAAATTCAAGTTGTCAACCCTCAAATCAGAATTACTTACAAAATCAAGCAATGGTCAACCAGCCCATAGTCTACCTCAAATGACTCAAGAAGAGGCTTCTCTTCAAGAGGGTAAACATAATGAAGGTATGACACAACAAGACAAGATGAATCATGGAATAGAGAATCTATATTCTACATTTGTTAATTGGAATCTAGATGATCATGTGGCCTTTAATCAAGTTGGCGATTAAGGTGCTTCAAGCAGTGTGGTTATAGCTATGACTAAAGACAAAGAGAGATCTATTGAGGAGACCAAATAGGTTGGTCATGCTTAAATTCTAATAATGTGAACAATCAATTTTTTTCCCCAATACCATAAAAAAATTAGAATATATAGGTTAGTAAGTCTCATCAAGCATCATATGTTCAAGATCAACCAACTGTTCAAAAAGTGTAGCCTAGGGTAAGTGAAATTACTTATATTATTTTTGATCATATGAAGAATTCAAATGTTATTATGAGTATGTGGTATTAATTATAAATCTTAGACAAAAGGACATGCTCATATAAGAACTTTCAACTCTTAAATTAGCATCAAAACTAGCTGAGAAAAAGTCATAGTTTTGATAAATTTGGATCAGCCAACAAGACATCAGGTCCAACAAGTAAAAAAATAGGTAAATGTGGGAAATGATGAATTAAAAAAAGGTAAAAAAACTCCCTTTTATCTCTCTTTTATAGTTGGTGACACCTTAGTTCATAACTATATGGTGGACAATGGAGCTAGTAACACTGTCATGCCCAATTAAATTATAGATAAGCTTGGCTTAGTTTATGAACCAAATAAAAAATGGGTATTTTAATTAGATGAGTTACAAAAATAGATACTAATCATGATTAAGAAACTGAATTCGACATGACATGCTTTCCTAGATGTCATCATTCAATAGGATGTAGTGGTGGTGGACTTGCCTCCTTACTTTACCATGTGTTTGTGTAGAGACTTCACCTCGAATATTGATGGCTACCTATCAGCTGATTGGACATAATTATTGTTAATAACCAGGTATGGAACAAAGGTAAAAATCCATTCTAAACCCATTTCATGTTTCCACTTAGAGCCTTATATGCCAAGTGTTATAAACACTAACTGTGTCATCTCAGATGAGGTGCTAGAAGCTAGTGGAGTGAAAACTAACTCACATATATATGGAGTTACAAATTTATTCCTTGATGAATGGGCCTCAAATTTAAATGATCATGATACATACAAACTATTTAAGGAGGAGTAACTTGGTATCTATTTCCTCTATGATAATGATGCACTAATTCCATCCATGGTGAAGGATGATGAATCTAGTGATGATCTATGGTATCTATACTTCGATGGATCAAGGAAAAAACATGGTAGTAGAGATGGAATGATGTTGATTTATCCAACAAAGAAAATTTATTTTTCTTCAATTAAGTTTCAATTTGGTTGTTCAAATAATGTTGCAAAGTATGAGGCACTAGTCCATAATTTTCAGTGGTTTAGGAAGATGGGAATCAACACCTTGCAAGTTTTTGGCGATAGTGAGCTTATAGTTCACCAAGTAATAGGTCTTAACGTATGTAAAAACACATTACTTAGATATTATAAGAATATAGTGTGGGACCTACTTGAGGATTTTCAAGATTTTGACATATAGGTAGTTCCAAAAGATAAGAATAAACATGTAAATAGGTTAGATTCCATAGGGGCTCAATTAAACACTCTAGCTAATATAAAAAGTGATAAAAATTAGTCACAAATCAATTTGGTTATGAGGCATTCCATTCTAGATAACCATGAGAACTGGAAAGTATTTGAGGATGACAATAAAATTCTCAGGTTCTTGCAAGAGGAGTCTAAATTCTCTTCTAAGAATTAATCAAAGTTGTTGCAATAGTATGGGGATCATATTATGAAATTAAAAAATAATAAGTTTCCTAAAGAATTGGTCACACTTGAGAGAATATTTAGTGGAGATGATGAGATGAGGAAAGAGAAGTCATCTTTGTCAACCAAATAAGAACACTATGCCAACATGGATATTACAGCTAGAAAGAACTTGAAATTGGGTAAAGTATGCACTCCATTGCAAAAAGAGTCTTTCATTGAGTTGTGAATAATTTTTATTGATGTTTTTTCATGGAAATATAGTGATTGAAAAGGATTTGACCCGAGTCTAGCTCAACACACCATTGAGCTAGAAGTTGAAACTAAATCGATTAGACAAAGGCAAAGGCCTGTAAATATAGAACTTAAGATTTTGATGAGAAATAAGCTTCATAAGCTCATAAATTCAACTATCATATGTCTAATCAAGCACTCAAATTGGGTGACAAACCTTGTTCTAGTATGGAATAAGAATGGTGAGATTAGACTTTGTGTGGACTTACAAGATTTAAACAAGGCTTCCCTTAAATATCGCTATACATTTCCATCCATAGAACATATATTATATCTGGTTGTAAGTTCAAAGAGGTTATCTTTGTTATATGGATATAGTATCTATAATCAAATTTTGGTTAAGGAAGAAGACCAATTCAAGACAACCTTCACTACAAAGTGGGGTACCTTTGCATATAAGAAGATGCCATTCAACTTATCCAATGTTAGAGTAACATTTCATAGGGCCATGGATATGGAATTTAAAGGTCTTATTAACATGTTTTTACTTATATATTTGGATGACATAAACCATATTTTCAAAGAGTGAAAGTGAGCACATGGTCCATTTCAAAGAAGTGTTCAAAAGGTGTAGGCAATTCGGGGTGTCTTTTAACCCCAAAAAGTGTGTCTTCTTAGTTTATGAAAGTAAGCTTATTGGACATATGGTTTCAAAACATGGATTAAGTATAGATCATAAAAGTATAGACTCAATTATTTCTCTCTCCTTCCCCAAAAACAAAAAGGCACTACAAAGATTCTTAGGGAAAATCAATTTCAAGAGAAGGTATATTTCAGATTTTGCCACTTTAGCTAAGCCACTTATAGCCATGCTTAAGAAGAATAAAAGTTTTAACTAGTCAAAGAAGGGAATGAATAGTTTTGAAGAGATTAATCAAGACATAGCTAGTGTTGCTACACTCATAAATCTAGATTTCTCAAAAGACTTCATCTTGTAAACTTATGATAATATAGACACCATTTTAGGTATTCTTATACAACATAATCATGAGGCCTTAGAGAAGCCAATAACCTTATTCAGTCAAGGCTTGGAGGAGTATGAAACAAGGTATTCTTTTGTTGAAAAGCATGTTCTTTTAGTAATTAGGTCTCTCAATAAGTTTATATATTTGTTATCTAACAACATGATACATCTAATGGTTGCCCATCTAAGTATCAAGGAGTTTCTTTTGAACAAGGATATAAATGAGAAGAGGGCTGGTTGGATTACAAGAGTAATGGAATATGTTTTTTAAATCAAATTCACAAATCTAATTAGAGGTAAAGGTATTTTTGAACATCTAGACCAAGACTTATAAGAGGCTAAAGAGGCAATTTTAGTGATGAATGATGAAGAGGTTGCAGCTGATCATACCTCACCTTCTAGCTAGTTTCATGACTTGGTAAGATATCTTCAAGATGGTTATTATCCTCCTAATATAAGTGCTTAAATAAGAATATATTTTATATTGCAATTTATTAAATTTATTCTTGTTGATGGTGTATTTTGTAAGAAATACATCAATGGTATATTGCTAAGGTGTATAGAACCAAACCAAACACAAAGGTTTCTTGAAGAGTTCCATGATGGAAATGGTGGAGGACATTTCTCAATAAGGACTAAAATCATTAAGATCATGGGAGGTGGGTACTATTGGCCAAGTATATTTGGTGATTATCATGCATGGGTTAGGAAATACAAGCATGTGCTATGTTTATAGGAAAAGTGAGACTTGCAGCGTTACCTCTCTAACCAATTTTAGTGGATCAACCTTTTATCTAATGGGGATTAGAATTTATTGGTGTCATTAACCCTCCTTCAATCTCAGGTCATAAGTAGATACTTACTACCACATATTACTTCACAAGATGGATAGAGGTAGTAGTATTGAAAGATGTAAATGAATCCAATGTATGAGATTTTTATGAAGGTTTAATTACAAGATTTGGGGTTCCCTCCACCAGCATTTTAGACAATGTTATGGATTTTATAGGAGATAAAATCATCCAATAGGCTCTTCAACATGGTGTTTACCTCAATACTTTATCAAACTACTATCCACAAGGTAATGGCCTTTCTAAGTCTATAATAAGAACCTACTAAAAATCATAAGGACTATTAAATATAATCAAATGTCATGGCATTTGAAGTTAAAGTCAGCTCTATGGGCTGATAGGATCACATGCAAAATATCATTAGCCAACTCTCCATACAAACTAGTATATGGTAAGGAAGCAAGGTTACCCATTTATCTTTAGTTTTCTACTTTAAAACCAATGCACCAACTTGATTTGTTGGAGAATGAAGTGATGGAGATCAGGTATGCTAAGATTATGGAGCTAAAAGATATTAGAAATTAGTGCATGTTATCCATGTAAATTCACCAAGCACAAGTGAAGAGAGACTTTGAAAAAGGAGTTTCTACATGGAGTTTCAAAGAAGGAGATTTGGTTCTCAAGTGGGATGAGGATAGAGCTAAATTAGGAAAGCATACCAAGTTTGAATCTCTTTGAAATGGCCCATACATGATCTCCGTCTACAAATCTCACAATGCCTTCTAACCTATAAATATAGATGGTGAGGAGCGTGTAATCCCAGTTAATGGGATACATCTAAAACACTGCTATTGAGAGCTAAGTTCCTTGTATATAGTTTATTTTTTTTATCCAAGTGTTATCCTAGAACATTAGTTTGCTTGTGTTTTGTCTCAAATAAGTGCTTTGTTTGCACATTTACCTTGTTAGTTAGTTTCCCTTGTTTTGCATGTTTCTTTCCTTGTTTTGGAGGAGAAAGTTATCTTGTTTCAAGTTAAAAGAGTCTTGTAGTCATGAATAATATTTGTTACTATCATTATAGAATGTAAGAGTGGCTTCATGAGTCTAAAAAATATGTTAATGGTCTAGTTCTCAAGCATAGTAGGCATGCTTCCTAGTTGAGTCACCAAAATGTTGACAAGTTTGACCTCATAGGTCAAACTATCACCCCTATCATTCAAAAATTTACTTGTCATATTGTTTGTGATGTTGATTGGTGTTTTTCTCTTTCAATAACCTTGAAATATTCATCCATAGCCTTGATTATTAGATTTTAAGGTAGTTTTGATAAAATTAAGGTTTTGATCATCATAGTCATTTACTTGTCTAACCTCTTTTGTGACCAGTTTTAGCTTGTGTCAAGAGGTAAAAAGAGTAAAAAAAATCCTAAAAGGATGGATTTTATCAAATTCATATCGTGTTGTATAATTGATCTAACTATTTGGTGATAGGTTTGACTAACTTCATGACTCAATTACTCATATTTTGGGTCATTTTATGGATTTTGGAGTAAGTTTTAAATGTGAATGATAGTATGAGGTCATAATAAGAACATGGAATACTTTTTTAGGCATAAAAATTACAATGGATCAATTTTTTAGTAGTTTAATTAGGCTTTTCAATTGATTATGGTAGTTTTAGTGCTGAAAAGGTCTATTTTGAGGCCATCAATATAGTTCTTCAAGATAAAATTGAGATTCAAGAATATTCAAGACCTTCTTTGTCCATGAAAATGTAAAAAAATTATTTGGAATAGGTTTCATGTCTTAAATTAAGAAAACCATTTTATCTCCCATATCGACCTCCTTGGCAGCTCTAGAAGGGTAGTTATTAAGTGCTTGGTACAGACAAAGGAGAGAGAGTTAGGATCTAAAACTTTGGAAAATTATAGGGAACATAATTAAATTTAAATTAATGTCATTTTTATATATATTTATTTTTTTATATTTATGAATAATCACTAAGAGCGTAAGGGGCTCACTATGAGCTAGTCATCCAGATAGGGTCCATGTTTTCCTCCATTCCTTTACTTCTGATTTTGATGGAGAAAACTAGTTTTAGGTGGATTGTTTTATGAGTAAATAATAAATTTTTAATATGTTGTATCATCATCTAGTTTACCTTGATAAGGGGATTTTTGTCAAGAAGTTGGTTGCCTGTCTTAACTTGAGATTTCATAATTTTTAAGTAATCTTGATATATCAATGGAATGTATTTGTTTTAAAGATTTTACAAGATCATGTTTGAGGTATTATCACATATATTTAATTCAAGCAAGGTTTTAGGTACTTTCAATTTGAAAATCTCTTTTTTGAGACAACATGTTTGGTCATTTAACTCTTCCACAAGGTGTGGTTGTAGATATAATGAGATGTTTAGTGTGTGATGAGCATATTATTAAGGTTTTCATGATATTTAGTAGATTATATAGGATAATAAGTCTTAATTTACCTCTAGAGGATGTTCTATATGAGGTTAAAGGACCATGCTCTCTTAAGAGCTCAAAATCTTAGTTGTAGGCCTAATGGGTAGGCTAGAAAGAACATTATGGGAAGTAATAAGAGTTATGAGGACTCATGAAGATGAATAAGTGAGTTTTTAATTCATGATGCTGATAATAATTATCATAAGGTATTCAAGGTTCACAATGACAATATGAGAGAAAGACCTCTTTAAGAGCCTCAAATGACTAAAATAACACTAAAAGACTATATGCTACTATCTTTTCAACTCAAGAGACCTTAAAAAATACTTTAAACCCTTATAAATGTGTTATAAGGGTGCCAAATAAGTTTTAAAGATGATATAAGTCTTTTTAAGAGATGCGAGTGCCTAATTAGGCTTTAAGGTACATCAAAATCACAATGTTAACTTCCTTAGAACTTGTTTAGCAGAGCTTAAGGTAAGTTAGCATGGTTTAAGGTAATATGTTGTTTCATGTTTCCATGTTATTTTGATTTCCTCATATAAAATTAATGATTTTTCAAGCTATTTGTGATTATGGAAGGTTAATATAAGTTTTCTATCACTTTTATCTTGTTGGACCAACTTCCACCTCTCCTCAATCCATACACAGGGAATCTTCCCCTATAGTAGTCACCTATGAAGATATTTGAAAATGTGTCATTTTGATCATAGAGATAAGAAAATAGTGGAAGGAAATAAGGTAACATGAAAGCAAATATTTAAAGGTAGATATGATGGCTTATGCTCATTCAAGTCTACACCTCACATTCTCTAAGATGGTTATCTATAGACTGTACAATCATGATATGTCCACCTATAGTTAGCTTATCCAAGTTCTCCTTATGTGACTATATTATGATAGGAGATATAATTTTATGGCATGTATGAGGTGGATTTTAAATACCTAAAAATAACAACAACCAAGTTTAAGTCCATTAAAGAGGATCAATAATTTCAAGGTGAAGTCTCCAATTCCAACACATAGTTATAATACTAAGAAGACACCTACTTGTGGCTAATGATTTGATGTGAGAGTGTGTCTAAAGACTAAAATTGGTATTCAATAGAAGAACAAAACTATTATGGAATTTATAAGTTTACCCCAATTAACACAGTTTTATTTTGAGACCAAGAGTATAATGTGGTAGATTAATCAAGCTAGGTTTCAAAACCTTCATGCATAATCAAAAGGAAACCTAAAGGTTTACCTATTCTCCATGAGAATATTGCTTGAGTGAAGTCTATGGAGATAACTTAAAGGGTTGAAAGTTGTTGATATTGGTTACATGATGTTAGTATGGTCAAATAAAACCTTCAAACTATAGTGAGAGATATGAAATGTTAGTGAAATTTTGTATAAAACCTATAGTCAAGCCTATAGCTATTGAAACCTACATCACCCAATGGTCTAAAGTCAGTCAGGTTTCAATGTATGAAGAGTTTGTGAAGGATATGAAAGGAGTTACTTGCTATGGAGAGTGACTTGGTTGTAACAAGTATGACTTGATGTCATAAAGCATAAAGAGGTTAGTAGATCAAAAGATAAATGCTGATGCTCAGATATGCCCACCTTAGTCACATGATTGTCATAATGCTTGTGAGTTAAGTGGTTGAAAGTGATATATTTATTATGTGCTATGTGTATCCTTGAAGGAATAGCATGAAGTTTCATGGAGTTGATATGTATGAAATGAGTTAAGGAGCACAAAAGGTGGCTTAGCAATCTTAAATAGTCTAGTAGTGATCTACAGGCTTCATTCTTATAGGTCCTCATTATGGACCAAATCAAAACCTTAGGCTAAGCAAAACAAACCTAAGACATGAAAAGACTAACATTTGAGATGATGGAGATAGAGTATATCTATACACATAATATTTTCAAACTTTATCAATTACTGATGCTTTCTATCTTGTAGGAACCCATCAAGTTTCAATCTCTCTAAGTACATGCCTTAAGGGGTACACCAAGAAAGGGGTGGCCAGACCATTGGTGCTTTAAAGAATTATTTCCCCTTATTATCACTTGTTACCAATCCAACCAACTCCTAAAACCATTATCTTAAGCTTTGTCTCCTCTTTTTCACACTCCTTTAGTCATTTTCTACCTTCATTAGCCACTTTCCTAACCTAAACCCATTTTTGGTAGTTTACATGACTATGTCAACCACATTAACCCTATATTGTTATTTACAGAGCTTACTAAGAACTAAGTTAGCCATGGTTGACATAGTTCATTATCTAGTATGTTTTTTGTCAATTAGAGTACTAGGTCGATTGGGTCGACCTTGTTAGCCAATTTTTTTTAAAAGGGTTTAGGGTTAGATCTACCTATATAAACACATCCATTTCACCATTTTTAAAGAAGCACCAAGAGTTATTATTCATTCATGATTCTTTACAATTTGCTCTTCCACCATTCTACTTGAGGTGTCTTAGCTTAGGGTTTCTACTTGGAGAAGAATATAGTCTTGTAGAGAAGTCTTGGATAATTTGGCCTTTCTTAGTGATCCTTACAAACCATAACAACCTATTGAAAAGTACCTTTGGCCAAGGGAGAGATTGAGTCTTTACGAGTTCATCTTATAGGTAAGTATATTTAACTTTGCTCCTCTCTTTGGTAGATAGAAGTAATATAAGTAATGGATTTTGAATGATATTGATCTCTTCATGCATTAGGGTTTTACCTATACATAGATTAATTAGGATTATCTTATGCATGTTTACTTTTATGTTTACTAACCCCCTTTTTGTGCCACAAGCTTTGGTGAGCACTAGATTAGACTTTTTCTTTACTTGTTATTAATATAGTGAATGTGAAAACATAGGACCTAGTTAGGGTTATTGCATACTTTTACTTGACTAGAGACTTTGGAACCCTCCTTAGTGATATTATTATGGTAAGAGATCCCCTTGCTAGGTATAAATAATCCATATTGGCCATGATCATAATTATCTAATGTATCCCCAATCAAAAGTGTAGGTAGGATATATCTTCTCCAAACTAGGGTTGATTTGTAAATCTGATGCATTTCACATTGCATATATTTTGATGAACCCAATGTGAGTCTAACCCTTGTAGGTTTTATTTCACACTTTTCATTTCTATAATTTTATTATTTTTTCTATATTTATGATACTAGGTCAACTAGGCCAGTATAGTTCTAACTTCTGTACACATGTTTAACACATAATAATATCAAAATGACTCTATTCTTTATGTACAAGTCTTCATTAGATATAGATTACTAGATTAGATAGGTCAACATAGTATTATTCTTCAATTTTAGATAACAAAATAAGTTGACTAAGTCAACTTAGTCTTCCAGTCAGCATCCATAATAATAAACTAAGTCGTATAGGTCGACTTAGTCTTCTAGTCAACATCTAGATAAAAAACTAAGTTGTAAAGGTCAACTTAGTCATCTTATCAGGATTTAATAATTAGGGTTTCATAGAATTAGGTTGAACCTATCAACTTAATTTGCATAACTTACAAGCAACATTCAAGGCACTACAATAGAAAATTTGCAATCCTTATCATCTTCCAACCCACCAAGGTTCCTCTCTTTCTCTCTCTTTAAATTTAGCACTTCATTATAGTTCTATCGTGTGTAAGTTTACAATCTTAAAAACTACAATCTTACAACAAACTAAGTTGTCCTGGTCAACTTAATTTTATATTCCATATTCTATCTAAAATACTAAGTTGACTTGGTTGACTTAGTCCTTAAAGACTCTTTCTTCTACAGATTAGTAGCAACCCAGTCAACTCTATTATATACTATTTTAATATAGTGTCATTTGAATCAACTCCATACCATTCTTAATTTGGAAATTAATAACTATATGCTAGTAATTAATTTACACTTTCATTTTCAACTGTTTGCATGCTTAGATTAGTTCATGTAGTCTAATTAGATGTTTTTTCAAATTACCGATTAGTTACACTATTTTTTTTATTTTTATACACATTACCAAATCACATAATATTAAAAATGTATTTAATATTTATCTTCCCAAGGCCTACCTACTTAGATTTCATCACTAAGGGTGAGTCTGACTTGGTTTCCTAGACAAGTATAAACTTATGGTTAATGGTATATATTGTCAAATCACCTAACACCCTTATCATTGTGGGATTGTGAAGTGAGGGGGTAGGCCCCAATACCAAGCTAGTACCATTGCCAATACAAATCCCTTTCATCCTAAACATCTTGAAACAATCCATAGATTACTTTATAGTTCCCTATTTTCAACCAACTTTCCTATCACACTTAAAATAACACTTTATAATAATCTAACAACACTTACAATGACTACTTAGTTAGCATTTACTTTTCAGTTGACTTCTTGCTCTATCATCATTATGCATTGTATTTCAAAAACTTGCATTGGCCAGCATTGGTGCAAGGTTTTGTGTTATGTGCCAATTGGATCATTTTCATTGATCTAATTATTTATGTGTTTGCTTCCATTTCTTTCTTCAAATTACATTGAAAAAACTTTCCCTATTTTTAGCACATTATCATTATGTTTGACACAGTCTCTTATAGACTATCTTTTCCCCTAACTATAGTACTAATTTGACTTAGTTGACCTAGTACTCCTTTCTATCAGTCAGGTTATAGTACTAAATTGACTTGGTTGACTTTATATCCTTATCAGACTATCTTTTTACCTATCTATAGTACTAAGTTGACCTAGTTGACTTTGTATCCTTGTTTTCCTTCTATTAAGTAGTACTAAGTCAACCTAGTCAAATTTGTACTCTTCTCCCTTCTATCTAATAGTAATAAGTAACCTGGTTGATTCTATACTCTTTTGCCTTCTACCTAATATTAATAAGTTGACCTGGTCAACTCCATACTCTTCTCAAACCCTTTTTTAGTAATATTAAGTTGACCTAGTTGAATTTATAATCTTATGCCTTCTATCTAATAGTTCACAGTTGACCCAGTCGACTCTATACTCTTATTACTACTCTTGCTCTTCTATCTAGTCGATTTAGTTCTCTATCTAGCCAACTTAATTCTTTGTCTCTCATTCTTCTTGCTTAGCATAATCTTTATTTTCTCAAGCATCATATCCCCTATAAAAATATTCTTGGATAACCTAAATCCATTTAGACACTATATGGGGTACTCTTTGCTTCTTATCTTGTTCTATCTTTTCTTCCTCTTTTTAACTATTAGGGCATCTTACGATGCATATATACACATTAATCTAGCCTTTGGGTCATCTTGTGATGCCCACCCACATATCATTTTAGACTTTGGGGCATCTTGTGATGCCCATCCCTACATCTACTTACACTTTGGGGCATCTTGGATTGCCCACTCTTATTCTACCTAGCTTGATACCAAACTAATTCAACTTCAAGAAACCTTCCAAGATACAAGCTTGTCTCTCACATGTTCATCCTTCATATAGACGTTAGTGTAGGATCCTTCCCTTGTTTTCATGATTTCTATATGCTATCTAGCCAACACTTTTTTTAGGGTACTTACATGGGTCTCACCCTCTACAATAGTTATCTCTTCTAACAAACCTCAGTCCTTCCTTTTGGTCTTTTGGTTTCCTTTTTTCTCATGATTTGCATTGTAAAACTATAGATAGGACCTAGTTTTCCTCATGATATATGTTTATCCTCTTTATTTTCATACCTTTTTCACACTTTTTGGCACCCCTTGGGTTTATATTTTATGATTTTTAGTGTAAGACTATGGATAGGACTTGGCCTTCCTTATAAAATCACCAACTTTTCCTTATTTAGAATGTGTTTTGTAATGGTTACGAGTTTTTGATCCTTGTTCTCAAATTTAGCTTTTGCTTCTTTTGATAGATGAAATTTGCACAATAATTTATGTTAGCATGTTTTCCTCCTTTCTTATGATAAGGAATCACACTTTATTTTCATTGTATTCCTTTTTCACCCTTTATTCCATTTTTGTGATTTGAAGTAATTCAAATTGTTTGATGTTTCATTCCTCTTGATTTCCTTTCATTTTCACTCCACATCAGATAAAACAAGGTCGAAGTCAAGATAACACTTAAATTTAACCTGAATTTATGAGACTCTTAGACACCATGCTCTCTAAGTTCTCTCTCTTAGAAACAAAGCCCCAAGTATTCAAATCAAAAGTCAACTTTAACACCCATGTTTGATTTTTTGAATCTGTATGGAGGAGGAATATAAAAATCCATCAAGAAAGTTAAAATCCAAATAATTTCAAACAAAAGGCAATGTATAAATATTAAAAGTCAAAATCACACCAAAATACATGATTATAAGCACATCTCCTATCTCCAATCAAAGATCAAACTTCACATTTGGCCTCATAATAAAACCAAGGTCCATTGGGGTGCGGTACGCTAGTAGATTGGAATAGGATAATTCAACAAACTCTATGGTACTACCTACTTTCTCATGCAAGTACCTAATCTTTGTAGTAGGTTGATGAATCAATCAGGGGTCTTGAGGAATAGGGAAAATGTTATGGGAAGGTATGTCTAATTTAATTTTCATGCATACATACTTTATGGTATGATCTATATACTTCATTTGTTGACCTAAGACTTGTGTATCTAAGAGAAGTTATTCAGGTTCTTTAAGGTCAAAATTTCTCTTATTTTAACAAACCTAATTTGAGTATCTTGACTTTGATAAAGAGTTCCTCTACCTTGGTGTTTCCCTTCATTATCCCCTCCACCCATTTCATTTCCCCCCTTTACAGGAAAAATATGATTCTAAATATATTTTCCCTTCTTCTATACTTCCTTCTCATTCACATATTAAAACATTCTAGCACTACTTTATTTCAATTTTATCTATCCTTAGAACAAAATAATATGCTTGAGTGACTATAATTACTTTCTTTACACCATGACTCTGCATTTCTAGATGTGCCTTGATTTATTATACCATTCACCATTATTGTACTACCCCTTTTTGTAGACACCTAAGTCTGTTTCTACTTTCATGCACTTTTTCCATTATTGAGAGAGGTTGCCTTGTTAGTTCTCACTCACTAATTTTTTTCCCCTTTAGGCACCTTTTTCCATTGTTGATGGAGTAAGGATTGTTACTACTCACTCATCAATGTTGTTTTACCATTTTTGCTTGCCAATATTTATTTAAGGATTGTTATTAATTTTACATTGATGTTTGATTATCGTATTTTTGACATGTATCCTTGGTTTGATTTGGTGATTTTTCCTTTATTACTTAAGGTTTACTTGTTTGATTTTCTTAGTCTTTAGTAGCCTTGGTTTTTCAGTTACTTGATTTACTCTAAATTTTGAATTGGTCATTTGGTCTAACATATCACTTGTCACCCTAGCTTGACAAATTTCTAAATATATCCCATCCACATAGCACCAATTATCTTGGATTTACTATGTTTGTTTGTTTTTCTATTTTGTTTTATATCTTTGGGTTTGTCAAAAGTAGTCTCTACACTCTCCATGATCAGAACTACAAACATAACAAATAACCATCTAGTGATAAAGTTAAATCAAGGTATGCATTAGATTTAATTTTTAGATATTTCCCTTTTAGTCATTTACTTTTAGTAATTTTATGCTTTAAAATACTATAAATTTTCTTAGCCTCAACATTGTGCGTTACTATGTTCTTTCTTGAAACACCATTCTATGTTGCACCTGAGTGACACATGATGAGCTTCGAGTGGGGAATATGTATACACATAATATTTTCAAACTTTATCAATTACTAATGTTTTATATCTTGAAAGAACCCATCGAGTCTCAATATTTTTGAGTACATGCCTTAAGGGGTGCACTAGGAAAGGGGTGGATAGACCATTGGTGTTTTGTAAGATTATTGTCCCTTATTACCACTTGTTACCAATCCAACCAGCTCTTAAAACCATTCCCCTAAGATTTGCCTCATATTTTTCACACTCCTCTAGTAATTTGCCACTTTCATTAGCCATTTCCCTAACCTAAACCCCTTTTTATTAATTTACATGACTATATCAGCCACATCGACCCTGTATTGTTATTTATAGAGCTTACTAAGAACTAAGTCAAACATGGTTGACATAGTTCATTATCTAGTATGTTTTTTTATCAATTATAATACTAGGTCGATCGGGTCAACCTTGTCGATTGAAAATTTTAAAAGGTTTTAGGGTTATATCTACCTATTTAAACACATCCATTTTTCCATTCTTAGAGAGAAAAAAAGAATTATTATTCATTTACACTTTTGTATAATTTGCTCTTACACCATTCTACTTTAGTCTTAGCTTAGGGTTTATACTTAGAGAAAAATCTAGTCTTGTGGAGAAGTCTTAGATGATTTGGCCTTTCTTAGTTATCCTTATGAACCATAATAACCTCTTGTGAAGCACCTTTGGCCAAGGGAGAGATTGTCTCAATGGGTTCATCTTCCAGGTAAGTATTTATAGCTTTGCTCCTCTCTTTGGTAGATAGAAGTAACATAAGTTAATACTTTTGAATAATATTGATTTCTCCATGCATTAGGGTTTTATCTATACATAGCTTAATTAGGATTATATTATGCATGTTTACTTTTATGTTTACTAACCTACTTATTGTGCCATAAGTTTTGGTGAGCACTAGATTAGACTTTTGCTTTACTTATTATTAGTATAGTGAATATGAAAACATAGGACCTAGTTAGGGTTATTGCATAGTTTTACTTGACTAAAGGCTTTAGAACCCTCTCTAGTGATATTATTGTTCTAAGATATCCCTTGTCTAGGTCTATCTAATCCATATTGATCATGACCCCAATTATCTAATGTATCCCCAATCAAAAGTGTAAGTAGAATCTATCTTCTTCGAGCTAGGATTGATTTGTAGATCTGATGCATTTCCCATTGCATACAAAGTCCAATAGGTTAAAAATTCATCTGAGCTACTTGGGCATTCAGGATAAAGGTGGAGTTGAGTTGATAATCAAAATCCACCTATAGGTTTGTAGAGTACTCTATATAAAAAAAGACAAGTAACAAGCGATTTCGAAAGGTCATAAGAGACTTATGAGCCTTGTGGACAGTTAGAGAGAATACTCATTGGTTTGAATATCAAGGAAAATATAATGGCAAGCCTAAGAGAGAGATTATATTAAAAAAAAATTATTTACAATCAAGACAACCTTAACTCTTCTTTACAGTCACCAAGATTGGAGGTAGGAAAGGAGTTTGGACCTCCTAAAATGTTTTAAAATAGATAAAAGAGATTAATAGGTCATTATAATGAACTTATCAAGGTCTTAAATCATCAAACCTCTTTCTCAATTTGTATAAACCTTCTAAGGAGATTTACAAACTATAATGAGAAGTAAGTTGGTCTTGGGCCTAAAAGGAATAACAAAGATGCTTGGAGGGCTCTAAGGTCTAATTAAATAAGATAAAAATGTCATAAGGTCATGATAATAAAGGAAAAATATAAAATGTGAAACCTAAACATAATAATTTAGTCAAACATAAACAGTCAAAGAATACAACCCCCTTTGGTGACCTACCAGCCCACTTACAAACCAGGTAAGAAGAACATGTTTTGACTAAGTTGGCATAATATCAATTGAGAGTGTGTGTGGAGGATGAAATTATTATGACATATATTAATTCTTTGATTAATCTCACATAGTTTATAATAATTATAAACTCATTTTATTGACCTCTAGGGTCAACATGCCTATCAAGCATACAAACCTTCAGTGGTAAGATACAAGGTTTTAGACCCTTTTGAGAGGTAAATACTGATGGAGAATCATCATAAATAATTTTATGAATGTTTATAAAACATGATAAATATATCCATTTTTTTAAAGTGACTTATGAGGTTTTTGATCTAAATAAATTTCCTAGGCTCTTTGCATGTAGGCAGTCCCAACCATTCACTATATGAAATGGTATTTGAGAGCTCTATAGGTGTGATTAGGTTTTGAAAATTGGTATAGATAATGTTAATGAGTGGATTAATAAAATAATATTCACATAAAGTTCATAAAATTAGTGTACATATACACTATTTTGTCTCAAACCTTGCCCATTCCATTAGCAAAGGGCAATTTTTAGACTAGGTGGGTCCATTTGGTGTCAAAGCATAAAACAAGTTGCCAGACATCATGAAGGGATATTGAGGTAGTAAAAAGTCATGAATAAGGTTTCCATACAATATTAGGCAGTAACAACACTTAGGTTTTAGTCCAATATCTATTGAGAGATATGTTGTCGCTTGGATTTGCACCTTTTGAGGAGATGTCTCAGCTCTTCTCATCCAACTGGCATAATTGAAACACCTCTAGGATTGTGGGTAGTGTTAGGTTGTGGAGCTAAAAGCTTCATTGATGAAAATGTGGAGGAGGTTGCTAGGTTGCTAAGTTACAGAGCGAGTTGCAGAGGAACTGACGTTGATCAGGCCAACCGACGTAGGTCAGATTACAGTGCAGAAGCAACCGACGTCAGTTATGAGTCAGCCAACATCGGTCAGGAAGGAGCCGACATCAGCAACCTGTGTGTGCATGCAATTTGCATGTGGGTTCTGGACTGGTCTATTTTTGGACAGGCAGTTTGCATGTAAAGACTATTTTTTGTCTTGAGTTGTGAATCTAATTATTGTAATTAAGAATGTCTAATTATTGTATGCATGAGATCTATATAATAGATTCATGGGCTGTATTGTAAAATTGTACTAGAGTGAGAGAGAAAAGATTAGCTCCTTTAGAAGAGAGAGAGAAGAGTGCTATATAGACAAGAGGGCTTGTAGAAGAGAGTAGGGATTAGCTTCTCCTAGTTCCAAAGGGGTGCTGAGAGTGTATGATCAAGGAGAGTTGCAGGTTGTGCAAGTTTTGGTAGAAGATCCACTGGGGTACTGGTTGAAGAATCATAAGGACTTGGTGAGGCAAGGACAAGGGTTCTTCAGGGTATAGAGACATCTACATGGTAAGTAAGGTCTATTGATTTGCAGGTTGTTGCAAGAGCAAGGAGATCTACTTGGAGTATGGTTGTATACTTGGTGTACTGGCAGCGTTGTTACTGACTGGTGGAGGTGAACAACAACTCTGTGTTTGAGTTGATTTTTGTGACCGTGATGAGAGAGTGAAGTGTTGAAGGAGAATTACAGGTGAACCCTAGAAGTGTGGGAGCTCTAGAGGTGTGGGAAGAAGAAGTGTGGCATCTTCTTTATTATATTTTCTTCTGATTGAGTATTAATACAATTGGGTATTGTCTCTCATATTCTGTGTTGTTTCATATTTCTAGTTACTTATCATTCTGGTTAAATTCCATGTTTAGTTGCTAATACAAAGGTAATCAAGTGTGCCCTTAGTGGGCAGTAGTTCCTGGCAAAGTGGTATCAGAGCATGTTTGTTGTTCTAGATTACCTGACACGTGGTATCAGAGCTAAGGTTGTAGGAGCAGGTGGACCAGGTTGGTACCAATATTGATAAGTTGGTATCAAAGGGTGGTTAAGTTACTAACAGGTTGTATCAGATCTGGTTAGTGTTTGTTGATTACAGGTCACTCTCAGGGGTTTCAGATTGAGTGGGAGTATAGCAATGACAGAAGAAAGTAAGCTACGAACAGAGAAACTGAATAGCATGAATGGTCAGATTGATGGAAAGAAAGAGCAGGTAAAGAAAGATTGTTGGTTGGTAGCAGATCAACATGAAGAAGTAGATGTTACAGGTGTGTTGCATAGGATGCTCTGGATAAAGTAGAATCTTAGATTATAGATTCTGTTGCCTCTTTCCATGCAACCCGAAATAGAGCATCTTTTCATGAGTATGTCCAGGGAGACTTTGGAGAGATTTATTTAGGGGTTGGTGAGCCTTGTCACATGGTTGGCAAAGGGGAAGTGAAGCTGGAATTGCAGACAGATAACACATGGGTGTTGAAGGAGGTCATGCAGGTACCAATCTTGGAGATGAGTCTAATTTATTTAGGAAATTTGGGTGATGAGAGATGCACAATAACTCTCACAGCAGATGCACTTGACTTAGATAGTGGTAAGAAAGTAGGTATCTTTTATCTATCTACTTATATTACTGATTCACCTTCTGTTGTAGAGATGTGGCTTTGTAGGCTTGGTTACATATGTAAGAAGAGAATGCATATTCTTAAGTGGAAGACATATATCTTTGACAAACTTAAGAACTGGAAAGCCTTGGTGTTTATGGAGGAGATGATGGACAAAGATCAACTGAGGGGACTGAATTATTCTGAGCAAGGCTGTGTTAATTTGGACAGGGTTTTGATCCAAAAGGAGCTTGTAGGTAAAAAGTCATCACTCACAAGAAAACATAGGTACCAACATCAGTCATAAGGAATTAACATCGAACAAACAGGCATCAACGTCAGTCATGTGCAGATCAATAGAGTCAATGGTTTCAGGCAGATGGAGACCAACGTCAGTCATGGGGAACCGACATTGATAGTAAGGGTCAGTCATAGGGAACCAACATCAGTCGGGTGCAGATTAGGAGATGGCTGAGATCGGTCACTAAAACGGATGTTGGGCAGACAATAAGCTGTCAAGGAGTCTCAAATGCCCATATGGAGGACTAAAAGGGTAAGTGGACCTCATATTTGTTGTTCACCTTCTTACTTGTTGCTTACTGATGGTCAAGAACTAGGAAGATGTGAAGAGGCAATGTAGGTAGAATCTAGGAAACAGTGGGAGCATGGCATGAATTCTTACATAAGAGAACCAAGTGGAAGATTTGGTAGAGTTGATAGCTAGGATGAAAGCACTGAAAGACAAATGGATTCCCAAGTTAAATAAGAGAGTAGATGGATACGTGAGATGGAAGGCCAGGATATATGGTCTTGAGGTAGCTACAGGACAGTGGTACATGTTTTGACAGGTGGATGACAAAGTAAGGCTTCAGTCAATGTCAGTGTAACCATTGTGTTTGTCTTTACTAGGTTGGATGATGATTGCAACATTATCCTATTACTGTTGTATGGTTGCTTGTTGTAGGGTTACACATGCAGGGAGTTTCTGAGCTAAAGGTAAAGTTAGTTCAGAGGTATGTCATGAAGAATTTGGGAGCAGCAAAATTCTTTGGCATAAGGGACATGTTGATTTTGTCTCCAGTGGGAGCTGATGTGAAGAAGGTGTTGGCGGGGTTCAATTTGTAGGATGCAAAACCAGTAAGCACACCAAGGGCTGGACAGTTCAAGCTGAGCTTAGAACAGTGTTCAAAATCACATGAGGTTGAGTGTAGGCCTGAGTTTTCCCAAGTAGTGGGAGTTGTCAAAGAGTTTGGAGCCAATTCAGGGAAGGTGGATTCTCAGGTATTTAAGAGGGACCAGTAGTAGGGATTCATGTTATGCAGGGTCAAGGTCTTCACTACATGGAGTTGTAGGTTTGGATGTGGCAGGTTACTTGGATGACAGGAGGTGCACCACAGGGTGTGTGGTGGTTGGTCTTCAGGATTGAGCTTGAAGAGGGATACAAGCCAAGAAATGAATTAGACAAAGGTATAGGTACAGGTGCAACTATTTATCTCCAAGTGGGAGATTGTTAGGTTGTGGAGCTAAAAGCTTCACTGATGCAAACATGGAGGAGGTTGATGGGTTACTGAGTTGTAGAGTGAGTTGCAGAGGAACTGACATCAGTCAGGCCAATCGACATCGGTTAGATTACAGTGCAGAAGCAACCGATGTCGATTATGAGTTAGCCGACATCGGTCAGGAAGGAGCTGACGTCGGCAACCTATGTGTGCATGCAATTTGCATGTGGGTTCTGGACTGGTTTATTTTTGGACAAGCAGTTTTCACGTAAAGACTATTTTTGGTCTTGAGTTGTGAGTCTAATTATTGTAATTAAGAATGTCTAATTATTGTATGCATGAGATCTATATAATAGATTCATGGGCTGTATTGTAAAATTGTACTAGTGTGAGAGAGTAAATATTATCTCCTTCAGAAGAGAGAGAGAAGAGTGTTATATAGCCAAGAGGGCTTGTAAAAGAGAGTAGGGATTAGCTTCTCCTAGTTCCAAAGGGGTGCTGAGAGTGTATGATCAGGGAGAGTTGCAGGTTGTGCAAGTTCTGGTAGAAGATCCACCGGGGTACTGGTTGAAGAATCATAAAGACTTGGTGAGGCAAGGACAAGGGTTCTTCAGGGTGTAGAGACATCTATGTGGTAAGTAAGGTCTATTGATTTTTAGGTTGTTGCAAGAGCAGGGAGATCTACTTAGAGTACAGTTGTGTACTTGGTGTATTGGCATCATTGTTACTGATTGGTGGAGGTGAACAACAACTCTGTGTTTGAGTTGATTTTTGTGACTGTGATGAGAGAGTGAAGTGTTGAAGGAGAATTACAGGTGAACCCTAGAAGTGTGGGAGCTCTAGAGGTGTGGGAAGAAGAAGTGTGGCATCTTCTTTATTGTATTTTCTTCTGATTGAGTATTAATACAATTGGGTATTGTCTCTCATATTCTATGTTGTTTCATATTTCTAGTTACTTATCATTCTGGTTAAATTTCATGTTTAGTTGCTAATACAAAGGTAATCAAGTGTGCCCTTAGTGGGTAGTAGTTCCTGGCAAAGTGGTATCAGAGCATGTCTCAGCTCTTCTCATCAAACTGGCATAATTGAAACACCTCTAGGCTTGTGTGTAGCCTAAGGATGAGGTGAATATCTAGATAGGGATAGCTACCTTGATGTACCACTTTAGATCACTAATACACCCAAAATTTAGGGTGGGGGGAAAGGGAGAGATAAAACTAAAATCAAACTATCTTAAGGGATACGGTACACCAAATAAGTTGATGACTTCCAACTAGCTACATGTTACACATGAAACCAAGACATTAACCAAACATACACTTCTCCAATTTGCATCTTATCACATAAATATTACATTATGAGGTTATGGATGAATGTTTAGGCTAGGAGGACTAGACAAGAGGCCTTGAATGGCACTAGTGAATGGAATAACTCACTCAACCTTGACACTTCCTAGAATACTTCACATGCCCTACAAGAAGAAGCTTTCCAACTACAAATAGGATGAAAGAATGAGACAACATGCTAAGGAAATCATATTTATCACTAAGAAAAATCAATCATCTAAGTAAAACACACCATTAATAGTCATGAAGAGGTAAAAATTAGTAGTCTTATCTATTAAATGGTATGTAAATGAGCAGGGATTTGCCTATACTCAGATGGAGCATAAGTTACAAAGACCAATATGGCTAGTTCTTATAGAAATTAAGAGAGAGAGGATAAGAGAGAAGTAAAAGGGTCATAAGGACACTTTTTAAGCTAAGAAAAGGAGTTACTTATGAAAGAGAAGAGGATGTGTGATGAACCATGCAATTTTAGAAGAGACAAGTGGCCATACAAGGCATGAAACTCATGAAAAGTGGCACGAAAGTTCTCATTCTGAATAAAAAAATGCCTTCATGATTTAGACATATTTAAATGTACTAAAAATAATTAGGGATAGGTCTGATGATTGGAATGAGAGGTAAGGATTTTATACATGCCTCTGCAGCATTAGTTGTAGTCTTCATCATTTAAAATCATCTATAAATGAGTTATCATCATCTGTAGTCTAAGAAACTCCTCTTTCCCACACCTTGCACACCTATATTCAAATTTGGCTTCAATTTTCCATGAAAATCCATGGGATGGAGTGCATGACACTTGGAAAGACCCTCCATGGCCTTAGGGTCATTAGGCACACCTTAAAAATCCATCCACTTGAAGTTTTCACACTTCTCACCATCATGTCCACTTTACTAGATTTGATTAGATGAGATGAGAGTTATTGTTTGAAAAATTAAGAGTTTTTATAAAGCATGAAATTGAAATTATGGGTTATCCAAAGTCTATATCTTCATCCCAAAGTTGGTTGCATCCCTTGAAAGTCTGTAGAACCTACACAATATACAAAATAGTCAAAAGTACCCTATTTTATACCCTATCCATACAATTCTTTACAACTCAAAATTATGGGGAGTAGTTTTATTGAGTCTTATACAACCTCCAATCATCATCTTGAGTAAAATATGTCATTATAGTAGTTTTACATCTCCATCTCTCCAAACTAGTCATTCCAAGGGTTTATTAAAGGTTTGTTTTACCCTCTTAAGCTTTATTCATAAATATGGGATGTTCAAATTGAAAAAAAAATTCATAAGATAGTTTTTTATGACCTCTTATAACTCCTCTAAACTTATTTTTCCCACATGAAAAGCATCAAGAGAGATATGATCACTCAAAGTGCTTATTCAAGCTTGTTTCTTCCATTTGCATGGGCTTGAGGTTATCTTGAGCCCAAAAGTGGTTTATTTTGTGGTTCCCATACATAAAAACAACTTTAAAATGTCTTAAATTACCTAAAAGACATTCCTTGGTCCATTTTAATCCACTCTTAGAGTTGAAAGTGACATTTGTTTCACATTTCATCTTTAAGCCTAAACATGCCTAGTAGGCCTGACTACACCTTAGAGCTCAAAATGACTTTTGATGGTTTTCCTTGTATCCCTTTAGCTTATACAACTTTTTTTTTGCCCCAAATACATTATTTAATTCATTATAATGTTTAATCCATACTAGAAATGAAAGTGGTTCTCTATTTGGCTTTAGGCCTAGATTGTGTTTGACAAGGTTGCTTGCATACTTGAGGGTTTAAAACATCCTATTGGGTATCATCCTTCTCAGAATGGTTTCTCATGTTTGTTTTAATGTGTTAAATATTCTTATACCTTCTTCTATGTCTCATTTCCCCCTTATCTCATCCTTTCCTCTACATTCCTTAAGGTTGTAGGTTTTGCTCATAAGGGAAGTACCCTCTATCTGAGATAAAATAGAGGGTACTTACCCTATTTGTCCATGAAAATTTGTAATTATAAGAGATTATAAAAGTAATGTAGATTATATATACAAAAATAGAGATCTTTTTTAGGTCATATGACCTACTAAGTCTTCAAAAAACCAAAACAAACTTATAGAATAGGAAAACTATGCAAGGTTCCAAGATGTGGATTGTGCATTCCATTTAAAAGGGTCTTTTATCTATTTTATATCACATGGTAGGATACTATTAAAATGGGTGTAATAATTTTGAGGCTCATTAAAACACACTTATCATCTTAGACTTCTCTAACCTTCTCATTTCATACTTCTCCAATTGACTTCTTGAACTACAGATTGTGTTCTTACTTGAGAAGGACCCCTGTAGGTGTTATTTACATGAATCAAGCTTGAAATAATGTTTAAAGATCCATTTAGAGTTAATTTGAGTCACTTGGTACATGTTTTAATTCATATGTTTCACTTGGCCTAGTCTAAACCATCACCTATAAATTGTCTTAGTTTCTTGTCTGTTTACAGTCATCTATAATGGTTGTAGTGTCTTGTGGGTGTTTATAAACTTGAAATATCATCATGTTTATTTATTGAGATACTTGAAACCACTGAAAAATATTATAAAAAAATTTCAAACCATAAACATACCCTAACACTCATACATTCAAGAAAGGAACAACTTTTCAAACTTGAACCCTATGTTGGCTGTAGGTGCATCTTTTCAGGCCATTTGTATAGACTGTCTCCTATATAGATCTATTTTAGACTTGAAACCATGCCTAAAAGACCTATCATTTAATGTTTTGTGTTGTATTTCATTGAAATGGCCATTCAAAACATGAAATATGCTTTGTTTTCTTCTTAAGGGATCAATGATAGCTCAAAAGGTTCAAAACCTATAGAAGTTAATGAAGGAGTTCAGTGTTTTAGAAGGCAACTTTGAGGCTTCAAAAAACTAGACTCCATCAACTCTCTACCCTCAAAAATTTTCCAAGTCCTTGTAATTTATAAATGATAAAAGGTGAAGTCATTAGGATTCATAAATTTTTTGATGATTATGTTATATGATCTTGACAAAAAAGGGTTAAACCTCTATTTTCACAGTTTAGGGAAAGTGTCTTTGAACTAGTCATTTGCCCCTTGAACATGGTTTCCAACTTTCATTAGCTAACTTGACCATAAAATAGGATTTTCATGGAAAAAAAACATTTTAGATATTTTTAGGAGTATTTTTTCACCTATTTAAATGCTTCAAAACACTTCTAAGCTCCCTGCTAACACCTATAGGTGACCACTGTCATACACAGGTATCAATGTGAGTATGGGAAGTGTGTGTTGTATTTGAATTTTAAATGGTTTTTTACCTAAATCAAAAGTTTTACATATAATATCTTCATTTTAAATACTCCCTTGATCAGTTCATGTACTTCTTTTCAACACAATTGATTTCTAAGAGGGCACCTATAGGTGCATTCTGAGTTACTTATAGGCATCAAAACATGAAATGTTTAATATACTCAAGAAACCTACCATTCATGTAAATTTATTTATCCTCATGGTGTTGAAATGAGACATAAATATGATTCAAAAATCAAAACAATATTTCACACTTCTTTTTCATCATTGAATCCTCCATGAGAGCTCCTAGCTGACTGTGTGTGATAGTCATAGGGCAGACTGACTATATTACACCCAATGACTATACTTTCATAAATATTGATTTATAAAATTAAATTTAGATGGAATGAGATAAAAATAAAATTTCAAACATAATAATGAAGCTATCACAACTCCCTAGATCCATTGTCAAAGCATGAAAATCCTGAACATGGTGAAAAACTACTCGTTGCATAGAAAAGTGCTTCCTCTTACAACCTAAGCTACTTTGATCATAAAAAGTCATGAAACATGAAAAAAATAATGGATATAAATTTAAGAGATGCCAATATGACCAATTAGATTGTACAAAAATGCCTAAACCAAACCAAAACCTATAGGGTGCACAGTTTGGTAACTAAAAAAACATATTCAACTTCATGAAGATGGTACATAAAGAAAAAGCCACCATTATTATAAATATTTTTGTTGAAATATATATATATATATATATATTTAATTTCACCTCCCAAAGGCATTTGACCTGGAAGTTCTCCAACTATCTATACCAAGTACAAACCTGAAGACTTGTTTTGTGTGTCTAGAAGGGTGAAAAAGGAGCAGAATAGTTTTAACCTAAATTTAACACTTTAAGAGTACTTAAATCATGTAAATGGATTTTATGAAGTTGAAGAGTCATTTAATGACCTTACCCCACATGGAACAATTCCCCATGGGCCATACAAGTGCTAAACTCTTCTCTTTTTCGAAGAAAACTACTCTTTTTTTTGAATCACCTAACACTTTAATTTATAAATAGTTATCTAATAGGACACATTTCACATGAATTAACATTTTTACACCTTCAAATTTACCTAATAGGCCTTACAACTCATTTAATGCCCTATTTGGACCCCCAAAATGACTCAAAATGATATAAGGACTAAAGACTAATGACCAAGGATAATATGACATTAAATAACATTAAATGACCTATGATATACCATATGACCAAATATTATCCCCCCAAAACATCTAAAAATTAATTTTTTACCTATAGGGTTTCTAATTTTATTTGTAGAGTCAAATTTGGTCATCAAATTAGTGACTCATAGGGGTAATATGCTTGCTATACTAACTAGAATAGTAGCCTTATTAGTCCATTGGGAATAGGGAGTCATATAAAGTCTAAGAAACACAAGAGGACTTTTACCATTAAAAAAATCTAGATCAAGACTAGACCACTAATTACCTCAACCACATATAACAAAGGACACACACAAAATAAAACAATAAACTAACAAGACACACACACACGTGTTCAAAGCACTTTGGAAAAATAGGAAGGAAACAACTATATATAACTAACAACTAAGCATACCTACCTTTTTAGGATCAAAAGGAAAGTTTCTTGCATCTCCTTCTTCATGAAATGAACTATGGTGCCAAGCATGTTGTTCTTTGGATTGAACACTTGATAGATTAGACCTTTTTCTTGGTGATGCCAAGACTATGCTCTCAAGTAGATCATCTTCAAATAGGTACCCAATGTAAAAGTATTCCTCTTGGCCTTTTACACATACCTCATATTGTTTCCCACTCTTCATCTCATGATCAACTTGCATCTCCTTTGTAGGCATGACTTCAAGAGGAGTAGTTTCTTGTTCTTTGGAAGATTGAGGCATAAAGAAGCTTGTTTTGACCTCCAAATGCCGATGTGAAATTTTATCTTGTTCATCTATGACATCTTGAGAAATGTCATCTTACTTATCATCACTTGTAATAATCTCCAAAAACGTTGTAGACCCCTTGAGAGAATCAAACTCATTGAAAATGTTTTCAAACTTTTACCACAATTCCTCATTTTCTCTTGGATCAACATCATGAAGGGGAAAAAAAAGAGAAGCTCCCACATCCTCTTCTTTAGAATCCGGAAGGACTTAATCCATTATTTCTTCCTTGACACAAGGAAGGCATTCTTCATTGTCAATCAAAGACTCAACACAAGGAATCACCTCTTAGTCAACACTTAGGACCTCTTGAGGGCTATCAAATTATATCTCAGCTATCATAATATTATCTTGCTTCTCAAGGGTTACAAGATCTTCAATTTCATTCTCTTTCTTAGTGATGTCAAGATTAGGTATCTTATAATCATGTGACCTAGTCCAATGAGGCTACCAAGGAGTTGCATTTTATTCAAGTAAGAGTTTTGAATTTTCCTCAACCAAATGTTCCTCTTTAGGTTCCCATACCATAGGTCCATCAAGGCAAAGGGTTATGGGGTGAGGAAAATATGAACTAGTTGGTGGAGGTGGAACATATGACTCAGAATCAGATTGAGAATGCATTGTAAGGGATCTGATTAGAAGATTTTGAGGAAGGGGAGGCAAACCTTGGGCTAAGATAGATCGGTTATCTTCCTTTCACTTGAAAATCACTTCATTCACATCTGATATAGTTTGAAAACTTTATTTAGGGAGGTTAGATGGGGCGTTTTTAGGCATAGGATCTTCTTTTGGGTCTAAACCTTCCATCACACCTTGACTTAGCAATTTCATCCTTGATTCTAAATCTTCAATTTGATAGGATAGGTTCTCTTGGAAAATTATCTCTTGAATTTTATAGGAATCATAATGAAGATGAGTATTATAAGAGGGTAGACATCAAACACAAGAGGTCTCTTAAGGAAGGGTGGGAAGGACTTGTATAGGATCAAGCTCTTTCTCAACTTCACACTCCTTATCAATACTTATTTCCTCTTTATTTCTCCATGATTGCACTATCTTATTCTATATTAGGATTAGGAGTCTCTTCTTTTGGTATTGATGTAGCTTGAGGAGTAGATGAAGTGTCTAAGAAACTTGGAATCTCCTTAGGCTTGGATTCTCCATCTTGTCTCCAACTTGGAATTTCATATCTAAATGTTTTTTCTTGAGATGGGGATGCAATGGGAGAGGGAAATGAGGGATTATATTCCACTTCATATATTGATGACAAGGACTAATACATATACATATTAGCCAACTCAATCTTCCTATCAAGATTTTCTTCAAAAAAAGGTTTCTCTTTTCAACTCTCTCTTCTATCTAATTGGGAAAAGGATGACTTTGACAAGCTTGATTGGGCTCATGAATAGGAGTTAATTAGGCCTGATATCACTCTTAGGGAGGTTGATATGATGGTTGATAGGTTTGGTGAAGCTATTTTTCATGAATTCTTAGCCTATCCTCTAAGGAATAAACTAAGCCACTCACATCTAGCATCTCACTTGTGACCCTTTGCCAATTTGCTCTATCAATAGGTACCCACTCTCTTTTGACCAACTCTAATGCATCTCTCACATTATGAATAAGATGAATAGGAACATCTAGACCATATCCCATTTGTGTGTTAAGATCCAACATGTACTTCTCATATCCAAAAAGTGTTTACTTGAAAATGGAAAAGGATTGACTTGAGAAGTGACTAGGTTGACTAGGAGGAGAAAGATATTGAGGAGGTTGGTTATAGGGATGATACACTTCATGCCAAGGCTAATAAGATTCATGTTTGAGTTGATAGGATCATGACAAGGATGGTAATAATCACACAAGGGATGATAGGGAATGCCATAAGCTTGAAATGTCTCACTAACTTGTGTAAAATAGTAATCAACACCAAGGTCAACAATGGCACTTCATTAGGAAATGAGCACATAAGGAATGGTTATCAACAATATTTAAAAGGAATACCTAGGCTACTTGACCAGCTAATGTAATTTTGGATTTACCCTTGATGCTTAGATAGATGCCTCCAAGGCTAATGTGTTAAAAGATAACACCAAAAATATTTCAACTTCTTGGACTAAGAGTACCACCAAGCATGACAAAAATTGTTTTCACTTGGATTTTCACCATTTGATGAGATTTCTAACCTCTCCTCTTCCAAGTGGCACAATTGAAACACCTCTAGGATTTTAGGTAGCCTAAAGATGAGGTAAATCTCTAGATAGGGATAGCTCCCTTGATGTACCATTTTGGATCACTACTACACCTAAAATTTGCAAGGGAAAGGGAGAGATAAAAATGAAATCAAACTATCATAAGTGAGGTGATATACTAAATAAGTTAACTTCTAACTAGTTACATGTTACACATGAAACTAAGAGACTAACCAAACATACACTTCTCCAATCTACATCTTCTCACATCAATATTACATTATGGGGTTATGGATGAATGTTTAGGCTAGGAGGACTAGATAATAGGCTTTGAATGGAACTAGTGAATGGACTAACTCACTCAACTTTAACCTTCTTAGAAAATTTCACATGTCCTATAAGAAGAAGCTTTCCAACTACAAATAGGATGAAAGAATGATACAACATGCTAAATAAATCATAGTTATCACTAAGAAAGATCAATCATCCAAATAAAATACACTATGAATAGTCATAAAGAGGTAAAAATTAGTAGTCTTATTGATCAAATGGTATGCAAATGAGGAGGGATTTTCCATACTCAGTTGGAGCATAAGTTACAAAGACCAAAATGGCTAGTTCTTATAGAACTTAAGTGAGAGAGGAGAAGATAAAAGTACAAGAGTCATAAGGAAACTTGTCAAGATAATAAAATGAGTTACTTGTGCATGATAATAGGATGTGGAATGAACCATGAAAGGTTAAAAGAGACAAGTGGCCATACAAGGCATCAAACTCATGAAAAGTGGCATGAAAGTTCTCATTTTGGCTTTAAAAACTACCTTCATTATTCAGACCTATTTTAATGTCCAAAAAATAATTAGGGATAGGTCTGATGATTATAATGAGAGGTAAGGATTTTAGACATGCCTCCACATGCATTGGTTGCAATCTTGGTCATCTAGAAATGAGCTATCATCATATACAATCTTAAAAACTCCTCTTTCTCACACCTTGCACACTTGGCTTAAAATTTGGATTTAGTTTTCCCTAAAAATACATGGGAGGGAGTGGATGACACTTAGAAATACCTTCCATGTACTTAGGGGCATTAGACGCACCTTAAAAATCCATCCACTTGAATTTTTCACACTTCTCACCATCATGTCCACTATGCCAGTTTTGATTGGCTAAGATGAGAGATATTGTTTGAAAACTTAAGAGTTTTTTTGAAGTATTAAATTTAAATTAGGGGTTAGACCAAGTTTATATCTTTGTCCCAAATTTAGTTACATCCCTTAAAAGTCCCTAGAACCTGCACGATGCACAAAATAGTCAAAAGTACCCTATTTTGTACCCTGTCTATACAATTATGTACAACTCACAAGTATGAGGAGTATATTGACTAAGTATGTCATTAGAGTATCTTTATATCTCCATTTCTCCAAACTGGTCACTCTAAGGGTTTAACAAGTATTTAGGCCTATTTTACCCTCTTAAGCTTTGTTCATAAAGATGGGATATTTAAATTGAAATTAAATTACACAATAAGGTTGTTTAGGACCTATGATAACTCCTCTAAACTTCTTTGGCCCCCATGAAAAGAATCAAGAGAGATATGAGCACTCTAAGAGCTTATTTGAGCTTGTTTCTTCCATTTGCACAGGCTTGAGGTTATCTTGAGACTAAAAGTGGATTATTTTGTGCTTTCCATACATAAAAAAAACTTTAATGTGTCTTAAATGACCTAAAAAACATGTCTTGGTCCATTGTAATCCACTCCTAGAGCTGGAAGTGACATTGGTTTCACATTTGGTCTTTAGGCCTAAACATGCCTAGTAGGCCTGACTGCACCTTAGAGCTCAAAATGACTTTTGATGGTTTTAATTTCATATTAATAGCTTATAAACACATATTTTTACCCATATGCATTCTCCAATTCATTATAATGTTCAATCCATACTAGAAATGAAAGTGGTTCTCCATTTGGCTTTAGGCCTAAACTATGTTTGACATGCCTGCTTGCATACTTGAGGGTTTAGAACATCCTATTGGGTATCATCATTATCATAAGGGTATCATAATTATCATAAGGGTTCTTAATGTTGGTTTTAATGTGTGTCATATTATAATACCTTCTCAAATGTCTCATTGGCCCCTTATCTCATCCCTTCCTCTACATTTCTTAAGGTTGTAGGTTTTCCTCACAAGGGAAGTACCCTTTGTCTGAGACAAAACAAAAGGTACTTCCCATATTTGTCTAGGAAAATTTGTCATTATAAGATATTTTAAAAGTAATGGAAGTGATCTATAAAAAAAGTGAGCTATTGGTTAGGTCATGTGACCTACTAACTCTTCAAAAAACCAAACAAATTTCTAGAAAAGGAAAATTATGTAGGGTTCCAAGATGTGGACTATGCATTGCATTTGAAAGGGTGTTTTATATATTTTATATCACATGGTAGGAGCATATTAAAGTTGGTGTAATAATTTTTAGGATCATTCAAACACACTTATCATCTTAGACCCCTCTAACCTTCTCATTTCATACTTCTCCAATCGATTGTCTTAAACTACAGATTGTGTTCTTGCTTGAGAAGGACACCTATAAGTGTTATTTGCATGAGTAAAACTTGAAATAATGTTTAAATACCAATTTAGAGTTCTTTTGAGTCACTTGGTACATGTTTTAATTTATTTTTTTCACTTGGCCTAGTCTAAACCATCACCTAGAAAATTTATCTTAGTTTCTTGTTTGTCTACAATCATACAGTGGCTATAGGGTCCTGTAGGTGTTTATGAACTTGAGATTTCATCATGTTTTTTTCTTAAGATACTTGAAACCATTGAGGAATATTTAGATAAATTTTCAAACCATAAACATACCCTAACACTCATACATGCAAGAAAGGAATAACTTTTCAAACTTGAAATCCTATGTTGGCTGTAGGTGCATCTTTTTAGGCCATTTGTATGACTATCTCCTGTGTAGGTCTATTTTAGACTTGAAACCATGCCTAAAATACCTATCCTTTAATGTTAATGTGTTTTATTTCACTCAAATTTCCATTCAAAACATGAAATATTATTTTTTTTCTCCTTAAAGCATGAATGATCACTCAAAAGGGTCAAAACCTATAGATGTTAATGGAGTTTAGTGTTTTGGAAGGCAAATTTGAGGCTTCAAAAAAATAGACTCCATCAAATCTCTACCCTCAAAACTTTACCAAGTCCTTGTAATAAAGGATACAAGGTGAATTCATCAGGATGCATCAAAATTTTGATGATTGTGTTATATGATCTTGACAAAAAAGGGTTAAACCTTTATTTTCACAATTTAGGGAAAGTGTCTCTAAAATAGTCATTTACCCCTTGAACATGGCTTCCAAATTTCATTGGCTAACTTGAACATTAAAAAATCTTTTCATGGTCAAAACCATATGTTAGGGCTTCTAAAGAATATTTCATCACCTATTTCAATGCCTCAAAACACTTTTAAGCTCTCTGCTAACACCTGTAGGTGACCATTGTCATACACAGGCAACAATGTCAGTATGGATAGTGTATGTTGTATTTGAATTTCAAATGGTTTTTTACCTATCTAAAAAGTTACACATATAATTTCTTCCTTCTCAATACTCCCTTGATCATTTCAATTACTCCTTTGCAACATGATTGATTTCTATAAAGGCACCTGTAGGTGCATTCTAAGTTACTTATAGGTAACAAAACATGAAATGTTTAATATACTCAAGAAACCTACCCTATATGTAAATTGATTTATAATCATGGTGTTTAAATGAGACATAAATATGATTCAAAACTCAAAATAAAATTTCACTCTTCCTTTTCAACATTGAATCCTCCGTGAGAGCTCCTGACTGACTGTGTGTGACAATCATAGGGCAGACTGACTGTATTACACTCAATGACTATAATTTCATTGAGATTGATTTTAATAATGAAATTTAGATGAAATGAGATAAAAATAACATTGGAAACATGAGAATGGAGTTATCAAAACTCCCTGAAGCCATTTTCAAAGCATGAAAATATTGAACATGGTGAAAAACTGCCTGTTACACAAAAAAGTGCTTCTTCTTGCAACCTAAGCTAATTTTATAATAAAAAAATAATGAAATATGAAAAAAATAATAGATAAAATATAATTATGGAGTAAAAATTATATGGAACCAATATGACCAATTAGATTGTACAAAAATTCCCAAACCAAAGTAAAACCTATAGGGTGCACAAATTGGTAAGCAAAAAAATACAATCAACTTCATGAGGATGGTTCATAAATCACAAGCCACCATTACTAAAATTATTATTATTGAAATGAATCTATATAATTTTAATTTCACCTCTCAAATGAGTTTGACCTATAATTTCTCCAACTGTCTGTACTAAGTACAAACTTGAAGACTAGTTTTGTGTGCCTAAAAGGGTGAAAAAGGAGTAGAATGGTTTTAACCCAAATTTGACACTTCATGAGTAATTAAATAATGGAAATAGATATAAGGAAGCTAAATATTCAGCTCATAACCTTATCCCACATGGCACACTTCCCCATGGGCCATACAAGTGCCAAACTCTTCTCTTTTCTTATGAAAATTGCTCTTTCTTCTGAAGCACCTATGACTTTCAATAATAAATAGTTACCTAAGACACAATAGGACACATGTAATGTGACATAACATTTTAACACCTTGAAATTTACCTAAGAGTTCGTACAACTCATTTAATTCTCTATTTTAGCCCCCAAAATGACTCAAAATGATATAAGGACTAAAAGACTAATGACCAAGGCTAATATGACATTAAATAATATTAAATTACCTATGATATACCTTATGACCAAATATTATCCCACTAAAACATATAAAAATAATTTTTTTACCAATAGGGGTCCAAATTTGACTTGTAAGGTCAAATTTGGTTAATAGGATAATAAGGAGGTAACAAGCTTAAGCCCCAAACACCTTGACCAATACACCTTGAGAATATAAGGAGTGATGAAGAGTTACAAAGAATTTAAAATCATGTGAAGGAATTTTTTATAAGTGTATGAACCTATCAAAATAGTAAGATAGATTTGTGAGACCCAAAACTCATATTTGACCTCTCTTGAGCCTTGAGAATGCTAAGCAAATGACCTCAGGAGCAACTTCAGATGCTTGTACCATATCTCAGACTTAGCATGAGGAGCTAAGACATTTGGTATAGCTGATGAGGTTAGTGAAGAATCGTTTATAAGTGGAAGGATGTCATTTAGATATCCCATATTTATGAATAATTTTTAAGACCCTAGGCTTGTCTTAAACCCTTTTAAAACCCTGATTGTGACTGTTCAATGGAAATGGACTTCAAATGTACCTCTAATGCCACATATCAATCTTAAAACCTCTTTGATGTTGTTTAGGACTTCAAGGAGGTTATCCAAATGTGTTTTGATGTTGATTTCACTTGTATGGATTGCTTTAGATGCCCTATATTTCATGATTTTTGGTGTTTTTAATGTGATCTAAGAAGGGGAGAACTTCTCAATCATGGAATGAGGTCATTTAGGAGTTTTATTAACTATTCAAGTCTAAAAATTTACATGGTAGATTTTGGAGTGATCAAACTAGGCCCATTTTCTAAGGTAGTTCCAAATAGGGTCAAAATAAGACTAGGAAGTAAGGTGATTTCATGGTTTGCATACCTCCACAGGGTCTCAAGAACCCAAAATTGACATAGAGGTTTGTGATAGTATTGGAAATTTGAATCAAACACTTTTAGAGATATGCACATACAGTCAACTAGGAATGGCACAATCAGTTTTATGTCACAAGTCATAAGGAAGTTGTAATGTATGAGAGAGGTTTAAAAACTAAATGAAACCTCAAAAAGTTTCAAGGATTAAGAGGGATCAGTAATGTGATGATGAGGTTATAAATCCAAAACACAGTCAAGCAGACCCTATAGTCACTTAAGCACCTACAGGATATAGTCTAGATAATTGGTTTCAAGCTTAAGGAAAGATGGAGTAGAGTATGTTGAAATGGGATCTAAGGTCTAACTCATAACAAATCAAAGATCATAGGGTCATGATGAAGATCAAAGGAAGTTGAAAAGGATTAAGCAAGCTAAACTTAAACTCAATGCACAATCAGACCCTATAGTCTAGCCATGGCAGAGGTTAGTGTTTTGAGGCCTCTATAGGTATGATAATGATTTAAAATTTGGTATTGGGGGTTTTAATGATTGAAAGAACACATACATGGCCAATTAAAATTCATAATAATAGTGGACATATCCACTATTTTGTCTCAAATTTGGCCCACTCTAAGCTACTTGGTCAGTCATGAGACTGAGATGTCTTTTGGTCTCAAAGCATAAAATAATAATTTTTAGACCTCATGAAGGGCCTTTAGGGTAGTAAAAATTCATGTAAAATATCTCCATACACTTCCAAGGTGTTGACACACTCAGGTTTTCATCCAATGCCCTTGAGGTCTATTAATAAGGTAACAAGCCCATAAGCCCAAGTACCATAACCAGTGTACCATGAACATATGGAGGGGTAAAAATGACTAAAAAGGTATGTGAAATCATGTGGAGGGATTTTTTAGAGGTGCATGAACCTCTCTTAATATTAATAATGAGTCTTGAGACCTAAAACTCAAAGTAGACCTCTCTTGAGCCTCAAAAACGTTAAGCAAGCCTCCCAAGGGGCAGCTTCAGATGATCATAAAATCGCTCAAACTTATCATGGGAATGTAATCCATTTGGGATAGTTGAGGAGGTTAGTAAATAAGTTTTTTCAAGTGTAAGGAGGTGAGTTAGATGTCCCATCTTTATAAACTATCATTAAGACCCTAAACATGTCTTAAACCCTTCTAAACCCTTGATTGTGACTAGTTAAGGGAAATGGACTTAAAATGCACCTATAATGCCAAATATTGATCCTAAAACCTCTTGGATGTTGTTGAGGACTCTAAGGATTTTCTCATCATTTGTTTTGATGCTAACATCACTTGTATGAATTGCTCCAAATATCCTATTGTTCATGATTTTTAGTGTTTTTAGGTGCTTTGAGAAGGGGAAAACTTCCAAATAATGAGATGAGGTCATTTTGGATTTTAAATAAATATTAAATCTCAAAATTTTTTATGGGAGATTCTAGAGGTGGTTGAACTAGGGTCAATTTTTAAGGCAGTCCCAAACAAGCTCAAAATAAGACTAGGGAGCAAGGTGATTCCATGGTTTGCATACTTCCACAAGGTCTTAGGACCCCAAAATTGACATGGAGGTTTGTGATAGTTTTATAAAATTTAATAAAACACTTTTTGAGAGTTTAAAATGTGTGGGATCTCCTTGTAGTAAAAATTCTACTTTTTAGGCTTAGGAGGGCTAATTAGGCCCAATTTGGGAGAGAGAATGAGATAGAAAGTACACTTAAACTTAGAATCTGATCAAAAAAATTTGTGTGGAATTGTAATGGGATATATGGTATATAAAAAGTCTCAATTTTCCATGGTAATCTCTAAATTCTTCCAGATAAGGAGCTTTATCTATTTTTAGGCCTATAAGGATTTGAGAGGAAATTTAAGGTTTTGGTCCAAAACCAATTTTTTTCAGTGTTTTATGTCTTAAAATGTCTTGTTGTTATAGGTTTTTTATGCTATTAAAAGGACATATATGGTGGAAATTTTTATTCTTGAGGATAGACTCCACTTGTCCCTTTTACGCCCTATTGAAGATGAGCTTTCTAAGGAGTCAAAACACTAAACATTATATAATGATTCTAATAGACCTTGTAAAGGATAGTATACATCATCCACTCTAAAAATGAGGTAGGAAAAATTCAAGGATAAATTTTTAAGATTTGGAAAGGTTTTGAAAGGTCTTTAGTCTCCTAAATGCACCTTCTCTCCTTCCAATGCCTAGGCTTGTTGAAGGAGTCAAAATTGCACTTAAGAGCTTCTAACATCCCATGGATCATGGAAATTCCTCATGAATGTCCTATAATATTTTTTCAATTAATATTAAATTAGGACTTAAATTTTTATTTTCAAGGGGGAAGACCAATTCTTCAATAAAGATACATGACCTAGTACATAGGGAGTGTAACAAGGATTTAGGCACTCTCTAAGTGGTCAAGGCTTGACCAATCATAATGAATATGTATCCAAGACACCTAAAAATATAAAAATTTCTCTTCTACACCCCTTATGGATATGGATGTTTGAAGAAGGTTTACATAGTATTCCAAGGAGGGCAAAGACCAAGTTTGAAGACCCCTATTTTGGGGCTGATTTGTCTCCAAGCATTTTAATTTTCTATTTAAATTCATGTTCCTTAATTTTAATCATCACTCTTTGATTTTGGTTGTGATGAAAGGATGACAATTTTTTTACTCACCTTTTTAGAGAAATAAGAAGCTTTTATTCCTCCATTTTTAATTTTTTGGGTGAAGTGTATGTGTTTGCCATTGATATAGCATAATGAAGCATTGTTTTCCTATATTATTATCTTGTTTTTATAACTTTATGAAAGATTTTTTATTTTTTACAGGTCATTATAAGTGTCTAGATCAGATTTATTCCAAGCATTAGATGTGAATTCAATTCCTTTATATTCCTTCCCTGCAAAAACTAAGTTTTTCAAGTCTTTATTGTGAAACACTATTGTATAGGTCATTCTTGAGGTGTAGAGAATGTGTGTAAGCTTATCCCTTTCATAAGAGTGTTCATTTCAAGCATAATTGGTCATAAAATATTGGTGCATCACCTTCATTTCTTGTTTACCTTTCAATTCCATTACAAATAGTGTCATTTTCACCCTTTCCATTGCTAGAATAAGTAGATAGTATGTTTAAGAGTAATTTTTAGTGAAATCACCAAGGGAACCATCCCTATATATATATTCTCTCCCTTCCAAAGTCACCCACACTTAGGAGATATTCCATGTTCTCAGAGGAGTGATAAATAACACACTTTCTCTCAAGGGCACACTCCTTATTGATGATAATAACATCAATGGAACCAACCCTCTCTAGAGGTTATCTTTAGACATAGGCCACCCACAACCTTAAAGAGTTATCATTGTGTCAATTGAGTGAGGAGACCTGAAATACCTCCTCACATATTAAAACTTAAAGTGACAATAGTAATCATGTAGAGTGTCTGATATATGTGTGTAAAGTGAGGTTATATAAGTTTCTTCAATTGATTTTATGAAATTAGTATATATTTTTGACTTTTTTTAAAAACCTAGTATGTACCCAAGACCCTGCCATCCTTTTTGAGTAGGTGATTTTATGGGGTTAACAATTCCTAATGCACGTTTCCCTAATCCTTATCCTATGTATCCCATTTTTTGTAAATGTCTCAATCCAAAACCATATTAGGTCAAATTTGTGTCATTGTTTTGATAAGCAATTTAGTTACCAATTGTTTGAATATTCAACATTAAATCTTCAATATCCTTTTTAAGAGATTTTATATGTCATTAAATAATCATGTTATATGTAGTGTCATTAATGTCTTTGTTATCCATGAGGTGCCCCCTACCTTTTGGAAAAGTGGCAGCATGCACCTTCATAGATGAAAAGTAACTAACACCACCTTGAGTAGAGGTGGAAAAAATAGTAGCAGAATCCATAGGAAAATGGTTAGGATTTTTGGACTATTTAGGAATATTAAGCATAAAAAACCTTAGAATACTAATGAGTACAAGTGGAAGTGTAACCCATAGAATCAAGGGGAGAATAAATTAGTAAGAATTAGGTCTAAGAGGTTAAAATATGGAACCCTAAAATGATGAAACCCTTAGAAAAATACTAGGTTTTTGCATTATTTGACAAGTGTACGGGTTCACCAATATGTTTTAACCTAATTTGGATTAATGGGTAAGATTAATATAATTAATAAAAAACTTTGATATTTAATTTAGATATTAATATAAGACATTTAATAATACATCTAAATGTAAAATATTGAGATTGATTCTTCTTAATTGACAAGTGGCATGTGATAAATATATAAATTACTATAGAGATATAAATACTTAGTTTTTATAGTTGATTGTCTAGTTGTGATTATATTCTAGAAGTGACAATGAGGATAAAGTAGACTTATTTTTTGTTTAGTTTTAGAATTGATTCATTGCCTGTGTTAGGTCAATTTTGTAGATTTGGGTTAGTATCACCAATTGATACTAACCTACTAGTTGATACTAACCTATGTGTAATTAGGGCATAGTGATTATATGGTCATTTATGAATGTCTCTGATTTCTCTATTTTCATGATCCTAAATCTTGAGGATGTGCACATATCCATAAATTAGTATCCTTTACCTTAAAAACCTTGGTGTGTTTTTTAAGGATAAAAACTTAAAAAAATAGGGGAAGTGTAATTAGCTGAGTTGACCCCAATCACCTCATCTTATGATTGACCATTTCCTATGTATCCAATACTCTAGGGATGGAAATAAATCCATGTGTAATTCTCCCACCTAATGTGATTGTGTAATTTTATTCCTTTGTTGTATGTATGCATATAATGATTTGTATTTGATACTTAAATATGTTTGCTTTGACTTGGCTTTAAAGTGCTTTAGACTTTTCTTGAAAATAATCTTAGTGATAGGTTTCCAATTTAGGAAGAATAAGGTATATTTACTTAATATGTAATATTTTAAAGATGTATCACAAATAAGTGCCAAGTTCCTTTTGAATTAGAACTTGATTTATTTATATATAGATCCAACTGAATAATTTCTCACACCATTAACATGCTAGGATGGCCCTAAAGATGGGTTTGATTTTATAAAATATCTATTGTTAGGAGTAGGTCAATACCAACTAGATCAAGTTAGTATTGATTGAAGATACTAACTAAATTTGGTGGAACTAACTTATGTAAAGGTGAACTAGAGTAAGAGTCTATAGATGTATGTGAAGGATATTTAGCATGTTTAAAATAAACAATGAGGTTCTTATAGGTGTGTAACAATAAAACATAAGGGTTGACTAATACTATAACATGCAAGTGTGGGATAATGTAGATTATGACCTTAATTGAGTGCTCAAGTCATGTATGGTAAATGCATTTCAAACTTCTCATTGTCAAGCATTGCAGACTAGATTTTAGCACCTATACTAGGTAAGTCAAGGGACATGCTTTAATTATTTATATTTATACTTTTATACACACATAAATTTACTCTCATACACACATAAAAGTAGAGGCATTATTTATACACTTGATTTTTGTACAAAATCCTTTTCCATAGTGTTTTTTTCCTATTTTGTTATACTGGTACACTTGTATAATTAGTTGTTTCTAGGACTTATCCTACCCCACACTAGTTACTTTTTGCTCTTAATCCTTATAAATAAATTTTGAACTTCACTAAATCATTTTTCCTTAGCCTTGAGCCTCATTTTACACATTTATACATTGTTTCTCATGCTTTGTACCTCTAATTTCCTTGTGCTAAAATTGATAATCTCATTGTTTCCATATGTCATTATTTTGTGGGCCCTTTTGCGTCTAGTTGTATTCTTTGTGTCATAATTTTTTTCTTATTTTTGTTTTTTAGGGTCATCCTTATCACATATCATGTCCTAGATCATATTAATTATAACAATCCATCTCTCTTAACATCAAGTATCAAGTATTAAAGAGGTTTTCATGTCTTTAACAAAATGGTGATCCATAAGGATCTAGAAAATAATCAATTATTCATAAAATATACATAAGACCTAGTTTCAAGCGTCAACAAAGTGTAGACACAAATTTAATTGTTAAGTTTTTGATAGTGTTTATTCTTGTCATCCTTACCTTACTTGGCTTGTTTGTTATTTCATTAACACACAATATATAATAGAGCCTTCACTATCTTGTAAACACTAAAAATATCATGAAGTCATCCCTATTTACACAAAATACATCCATAATATACTTATAGGAACGTATATGACCTTTTCCAATAGTCTCTATCTTTATGAAACAAGACCACACTAGGTTGAACAGGGCCACATTGTGGCTTTGGTCACTAGTGTGATTGTGTCCCCTATGCTATAATCATTACATTTTTAAATTTATACATTAAAAATGGATTTTATACACATTTTAAAAGTTTTTTAGCATAAATATTATAAATATTCCCCTATAAAATCACATCAAGGCATTCACTTGTTACATCTTGCAATCACTTGGCAATTTTAATGCACATTGAGTAGAAGGGCATTATTTCTCATAATTATAATTAAGATACATTCTAAAAGTCATAAAAAAATTCTATTTTTTTAATGTCATGGAAATACATTTTCAATCATTTCAATAAATATTCTAGATATATTCATATAGCTTCACAATCATGGATCACACAATCATCCTAGGAGGGAGAACTACATCAACGTGAGGATCATTTGGACCATGTAAGCAATACTTAGATTATGCAAGGTTTCATAAGGATAACTTGAATATTAACCTTACTTGTTTCCCCTTTTTCATTTGATCTATATCTTGTTTATTGTGGAAGAATAAGAGTTTTTATTTTATAGGTCTTCCACATATCTATTCAACTCTTGCATATAATCAATAAACCATCATTTACATTCACATCAACCCATATTGAGAAATCAAGAACAAAGTAAATGAGGAAATGGATGAAATTAGTATACAAGGTCATAGTGTGGCCCTATTTTCCTTCTATATCCTTATTCCTACATAATTTATAATTTTTTTTTAAGACATGACACAATACATAGATCCTTTCAAGCAATTTCTAGTCACAGTCAACATGCACAGTCAGAATTAAATATTTTTTAGGGAGACTTGGATATTATTATGATCATTTAATATTTTTATAAAATTATAAATTTCATTAAACTTTATAAAATAATATATTATAATATCATTTCTATATATTATAACATTTCTATTTCAATAGTTTAATATCTATTAGTTTGATTCACTTCGACTAAAAATAGATTAAACAGATATTCAAGGGAGAATTTATAGTATTAGTGGAAAACCCTTCACTTTATATAGGTGATGATTACATAAATACCAAGGTAGTTACTTTAGACACCTAAATTGGTAGTAAATACTTGACAAAATCAATCTTGACATAACTTTGACATACATGACTTATGCATATACATTTGAATCTTGCACACCCTTTCTCTATTTATTTATTTACTTGGCCAACTATACTTTCTATTAATCATATTTATGATCTCTATATTATGTGCCAAAATTCTTTAAAACTTTAATATGAATGTCACCATACTCTAGATCATTGATTTTCCCTTTCTGGATAATGTAGGTAATAGATGGATGTTGGTGATTACTGAAAGTGTTTGGCTTCACCGATAACATCTATGGGGTTTAAACGGCTCATTTTAAAATTCAAATCTCTCCATTGGTTCGGTATAATCATGTTTATTATGTAGTTTATGGAGGGAAACATTAAAGAATCATATATAAATATAAATCAAGTCTAAGGCCATTCTGATCTAGGAGTATTTAACACTGATCTTAGAAAAGCTTGAGAAATCCAATAGCACACCTTTGAGACATTATCCAAATTTGGGGAACTCTCAAAGTATCATTATTAAGGTCAACTTTGAATTTTATCAAGTATACAAACCAAATAGTTTAGTGCATTGTAATAGAACATTATTGAGTACACATACACATAAGTGAGATAACTACATGTGATTTGATCCCTCTTAAGAGTATTAGAATGTATGTAATGTTCAATTAATTAGTTAAAAATGGTTGGGATTATTCGATCCATATTTTACCCTTCTTATTTCATGTCAATATTGTGTTGAAAATGGATCTAAGGTTTTAATGTAAAGGAAGACAAAGTTAAGATATGTGCACAAGACCGAGTTCAAGAAATCACCCATGAATAATCTAAATGGTTAGGTGCAATGATTTGTATTAGAATAGACTAGAAAAATAAATATGGATAGTTATAGTAAAAATAGATAGTACTATCGATGAGATGTGGGTGAGTTGGTAAAGTATCTTGGTTGTTTCAAGCACCACCTAGGTTTAAATCTCATATTGGTATCTAAGGTGGATGTGGTTTTTCATTAAGTATTCATGGGCTGATTATGGCTGATCATGGGTATTCTTGGACCATTAGTAGCTATTCATTGGTATTTTTGGGCTAGTTGTGGCTAATTATTGGTATTCTTGGGCTAGTTATGGTTATTAATGGTATTATCAAGATAATTATGTCTATTCATTGGTATTATCTTAGGGATTTGGGCCCTTATTTATGTCCTAGATCAGTTGGAGCTCTGATCAAAAGTGATTGGGATAGGGACCCCTCAACCTTGAGCATCGATCTCAAAGAAAATGGATAGTACTAGTTTATACAGGTGTTTTTGATTTTCTAACAATATTTTCATAGGTTTTGATAATGTATTTCTTGATTCAAGTAGTTATAGTAGTTAAAAAACCATTTCAGTAAATTATAACACAGGCAATGAGAAAATAAAAAGCATAATTTCAGCTAAGTGCCTTATCCCCCTATGTGTTTGGTCAGTTAAATATTTAGTAAGTGAAATTAATCTCTTTTAAGTAATTCATATTTGTGTAGTTTATGATATAACATATTCAATATGAATTTTAATAATTTTAGCCTATTTAGATCCACTAAATCCTAAATAAATTAAAATAGTTACATAATTTTTAGATCCTACATGAAATAGTTTCAAAACTACTATAATGGTTTCAAAAATAGTAACCAAATGAGAAATTTAAAAAATAAAAGTGAATTTTAAGATTTATGTATGGTTTAGTAACATTTATTGCATGAAATGACATCTGTATGCATGATAAGAAGGATAACATAGACAAAGAAAGGCATCAATAAACAAAGTAAGTGTTGAACTTTAGGTTATAAGAATTGAATAGAGGAAACAATGAGGAAATATTATGAGTAGGATTGTTGTATGATGTAATTATTATATATATTTTTAGTCACTAATAACATTTAATGATAAAATAATGTACTTGTGACCATCCTTTTATACATACTTATCTCATGCTTAATTCTACAATTCTAAACCGATATTCCTATACTTCTATGCAGATGATCATGATCCTTAAAAAAATTATGATACTTGATACTAATATTCCTCATCCAAAACAACCTAAGATCATCCCTTGATTGATTCACACTTCTAGCTTAGTTGTCTCTATTTATCAGACAAGGTCGCTTCTTCAAGACAATCTCACTCACTCATAGTGTCTAAAGCCATTGGTTTTGTCCTCCTACCAAATAGTGACTAATTTATCATATTCAAATTCACCTAATGGATCATCCCACACATTTTTCAAGTCTTATTTGTTGAATTTATAAAAATACCACTATATAAGTACATTTTCCATTCATTTATTCACTAGTTGGCAAGAAAATTATTTATTTCAACTTGTTTGATCAAAATTTGTCAAATAAGTGAATTAATTTCTTAGATAAGATAAATTATTGAATAAAATTAGAATGTTTCATATATTCAATAAATTACATAAACTAATTTGGAACTTCCTAAACCTAGAAATATGTTAAAAGTGGAAAGTACTAAGGAAATACAACTTAGCTTGAAAATTTGAATGTGGGACTATGTCTAAGATTGAAATTGACTAAGAAGTTATGTTAACTAACTACATATCTAAAATAGGTTTTTTTAGGATCTCTAAAAAATATCATTATATCAAGATAGGGGCATAGGGTGCTATTATCCTTAGGGAGAATTAGTGTCCTGTAGATGATAGTGTTCATATATTTTTGTGATAGGTTTACCTTTAACTATGTATTATTTTGAATATGCAATGGCCTTTGATTCATCATGAAAACCATTATGTATCATCTCCTTCACTTGTTTCCCTAGCTCAATAGATCAAGAAAATAAATACAATCATGGGGTAAAAAGGGGTTAGTGGTTGAATTTGTGTTTAACCTCAACACCTCCTATGTTGAGTGTTGCTTACATACCAATACTCCAAATAGTGATCAAACTCCTTGTAATTCTCCCATGCTTTAGTGGTGTGTGTGAAATATGGGTGAAAATTGTTAGAATATGATGAAATCCTAGTGTAATTAAGTGTTTCATTTGTGACTTATGATCTTATAAGTGTACTCAAATCTTAGCTCAAGGATATTAGGGTTGTATGTATTCATAATTAGGATAAATAAGGAATTTACTCTCAATATACAATTATAATTCTGGGGTTTTTCAATAAGGAAGCCTTTTATGTGAAAAATGGTTTGAAATGTGGTTTTATGGTAATATTTTTTGAATTCCTTTAGATGGGGATTGCTAAACTTGTGGGATGACCTGTTACATGAATTTAAAATCAATCAATTATTTGTTATTTTGTGTGAGGACAAGAGTAGTAAAACTAGACACTATTAATGACCACTATTATCCAAATGGTGTGTTTTTGTCCTAAGAGAAAAATTTGTTAATCTAGGATCATGGAAAAGTCTATGGATAGGATTTAACTATTTTACAATAGGACTAGGGACATTATGGGATCATTGGTTTATTTATAGGAATGGGTCATCCATTTGGAAAGTGAAGGAAAGTGGTCAAAAGGATGTGGAATATGGCATGAGATAGGTGTGTAAAAAGGTCGGTCACAAGTGCATTAATTTAGATTAAATTTTAATTTATGAGTCTATACAAATACTAGATTTATTCTAACTTCATTCTGAGAGGAAATCACTTATTATTCCTAATTCTAGGTCTACATGGCCCAAATAGCTCTGAGTTAAGCCTAAATACACCTCCTAGGCCAAAATTCATTATTGAAGCACATAATTACACCAATTTTTCACAAAGATATAAAATTACACTAGCATTTCACATACACAATCGTAACATGGGAGAAATACATGGATTTTTATCCATATTCAAAGTATTGGTATTTATCTAATTTCCAACACACAAGTTGTTGAGGTCAATCACAAGTTTAATCACTAACCTAGTTTCCCCCCACTTATGAAATTTGTCCCTCATTATATATTGAACTTATGTTCCCAAGTGAATAATAAAATATATGACTTCTTCAACAAATTGAGTAACCCTGATCTCACACATAGGACCTAAAAGTGAAGACACATTGATCTAAATTTACATAGAGGATAAAAACCCTATTAGATGTCAACACACCCTATAAATAATAGTGCAAGCCAATATTTTTTTAATAACATAACCTTATCACATATTCAAATGGATATATGTTCTCAATTCATAACACCTTCACATAGTCCCATAGTTAATCAATCAGTCTCTATTACAATCCATCAAACTCAAGCACTAGCTAGGTAATTTATCTTTAGTATTTTCCCATTTTAATATCTTTCTTTAAATATAAAGTTTCAAATTGGTCTTATGTGATTTATTTCATATCTTATACATTCTTATTTTACTCAATAATTTATCATAATTAGATTAACACTTGCTTAAATTATAAATTTTGATAAAACATTTTGGTGAACCCATCTATTGATTGAATATTACAAACCCTAACCATCTATGTTTCTAGGGTTTATTTTCTTTTTTTTTAAAATTTATAATTATTGTATTATGGTTTTTATATTTTTTAAATTAATTTCTAATAACATTCTTCCAAGTTTTTATTTCATATTTTAGGCAATCTAAGAAATTTGTTTCTACCTTTCTTAGAAGAAGTGTTATACTAAGTGGTACTCAAGTTGAGAAATATATTTTTTAGTTGATAACACCATAATGGTAGAATAAATTAATATATTTGATGACATGAATAAAATAAAATTAAAATCACTTATTTCAAAGAATCTAAATATGCAAGATGTATTTTTAAAAATTAATAGATAAAAACTCAAGAAAGCATGTGAAGGCCAATCCTCTGAAACTTCTACTGATATAGGTTCCTTAACTTTATTTGTATCATTTGATACATATTTAATACCAACATATACTATGGAGGCAACCCAAGGTTTTTATAATATCAATATGCTAGTTACTACTCAGTCTTTTGTGACACCACCTTTGGTTAGCACACATTGTATTCCTGATGTATAATCCCTTATGAAAATGGTTTTAACTTTGAAAACTAAGGTATTGTAAATGAAATAAAGTGTTTGAAAACCTAATCAGGTACTTGATTCATAGACTTTACTACATACATCATTGGATTTTCATATTTTAGCATATCCTTTACCTTTTGATTTTGTAGCACCTAAACTTACATTGTATGATGAAAAATGTGACCTCGAACAACACTTGAGAGCATTTCATGCAACATGTTTGGACTATGCATCCAATGATACGTTGTTGACCAATTTATTTCCCAAAATTTTAAAAGAGTATGATCTAAGATGTTTTTATTATTTACCACATCAGTTAGTGTATATGTTTAATCCTTTGGTAGATTTGTTCTGTACATATTTCTTAATCAATAAAAGTGAAAATATTTCATATGCTTAGATTCCTTAGCTAAAATAAGAATTCAATGTGCCTATCATATAATATGTCTTATAGTTCAAGACCATGTTATCTAGGATGATGAACCCTATGATAGATAAGTAAATGTGAGACATATTCAAAAAAAAATGATTTCACCTCTACATGAATCTATTATGTGTAATAATTTTCTATCAATCATGGAATTATATCACACAATTAAGGAAAGAGATTTCAAGTTATTGGGAATGAATAAGCTAAAATATGCAACCATCCTAGTTTATACTTCTCATATAAATAATCATATTGATCCACCATACAAGGTGATACTAACTAAAAATAAGAGTGATCAAAATTAAACAATGAATGTAGCTTTAGATCCTTCTCCATTACTTTGTATTATCAAATCCTCTAAGGAGATAATTTACCAACCTTCAAGAATATCCCTACAAAGTGATACACAATTTATTTAAATGCAACCTCATATAAATCCATCCATTAAATAGGTTGATGTGAGTAAGCCTCTTCCAAAAAGATTTTTTCAGAATGATTTTTGTGATTTTAGTGGAACACCAAAGAATACTACTAACAAATGAATCAGTTTAAGACATAAGATATAAAATTTAATAAATGATAACATCATTTATGTGGGTACATCTACAACCAATACAAAGACACAACCAAGTGAGAGTAGAATAATGAAGATATTTAGTGATTATTTTCTAAATCATATAGCTAAATAAATAATTGATAAAAAAAGAATTGTATTACACATACAATGCATACCCTTCACCATTTCTTATCATCCTCATACAGGTGCCCAACATCCTTTGAATGGTATCATTGGTACATATCATGTTTCAATGCCATCTAGACCACTCATCACATTCACAAAGATGATATAATTGATGATGATTTTGATTTACACTCTTTATTCATTTGAGCTTAAAATGATCATCAACCTATACAGAGTTTCATGGTTGATAATGGTTCAAGTGTGAATAGTTAACTATCACACTTCTCTCTCATCTTAGATACATCTATAAGGATATAATTCACTTAATAACAGTAATAAAATAATTTAATGGTCATGTTCAGAGTTTTATTAGAGAGATCACATTAACACTATAAGTTAGTCCAACACACATGGCCATTAAGTTTATAGTAGTACCTAGTGTAAAAGTCTTTGATATGTTATTTGGATGTCCTTGGATTCAACATCTTTGTGTAGTACCTTTTATTATTCATAAATGTTTAAAATATATTTTTGAAAATGAGGTTATCAAATTTCATGATATTCCATATGAATACCTCTCTAACCTAAGGTTATTATTCTGACATAGAAGGTTTTAGTTGAACAACCTAAAAAGGTTTAACCTACAAAGAGAATTTTGAAATAAGTGGTAAACTTGACAAAGAGGCCTATTCTTAGAAATCCATTTAATCAGTGATTTATCATAGATTATAGAGAGCCACTCTCCACTCCAACACATCTTATATTAGTATTAAAAATCATTAAGAGTGTTCTATAAATAAAACCAGCACATAGTTTATACACTCCATAATGGGTTCTGAAGAGTACTAGAGTTCACAATGTTAAATACATGACCTATTTATTCCTACTTGAGATCAATTCCTTCATAATGGAATGATACTTTTCATTCATAAGAGGTCATCCTTCCTAAGTTAGATACATGACCTATTGATTTTGAATCTCTTTTGGAGGTCATTTTTAGAGTGCTCCTTTCTTTTTTTAGTTATATATATATTTAAAAATATAATTTTTTTTTAAATTTATAAAACTATAAAAAGTAAGACCTGTGCATCATATGTGTAATTCATTTACATCAGTTAACATGTGTTTTAGTATATGTAGTAATTTTTTTATATCCAATTTATATCAAAGGTGATTCATAAGTGTAATTGAATGAGTTACAAAACATAAAGGTTATCACTTTTAGATGTAGTTGTAGGTGTGATATTATCTCAAACCCATAAAATTTATATTTTAAAAACCATTATGTTCCAGACAGTAACACTCTATGCTCTTATCTGATTCTAGTGGACTTGTCTTAGTGAACACAAGATCTAATTTCTCATATACAAACTAGTCATAAGCCTTTTATAACTTTTATACATCATAACAAGTTCATTCAGGGCATCTTTTACTCAAGTTGTATCACTCTATGACTATACCTTTTATTCATATTACAAGTATAGTACATATCACAAAGTATTTCCATATTTGTTCAATTAATTTCACATTTCTATCAAACAAGATATTGTAAACTCATAAGTAAGATGTAGTTAGTTTCTTGTTAGTTATGAAATCAAAATCAAATGCATAAAAATCTAAAACCCAAGTGCATGTTGTAAGATTGGGAAAAGATAAGGAAGAGATAAACAAGCACAAATAAGTCAAAAAATATAATTTACCTTCCTTTTGAATCTCTCTATCTTTCCAGCATACAAGTTTATTTGGCCCATATATGGATCTTGGAGTCTTAATCAATGTCATGATATCATTCCTACTGCATTTCCATTTGTGTTGTGTGTTTTTATTGAGCAATGAAGGAATGGGTGATGTTTTTGTCAAATGTTGGTAGATTAATTTTGCATAAAAAAAAATGATATGAGTAGAAGGTGACCCATCTATTTATAACTTTTCCAAAATGATTTCAACCTTTCAATGATAATCTAGATGTGTGGTTAAGGTATAGTCCAATTTTGATGGTGAATGTAATTAATATTTGGGATAGATTTTTATTGACATGCATGAGATAGAGGCAACATGACATGCACAAGATAATTATAATAGGCACAAAACAAACCCATTTATACATTTGTGCACCTAATAAAATACTACCATCAAGGTAAATGTGATCTTGAAATGATAGTAAAAATCTAGTATAATTGACAACCTGACATTGGTAGACCTATCAGATTCATTATGATATAAGAAGAGTAAGTGGTAGATGTTGATATTGATGTCTAATTTTGACAAATATTTTGTAAGTAATGAAGGATGGTTAGGTACTTGACCTTGAATAAGGCACTAACTTTCAAATATGGGAATGGGAGGGAAAGACATTAAATATTGGTTGGTGGTAGCTGAGCATTAACATGCAAGGCTGTTTGGATATCTATAAAAGGTAGAGACCTAAGCATAGAAAAGTGGTTGATGGCATGCAACCCAAAAATAAATAGTATTGAAGGCATAAGGCCCATATAAGGGGATTAAGAAGTGATAATGAGGTTATACAAAGTTCCTAGAGGGTAGATAGGTTATGATTGATTCTAATTCTTTTGAGCATGTTTTAATCCATGTAATCTTGAGATGATGAGTAATGGAATGATATTATATCCTTATTATAATTGTATAATATTATTATATTTTGACCCATTGGTAGGATAGTGTACTGATAATGTATTATGTGTTTATGCTATGTTTATATAAGTGCATTAATTCTACCATGTTATATTAAGTAAATATAGTGCACACTCTAAATTATCGATGCACCACCTAACGATGTGTGAAATAGTGTAGACATCACCATTGTATGTAACTATACCAAAACTATCATAGATCCTTTGTATTTATATGCCTTAGGTGAGCATGCAAGGATATCCCCTTGTGTGATATGTTAGAATGGGAGCTCTCTTGACAAGGTGTTGAACTAGACCTATAACAAGTTTGCATTGTTTGATCATGGGTTGCATTTCTGATATTTGTTTGCATTTATGTTGATATTTCCCAAATTTTGATAACTTGGTTTATGATTCCATGATGATAATATTTGTTGAATTTTTGAATTTGCATAATTAAGAATTTATCCAATTCCCATGGATTTTTTGTTTATCCATTTGATTTATTTTGATTATCTAATTAATCTTGATTACCTTTTGTGTGATTTATGCAATATTTAAATTTGAGAAATTATTCCACTTAATTAGTCAAGAACGTCACTTGCAAAGTAAAAATTTGACTCAAGAATAATTAAGTGTGGTTGATGATTGGATACAGTGTATTACCCTAATCAAGGACACCCCAAAGTGTTTTAGAATATACAGATCAAGTGTGCAAACAAATTTGAATGTTTTAGTGATTTCTAACTTGATTTGTGCATTATTACATAAATTTGTTTTGATTTATAATTTTGACATGGAAATATTGAAAGTGGAGTGTTTACATTTTTCCCCTATTTGAATGGGCATTGTGAGACATAGACAAAGAAACAAATGTTCAAAGAATGATAAAGTTGTTAAGATAATTTTATAATGATGTGTTCATGTTTTATTTATTCTTGTTAAATTTAGTGAAAATGTGTTCATAATGATGCCCTAAATGATGTTTGGAATGCCTAGGATGCCCCCTTAATGGATTTGTTGAAAAGTATGTTTGATAGATAGACCATCAAAAGGAATAAAATGGCATGCTCCATGGAAAAAGAGGCTAATAAATGAACAAAATAAAAGAAAATGAGATGAAAAATAGATAAAGGATCCATAAATAGGCCTCCAAGGAAGAAGAATGATGAAATGGGAGGGTGGCGGTAAAAATTCAAATTTGGAACTATAAATTGACCTATGGGAGGTGAAAATGGGTCATTTTCACTCTTCCCTCTATAAATTCTCTAATCTATATTTGCATGTGAGATATTCGAGTGAAATGGCATGCATCCTTTAGCACAAACACCTTGATAAGTGGATTTGTGAGTAAAAATTACCATTAGGGAGTGATTAGATTGTAAGTACCTTTGTTTTTTGAAATTTTTTGCATGTCATTTAATGCTATTTAAAAGTAGACATTTTCAAAACACCTTAAAATGGTGGTATCATGTACACAAATGGTGGTATAGCCAATAAAATGATGGTATCACCAATAAAATGGTGATATCAGGGCCAAATCAATGATATCACCAAAATAAGTGGGAAACACTAAAATAGTGAAGACGTTAATTTGGGTGGAATTTACTAAATGATAGGAAAGAGAGGAAAATGGTGATAATGCCCTGTGAAACAAAAATCACCTTGTGAAATTATAAGAACACAAAAATGGCCAAATATCTAAGAAAATGGTGATAACATTTTGTGAAATGATGATTCACCCTAGGAAACAGTGAGAATGCCCTACTAAATGGTGATATCATCAAAGTTAGCAAAATCACCCAAGTGTCAAATAGACTAAATTAGAAGAAGTTTCTATCTAATGTGAATGTGGAATCTTTATGTCTTATGGAATTAGAATGATGTATTGGACGTTGAGGTACTAATCTTGATGAGATTGTTATCAATATTTAGATAAATAAAGTTGTAGTGTGTTGACATTATTTTTAATGGTAGGTGTGATTTACAGTGTTCATATCTCACAAGTGGTGATTGCATATTTTATGGTCATCAAGACTATGGACTGAGAAGACTTTGGATTTCCTATAGATAGTTAGACTTTGACATGTTGCACAAAGATCAGTGATGCAATAATATAGGTCCTACCTATTAGTACTAGTCAATTGTTAGAACTCATAGACTAGTACCTTTCATTTTCCTACAAGAGATACCATAATTACATTAGATAATGTTTGGTAGATACTCTACAATTTTATTCATGTACTTGTGATACACTAGATGCAATAGGGACAAATAGTAGTGTTAGAAGACCTTATTGTTGTTACTTACATCATCATGGAGGTTGGAGTAGTTTATATAGATGCACTAAAGGACCTAACGTTCCCCATAGATGGAGATTTAGTAGTGGCACAACCATTGATTGATAAGGATATTATGATTTTGATGGACATTATCAATAGTATATTATTTCATGACAAGAGAGGCCAATATTTTCACATAGGCCTAGTGAAAGCGATTAGAGATATGATTGATTAAACTACATGCTTTTCCTGGAGCCTAGTAGTATTATCCCAGTTGTACAAATATTTTCACATGGTGTCCTATAATTTGGGTAGGATCATTAGGCCCAACACATCACTATTGAGTGACCAATGGGGTAGCGATAATAATGGACTATAAAGAATCCATTGATGTATGATTAGTATTTTATAGGAGGGGTCAACAAGGGCACAAAGGGGATGTGTATTACTACCACAGAGCAATTAACAAGATGGTTAATGGAGATTTTATTTGAGGCCCATATATGTACATTCAATTCATATAGTGAGAAGATGGCCACAAGACATGATATATGATAAATCCTTGTTAAATCATAAGTATCATGATTTTATAGTAGATCAATACATACCTAATCATGTTTAGAGGTAATTTGGGTGCCATAAAGATGTACCTAATGGGCCTCATTAATTTTTGCATGCGATGCTAGATATTAGAAAGTGGGGTTTCCCATTTTGAGGGCTATGATAGTTAGGAGATTTTTTACCTTCATCTAGTGGTATGGGTTTATGAGGGAGGGGTATATTAATTATGGGTTATAAGTACATATGTATCCTAGTTGATGTAGTTTAGACTAGTGAGACTAACTATAACTAGACCTCTAGGGGATCAGTAGCCTAGGCAACATTAGTAGAGATGGGATGGGCTAGTTTCTAGATAGGTACATGGATAAGGGATAGTTCATGAGACCCTATAGATACATGCACCACCATAATAGGTAGTATATATACATTTACAATAGGATACACCCATGATAATTAACTCATGCTTAAATATGACTATAAATAATATCAATAGTAGTGGTAGTAGTATCATCGATGATGAGGAGTCCTCAGATCATGACATTGAGGTGGGAGAGGGTCTTGACCCTAATGGAGAGGAAGGATGTATATAGATACAAGATACTCATGTGACCCTTGATATTAAAAGAGATTTAAGGTAGGATAGGGGGTAGATTGTAGGTTAGATAGGGCCATCTCAATGAAGAAAATTAGAGGCTGACCATGCAACTATATATAAATTAGAGAGGGAGATAATGTCAGGATGATAGAGATATTGAGGCTAGAGGAGGGGGTGTTGGGACTGTAGACATAGTTTTTAGGTGCCAAGGGTGAGGCCACTAGACTACAGGGTCTCATCATAGATAGATACAAATATTGACACATTAAGGGGTAGGTTTCCTGGATGATATCTATTTATATCCATTTGACCATGAGGAATCAAAGCTAGTGACAACTATTAGTGATTGAGGTAGGCTTGGGTAGATGTACAGAGGCTTCATAAGAGTGATATGAAGTGAGATAGATAGTACACAATAAGGTCTAGGTAGGGCTCTAAAAAATGTGGTGTAAGCCAAGGATGATGTGATAGGGATCAATGATGAGACTAGACATTATTATAACTTTAATGAGTTGCATTACTAGTAGGGATCATGGCATTGAACTTCCATGAGAATACTCAAATCTAGAGATCGAGTTGTACATCTAGGTCATGTCACACCTTGGAATCAAATATATCATTAGCATAACCTCCTCTATAGCTAAGAGTGATGGGTACACCATAATAGATGCTACCACCTTTCATAGGACAAAGTTTTAAATAGAATAACCCTTAGAGGAGTCCTAAATATGACCAGATTCAGTGCCAATTTTTTATTGTAGCTTTATATTTTGTATTATGCAATATATTTATATCTCAATGTAAAACCATTATTTTGAGATGCACACAACTATTCATTTTGATCTCATGATGTCTATATACTTTAATATTACCTTGATATATACTTGATATAACTTTGAATTTCATTGATGTTGGCTCATGATGTAGATTATACCTTTGATATCAATGTGGATGTATATGTGTTTGCCATGATTTTGGTGTTTTATTTTCCATGATGATGTTTCACTTGATCTAGATATCAAATGTGATTGAATTTGATGAATATTTTAATATGATAATTGGTAGTGTGTATCATGATTAGCATATATGTATCCACATTGTTTAGTTTTTTTAACTATGGAAAATGTGGTGATGTTCTAATTTTTGCATATGAGCACATTTTAGACTTATTGAAAGGGGATGCTTTCTCTTTATGTGACATTGTATATAAGTATCAATCAACTAATTTTTAATTTTAAACATGATAATATGCATCATAATTATAAAAGGAATCATAATAACATTATTTCCACTTGTGTAAGGACTAGTTCAGATATAAATGCTAATAACTTGAGATGAAGATATGAAAAAGCAATACCTATGTGTAAATTATAATGTACTAAACAAAGACAAACCAACAAAGAGTTTAGATACAAATTATAACAGCTTGATATAAAGATATAAAAATGAATACCTAATTGTAAAACATAAAACTAAATCAAAACAAACAACATAATGAAACAAACATATAATAAAATCGAACAACCCAGTCACACATAAGACTTAATAAGAAAATAAGTAACCATCATTTTGCATGTGTTAATAACACATTACTCTTGTGTTTTTACCATAAGTTTATAGAAAATTAGATAGTATAATGTGACAAACTAGACTTGATGGGAATGGAATAATAAATAAGAAGTGGTCGAGTTGACCCCAGATTCCCCATGCAAATGGATGTTGCCTACATAGTCTGTTTGGAACTCAAGCTTATGTAGTTATCCCATAAATGGGAGTGAATAAAAGTGATGACCAAGATTATAATGAAACTATTATAGAAGCAAGATATGAAAATGACTTGTAAAATGGTGAGATCATAATTTAATTAGCTCACAAAATGGTAAGAGTGTAATGTAATTGGCTCACAAAATTGTGAGAGCATAATATAAATGGCTCACAAAATAATGAGAGTGTAATGCAATTGGCTCACAAAATAATGAGAGCATAATGTAATTAGATAGAAAAATGTTAAAGGAATAATGTAATTGGGTCATAAAATGGTAAGAGCATAATGTAATTGGCTTGTAAAACTATGAGATAAATAGGGGAAAGATGAAAATTAGAATGATAGTGGTCGAGTTGACTTGAAATACCCCATATATCCAAGTGCTACGTACATAGTCCATGTAGACCTCAATCTAATGTATTTCTCCCATAAATGGGAGTGAAGAAAATTGAATGACAATGTTGATTAAAATAGTCATGTTGGAAAGAAAGATATCCATTAGAGACATAGACAAACACCTAGGGTAATGGGATGATCATAATTTGATATAATGATTAGATTTGATTGAATTGAATTTGATGGAGAAGTCATAGTTTAGATAATATTTTTTTCACCTATGAGATATGAAATAAAAAATGGGGTATATCCACATGAAAACAAAATAGTGCCACTTAGAATAGAACTGATATGGAAACCCATTGTCAGAAAAGATGATAAACTATGTAAATATTTTATGGCTTTATATCTCTTTTTGGGATTTTTCTAATTTTTTAATTTTTAGGATTTGTGGGTTTTTAATGTTTTGATTTTTTTGGAATAATATATGTGCATGATTATTTCTCAAGTATAATGTATATGGAAATATGAAAAAACATACCAATAACTATCTATCAAAGGGGGAGGCAACCTTGGGTATGGGTTCAACAACAAATTAGGACGTGAAAGGACTACCATTTAACAAAAAAATAGGAGTGCCAAGGAAGTGATATAGAATGGGTATAAAGACAATAAAATAGCTAAATGAGTTTTTTATAAGAATACCAAGTAGGGAAACCATGACATATCATTTTACTATTCTAAAATACTAAATGTAAAGATGTGCCAATGATGACCAAATCTAAATTATTTGCTAAACTATCTTATGAATCCACATGTAGTACTTGTAGGTTGTAGTTAAGATCAAAATTATAATAGGATATGATAGAAAGATAAGGATGGACTAAATAAGGGAAAATGAAGAGAAGGAAAATATGAACTAATGTGAATGAAATGCCCCCAAGCAAGGGCTCTCATAGACAATGTTCAAAAAAATTAAGTATTAAATCACTTGAGATGAATAATGTTCATGGGCTCATCTAGTTCATACCTATTTTGTGTAGCCAAATTATATGAAATATGACCATAGTTTTCTATGATAATGAAATGACTTAACCAATTTTTCTTGAATTTTCCTTTCTTCTCACGGTCTGCATTGGTGTTTTTTTATTTTATTTCAATACAAGATCACCCACTTCAAAGTTTTTGGGAATGATGTGTTTATTATAACTATAACATATCCAATTATGATATACTTTAAGATGACTTAAGGTGGTTAGTAATTTCTCATCTAAGAGTTATAGATCTTATAACTTCGGTACTCTTACTCATCATCAATGCCACCCTGTAATGAAATACACAAAGAGGGCAGGGTGATCTCAATAGGAAGAATAGATTCTTAGACAAATACTAATAAATATAGTGTTTCCCCTGTATGCATATAGATATTGGTATAGTAAACCCACAAGGCAATAATAATTTAAATTTCTAATCATGACTAGCATTATTGACATTCTTTTTAAAAACCTTTAATTTAGTCTTATTAGACACCTCAGCTTGGTCATTAACCTGAGGGTAATAGGGATTTGACCATATATGTTTGAATGACTTAAAATTATCATATACAATGGTAAAGGGAATGCCATAGTAGTATATGAGATGATTTAGAATGAATTTGGAGATCTTCTTATCAGTCACATAGTGATAAGAATTATTTCTACCCACTTAGTGAAGTACTCAATGACAATTAGGATATGTTTTTGGTCATCATAAAAAGTGGGGTTTATCATACATATGATAATGATCCCCCATGTATAAAATGGCCAATGAGAAGTGATAGGTTGAAGTGATTGTGAAGGAGTATGAATTAAATCACCATGCTTTTGACAAGTAAGGAATTTATTTAAGAGATGCATCTGATTCCATTATGGGCCAATAATATCCTATCTAATGTTTTTTGACAAGGACCATTCCACTTATATGGGACCCAAAAATCCCTCTGTGCATGTCTTTAAGTGATAACTCATATTCACTTGAGGTTAAACAATGAAGAAACATCCCATCATAGCTTCTATGATAGAGCATACTACCAAGTAAAGTGTAATAAGATTATGGTCTTAGAGGTAGGTGATATTATTTGAAATTATAAAAGCATCATGTCTATAACTCAATCCTATCTCAGAGAAGATAGAACATATCTACACTTCTGATTGGGAATACATTTGTTAAGTGGGAGCATGACCAAGATGGGTATCCACTAGACCCAATTAGGGAATCACTTATCACAATACACTATGATAATGAGGGTTCTAAAGCCTTCAGACTAACACAATCATGAAATAACCCTAAGGGTGTCCTAGGTTTAATATGTCACTTATGTCTAATAAAAAAGAAATCAAATCTAATATAGTGCTCACCAAAGTTTATGGCATAATATGAGGGGTTAGTAAAGAAATGAAAACATGTATAGGAGAATATTAATTAAGATAAGTATGAGTAAGACCCTAATACATGGAATATTAAGAGTAATATTATTTGAGCCAATACTTATGCTACTTTTATATACTAAAAAGAGGAAAACAAAGTTATAATATACTTACCTAAATGTGAACCCATCGAGACTCAATATCTTCCTTAGCCAAAGGGGATTCACAAGAGTTTGTTGTGGTTTGTAAGGATAACTAAGAAAGGCCAAAGCATTCAAGACTTATCCACAAGACTACATTTTCTAAGTAAAAACCTTAAGCTAAGCCTCCTCAAGTAAAATGGTGGAAGAGTATATTATAAAGAAGTGTGATCGAATAATAACTCTTTATTGCATATTAAAATAATGATGAAATGATGTTGTATTTATAGGTAGATCTCACCCTAAATCCTTTTGAGTATGTTGGTATATGGGGTTGACCCACATGACCCTATATGTTTTTGGTCAATTATTCACTAGGTCCTGAGCTAGGTCAGCCAAAGGGCTAATACAAATCTCAAGTGAAATCTCCCAAAATAGTATAGGGTTGACCTAGTCAACCCTATATAGTAATAAAAGGTTGAAAACTATACAGGGTTGACCTAGTTGATGTAGTACACCTAACTATTAAAAGGGGATTAAGGTAAGGGAAAGAGGGATGAAAAGAGGAAAAATATTGGAAGATTATGAAAGGGAGGAGTAATAGATTAGGGAATGGTTTTAAGAGCTAGTTGGATTGGTAATAATGTGGAAATAAGAGATAATAATCATATGAAGCTCTAAAGGTCTGCCCAACCCTTTCTCAGTGCACCCTTTAGGTAAAAATATTATGTGTATACATATGCCCCACTCAAAGCTCATCACATGTCACTAAGGTACAATAGGGGATGATGCTTTGAGATAGAACATAAGAATATATAATGCTAAGGCTAAAAAAAGCTATAGTATTTTAAAGCTTAAAATAATTGAAAGTAAATGATTAAAAGGGACATAACTAAAAAGTAAATATGATGCATACCTTGACTTACCTTTATCATTGGATGGTTTTCTATTATGTTGTTAGTTTTGATTGTGTAGGGTATAGAGTCTGCTTTTGAAAAACCAAAAAATATAAAACTAAAGATAAAAAACAAATAAATGTAGGGAAGCCAAGATAACTGGTGCTATGAGGATAGGATGTACTTGGGAATTTGGCAAGCTGAGGTGACAAAAGCTATGTTAGACCAAATGACCAAGTCAAAATCAAGATTAAATCATGTAACCAAAAAGCCAAGGCTACTAAAGATCAAAAAACTCAAACAAGTAAACCTTAAGTAATAAAGGCAAACTCACTAAGTCAAACCAAGGATACATCTCAAAAATGATGGTAATCAAAGATCAAAAGTAAAAGTAGAAATAAAATGGTAAAACAACATTGATGAGTGAGTAGTGACAATCCTTATCTCACTCAATAATGGAAAAAGGTAAATAAAAAGGGAAAACATGATTTTTGAGTGAGAAGTAACAAGCCAACCTCACTAAACAATGGAAAAAGGGTCTAAACTTAGGTGTCCATAAAAAAAAGATAGTATGACAAAGGAAAGTAAGACAATTCTAGAAATGCAAAATCATGGTGAAAAATAAATAAGTAATCCATAGTTACTTAAGCATATTGTTTCACTCTAAGGATAGACAAAACTAAAATAAAGTAGTGCTAGCATGTTTTTAAGAGATGAAGAAGAAGGAATTAAATAAGAAGGGGAAATAGATTTAGAATCGCAATTTATTTGTCAAGGGGGGAAATGAAATGGGTGGAGGGGAGAATGAAGTAAAAACCAAGGTATATAAAATCTTTATCAAAATCAAGACACTCAAATTAGGTTTGTCAAAACAAGAGGGATTTTGACCTTAAGGACTCTAAAAAAATTATCTTAGCCACACAAGTCTTAGGCCATTACATTAAGTATATAGATAATCCCATGAAGGCTATATGCATGAAAAGTAAAATGGACCTAAATTTCCACAATGTATTCCATATTCTTCAAGACCCCTTATAGAGTCATCGATCTACTTCAAAGATTAGGTACTTTCATGAGAGAGTAGGTAGTACCATAGAGTTTTTTGAATTCCCCTATTCCAATCTACTGGCCTATCATACCCCAATGGACCTTAGCTTTATGTGAGGCTAATTTTGGAGTTTGAGATTCAATTAGAGATATGAGATGTGCTTGCAATCATGTCTTTTAGTGTGATATTGACTTTTGAGATTTGTATGTTGCCTTTTGTATATCATTGTATATTGATTTAAATGATTTAGATTTTAACTTTTTTTTATGGCTTTTTCTATTCCTCCTCCATATAGATTTGGAAAACCAAACATGGGTGCTAAAGATGAATTTCATTTGAATACTTGGGACTTTGTTTCTAATAAAGAGAAAATTCAAAGAGCATGGGGTCTAAAAATCTCATAAATATAGGTAAAATAAAAGTGCTATCTTGACTTCGACCTTGTTTTATCCAATGTGGAGTGAAAGGAAAACAAAATCAAGAGGAGTGAAACATGGAACAATTTGAATTACTTCAAATCAAAAAAACTATGACAAAGGATAAAAAAGGATACAAATTCCTTATCATAATAATGAGGGAAATGGAGGAAAACATGCTAACATAGATTGTTTAGCAAATTCCATCTATCAAAAGAAGCAAAAGATAAAGTTTAGAACAAAGATCAAGAATGTGTAACCATTGTAAAATGTATTCTAGAAAAATAATGAAATGATGGTAATTTTATGTGGAGGGCCAAGTCCTATCCAAGGTCTTATATTTCAACTTCATAAAAGAGAAACCCACGAGGGTGCCAAAAATTATGTATGTGAAAACAAATGAGGTATACAAAAGATGGTATTTTATGAGGAGTGTCGGATCCTATCCATGATCTTACAAAGAAACTCACAAAAGAGAAACCCAAGGGGTGCCAAAAAATAATGTAAAAAGAGTAAAGATAAATAAGACTATGATACACCAAGAAACTAAAAGACCAAAAAGGGAGGACTAAAAGTTTTTTAAAAAAGAGAGATATTTTGCAAAGGGAGAGACCCATGTAACTAACCTGTAAATTTTTTTAGATAGATATAGATAGAAAGCATGAAAATAAGGAAATGTTTAGGCAAAGTACTTTTTAAGGAATTGTGTGTTGGTGGGTTCTTTGAAAATATAGCTTTCATTAGTTTGAAGGTGGTATGTACTTGGACCAAGAATATCTTTAACTAAATAAGGGACCATCACTTTTGGGCATATTTACCTTATTTATCATGGATGTAGTCTAATTTAAGGATAAAATCACCAACATTAAATGTGAAAACTTTAACATGTTTGTTATATTTCTTGGTAATGTGTGCCTTATATTGGCAGTTATGTTGTAAGGAAAAAAGAAGACATTCATCAAGGACATCAAGGGCATAAAGTCAAGCTTCACATAATTATTCATTAGGAATGATACCATGAAGAGATATATGAAGAGATAAGAATTGAATTAGAACCATAGACTAGAGAGAATGGTGTTACCCCAGTGGTAGTACGTATACCAGTCTGATAAGCCCAAATAATAGGGTAGAGATGAAGATTCTAATATGTGTGGGTTTCATGAATTTTATTTTGGAGAAATTTGTTGAGAATTTTTTTAGTGGCCTCAACTTGACCATTGCATTACAGATGATAAGGCATAGAAAATTTGTGATTGATCTTAAATTTAGTACAAATTTGTTTAACATGTTTGTTTTTGAAGTTACCACCATTATTGTAAATGATGTTATAGGGAACACCAAAATGGAAAATGATTTGATTAAGAATAAATTTTGAAATGATAGGACTGGTGATGTTAACAAGGGGTATGGCTTCTACCCAATTGGTAAAATATTCAGTAGCGATGATGATAAAAACATGCCCATATTGGGAACAAGGTAATTTTTCAATAAGATCGAATCTCCATGTGGAAAATGGCTAATAAGATTTTATAGTTTTAAGTTTGGTTGGAGGTAAATTAATTAAATCATTATGAAGTTGGTAAGGACAACATTTTTTAGCATATTCGATTGCATCCTTTTCAAGAGTAGGTGAAAAATAACCCATATGTAGGCATTTATGGGCTATAGCATGTCTACTATAGTGTCCACCAAAAATTCCCCCATGTATTTATTCAATAAGAGGAGGAACCTCATCTTGTAGGATATAATGGAACAAGGTACCTTCAACATTACAATAATAAAGGAGTTATGTCAAAACAAAAAAAAACCTTAAAATCTTATTTATGAATGCATGTATTTTCATGAGAATATAAGTTAGGAGGATAAGTTTGATGTTCCAAGAATTGAATAATGTATTTATACCATGGACTTTGTCAAATAGTAATAGCCTTGATGTGGAAGATAAGATAATCTGGTGGTTGAGTTGAAGATGGATATTTTCTTATTTGTAAAAGAAAAGTAAGGTCAGAAGGAACTTGGTGTGGATGAAAGAGAGAGGTGAAAGAGGCAAGAGAATCAATAATGGAATTTTGATCTCTAGGGATAGGTTCAATAGTGAAAGAAATAAAATAATTAGCAAGAGTGGTTACAATTTGATGATAGGTAATGCAATTTTCACTTTTACATTGATATTCACTGTTAACTTGGTGGCAAATAATCTGAGAATCACCTAAAGCATATAGGTATTTAATGTTTAAATCAAGATAAAATCATATGCCTAAGATGAGGGCTTCGTATCCAATGATATTATTAGTAACATCAAAGGTGAAACAAAAAGCTAAAGGTATGATCTTGCCAAGATAACTTGTGAGAATGCAACCTTCCCCAACTCCTTGAAAGCATTTTACACCATCAAAGTGAAGGGTTCAAGTATCCTCATGCAATTCAACATTGATTTTAGGAATATCCTTGATATCTATTTCTGATTTAGTAGTATCAGAGGGAATAAAGGATTATTTAAGATTATTTACTTCAAGATCAGTGGTAAAATTATGAAAATAATCTTTGAGAGAAATAACTTGATTAAGACCTTCAATGTAAAGGCTATTGTCATTGGGAAGACCATATTGAAGGGAAGAAACAATTGGTATAGGATCTACATCAAGTTGATCAGTTATGACTTTCCCTTTGATAGTTTATGGGGTCATGATGCAGAGATCAAATTCCATAAGGAGGACCATCCATTTGCCAATTCTATCTCTAGGCAATTCTTTTTTAGAGAAGAAGTGATGAAGGATGTCAAAATGAATGGTGACATAAGTATTTTGGTAAATCATGTAATGGTGAAGATTTTTAGCTAAAAAATAGATGGTGAGGTAATCACATTCAATTTTGGTATAACATATCTCATAATCAATGAGGCCTAGACTAATGTAATAGATATCATACTCTCGTATAGTATCATCATATTGGGAAAGCATGGCCCCAACTGCTATGGGTGTGGATGGAAGAAGTATAGAGAGTTAAGGGTAAATTATTGGAAGGAGGATGAAGTGTATGTGGATAAATCAATGACTCTTTCATATTATCAAAGGATTTTTGACAAGGGTCCATCCATTCTAAAGAAGTACCTTTTTTTAGAAAGGAATTGATAGAATGGATGCAATAAGTCATTTTAGGGACAAATCATCTAATTTCCCCAAGTTTGCCTAAGTAGGTATAGATGTTGGGAATAAAATGAGGAATGGGAATGTTGATGATAGCACTAATCTGGGCAAGGTCAACATCAATGCCATGAAGAGAGACTAGGAATCCTAACAATTTTCTAGATGTGACACCAAAGACACATTTATAATGATTAAGTCTAACTTGATATTTAAGAAGATGATCAAAGATGATAATGAGATTGAATAGATGAGTCATAATTTTTTTGGATTTAGCGATAAGATCATCCATATAAGTTTCAACAATTTTGTGGATGAGGTCATGAAAGATGTGAGTCATTTTGCACTGGTAGGTAGCTTTGACATTTTTGAAGCTGAAGGGCATTTTGAAATAGCAATAGGTGCCCAATTATATGGTGAAAGTAGTCTTATGTTGTTCCTTGGGGGTAATATAAGTCTGATTGTATCCCAAGAAGCCATCCATAAGAGATAATATTTCATAACCAACTATGGAATCAATAATGGCATCTATTGAAGGTAAAAGGAAGTTGTCATTGGGACAAGCAAGGTTAAGATTAAAGAGATCAATGCAAATATAAATGACCATAGTGAAATTTTTTTGAATGGGGATAATGTTAGAAACCCATTCAGAATAATCCACTAGTTTAATAAATTTATCATCAAGTAGTTTGATGATTTCTTTATGACATAGAGTGTAAACCTCTAATGGAAATTTCTTTTGTTTTTGATGCATAGGATTAGCATCAGGATAAGTAATGATATTATGCACTAAAATTCTAGGGTCAATATTAGGCATGTCCTCATAGGACCAAGTAAAAACATCATGATACTTATCAAATAATAAGCTGAGATTATCATGTTCGGTAGGTGAGAGTTCACGAGAGATAGTAATTGGTCGAGGACAAGATGGAGTACCATATTTTATGTGAGTGGTTTATTTAATAATCATGGTATTTCCATCTTGAAAGTGGTATGGTGCATTAGATAAGGCTGAAATTGGATTATTTTTAGGATCAATGATGGCAACAAAGTTGTTAAAATAAGGGGTTTTAGTTTTAAAATTCCCATGTTTTTGATGTTATCAAGGAAGTTGAGGTTTGTAGGCATGAAGTAGTTCAAGTATAGCTTCATCACTAGGCAAGGTGGGAAAAGGACCATAATACTCAATATCTACTTCAATATCTAAAAGTTGGTTACCATGGCTATCATACTCGAAATGGACTTGACAGACATTGATTGCTCAAGCATCAAGTGTAATCTTAGGAGTAGAAGGCTATGGATCAGAAGGGATCAAAGTGTCGATGGATTCGATGATAGGTGAAGAACTAGATGTAATGAGTGGATTGATAAGTGGTAAAGTAAATGTTGTAATTTTCAAATATTTAAAAGGTGTAATTTTCTATACCACCTAAGGAGTATTAATAAGTGGAGAATTGGCATGAGGCACATGACCCTTAGGATCTAAGGTATGAGCCATATAAATGGTACAAACATCCTAATTAAAAGCATGAATTTGAGCTAAGGTTTTTTGATAGTGCTGGACATCCAAATCTCAAGATTGAGCTTTGGCCATTATGTAACTATCATCATATGTTGGAAAAAATGTACATGCTTGTGAGTCAAGGGGAGTTTTAGAAGGTGAAATCTTGATATTATTAAATATACGAGGAGACTTGATGAGAGAATCTTAAAATAGTTTCACCACTCCAAAGTCATTTTAAGTGAAGGAATATTTAGGTAAAGAAGGTTCTTGAGCATTTCAAGGAGGGGGAAATTAGTAATCTCATCAATAAGAGGAATAATACAGTCTCTTGGTAATAGAGAAAGAGGAAGCCATTGCAAAATTTAGGGAGGTAACTGTTAACTACCAGAATTGCACCTTAAGATAAGGAGGGAGGTTTTTTAGATCTACTCACTCAAACCCTAGCTAGATAATGGGAAAAACCTAGGTTGTGGGTCACCTATGTTGGGGATGAACCTCTGGAGTGGGCTAGTTATTATTTGATGCTCACCCAAAACTAAAACTAAGCCTAAATTTTCATGAGAAAAGGGTTATAAAGGGATAAGGGCTATTACAAAAGCTAATGGGTGATGCACCAAAATTGCAGGTCGATCCTCTCTAATTGACTTGAAGAACACTAGTTAAATATTAGAGGCTAGATTTAGAAAACAACAATATACTATACATCCATGTGGAGGTTCACCGAAAGATCTAGGCTAAGGGAAAAAAAGGAGAGGTCTAAAATAAGACACTAACTAGTCACAATATCCACATATGGGCTTCAATCAAGAGATGCAAAACACTAAACATAACATATATGACAGATGAATTAGTAACTAGGTGAGATAAATACACATTATACCATAATAGTGAAATCAAAGCACAACCTTCTATTACTTCAAGAGGTTACAAATTCCTTCTTGGTAGGGTCTAGTCTAACCAAGAGAAGGAACCGAGAAAAAGATAGGGATAGATCTAATGATCTATCCAAATAAGTGAGAGATATATATTCTTGGCCCCAAGGCCTCCATTTATAGTAGAGAAAGAGAGAGGAGGGAAAAGTTGCTAACCAATTGTCTATCAAATTTTTAGCTATTTTTATCATGATTTTGGGTCCAATTAGGATAGGCTATTATGAGCGAGATATTCATTATTAGCCTTGAAATCATTTTATTGATTGAGAAAGATGCAATAAAAGACAAAAGTTAACCATATGTGGCAAGTCTTGATCTGGTTAGAAGTGAATGGCCTAATTTATTTCCAAATCCCCAAGTTTTGGACTATTGATTTACCACCAGATTTCATTAAAAGGATAAAATATTGACACTCGTTGAGGAAACATCATGCCAATTTTGAATGGTGGATGGTTGAGGCATGACTCAATATGATCCTTTCATATTTACTCTATGCCTTGGGTCTTTAACTAAATTAATTATAGAGGAAAATCAATCTAAGGACATTAGTTTTCCTATAGTACCTTGTCCAGTAGTCAGTCTTGTTTGTATTGATCTCCTTCCTTCCACCAACTCAGGTTAGGCTCAAGTTCAAGTTCTTTAGATTGCCCACTCCAACTCACCTCTTTGATATATCTATCATCAATCTAACTATTTGACTTGGTCAAACTCCTGTGGCTTTGACACTTGTTGGCTATGTGTTTTTCCCTAGGTTTCTACCAAGGATTTTTTTAAACCCCATTAGCTAATTCATGGAGCTTGAATTGGATGTTCACATGAACATCATTTTACATCCATGAGAATGTTTTTGATGTCCCATAGACCATCAATTTTAAGCTTAAATGGATTTTTCTTGGGCATAAATTTTACACTTGCACATATGTCAATCATATTTTGGCCAACTTTGCAAACCTATAAATTGAAGTGCAAAACTCAAAAAGACACCAAAATTTCAAGGGATAGTTTAAATGCTACAAGGATCAAACCCATTTGATCTATTGGCTTGGAAGGCTTCTTAAGTGAAGATATTAAATTCACAAGTTTGATGGCTTACTTGATCCTCATTTAAAAATGGTTGAGTGTGAAGGCTTAGTTATCTTAGTCTATAGAGCCACCCTCTAAAGGTACATAGCCTCCATCTTGCCTCATCACATGAGCTACAACATGGCATAGATGATTTGAGACTTGGCATGTAGTATTTTGGGACTAGTGTGAAGAAACCCCTAGAAATCCCATGGAGATTTTACATCTCAAGACTTGTCCTTTAAAAACAATTAACAAATGGTACTTTAGGTGTAACTAAAGTGTTTAAAAAACCTTGAGAGATTTAAGATCTCACTATTTCACTCATAACTATCTAGTTTTGTTTAAACCACTAGTTGGGAACTCTACCTCTTCCCTTACATCAATATTGTTAACCACTGGGCACTAGTTTGATATGTGGACAAAAATGGCCAACATTCTTGGTGACTCACATAGAAGCATGTCTGATATGCTTGAGAACCCTATGTTAGTTCAATCCATTGGGCATGGAGTTGATCCTACTTAAACTCTTAAAAGAATATAAAGGAACAAAATAGAATAAGATAGGTTTATGTAGGCACCTAAAAAGAGAAAAACTAATCTATGAAACAAAAATGTGTAAAAAACACTTAGAGAAAAACTTTGAAATCTAACCTAATATATACAATAATTTAAAAATACACCCCCTAGATTAAATGAGAAACTATTGTGTATGTATTGGATCTTTGAGATATGCTTATTGTTCCTTGATAACTCCTTTCCATAGCTAAGAGAAATCAAATGTTGATGTCTTCTTGGGGAGGCAACTGGTTCTTCTACCACTACCTTTATGTGTACAGGTTGGAAGTATGGGTATAAAACCCAATAATCATGCTCCCAAATCTATGTACCTCATAATAATAGGTCCAATCCTCCTTTATTTATGCACTATCTATTATGATCATATAGACCAGATTGATTTGTCCCCTTCAATGTATCTTCAAGATTGGCCTCTGATGTTATGATATTTTGAGACCATTTGAGTTTGCCTCTAGTTTCCAAGGGTAGAGAGATGTCTAGGGTCAAAGGGAGAAGTTGATAACCATATTAAAAAATATCAAACATGTAATATCCTAAGAAAATAACTGCCTCTAAAGATTTATGGAGCTATAACTCCACTGGGGTTTCTTTAGGGGTAGATATATCAATCCCTTGACCATGACCCTGAGGCTATGGATCTTCTTTTGATGTCTTAGAATAGTTGATCAAGACTTCTACCTCATTTTATAGAGAGATTATGTGACCCCCAAACAAGTCCATTTATTCCATGAAACCATGGTACAACAATCACCATGACTCCTCCTGATCCTCTCCCTCTGCTTCATTTTCCTTCTTCAAAATAGGTTATTTTTGAAGGGGAGAGGGAATGGAAGGTTGGGGTGGGGTGGGGGGGGGGGTAGAGGCTACTTAAACTATTTATCCTTACCCTCCTATTTTACCAATCTATTTATCCACCATTAGATTAGGGTATTCATTTCATATAGATTGTTATTGATAACACCATACTAAACTTCCTCGCCAATGGCCATCCACTCTTTTTATAGCATCCAAATTGATTCCCTCATCCTTTTTATGAGAAGAGGTGGGATCACATCAAACTCTACATCCCACTTTCTCATTACCTCTTCTAACTTTATCATGTTTGGTTTAAGGGCCAACAAAGATGTAGTAGTAGAAAGGTGGCTAGAGGGGTAAATGGGTTAGTATGAAGGATAGTATGCTCATAATAAGGATGATAGGGGAAATAAAATGTTTGAAAGGATATATTTGGTTGGTGATAAGGCTCACCAACTAGATGAGGGTTTAAATCTACCTTAAATCCATCCATATAGACTCTTAGAAAGAAATTAGATGCAGATAAATTAATTTAAGGCTTATTTGGAATGATGTAACTAGCTAAAGCTCAGAGTTGCTATTAATGTTTACAAAATGTACCTCTAAAGGATGATATTCAAAAGAACAACACCATAAATTATTTTGTTACTTTAGACTTTTTTCCCACTAGGCATGCCAAAAATTGTTAATGGCCAAAATTACACCTTAAGCTAAGCAGGGAGGTTGTTCAAATCTCCTTGCTCAAACCTTGGCCAAAAAATGGGAACAACCCTAGGCTATGGGTCACTTATGTTGGGGCTAAACCTCCAGAGTAGGCTAGTTCATCTTTGATGCTCACATAAAACTAAAACTAAGCCTAGTGCTTCATGATAAAAGGGTTAGAAAGGGATAAGGGCTCCTAAGAAAGCTAATGGGTGATACACCAAAATTATAGGTTGATCCTCTCTACTCAACCCAAAGAAAACTAATGAAATAGTAGAGTCTAGGTTCAAAAAATAACTATCTACTATACATCCATGTGGAGGTTCACCAAATGATCTAGGTTGAGGGAAATGAAAGGAGAGGTCTAAAATAAGATAGTAATTAGTCTCAATATCCACATGCAGGATCCAATCAAGAGATGCAAAATACTAAACACAACATATATAATCAGATGAATTAGTAACTAGGTGAGATAAATACACACTATACCAAAATAGTGAAATCAAAGCACAACCTTCTATTACTTCAAGAGGTTACAAATTCCTTCTTGGCAGGGTCTAGTCTAACCAAGAGAAGGAATAGAGAGAAATATAGGGAGAGATATAACGATATATCCAAAGAAGTGAGAGATATATGTTCCTAGCCCCAAGGCCTCCATTTATAGTAGAGAAAGAGAGAGGAGGGAGAAGTTGGTAACCAATTATCTGTCAACTTTTTATTTATTTTTATCATGTTTTTGGGTCTAATCAAGATAGGTTATTATGAGTGAGATATCTATGATTAGCCATAAAATAATTCCACTGATTGAGAAAGATGTACTAAAAGACAAAAGTTAACCATAGGTGGCAAGTCTTGATATTGTTGGAAGTGAATGCCCCAACTACTTTCCAAATCCCCAAGTTTTGGACTGCTAATTTTCCACTATATTTCATTGAAAGGATAAAATCCTCATACCTATCAAGGACACATCATGCCTATTCTAAATGATGGCTGGTCAAGGCATGAGTTGAGATGATCTTTTCATACTTGATCTATGCCTTAGGTCTTGAACCAAATTAATTATAGAGGAAAACCAATTTAAGGACATTGGTTTTCCTATAGTACCTTGTCTAGTAGTTGGTCCTATTTGTATTGATATCCTTCCTTCCACCAACTTGGGTTAGGCTCAAATTCAATTTATTTATATTTCCCACTCCAACTTGCCTCCTTGGTATATATATATAAAATCTAACTATTTGACTTTCTTAAACTCCTATGGCCTTGACACTTCTCAACTACATGCTTTTCCCTAGGTTTCTACCAAGAATTTTTTTGAACCCCATTAGCTAGTTTATGGCGCTTGAGTTTGAAATTAACACAAATGTCATTTGACATCTGTGAGAACATTTTTGATTTCCCATAGACTATAAATTTTAATATCATATGGGTTTTTCTTAGGTATAAAGTTGACACTTGCACTGATGCCCTTCATATTTTAGCCAACTTTACAAACCTATAACTTGAAGTGCAGAACTCGTGAAGACACCAAAATTTTATGGGATGGTTTAAATGATACATGGAGAAAACCCATTGATCTAATATCTTGGAAGGATTCTTGAGTGAAGATATTAAATGCACAAGTTTGATGTCTTACTCAATCCTCATTTGAAAATGGCCGAGTGTGAAGACTTGGTTATATTAGTCTATGAATCCACTCTTTGAAGGTGCATAGCCTCAATCTTACCTCATTGCATGAGCTACAACTTGGTGTGGATGATATAAGACTTGGCATGTAATATTTTGGGAGTAGTGTGAAGAAACCCATATTCATCTCGAGTGTCTTAGATATCCCAAGGAGATTTTGCAACTCAAGATCTATCCTTTAAAAACAATTGAAAAATTGCACTTTAGGAATACCTAAAGTGTTTAAAAAACCTTGTGAGATTAAATATCTCACTATTCCACTCATAACCATCTAGATTTGTTCAAACCACTAGTCAAGAACTTTGCCTCTTCTCCTGCATCAGGATAGTTAGCCACTGGGCACTAGTTTGATATGTGGGCAAAAATGGCCAATAGTATCTTGGTAGTATTAAAATTATTTTACAAATAATTGGGTTCATCATCATCAAAATCTATATAAGTAAATTTTAAATTAGGATTCATGTTGATAAACTCAAGTAAAAGAGCACTATTGATCTTAGGAATTGTAAGAATATGATACTGGGATTTGGGATTAGGAAGCTGAATACTCCATGGGTTGGGATTAGCTTCATGCTTATACCATTTTAATATTATGTAATAATTTAATGCATTTTCTACTAGAAGAAGCAATGGCCCTCATTTGATGAGTCCATAGATGACCTAGGAGTATGTTGTAAGATAAAGGTAAATCAAGGACCATAGGCTTGGTGCAAACAGTCTTAGGGCCAATGGTTAATGGAAGCCAAATACAACCAAGTGGATTTTGATATGTTTTATAAAAACAATGATAGGTAAGATGGGTTTGTTTAAAATGATCCTTGTTATAACTAAGTCATCGGATAATCCACAAAGATGTCACATTAATACTAGAGCCTTCATCAACTAGAACTTTACATATAAGGGTAGTATTAATGGATATTTTGATAAAAAGTGGTGGATCATCAACACAAAAAATAATCTCATCATTGATCATGTCCTCTTTAACAAATTCAATGGAAGGCTTGGAAGAGGGATACATAGTTTTAATGGTATTGACATTAGTAGGCTGAGATTCAATAAAAGGTGGTTCTTCATCATTAGAGGATGGATCTTCAATTTATTTAAGTTGTTGCATAAGGAAATTATGATGATAGGGTGAAGTGTGAACCAACTCCATAAGTGGAATTTTACAAGGCATAGAGTTAAGTTCTTCAAGAAAGTTCCAATTTGATTTAAAAGAACCATCATGAGGTTTAGGAGGTAAAGTAGATTTTAAAGGTATAGATATGGTTGGAGGATCATAAGGAGGAGATGGTTCCTCTTGGGATTTTGAAGTAAGAGTATTGGTGGTAATATCTTTAATAAGTTATTCTTTTAAATATGTATTCTTAGGATTAGAAACATGATCTTTATGAGTTGGTTTGCGATGATAGTTGACCTAGGTAGTGTTGACATATTGATAATTGTTATAATATTGATCATAATATTTATTTATGGCACAAAAATCCTTGGTATTTTGTTTATTATTTGAAAAATATTTTTGGTTATTTAAGGGAGAAGCTTTAGAAGCTTATCATTTTTGAGAGGCCATAGTGTACTCTTAATGACGAAGGTTGATCATGGCTTCATGATTACATGAATCACCAATCATATATGAAACAAAATTTTAGTGAGCCCTCTACAAGAGTCATGAGAATGCCTAATGTTAGCATGGAATGAACAAAATATATTGGGGTCATACCCCTTAGGAGGAGCATTGGGATAGATGAAAGGTTTAGAGGGTGGCAAAAAATGTTTCATTTGCTAAACTGAAAGAGGTGTGTGAGAAGGTGAAGGAATATCAATTTTGGTAACTCCTAATTTGGCTTGGGAAGTATTTCTAATGATAGCATTGGTATATGTTTTAAAATATCCTTTTAATAGTTTAGGATTAGGTTTAAATTACTTCATGAGAAAGTCTTGACATTTAGCTTGATCAAGAGCTTCACTAAGTGTTTGGGGAGCAAAAGTACAAACCTTATATTGAAGAGTGGGAGTTAAATCCATAATAAAGAGTTTGAATAAGTTATCATCAGTCATGTTATGGTCCAATGATTTCCATCTTTTGATAAATTCATGAGCTGATTTGATGGGAGATTGCTTAGCATTGATGAAGTGGATAAGATAATTTTTGGGTAGATCATTGTGTTAAAACTCTTTAACTAAGGGATTAAACAAATATTAAATTTTCCAAATAGAATGTTGGGGTAATTTGTTATACCATTTTAATACATCACCAGTGAATGGTTTTTCTAAGAGTTTAGTTGTGGTGATGGTATTAGTTTGGATCCACTTTTTATAAAGGCTACTAACGGCTTTAAGAAATGAGGCAGGGTCTTTGGTCCCATCATATTTTCTAGTTGGATATATGTTACCAATATCAATGGAGATAATGAAGGGGTATAAAGGCTCATTTTTAATGGTTTGAAGCATCTTGTTATTCATTATGGGTTGAGGAATAACATTACCAGAGGTATCTCTAAGAGGTGGAGGAATATAATTGGGATTATCTTGAGGATGCATAGTTAGAGGTTGATTGGCCATATTAATCAAATGATTTTGAAGTTACATCATTTGATTGGTATTATAATTTTTCATTATATTCATTTTTTGGATTACTTGAGCTAAAATTTGAGTTGTATCAGGAGGTTGGTTGGTGTTGGTAGGAGAACTCCCCAAATTGGTGTTAGGGAGAGGCTTATTAGAAGATGGATTATGAGTGGGATTGATAATTAAACTTGTGTCAATTAATCCCACATTAGTCTGAATATTTTGAAGATGAGAAGTATCTTGGTAAGGAAAGGATGAGACTTATCAACTTCATCTTGAGGTGTTATTTGCACCATATTATATTTCATAGATGAAGGAAGGGAAGAGGTGCCCCAAGAGTGATGGTTCTCTTAGGAGGAAAAGAGAGGAAGAAATGAACATCCTATATAGTATCTAAATGGATTCATATTATAAAAGAAGATTCTAATAGGATATTTCATTATGATTGAAGAAGAAAGAATAGAATGCAAAATAAGGAAAGATAGAGAACTAGATTGATAAATAGGAAAGCAAAAAATAGTACAGGGTCGACTGGGTTGACCTAGAATAGATAATAAGGTATATAAACAACATAGGGTCAACTGGGTCCACCTAGTAAGTAGATAGGGTTATAAAAGATAGTATAGGGTCTGCAAATAGTACAAGGTTGACTGGGTTAACCTAGTATAATAGATAGGGAAGATAAGGAAGCCTATAATAGACTGTGAATCGAAACAATATAACTTTTTTAAGTAATTTAAAAATAAATAATAGAAGGGAAATAAAAAATTAATTATTTTAATGTTGGACAATCCAATTAAGGCATATAACACATAACCTTGCACCAATGCTGGCTAATGCAATTTTTTGCAATACAAAATACAATTGAGAAAAGAGGAAACAATCAACTTCAAAAGTAAAGATCTAACTAGATGGTCAACCTAAATATTTATAATATTATTAAAATATGTTTTTTAAAATGTGAAGGGAAGTTGCATATAAATAAGGAAATAGAAATCAATCTAAGGATAGTTTTAGGTAGTTTGGGTTGAAAAGGATATGTAGTGGTAATGATACATGCTTGGTATTGTGGCCTACCCCCTCACTTCACACACACTAGCGATAAGTGTGTTGGATTATTAGATAGAATATATCATAAACCACACTTTATATTTGACCAAAACATCAAGTCAGCTTCCCCCTTGGTGATGAAATCCAAGTAGGTTTGCCTTGGGTAGTTAAATGTTAAAATAATTGTTTAGATTTTGTGTTTTAGTCATGTTTGCATAAAATAGAAAATAGTGAAACTAAATGGTTAATTGAAAATACACCTAATTAGACTATGTGATCTATTCTAAGAATGCAATCAATAAGAAATGAAAGTGTGAGCTAATTACTAGCATACAAGGGTTAATTTCAACTTTAAAATAAGGTATAATGTTGATACAATCAATAATGTATACACAAAATATAGAATAGGGTTGATAGGGTTGATCTTATACTATAGAAGTAAGTTCTAAAAATGAACAAGGTCGATAGAGTTGACCTAGTTATTCAGACAACACAAAGAATATAGAACTAGGTTGACAGGGTCAATTGAATTGATTATACAAGGGTAGTTTTGAAGACTACAAACTATGAAAGGAAAGACCATAAATAAATAAATAGAAGGATAAAAAGGAACCTTGGTGGATCTATTGGGACTAACATACCTACCTTTTTGTTAAAATTAGGACCTTTGAGAAACCCTAAAAGCTGAACATGAAGGTTTAGCAGGATAAGATCATTTGAAGAATTTAAGGATCATCCACTTTGTTAAAAACATGCTTACTTGGTCTTGTTTTACTTTAATTTAGACTAACATTGCTAATAAAATTTCTTTATGAATTTTAGTTGTAGGTTCTATAATGTTTATCCTTGAAAATTTCATATTCCAAAACCCTGGCTAAACCCTCGATTTGAATTCAAATATCGGTAGGAGTCAAATTGGTAGGAACCCTTTAAAATCTATTTTAAAACCTAAGCATAAAATTCATGTTTTAAGCTTAGCCATGTTTTTTAACACAACTAAGACTTATTCTTAAAACGCTTGGTCAATTTTGTTTCCCCCTTTTTAAAAGGTCCTTTTATGTTTAACTATCTTTGATTTGTAAGGTCCTTTTCGTATGTACTAACTTAGCCTAAGGTTTTAATCTTAAAGCCCTAACATATTTATTAATACAAGTGAGACCTTAGTCTTAACCCCTTAAGCCTAATTATTTTTTATACCTGTAGTCCTAACTTAACTTCCTTTCATCTTGTAGGATCCAACAACCCACACTTCATCATGGCACTTGATCCAATGACATGAGGGAAGCTTGATAAAATCTCACATATAACCCATTGGACTAATCACATTCAAGCCCTCATATCTCTATCAATATCCCTCACTTTATTGCAAGGACCTAATCAGATAGATCAAAGCATAGTAGAAAGTCAAAGGGGTATGGAAGGCCTAAAACATCGACATGCATTGCCTTCACATTAAAAAACTAAAAGAAAATGGGTCCCACCTGAAAAAGTGACCAACCATAAGCAAGCTCTTAGATCATGATTGATGGCTGATGCTTTGTCAACATTTTAATCTAACAGAGTAAATTAATTCCAAGATCCTGGGAGGCCCCATGGATGTGCTAAGTGGCATTCTCACATTGGGTCATAATAATTTGATGAGCTTAAAATTGACATTTGTATGACCATCATTTGATGTTTGTGAGGATGTATTTAACATCTGCATGACTGTTAACTTTAAGCCCATTAAATTAAAACTTCATTAGCCTAAAAATTAACATTCGTGCAACCATCATTTAACATCTACAAGGACGTATTTGATGTCTATGAGACCATCAAATTTAATCTAATGAATTATTATGCTTAAAGTCAAAATGCACTCCTAAATCATGCTAAAAGGCTCATAAATGGCTTTATAGGCTAAGGGATGTGCTCAAAAAATGCTCAAACACTATAGATCTTTAAATTACAAAATATGGAAATGATCTTATAATCTAAGTATGCAAAATAAACCTAGTCTAAGTCTATACTTTAAGATCCCTATGACATTTTATTCAAACGTCATGAACCTTAAATTATAGACTCATAATAAGCCTTATTTTGAAAAGAGAGTCCTTATAACGTAAAATTTAGACTAAATACATATAGCTAAAGGTTTTAATGTGTTTTTTCAATATAATAAAATCTTATGTGTTATTGGGCCATTGTGTCATGTTGATCCTTTTGGGCATATTTTAAAGCTTTGGCATAAATATTATAGACCAATGCATACATTGTGTTTATTAAACATGGAGTAAACATTGGCCTAAGAATATTTAAGCCATGGCCCCTTTCACATAAATATGAAAACTTAGGCATAAACCCCTTAGCCTAAGGTTTATTTCATACTTGATAAGAAGAATAAACCTTAGTCTAAGAGACTTAAGCCTAAGTCATAATCTTAATAATGTGTTAACTTAATGTTCGAGCATCTCTACAGATCAACTACATGCACTTTATCATTGGGTTTTGATCCAAAGACATGAAGGCACCCAAAGACTTTTCAATGAGACTCAAGAACTTGCAAACTTGATGCATGATGAAAGCACATTTGAGGCCAAGTTGGCAAGATGATCTAATGATTTACACTTTGCCACTAGATTTCAATTTAATAGTGCGAGGGCACTCATGATTTTTCAAAGGCTTGTGAGTTCATTGTGTGGCTAATTCTCATTTGGTAAAGGACTAACATAAGATTTGGAGCATAGAGAAGGCACATAAAGGTGCCAAGTGTCATGACCATAGGGTTAACAACAAAAATAACCAATCAAAACCAAGGGCCTAAATTATAATCTATGGCTCATAATAATCTAGGATTTTAATCCTATAGTGCAAAATGAAGAAGGTATTTTAAATACCAATGGTTAGTGTTCAAATAGTATTTATGAAAAATGTTGTGAAAGGTTCAAACTAATGCCACATAGACTCCATACAAGTAGGAAAAGACAAAATATAAGACCTTGTTGGCTAAAAAATGCAAAATTATATATTCAAAGGTCCAAATCAAATCCAAGGCAAGTATAAGCCCAAGCCTAGATATATTTTTCCATTAAAGCTTCAAAACCCTAGACCCTACATAAAAGTGACCCAAATGGACTCAATTGGTCACAATTTGATAAAAAAAGCTGAATTATGTTTTTGTGAGCATAAAAGAGATTTCACAAAGACCATTTGTTACCAGTAAAAGTAATTTTTAAGAATAGAAATAATGGTAACCCACAGATAGTAGTTGAAGGATGAAACTGACCTCTATTTATCAATAGATAATGAGGGCCAAATCTTCAAAGACACTAAATTGGATATTGCAACCCTAAATATCCTAGGCATTAGGAACTGGTCTAAACTCTTCTTCATGATCAAAGAATTGAAGCCCTTCACAAAAGAGGAGTAAATAATTGTCACAATAAAATAGAGGCACTATGACCTAGTTTCAGTCTAGATGGTTGGCCTTCACCATGCCATGGCGAACCCTAAGGTACTACATTGTATTGGCATCCATGTTCCCATTTTTGTTGACTGTAGAATTGATAATGAATGGATCATTAGGGAGGGAAACTCCAAGGAAGTAGCATATATTTCTCCTATAACATTTGAGAAATATTATAAGTTCCCTCTTTCTCATGTGGATTTATCTAAGATCAAGGAGTGGACAAGCAACCATGATCTAGACTCTATCCTTAAACCCTGGCTACACTAAGACCCTCACATCTTCAAGGATTTTGAGGGTAAAATCCTAGTAGTCCAATTTAGGGAGGGCATAAGGCTAATAATGACCTTATTGAACCAAGCCTTTAGATCCCCCGAAACCACCTATGTAAATAAAATCTAGGTCTCTTTTGTCCATTTCATGGTGGAACAAAAGCTTACCCCTCCAATTAGAGATTTAATCAGTGTCTTCCTTACCAAGCAATTCACTACCATAAAAAGGAAGACCTCTAAGTAGTTTTATATGATGTCATTCCTATTAGATGCCCTCTTTTCTTTAATAACCTTCCTTGGGATTAAGAATTGGACCCCAAATGGTAAAACTACCATTTCACACCACTATTCCAAATTGCATATCTTTAAGTACAAGAATCACATGTAGTTTATTAGTGACTGCGTGTATCTAACCATAGTTAAGACCATCACTAGTGTTCCCATGCTTAGGGTCCAAGCCCTAAGAAAGAATTATATTGAATTTATGGTTGACATTTGGTATTACCTTGACTACATAGTTATCAAAATTGAATGGATCATGTCCCAACCCTACCAAGTGCCAGTGTATGTTCTCAGTAAGCTAGTCGAGCAAGAAATTACTTCCCAATTCTTGCATGTCATGTATGGAACTTGTAAAGAAAAGAATAAAGGTCTTCCCCACCCATTCCCTATGATCATAGGAAGGACCCTACTCTAGGATAGGAAACATGTTGAAATAATGGTTAGACATTAGGATTCCTTTAGTTTTCAATTTGATGAACTTAAGATGTGGGATCCTAAGGGTATAGTGACTAGCTACTTGAAGGATAATAAGATCCCAAAGCCTAAATATGTACATCAACTTGGTGTTCATGATACCATTTATATCAAAGCCAAGAATTATGAATAAGTACTAGCCAAGATCCAAGGCCATAACATTAATCTTGAACATAGGTTAACCATTAATAATAAGCCCTTAGGAGAGGCTTGGCAAATGCATCCTTTGAAATACCATTTATTACCTGGTCCATTTGGTATAGCTCAAGAGCCACCCCAAGCAGAACAACTACAAATAAAACCTTAGGGGTAGCTTGAACAAAAGCAAGATGAACAAGGCAAGGGCAAGGATAAATTGGGAGAAGTAAGATTAGAGGGGAGACCTAGGCAGGGACCCTCAGCTTCAACACTGCCCCAAATAAAACCTTCCCTAATTTAATACATAGACATGATATCCTTGAAACTAGAAGAGACACTCAAAGGTGCCCTAAAAGAGATTGAAAAGGCCTATGACTTAGATAGGGAGGTAGAGCCCCAAGAAGATGAAGGAAAAGAGATTTTTTTTATGCCATCCTAGGAGAAGAGGAATGAAAAGTTAACATTGGTTCCTATGGGACCAAGAAAGAATCCAAGATTGACCTTCTCTCACCCTAAAAGTGAGGTAAATTTGTTTATTGATGAATTACCTATTCATGGAATAGTCATTTTTTACTGGTTTATTTATGGTAAACTATAAAAGATTCCCTCCCTTTCCCACTCATGGGCCATGAGAAGGGTTGTTGACATCACAATACATGATGACATGAAACCATGGATTAGAGCCATGTTAAAAGAGAAAGAAGAATGAAGAATTGTGGTCACCCAAGGACCAAAAATAAAGAAGATGGATGCTCTGGAATCATCTAACAAATTAGTTATGGAGGTCCCAAAACCTCCCAAGTTCAAAAAACTAGTTACTATAGTCCAATTCAACCCTAAAATATCTAGGTTGGAAAGGATTAAAATAAAGACAACTATGGTTGGAATAGAGGAATTTACCTTTCAAAAGGTGGAGCCCTTTGTAGGACTAACCCTAGTTGAGGGCCAATAGCTTGGTGAGGCTATCATCCATATGGAGGATGTTGAAAGTATACTTGATACACATTTAGCTCAAGCCAAAGCTGGAGTCTAGAGAATGAAGCAAAGAATCCTAAATTTGGAAAGGGAGAAAGAAAACCTATAAACACATGCAATTTTATTAGTACCAGATTCCATGACCAAGATGCTTGATGAGTCATTCTATGACATGTTTGAAGCACTCAAAACAATGAAACTAAGGTAGAGTGCATTAGAGGGACATAGTGTATTGGCCAAGAATTTGGTCACCTAGTGGCATGCCTCAAAGGAAAAAATAGCCAAACATCTCAACAATCAAGTAAGGAGGAAAATACCAGGCTTCAAAATCATTAGTGTGGGACACTTGAGCATTGCTTTGGGAATTGTGGTGGACAAAGTTCAAAGTTTAAGTGGATGGCACAATGGTGTGGAAAGGGTCCTAAAAGAGGACAAGGAACTAATTTCAATAATTAAATAACTTCTTGGGACCATGTTGATAGAGCCTACATAGTCCAATGCCCTTGGAATCATAAGTGATGAGGAATTTAAGCATAGAGATACTTTGGTAACCCAATAAATCAAAGGAAAAATCTAAGGCAAATCTAGGACTGATAAAAATAAAATACTAGACATGATATTCAATGTAAGAGAAAGGATAAATGAAGCTAGGAACATTAGAGAAGCCATGGCCATGAATGACAGAGAATTTGATGACTTAGAAGATCAAGAGGAGGAGAAGATCATGAATCTTGCTATGGATCTAGAACTAATTGATGAGTGGCATGAAAAATCCATGAGCATCCTCTAGCAACTTGAAATAGAGGGCCCACTGGCAAATTAGACAATATTCTATTATGTAAACTTTGTAAAATTTTGAAATAGGATATTCTATTGTAAAGGCATATGATAGTTTTTTAGCATATTTTCCTATAGGTCAGTATGATTGTGAAAATCACATGTATTTTAGAACTTGCAAAGATAATTGTCCTTATCTTTATACACCTGTATTTTGTAATTGATTGGTATACTGCCTAACTTTCCTATAAAGGCATGCATTACCATTTATAAAAGAGAGATTTATGAGCAAATTTATACAATTTAAAGCAATTAATACAATCAAAGGAACTCTACAAGGATTATCTATGTTTGATGTATTAATTGTAATTTTAGCTTTTCTCTCAATTTCTAGTTAAGGTCTTGAATTTGAATGGTGTCTTGGAATTCTGAGTTGTATCCTCATAATCATAGGGTTTTTAATTTTTGCAACATGCTAGATTAGCTAAAATATCTTTGGTTCTCCTTCATTTTCATTTTACTCTATTTTCAGATGTGAATGTGTTATTTGATAATAGTAGGAAATATTTAAAGAAGAACTAGTTCTTGTATTCTTCACACTATCCTTTGAAATTGGCCTAATGTATAGTGGAGTTTGAGCTTACGCTATTTTACATTATATATTGGCTTGAATGCATACTCAGTCAAAATTGATGCTTTGTCATAATGTTTAAGGCTAGAATTGGTAATCATTCTTTTCTACCTTACCTTTCTCTTTGCTCTCTTTTACTCCAAGGTCACTTTAGTTTTAGCTTCATTATAAATATCCACTTAGACTAGTTTTTAGCCTAAATATGGAGTGTAGTTCACTAAGTATTAACATAGATTCTCAAAAATTCATGAAGCATGAACCAAGGTGGCTCAACCACTAAATTATATAAATATTGTGGAACAATTTATCTTCCTTTATTGTTATTTCACCATATGAAACTAGATTGCAAAAACTTGCAACTCATGCCTTAAATTTTAAAAATTATAAAATGAGAAGTGTTACTTAAGCACTAAGAGCACCTATGGTTCATATAGAAGCATCAACAAGAGAAGCTCTGTTGGCACTAGAAGGAGGGCCAGGTATTAATTTCTTCAAATCTTCATTAATCTTCATCTATTTTATCTTAAGATCAATATATCTTTATGTTTTTGAGTGAATTATTTGCTTAGAAGTATAAATATCATTGATCTTTTTTGTTTACAGTGCATCTTCATGCTTCTTTTAAGGTTCTTTAGGCATTGATGCTTGTTTCTGGTAAATTTAGCTTTAGCTTTGAAAATCCATACTATATGAGGTTAGGACGGCTCATTTTGATCAAAGGTAGGTATATATTTCATGGATCTGAATTCCTTTAGGCTAATACTTATAAATATAGACCATATTTACATAGTTGAATACATCTTTGAGCTAATTCAATCAAATATGAATGCACTTTAGAGTTGTTCATTCCACCTTTTCAAAATAATCTCAATTTAAAGGTCTAACTCTTGTTCTTTATAAAAACTTGATACATCATATTTTAGGTAGGATCTTCAATTTTAAAGTTGGAATTTCTAGGATTAGAACAAGATCACACTCAAAAACTAGGGAGCCTTTTCTTGAGCTCAAAGTTCATAGAAAGGCAAGACATGACAAAGGTAGGTGCAGGAGATCCAATTCCCTTCTAACTTCACCCCTTTAAGGTAATTTTTCCTTCAATCCTCATCTAAGTATGACCTAGCTAGAAGTGTCTTCAATCAATGTACCAAGTGTGGTACATGACCTCCCACGTAACCTTGAGAAATATCTATCTACATTTAGTCCAATAGGTATAATAACAACTGAAGAACATATAAAGTATTTTAAAGCTAACTTAAGATTATTGAATGTCGTGCATGAGGATGTAGCTTGTAGGTTATTCCCCTTTACATTTAAAGATGTTGCTTATGAATGGTTTTTTAACTTGCCTAATAATTACATCACAAGATGGGATGATTTCAATAATGCATCCATAGATCAATTTGGAAAGATTGTTAGTCCTTGTGTTGTCCACCATCAGTTCACCATTATTAGAAGATATGTAAGTGAGCTTATTAGGTCCTTCAATGCTATATTTTAGAAAATGTTTAGTAGGACCATAGACCCTTATAAACCTAATGATGTCTTAGCTTTAGAGATTTATAAAGATGTAGTAGATCCCATGACCTCTATGTTTTTGAAGAGATCCATGCCAGCCATAACTTCATTAGCTAGAGCCTATGCTAAAGTAGTAAGCATCAATGATAAGATGTAGCCCCAAGGGAAAATGACATATTTTGTGCTAAACATCAACCCCCAAATTCCTGTGATGAAATTTTTCCCAAATAACAACCAAATTATCCTAGCATTAAACCATCTCCCAAACTTAACTTAATTTCCATTGAGTCATGTAGCTCCCAATCAGAATTTAGGATTATTAAATCATCCTACTATTGTCTTCAATGTAGGTGATCAAAGGGATTTAGTGGCAATTGCTCGTGCTAACAACAACTAGGTACATAATTCTAAAAATCTTAAAAATGAGAATGAATCTATCTTAAAAATGATCCAAAAGTTGAGTACTAATTTTCTTTAGTTGTAAAAACAAGTTGAAAATACTATTAAAAGTTTAGGTAGGAACTTCTAATTTAAAAGGTATAAGAGGCCAACTAATAGGTTTCAGAATGATAGTTTTCATAATAATAGGAATAATGAGCCATCTTCTAAAATAAGACTATGGAAATTAACCTCACTAATATTGCATTACCTGACTATTATAAGGTGCATTGCATAGCCAAACATGGGGAAATTAATTGTATAGAATTTTGCAAAGCCTTTAAGTCTTTCCAAGAGGAATTAGATACATTTGAAGTGGTCGCTAATAAATAAAGTGGTGCAGGTTCCTCTAGATCTAAGTCATTTGATCAAGCATTCATGGTGGACACCTTTGATTTCCCCTTTTAAGAGGAAAATGAGTTGATTACATCCTTGAGGAGATCCAAGCCTTTCAATAGTTCTTTAAGAAGACATATCAATTGAATAATAGGGAGTAGAGGCATCCTTTGACTACCTAAACATGACCAAATAATTTTGGAACTCCTCTAGACACTTCTTCAAGTGACAATCCTGAGCCACCTAAAGGGAGTACCACTAAACCCAACATTGAAATTCCTCGTTCTTTTAGGACTAGTTATAACATAGTTGAGGACATGAAAAAGATAAAGGCTAATACCACTTTGCATGAACTTACATATATTATAGAGCAAAGAGACCTTCTACTAGAAGCATTATCAAAGAAGTGCAATAATCCACCACCGACTGATCATGCTAATGTGACTATGCACAAGGCCAAGGTTAAATCTCCTCCCATCTTGTTCACTATCAGGATGTTTGGTAAAAATTTACATAATTGCTTATTATATTCAAGAGCATCTACCAATATCATGCCTATAGGTATATGAAAGAAATTTGGACTAAGTCCCATTATGTCTTATAGGGTTGTCACCCAATTAGATAAATCTATAGTTAAGGTAATCGAGGAACTTTTAAATGTACATATGCCATTAGCTTCTAAGCCTAGGGTGCAATAATTCATTAATATTCAAGTTATTGATATACCTAATGTTTATGGAATCTTATTGAGTAGGGAATAGACCAAGGCTTTGAATGGTTACATGTCCATAGTTTTCTCACATCTGTGGCTACCTTGGAAGGGGGTTCCTAATCAAATTAGGGTTGAAAGAGAACCAAGAATGAAGCATATGATAATGGAGTACAATGTTATGAATGAGAGGGTCAACATAGTAAACTCAGACTTAGGGGTTTTCACCCTAGAAATTGATAAGGTATGTGACCCCAAGGATTTTAATGTTGTTCCTAGATTATGGAAGTTATATTTTGATGATGTTAGGTGTAATGTTGGATCAAGTGTTGGTATTATTTTAACTAACCCTACTAATATAAAGTACCATGTTTCTTATAGGATATAATTCCCTTGTACTAAAAATATTATTTAATATGAAGCCCTTATCCAAGGCTTACTATTTTTTATAAAAAACAAAGTCAAAGAGCTACTAGTTTATGGGGATTCTGAACTAGTGGTTAACCAATTTAGAAGCAAATACCAATGCAAGCTTTCATATCTTAAGAGATATAAGTTCAAGGTTTGGGATCTAATAGAATCCTTTGATACATTTGGCATAATTTCTATCCCAAGGGGAGAAAACCAAGTTGATGATGAGTTGGCATTTGCTACAACCAACCTCATGCCCAATCAAGATTCCCCTAATTTCAACATTGAGCTTATCCCTTGTCCTTCAGTTCTTGATAATGTTGACCATTTCCAAGTCATCAATGATGATCAATAAATATTGGATTTCATCACCAATTTTGGGGCATTCAATGCTCATATCATTGATGAGATGGATGAAAGTACATCTAAGGAGGGAAAATTTAATGGTAAAGTCATTCAACTAAATGAAAACAAGATCCCCAAGGGGATGATTACTTTAGAGAGACTATTTGATTAGGAAAAACTGACTGAGGTTTCCAAGGTTCCCAAGGTAAGTGGGAAAGATTATAATTTTATTGATCTTAGCCTTAATGATCAACATCGACTGGTAAATATTAGAAAGGCCTACACAAACATTAAAAAAATAAATCCAAAGAGCTCCTTTCCCAATATAGGGATGCCATAGCATGTTCCTATGATGACTTAAATATCTTTGATCCAAGATTCATCACACATATTATACCCCTTAAAGAAATTTGCAAACCATTCAGGAAAAAATATAGGCCTGTAAAACCTATCCTAGAACCCATGATCTTCAAAGAGGTTAAAAGATTATTAGATGCTAGGATAGTCTTCCCCATCAGGCATTCCACCTAGGTGGCTAATTTGGTGCCAATCAAGAAGAAGAATGGTGAGATTAGACTTTATATTGACATTAATAACTTAAACAAAGCATCAAAAAAGGAGAACTATCTCCTTCCTTCCCTAGACCAAGTGATTCAAGTTTTTTTAGGTTCAACTATGATGTCTTTTCTTGATGGATTTTTAGGTTATAACCAAGTGTTGGTTGATAGAGAGGATAAGATGAAGATAGATTTCACCATAAAGTGGGGGACCTTTGTTTACAAGAGAATTCCCTTTAGGTTAATCAATATAGGAGCCACATTCTAAAGAGCTATGGACCATGCCTTCTAAGGCCTGATAGGTAAATGCATCATTATTTATATGGATGATCTAACCATTTTTTCTAAAAATAGGGAAGATCACTTCATGCATTTACAAAAAGTTTTTGAAAGATATAGATGGTATGGCATTTCTTTAAACCTTAAGAAGAGTATCTTTTGTGTGACTAAAGGAAAATTAATAGGTCATGTCATAACCAAAGATGGGATCTATATAGACCCTAAAAGAATGGAGGCCATATCTATAATAAAACCTCTAAATAGTACGAAAGAGCTAAAGCCATTATTTGGTAAGATAAATTTTGTAAGAAAGTTTATTTCTAGTTTTACAAAAATTGTTAAACCACTGAATGACATGATAAATAAGGATGCCAAGGTCATATGGAATAAATATTATATAAATGCATTCAATGATATCAAGGAGGCCATTATCCAAGCTACAATCCTCATAAGTCCTAACTTCTCAAGTGACTTCTACCTCTAGTCCTTTACATCTGACCACACTATGGCTATAGTGTTAACTCATAAAATTGAAGGGTGTGACCACCCAATTGATTTTATGAGTACTAATTTTAAGAATGCTAAGTTAAATTATTCATTAATTGATAAACATGCATATGCATTAGTCAAGGTAGTTAATAAATTCAAGCATTATAACATTATAAATAAGGTACATGCTATCTTATCTGACCCTACCACCAAACTTATGTTAAGTTAGAAAGAGCTTAGAAAATGAAGAGGTAAGTGGATGTTAGTTTTGAAAGAATATGACTTGGAAATGAAAATAAAAAATTGGTGAGGTGCCAAAATTTGATACAAATTATAGCTAATACTAACCCTAGGCCAAGAATTATGCAAGTGGATCAAAAAAATTCAAGATAATGAATGGTATGATTACATCATACGTTTGCTAATTAATGGTACTTATCCTATAGGCCTATCCGAGGAGAAAAAAAGGGCCATAAGATTGAAGGCATCCCACTATTTGATCAATAATGAGATCTTGTATAGAAGAAATTTTTAAGGAATTTATTTTAGATGTGTCTCACAAGAAGAAACCACCCAAATCATGAGTACCTTTCATGAAAATTTGGGTAGTGACATCCATCTAGGAGGACCACAACCCATAAAATTCTTAGAGCTAGACACTATTGGCAAATTATTTTTAAGGATGCTCACAAACATGTGAGGGAATGCCATTCACATCAAATCTTTAGCACCAAAGAGCCAAAGGAAGTAATGCCTCTATATCTAGTCATGATTGACAAACCCTTTGCTCAATGGGTGTTAGACTTGATTGGGGTAATCAATGCCAACTCATCTGGAGGTCACATGAATGTCCTTATTACAATTGACTATTGTACAAGGTGGACTGAAGCTACAACCACTAAATAATGTAGGACTGAAGATGTGATCAACTTCTTGGAAGAAAACATTTGTAACAGGTTTGGAACTCTAGTCTCTCTAGTATGTGACAATGGGCCATCATTTATATCTATAGAGATGATAGAATGGGCTTATGATAATGGTATTACTCTCAAGTTTGCATCCAACCATTATCCCCAAGGAAATGGAGTCTCTGAATCTACAAATAAGAACCTAATGAAGGCAATCAAGAAATTTGTTGAAGATAAACCTAGGACTTAACATGAGTTACTTAAATTTTCACTTTGAGCTGATAGGATAAGAGTCAAGCAAGCTTTGAGAGCCTCACCATTTATATTGGTGTATGGATAGGAATCAATCTTTTCTATCACTCTCAAGTTGGCCACATACTAATTTATGTAGGAATACGTGGAAGAGAGCCAAGAACTAGCTAACTCAAGATTGTTGGACATAATTCAAATGGAAGATGCAAGGGAGAAAGCCTTTGTTGATTTCATTAGACATCAAACCATGATCAAGAAGTGATTTGATAAAAGGTATAAAAGCTAGGTGTTTAGATAGGGAGACCTAGTCCTCCTTTGGGATAAAGCATCTGAACCTAAGGGAAAACATGGTAAATGCACACCCTTGTGGATTGGCCCATACCAAATTGTAGAAACATTAGGAAATAACACCTTCAAGCTCAAAGATCTATAAGGAGTAGATTTTATACTACCCACCAATGGGAAATACCTTAGGCACTACTTCTCTACTACCCCTCCAGAGGTCTTCAGGGAGTATGTTTTAAGATAGTTAGATTTAGAGTACATAGGCTAGCTAGTTTCCTTTTAGTTCTTTCCTTTTTGTCCCTTGTCTGTATATATGCATGTATATGTTTATTTCCTTTCCTATCTTTTATTGTGCGTTTATTCCCTATTACTATATTCCTTGATTCCAATAAGACCCTTGGTCAATCCTAAACTTAAATTTATGGAATTTGCTTTAAAAATCCCAAGATTTAAAAACAAGATGTGTACCTCATACATTTAGTGACCATAGTCCTAAAATGTAAACATAATGTTGTAATTTACATAAACTAGTGAAGACTAATAGAATAAGTTAACCATTGCATGAGACCCTAACCATTACCTAGATCTCAAATTGGTTTCAAGAATACTTCCACTTGTATGATGAAAATTAAAACTATCATGGTATAGTCATACTAGAACTTAATCAACATCCTTGCTTGGGGTAATGGTTACAGCCATAGGTGATTGTCCAAGGATCAAATACTTGACCAAATCCTTAAAATTTGGCTATTCTAGTTCCTAACCTTGATAAAAGCATAAAGCCTCAAGAAAATACAAAAAAAATAACTCAATATAAAACTAAAAGCTTAATAAGCATAGGTGACTCTGGTAATATCACCAGGGTTATGGATGCCTAGCTAGTAGTGGAACAAGGCCTTGAGTGGATCCAAAAGCATCTCTGACAAAGTGATGGATGCCTGGATGGTAGCAGAGTAATGCCTGAGCCTTCCCTAAGCCAAAAGGCATGATTCTTAATGAACATCTTAACATGCTATAAGTCAGTATTAGTAACTAAGGACATGAAACCTAGAAGTTTTCTCTTGAACCCCATGGAAAATAGTAAGTGGAATCAAAGCACACACACAATAGGGCTATGACCTGATGTTTGATCTCAAAATTTTAAGTATAAGGTTTATTTTAACCATAATATGATCTAGATAGGGATTTTGATCAAATGAGGTGGATGACCTCATTATTTGTCTAAAACATAGTCTTTAGGTTCTAACGTATTTATATGTTCCCCCAAAAGTTACCATTTGTTAGGACCAACATACCCCACTTTTTTTGAAAATTGGGACACTTGAGAAACCTTAAAAGTTGAACATGAAGGTTTAGCATGCTAAGATCATTTGTAGAATTTGAGGATCATCCTTTTTTTTAAAACAAGCTTATTTGGTCTTGTTTTACTTTAATTTGGACTAACATCACTAATAAATGTTCTTTATGCCTTTTATTTGTAGGTTCTATGATGTTTTTCCCTAAAAATTTCATATTCCAAAACCTTGGCTAAACCCTTGGTTTGAATTGAAATATTGGCAGGAGTCAAATTGGTGGGAACCCTTTAAAATATATTTTAAAACCTAAGCATAAAATTCACATTTTAAGCTTAGCCATGTTTTTTAACATAACTAAGACTTAAGCCTAAAATGATTGGTCCATTTTATTTCCCCCTTTTTAAAAATTCCTTTTATGTTTAACTATCTTTGATTTGCAGGGTCCTTTTAGTATGTCCTAACTTAGCCTAAGGTTTTAACCCTAAGGCCCTGACATATTTATTAATATGAGTGAGACCTTAGTCTTAACCCCTTAAGCCTAAGTCTTTCTTATACCTGCAGTCCTAACTTAACTTCCTTGCATCTTGTAAGATCCAACGGCCCATGCTTTATTGTGGCACTTATTGGGAATAGTTTTCACATTAGGTGAAAATAGGTATTTATTAGATGGTAAATAGTAATAAGTGAGTTAACATTACGTAAATTAGTATTGACTATCATGGTTATAACCATATGGTTAATACATTAAAGTTTTATAGGTTAGAATATTATGTTGTTAGATATATTGTTATATGTTATAATAATATATCATATTTAGGGGTTTGCTTATTAGTAGGTTTCGGTGAGAAAACAAATGAGAGAATATAGGAATCATATTCCTATAAATATGTGTAATGTCATGGATGTTTGACATAGATTAAATAATTAGAGAATTAATTAGAATATATCAGAGAGTGTTTGAATTATTTTAATAATCTGTGTTTAGCTCTCTATTGTCTCTATGCATGATTTAATTATGTGATTGACTCTCTTCAAATATCTATCATTGGTATTAGAGAAGGATATCCATGAGATCCAAGAACATTTAGATATTTTATTGATATTCATAATGAGAGTCATATATAAGGGAGATGTTTCATATTCCAGCTAGTTATTTTGAGTTGGATGTGCATGCATTCTACAAACATGGGCATCTGGTCATTCTAGGTAATATTTTGGATTACTTTGCATTGTCATTAATACCAAAATAAGGTATTTTATGAGAATTAAAATAATGCATGGAGAACTTAAGGATTAAAGGAAGTGTAATAGTATACAATATATTTGATTAAATTTAAATTCTATATGCACTACATATTCTTTGTTCTGTGAATACGCATTGAAGGTTGAAGACCATGTATAGATCAAACAAAATCAGTGGCTTCAATGTGTTGTCTTTTCTTTCCAAATGTCATTCAAAAAAGTGGAAGGATATTTATTGATAAATCCTAGGGCTAAACTGACCATGGTGATGATTATATATATCCACCATTTGAGCCACAAGGATGATCTAAACTTTAGCATGTTCCTCCCACTATATGGCTACTTTCCAATCACCTTGAGTGAATTACAGATAGCTATCATGCCATTTTCATTTAGCTCTAACACCTTCTTCATCCTTGATGTCAAAAATATATGCAATCCTATTTGTTATATTTTGGCAAAGCTAATTTGATCGATCCAAATATGATTAGCAGTCTCTCTCTAATTGACAATAAAAAATTATTGTCAACTTGTGCATGGCCAAGTGTTCTTCCTTTCTATCCATACTCAAAAAGGTGACATCAAAGCTAGTTTCAGAATGAACCTATTCAAAGTATTCTCGATATACCAGGTGACATCCAAGGGATGATTTATATCACACTATTGTATAGCAACTTGACCCAGTTGCTCTCTCTATGGTTTTGCACCTCGACCCACCATCCAAGACTTCCATGCAACTTGGCTCATTGAAGATCTCCATGCAAGTTTGGTACTGCTTTCATTTTATTTTATTTTTAAAATTTTTGATAAGTGGATTTCATAATTATTTTTAAATAGTATTGTTTAATAAAGTTATGTTTAAGTCAATACTTTGTGTTTTAGTCTAAAAGTATGTAATGTTATTATGTCGGTCAAAATAGTTTAACATTAAATTTGTTAAGTTTTTTATAGTCTTGTTTGTTTCAAGATAAAATTAATAATTCAAAATGGTATTAATTTATTACCATTAGTATTTTTTGTGTAAATTATAGTCATAGGTGAATATTAGAGTCAATTTTAATCAAAAGTGTCAAAATAATTGGTTGTGGCCTTTTAAAAGTCAAAAGGTTTGTATATTATTCTAGTGTCTTAGGTGAGTCTATAGCTTTTAGTGTTCAAAAGGGTCCATTGTCATAGATTTGTCACTTTGTCAAAAACTCATCAAAAATTTTTTATGTGTTTTTTGTTGTCCATGTCAAAAATTTAAAAAATGTTAAAAGAGTCCGTTTTAAAAATATGTGTCATTAGTAAAAGTCTAAATTGTAAAAAAAATGCCTTACTAGATGCATTTTCACTTGTATATGAAGTCCAGGTTACTACTAAGCTTCAACTCTTCATCGACTAAGTAAGTAGCCATTTACTAGAGGCTAGAGGCTACACAAAATAAGGAGGTCTTTTAGTGACCTCTCATCAGTCACCAATGATAGGGCTATGCTAATGATGTGGTGACTTAGTGTGGTGTGATATTTTTTTAGTTTTTTTAGTGTGGTAGTTACATTTGATTTTCAACATGTGTGAAAATAAGAATAGTTGTACTTGTTCAATTGTGAGTCATATTCCCATATAACCCTTTTTATATATTTACATTGGAGAATGTTGATCTAAAAATCATTGTAGCAATCATGATGAAAGGTTAGTGGTAAACCTAGTAAAACCATGTTGTAAGGTTAGTGGTAAACCTGAGAAAACCATTTTATAAGGTTAGTGGTGAATATGAGAAAATCATTTTGTAAGGTTGGTGGTGACCTTGAGAAAACCATTTTGGAAGGTTATTAGTGAACCTGTGAAAACCATTTTAGAAGGTTATTGGTTATCCTAGAAAACCAATTGTAGATGTGAAGAGATGTGTGATGGCACATGTATGCAGATCATGAGCACACAGAGGTGGAACAAACTATAATAAAAAAATGGAGATATATTATACCATGTAAAAACTATGGAGGGGGGAATGTTGGGAATAGTTTTCACATTAGGTGAAAATATGTATTTATGAGATGGTAAATAGTAATAAGTGAGTTACCATTATGTAAATTAGTATTTACTATTATGGTTATAACTATATGGTTAATATGATAAAGTTGTATAGATTAGACTATTATGTTGTTAGATATATTGTTATATATTATAATAATATATCATATTTAGGGGTTTGCTTATTAGTAGGTTTTGGGTGAGAAAATAAAGGAGAGAATATAAGAATCATATTCTAATTAATATGTGTAATGTCCTAAATGTTTGACATAGAGTGAAATAATCAGAGAATTAATCAAAATATATCATAGTGTTTGAATTATTTTAATACTCTATGTTCGGCTCTTTATTGTCTCTATACATGATTTAATTATGTGCTTGACTCTCTTCAAATACCTATCAACACTTGATCTAATAGTGTGAGGGAAGCCTGATATAATTCTACATATAACCCATCATATCAATCACATTTAATCCCTCATGTCATTATCAATAGCCCTCGCTTTATCGTAAGGACTTGATCAAATGGAGTGAAGCATAGTGGAAAGGTCAAAGGGACATGAAAGGCCTGAAATATTGACATGCATCACATTCACATTCAAAAACTAAAATAAAATGGGTCCCACTTGACAAAGTGACCAACCACAAGTAAGCTCTCAGATCATGATTGATGCCTAATGCTTCATCATGAATTTTGATCCAATAGAGTAAATTGAGTCCAAAATCTTAGGAGGCCCCATGGATGTGCCAAGTGTCATTCTCACACTGGGTCATAATAATTTGATGAGATTAAAATTGACATTTATGCGACCATCATTTGACATCTATGAGGACGTATTTAACATCTGCATGATTATTAAATTTAATCCCATTAAATTAAAACTTCATTAGCCTAAAAATTAATGTTCACACAACTGTCATTTGATGTTTATGAGGATGTATTTGATGTCTATGAGACCATCAAATTTAAGCTGATGAATTATTATGCTCGGGGTCAAAATGTACTCCCAAATCTTTTTAGAAGGCTCAAAAAAGGATTTATAGGCTAAGGGATGTGCTCAAAAAATACTCTAACACTATATATCTTCAAATTATAAAATATGGAAATGGTCTTATAATCTAAGTATGCAAAATAAACCTAGTCTAAGTCTATACTTTAAGATCCCTATGACATTTTATTCAAATGTCATGAACCTTAAATTATATACTCATACTAAGCCTTATTTTAAAAATAGAGTATTTATAGCATAAAATTTAGACCAAATGCATCTAGATAAAGGTTTTAATCTGTTTTGTCAATATAATAAAATATTATATGTCATGTTGATCCTTTTGGGCATATTTTAAAGCCTTAGCATAAATATTCTAGACCAATGCATACATTGTGTTTATTAAACACGAAGTAAACATTGGCCTAATAATATTTAAGCCATGGCCCCCTTGCATATAAATATGAAAAATTAGGCATAAACCCCTTAGCCTAAAGTTTATTTTATACTTGATAAGTATAACAAACCTTAGTCTAAGAGACTTAAGCCTAAGTCATGGTATTAATAATGTGTTAAATTAATGTTCAGGCATATTTGTGAATCAATGACATGCACTTTGTCATTGGGTTTTGATCAAATGATGGGAAGGCACCCAGAGACTTTTCAATGAGGACCTAAGAACTCACAAACTTAGCACATGGTGAAAGTGAATTTGAGGCCAAGCTAGAAAGATGATCCGATAGTTTATGATTTATCACTAGATTTTGATCCAATGGTGTGAGGGAACTCATGATATTTCAAAGGCCCATGAGCTCATCATGTGGCCAATGCTCATTCAAAAAAAGACTGACATAATATTTGGAGCATGGAGAAGGCACGTAAAGGTGCCAAGTGTTATGACCACAGAGTTTGAAATATAAATAACCAATCATAACCAAGGGCCTAGTTTATAATTTATGGCTCATGCTAATCCAAGATTTTGATCCTATAGTACAAAATGAATAAGATATTTTAAATACCAATGGCTAGTGTTCAAATAACATTTATGAAAAATGTTTTAAAAGGTCAAGAACGATGCCACATAGACTCCACACAAGCATAAAAGGACAAAATATAAGATCTTGTGGGCTCAAAAATGAAAAAGTATAAAGGCAAAGGTCTAAATTAAATCCAAAGCACATATAAGCCCAATCCTGGATATATTTTGCCATTAAAGCTCCAAAAACCTAGACCCTAAATAAAAGTAACCCAAACGGATTCAATTAGTCACAATTCAATCAAAAGAAAGCTTAATTATGTTTTTGTGAGCATAAAAGAACTTCCAAAGAGACCATTTATTACTAGTAAAAGCAATTTGTAGGGACAAAAACAATGGTGGCCCATAGATAACAATTGAAGGAGGAAATAAACCTCTATTTGTCAACATATAATGAGGGATGAATCTTCAAATACACTAAATTATATACTTCAACCCTAAATATCTTAGGCATTAGGAACTGGTCTGAACTCTTCTTCATGATTGAGGAATTAAATCCCATCACAAAATAAGAGCAAATAATTTCTAGAATAAACCAGAGGCACTATGACCTAGTTGTAGTCTAGATAGCTAGCCTTTACCATGCCATAGCAAAATCTTAGGTACTACACTATATTGACATCCTTGTTCCCATTTTATTGACTGTAGAATTGATAATGAATGGATCATTAGGGAGGAAAAATCCAAGGATGTAACATATATTTCTCCTGTAGCATTTGAGAAATATTATAAGTTCCCTCTTCCTCATGTAGATTTATCTAAGATCAAGGAGTGGACAAGCAACCATGATCTAGACTCTGTCCTTAGAAATTAGTTGCACCAAAGCCCCAATATCTTCTAATATTTTGTGGGTAAAATCCTAGTAGTCCAATTTAGGTAAGGCAAATGGTAATAATGACCTTGTTAAAATGAGCCTTTAGAGCATCCTCAACCACCTATGTAAATAAAATATAGGTTTCATTTTTCCATTTCATGGTGGAACAAAAGCTTACCCCTTGAATTGGAGATTTAATCAATGTCTTCCTCACCAAGCAATTCACTGCCATAAAAAGGAAGACCTATAAGCAATTTTATATGATGCCATACCTATTAGATGCCCACCATACCTCAATCACCTTCCCTAGGATTAGGAATTGGACCCCTGATGGCAAAACCACCATTTCACACCACTATTCTAAATTGCATATCTTCATGTATAGGAATCACATGTAATTTATTTGTGACTGTGTATCTAACCATATTTGAGACCATCACGAATGTTCCCATGCCTAGGGTCCACCCCCTAATTAAGAAGTATATTGAATTTATGGGTGACATCTAGTATTACCTTGACTGCATGGTCATCAAAATTGAAAGGATCATGTCCCAACCCTAATGATTGCTAGTGTATGTTCTTAGCAAGATAGTTGAGCAAAAAATTTCTTCCCAATTCTTGCATGGCATTGATGGCACTTGTAAATAAAATAATAAAAGTCTTGTCCACCCCTTCCTTTTGATCATAGAAAGGACCATACTCTAAGACTAAAAATAGGTTGAAAAAATGGCCAGACATCAAGATTCCTTTGGTTTTCAACTTGATTAACTTAAGATGTGGGATCCTAAAGTATAGTGGCCAGCCACTTGAAGGACAAGAATCTCCCAAATCTTGAATATGTACATCAAATTGGTGTTTATGACATCATTTATATCAAAGCCAATAATTATGAATAAGTATTGGCTAGGATCCAAGGCCACAACATTAAGCTTGAACATAGGTTAATCAAAGATAATAAGCCCTCATGAGAGGCTTAGAAAATGTATCCTTTATAGTACCATTTATTACTTGGTCCATCTGGGATATCTCAAGATCCACCCCAAGTAGAATAACTATAGCCATAACCTTAGGGGGAACCTTAAAAAAAACAAGATGAATAAGGCAAGGGTAAGGAGAAATTGGGAGAAGTAATATTAGAGGAGAGACCTAGGGAGGGACCCTTAGCTTCAACACTTCCCCAAAGGCCACCTTCCCCAATTAAATAGATAGACATGATAGCCTTGGAACTAGAAGAGACACCTGAGGGTACCCTCAAAGAGCTTGTAGAGGCCTATGACTTAGATAGGGAGGTAGAGCCCCAAGAAGATGAAGGAAAAGAGTTTGTCCTTATGCCATCCTAGGAGAAGAGGAAGGAAAAGTTAACATTGGTTCTTGTGGGACCAAGAAAGAAGCCAAGATTGACCTTCTCTCACCCCACAAGTGAGGCACATTTGTTTAGTAATAAATTCCCTATTCATAGACTAGTCATTCCTAACTAGTTCATTTATGGGAAACTATAAAAGATTCCCTCCCTTTCCCACTCATGGGCCATGACAAGGGTTGTTAAAATCATAGTACATGATGACATGAAACCATGGATTAGAGCCATGGTAAATGAAAAAGAAGAATGAAAAATTGTGGTCACCTAAGGACCAACAAGCAAGAATATGGATGCTCTATGAGCATCTATCATCTTAGGTATGGAGGTCATAGAACCTCCCAAGTTTAAGAAACCAATTACTACAATCCACTTTAACCTTGAAACAACTGGGTTAGAAAAGATTACAACCAAGACAACTATGGTTGGAATAGAGGAATTACCTTTCAAAAGGTGGAGCCCTTTATAGGACTAACCCTAGTTGAGGGCCAATAGCTTGGTGAGGCTACCATCCATATAGAGGATTTTGAAAGTCTATTTGATGCACATTTAGCTCAAGCCAAAGCTAGAGTCTAGGGGATGAAGCAAAGAATCCTAAATTTAGAAAGGGAGAATGAAAACCTACAAACATAAGAAATTTTATCAGTACTAGATGCCATGACCAAGATGCGTAATGAGTCATTCTATGACATGTTTGAATTACTCAAAGTAATGAAACTAAGGTAGAGTGAATTAGAGGGACAAAGTGCATTGGCCAAGAATTTAGTCATTGAGTGGTAGGCCTCAGAGGACAAAATAGCCAAACTTCTCAACATTTAAGCAAGGAGGTAGATCCCAAGATTTAAAACCATCAGTTTGGGACACTTAAGCATGGTTTTGGGAATTGTGGTGGATAAATTTCAAAGTTTAAGTGCATGACACAATGGTGTGGAAAGGATCCTAAAAGAGGATAAAGAACTAATTGCAAAAATTGAACAACTTCTTAGGACCATGCTTATAGATCCTACATAACCCAATGCCCTTGGAATCATAAGTGATGAGGAATTTTAAGCATACGACTAATTTGGTAACCTAGGAAATCAAAGGAAAAGGCCAAAGCATATCTATGGACGATAAAAATAAATTCTTAGACATGATATTAAATGTAGGAGAAAGGATAAATGAAGCTAGGAGAATTAGAGAAGCCATAGCTAAAAATGATAGAGAATTTGATGACTTTGTACATCAAAAAGAGTAGATCTTGAAGCCTACTGTAGATCTATAAATAATTGATGAACAATGTGCAAAAGCCATGAGCATCCTTTAGCAACCTAAAATAGAGGGCCCATGGTAAATTAGATAATATTATTTTCAGTAAACTTTGTAACATTTTGAAATAGAATATTCTATTGTAAAGGCATATGCTAGTCTATTAGCATATTTGCCTCTAGGTCAGTATGATTGTGAAAAGCATGTGTATTTTTGAACTTTCAATGACAACTATCCTTATCTTTGTACATATATATTTTGTAACTGATCGATATACTACCTGACTTTCCTATAAAGGCATGTATTACCATTTTTAAAAGAGAGATTTTTTAGCAACTTTGTAAAATTTAAAACAATTAATATAATCAAAGGAATTTTGTAAGGATTGTTTATGTTTGATGTGTTAATTGTCATTTTAGCTTTTCTCTCAATTTTTAGTTAAGCTCTTGAATTTGAATGGTGTCTTGGAATTCTAAGTTGTATCCTCATAATCACAAGGTTTCTAATTTGTGCAACATACTAGATTAGTTGAAAGATCTTTGGTTCTCCTTCATTTTCATTTTACTTTATTTTCAGATGTGCATGTGTTATTTGATAATAGTATTAAATATTTAAATAAGAAATGGTTCCTAATTGTGATTCTTCACACTATCCATTAAAATTGGCCTGGTATATAGTGGAATTTGAGCTTAGGATATTTTATATTATATATTTGTTTGAATGCATACTCAATTAAAATTGATGCTTTGTCATAATGTTTAAGGCTAAAAGTAGTAACCACTCTTTTCTTTTTTTCCTTACCCTTCTCTTTGATCCTTTTTAATCCAAGGTTACTTTAGTTTTAGCTTCATTATAAATATCCACTTAGACTAGTTTGTAGCCTAAATTTGGGGTGTAGTTCACTAAGTATTAATATAGATTCTCAACAATTCATGAAGAATGGACCAAGGTGGCTCCCAACCACCAAATTATATAAATATTATGAAACAGTTTATCTTGCTCTACTACTTTTTCACTATAGGCAACTAGATTACCAAAACCTACAATACATGCCTTTAATTTTCTAAGTTCTAAAATGAGAAGTGTTATTTAAGCACTAGGATAACTTGTGGTTCATTTAGAAGCATCAACAAGATCAGATATATAGAGAAGGAAGATTGATATCAGAGAACCTTGTGGAATGCTTGTCAAACCTACTAATTGGGTCGACTAGGTTGATTAATGTCTATAGGAACCTATTATTGAGTGCGTGTACTATATTAGGTTGATTGGGTTGACCTATTATGTTGAAAATGATATCTAAAAGTTTAGAAACTATACTAGGTCGACTGGGTCGATCTAATAGTCTAGACTAGAAGTTTGAAAGATCAAAAACTATACTAGGTTAACTAGGTCAATCTAGTAGTCTGAACTGGAAGTATATAAAGCTAAAAAATTATACTAGGTCAACTAGGTCAATTCAGTAGCATGTACCTAAGAACATGTGCATACAAATTAGATCTAGGTCAATGTAGTCAACCCAATATAGAAAATATATGATAAAAATAATAAAATAAGTAAACAAATATTGTAAGGGTTAATTCACATTAAGTTCACCAGAATGTATGCAATAAAAAAACATCATATCTAAAAATCAATCTTAGCTTGGAGAAGATAGAGCATACCTACATTTCTGATTGGGAATATATTTGTTAAATGGGAGCATGACCAAGATGGAGATATATAGACCCAATTAGGGGATCACTTATCATAATACACTATGCTAAAGAGGGTTATAAAGCCTTTAGACTAACACAATCATGTAATAACCCTAAGGGGGTCCTAAGTTTAATATTTCACTTATGTCTAATAAATAAGAAAGTAAATCTAATCTAGTGCTCACCAAAGCTTATATCACAATATAATGGGTTAGTAAATCAATAAAAACATGTATAGGAGAATCTCAATTAAGCTAAGTATGAGTAAGACCCTAATATATGGAATATGAAGAGTCATATTATTCGAGCCAAGACTTATGCTACTTCTATTTACTAAAAAAAGGAGAACAAAGTTAGAATATACTTACTTGAATGTGAAACCATTGAGACTCAATCTCTCCCTTAGCCAAAGGGGATTTTCAAGAGTTTTTTATGGCTTTTAAGAATCACTAAGAAAGGCTAAAGCATCTAAGACTTATCCACAAGACTAGATTCTTCAAGTAGAAACCCTAAGCTAAGACTCCTCAAGTAGAATGGTGGAAGAGTAGATTGTAAATAAGCATGAATGAATAATAAATCTTTATTGCATATTCAAATAATTACTAAATGATCTTGTATTTATAGGTGGATCTCACCTTAAATCTTACAAATATGTTGGTTATATGGGGTTGACCCAGTTGACCCTATATGTTTTTGGCCAATTATTCACTAGGTCCCGAGCTAGGTTAGCCAAAGGGCTAATACAACTCTCAAGTGAAAATCTTCCAAAATAGTACAAGGTCAACCTAGTCAACCCTATACAATAATGAAAGGATGAAAACTATACATGGTTAACCTAGTCGACCTAGTATAGCTAACTATCAAAAGATGACTAAGGTGAGGAAAAGAGGGCTGAAAAGAGGAAAAAGACTGGAGGAGTGTCCAAGGGAGGTGTAATATCTTAGGTAATGGTTTTAGGAGCTAGTTAGATTGGTAATAATGTGGTAACAAGGGACAATAATCCTATAAATTACCAAAGGTCTACCTACCCCTTTCTCGGTGCACCCCTTAGGCCTGCACTTTGAGAGATTAAGTCTTGATGGGTTCCTACAAGATGTAAAGCATCAGTATTTGATAAAAGTTAAAAATATTATGTGTATACATAAATGTCTTGGTACTAAGGGGAATCAAGACTAGAAATATCACATACCATTTCAATTCTAGGATGATTTTAAGATGGCATGATAATATTTTCAATGATAAAATGATACTCATAGATATAAGAAGACATTTCTTTTCATGACCCAATGGTTTCCATGGAATAAATTGATTTGTTATTATCTCTTGGTATTTTCTCAAATTAGATGAATTCAAATTTCTATTTAAGACTATCAATCATGCCTTTGTAGGGCATAAACTTATCATCTTTGGTTTGATACTAATTTATAACCTGATTAATAATCAATTTTGAATCTTCATAAATAACTAAGTGTTGAATGTTCCATTGCATTACAAGGTGAAACCATGAAATGAGTGCCTTATATCCTATAATATTATTGGTGTATGGAAAATGAATTTGAAATGGCTTGGAAATGATATCCCCGTATAGTTTAATGAATAGAATACCTACTTCTAAACCATGGGTTTTAAAGGAACCATCAAAGTATAGCTTTCATTGATGTGATTCTTTAATAGTGAAGATAGATTCATCTAGGAAGTGAATATTCAAAGGATGGGTATCTGGCAAAGGTGAATTAACAATTTGATCTTCAAGTACTTTCCCTTTTATGGCTTGTTAATTAATGTATTCAATGTCAAACTCACTTAAGAGCATAATCTATTTGGCCATATGACCTGTCAATGTTACTTTGGAAAGAACATACTTTAAAGGATCAACCTTTCTAATTATTATGGTCTTGGTGTTTGACATACAGTGATGCAGCTTTTGTAATGCAAATGCCAATGTTAAACATTCCTTCTAAATTGATGTATAATTATGCTCATAAGCAACTGGTGTCCTAATCAAATAATATATTGTGCTTTCTTTTCTCTAGTCATCATGTTGGGCCAAAAGTGCCCCCAATTCATGTCTAGTCACTGAGAAATAAAGCAATGGGGTATTTTTTGGAATTGATGGGCTCAACACCAATGGGTTTTCTAAAGAGGATTCTAACCACTTAAAGGTCTCTTTATAATCAACATTCCATTAAAAAGTGGTACCCTTCTTCAAGAGATGAGTGAAAGGGTGGTAATGATCAATAAGATTCGAATTGAATTGATGAATGGACTAGATTCTTTCCTACAAATTGTAGATCTATTTCAAACTAGAAGGGGGAGGCATTTTTGTGATAGGCTTAGCCTTGGCTAGATTGACTTCAATTCCTCTATAGGAAAGAATGAATCCTATCAGTTTATTGTATGTGACTCTAAAGAAACATTTCTTTAGTTTAAGGCACACCTTATATTCATGAAGTCTCTAAAATATTATATATAGAATGTCTAGATATAATTCTTGTATTCATGATTTTACTAGAATATCATCAACATGTCCTTCAAAAATATTAGACACCATTTCATGGAAGATGATAATCATTACATATTGATAGGTGGCACTAATTTTCTTCAAGATAAATGACATGAATTGATAATATAAAGTTCCCCATAGATTGGTGAACATTATTTTATGTTGATCCTAATGTGTGATTTTGATCTGAATATATCTTGAAAAAAAAAACATGAAGGATATAATTTCATATCTTTTGTTGAATCCACAATCATATCTATGTTGGGAAATGGAAATCCATATTTTAAACATGCTTCATTGATATCTCTGAAGTCTATGTCTATATGAATACCTTCAAGTTTATTTCTAAATGTAACAATGTCAGATATCAATTAATGAGTAATCAATTGGTCAAATGAATCTAGCCCCCAATAATTTCTCTAGTTATTTCTTGACTAGTGTTGGTTCCTAGTTATATACCTCTGTTGCTTGACTTTACACACTTGAGAGAAATGGCAAGTAAAGATGGAAAACCTACTTAATATATCATTGTATCCAAGGAAGGGTTTGACATCAAGAGTGGACCAAATGGAGAAAATGATTGGGAGGCACATACAAAGGGTATGGTCAGTTCCCTACTACTTTTGGCTTTGCCTGAACCAAGGTGAGAGGACCTAATGTGTAGCTCGCTCACATGAAGGGATTATATGATTCAATCTTAATGGGGATTATTGGCACAATGGAATATGATCTAACTAGAACATAACCAAGCTTTCTCAATCCACCTAAGAAGGGTTGTCACACAAAATGAGAAAATGTTTTAGGCTAGACAAAAGATACTAAAGATAAATATGAATATGATTTCAAATTTCATTCTAAATAATATTCAACAATAGAGGGTTGAATAAGAGATTAAAATGCTAATATTTAATGCAAAAAATGCAAACACATGATAAGTATACAATATTTATGTGTTTATAGGTAAATAACACTTCGGATATGCAAAGGGTGTGTTATATGTAGGGTAAAATAGGATAGGAAAAAATTATCAGTTAATAGAAATCAAAGTGGAGGTTTAACAAATGAGCACAAAGAAATTCCACTAAACTGTTATGTCATCTTTAAGAACAAATGCAATGCTAATCTAAAACAAGTGAAATTGAAATCATACACAAGTGATGTCCTTCAAGAACCCCTACCCATTGAATCCATGAGCCTAAGACTACCCTTAAATAGGCTATCAACACCCTATTCTCAAATATCAAAGTAGAAAGGATTTTACAATATAGATATAAACTCTAAATGACTACCATAAAGATGAATATATTAGATTACCAATCTAATAAGCATGTAAAATAGAGCATTGTATTTCAACAATAGGAAGAGAATGGAGACCATGAATAGACTTCATTTTTTAATTGAGTGTAAATTGAATACAATGTGTTCTAACAACATAATAGACTAACACTATGGAAGAAAATCTTGTGAAAAGGGAGACATGTATAATTATCTCAAAGCTCGCCAATGATTTTACATCAAAAATTAATTTGGCACCAGAAATATTACACAATGAGAACTCTCTAAGGCTATATCTCTTGAATCTAAAATTTAACCAACCATTGTAAAGGGACATACCCCCTTTACTTATATAATTGAGATAGGCCTAGCATATTCCTAAAGATGCTCCAACTGGAAGATTCCTTCATGGGCCTGGAGTCTATTAGACTTTGTAATAAACATGATTCCTTAGATTATGCTCGTGCTCTTATTATGATGAAAAGCTTGATCCTCCACTATGGCAGAATATTTTTAAATTATCTATGTGGAGGATGATCCTACAAGGGACAAAACAAACCTTTATCTTCTTACATAACAAATAAAAAATGTCCCTTTCTTATGCACATGATTACATAAAAACTAACTTTAAAAAGGATATGACACTAACGGGTGAAGTATAATGGTTTCCTAGTGGGAAACAAGAAAAAAGGAAGAAGGAAGAGAAAATAAGAGAGAATTGGTGCCAGCTCAGAAGAAACTAAAATATTTAGTTATGTTCTGGATTTGATCTAGATAATGGAATCCTTCACCAACTTGTTCTTATACCTGGTATATTCTTCATGCATAGGGATAAGATTCCTTTGGTTTGGGCCTACTTGGCATTTGAATTTTACTTGATATTCCTCAAGCTAGGCAGTAATCCTCTAAAGCATGGTTTTATTTCATCCAATGAGTTATTTAAGATGGTCATAAGATTTCTCAAGTGACACTAACTACTTTATTTTTTCAACATAGAAGGACTATTGTGATGCATCAATGAGGTTTTTTATATCATTGAGTAATACTTCTTACTCCAAATCATTTCCACCATTCAAGCCTACCATTTTCCTAATTGTAGCATCTATTTTATTTGTTAGAGTCTTGAAGGATTGCTCTTCTCCTTTCAAATAAAAGATTCCATCTTTGATCATCATCAAATGATGCTTGATTGCTAGTTGACATTCCTTGGGCCTTTTGTGTTTATTTAGAGTAATGATTTTTTCTCTAATCAAAGTGTTTGTGCCCATATTATAGACCTCATCCATATTTCACTAGACTTCTTCCCACTTCTTGATATCTTCCTCATAGAAAAACATATGTGCATCACACTCCCTTTTATTATCCACTATGTTATTCAAGCATTTAAATGCCGAGTTGATTATTTCATTAGCCCTAGTGCCCAAGTCTTCTTTCCATTTTTTTTGCTCATCTTCTAGTCTTCAAATCATCAATCTAGTAGGATTCAAATGATGTGAATGAGAGATGGAGAGAACCTGGAGTAACACTGGCAGTTGGAGTTACTACCTTAGGCTCACTCAATAACTTCTATATGTACTAGATCATAGCCTAGTTTTTTGCCTTTAACTCCTCCATGGTGGCTTTATTTTTGTCCATTTTATGAGCCACCATGTTTTCCAAAACCTATGAGTTATGTTTTGTCTCATTCCTTGATGGCTCCCCTAGTTTGTAGTTGTAGATAGTTTAACTCTTAAGGGGAGTATATTTTTTTAGAGCATCTTATGGAGGAATGGCTATCTCCATATTCCTCTCTCATAATAGTAGTAAATGTAATTTAGAAGTGTGTCTTGGCCTTCTTAAGGAGCTTTGCCTTATATGCCTAAGTAATCTTTACTAAATCAATCTTCCTAATTTTGCTCATGATGTCCTCTTTCTATTTGACCTATTCTTCAACCTAGAGAAGGGGTTTGGTTTGAATTCCCATTGACGTATTGGAAATTGATGCAAGCCTTAAGACATTGAAAGGTGGTGTCATTGGAGTACCTAGTGTAGTAAGTGCCATAGGAATGGGTTGTGGACTAAACACAAACTACTCAGTCTCTTTGTCACTCTTCAAATCATCACCATCTTCTTTCTATGCTCTGGCTTCTCCTTCGGGGTTTGGCTCAATTTGATCCAACACTCCAAAATTTGGTCCAAATTTGTGAGACTCCTTGAGCAATTTTTCAATGGAGCTCCCTTGTATCATGGGCTGACTAGAAGGCTCCATAACTGCTTCACCTTCTTTATTTACCTAAGTTTCAGGTAGAGATGAGGCTATGGTGATTTCCTTGCTATCATCAAGCAAATTTTCACCAATCATGGCCTTTAGACCTTTATTATGAGCTATATCATAGACCTTGCTGTGAGTAAGGAGACCTCAAGGTACTTTAATTAAAGTAACACTTCCTAAAATACCCTCATCAACATCTTTATTTGATTTATCTAATTCATTATTTACTTTTGAATGGGTGGGGGTACCCATTTGCAATTTTTCTCCCCCACCTTCCTCTACACTCGTATTCTCTTCTGGTGATGAACTCAACACATTTAGAGGGGAAGGGACATCTTGTGATACCTCTAGAGCTGCATGTAATCCTTCTTTCTCAACCACCACTTCAGAGTCAGTGATGCTTTGAATATCTTACTTTGGCTCTACTTTATCTCTCTCATAAAATTTATTCAATTCCTTATCTCCACCTTGATCACCTTGGCATGGTGATTGGGTGATGACATTTTCAACAAATGCCTTTGTATCTTATGAGATTGTTTCCTTTTCCTAAGGGGCTTAAGCTTGCATGGCCACCTCAACTCCAACCTATACAACATCGTCAAAAGATAGAGGATCATTTGAGGTCAAAATGTCTTCCTCATTACCTTTAATCTCTACTCTTGAGGGACCATCTAATGCAAATAAACCCATAATGGGGGCCTTCACTAGGGTCTGGGGCCTTTTGCTTAGAGTTATTTGCCCAATTATTACTTGTAGAGGAGTGAACACATGCTTCCTCTTTATCACCTTGGTAATGCACCTGCCTTCATCTAAGTCTTATTCACCACTCATATACCTCAACCACTGGGCATATGAGGACTTATCCTCTTTCCTTTTTATGGGGACTTCCTTAGAAGGTAGGTCTTTAAACACAACCTCCTTCCTTTTTGTAGGAAACCCACTTGGAGGTTACAAAGCCCTCTTAACTCTATTTTTCTTGGGATACTCTCCTTCCTTCTTCTTCACCTCCTCTCTTGCTTGAATAGATCTTTGGGGGAAGGACAAATGCTAGTTATTATATTGGCAAAGTAGGTGTATCAACAACTAGATTGACCATTGGAATAGTTGCTAGAATGGATGGCATCATTGGGGCTCTACTACCTTAATGGATATTGGGTGGCACTGGCAAGTGTAACTCCATAGTAATAATCGTATCCCAATTATTTACTAGACTTTTTAAATTTTATAAGTTCAATCCCTCCTTAGACCGTGATGTTATTATTGACTCCACATCAATTGGCTTGGTAAAGTTAACATCATCAAACTTGTGCTTCCCCTTTCCCTTTGCTACTGGTGGTGGAGCCAAATATCACCACTATACTCTAGGAGGAAAGCTCTCAACTCTAGAATTTGTCTAAGCTCTTGGATGGTAGGGGTATCATAAGCACCAAGATCAACCCCATATTCCTTGAACCACTTGAAGGTTCTTCTCATGATTTCAAAGGCTCTCCATGAAATGGAATCACTCTCCTTAGTAGTGAAGTCTACCTGTGAGATGGGATAGGATTCAATATTGGATTCACTATACATTGTATATAGTGTCCTCTTATCATCTACCATGTCCTTAGGGATGGGAGTAATATTGTAAGAAATAACCTCTTACACTATCAGCCTCATATAATCTAATTTCCTAAATTACTCCTTAGTGGTGTATTTGAACCATATAGCTTCATAATATGATTGATGTATAATTGCATTAGTCATTATGTTCACCAACCATCTGATATCATAGTTGGGCCTGTGTGGTATCTTTTCAATCACATACTAGCCCATTTCTTGTTCCAAACCCTTAGTTTTGGCAATAGAAGGACATGAATAGTATCCAATCTCAACTATAAACTTGAGGGGATTATTTATATTTTTCTTTAAAATCATCTCATGTGGGGGCACCATCTGCCAGCTCAATTCCATCACTACCAATCTATCATTCAGGTACCTCGATAATTATGTAAAAACCCTGAGTAGCCACTTATCCAAATATAAGTGAATGTCTTGAATTGGATATATGAGGTGCCATACTTCTCAATTATTTACTTGGATACCTTGGAAAATATTTTGGGGCTCCTTAAAGGAAAGAAAACACTCATCATAGTGTTTAATAAGAAATTGTAAACCCTATAGAAATTTTTCTTGAAACCATCTAGAGTTATTTTGGGATAAACCTCATATATTCTCATTCCATTAGGATTCTTGGTGAGCCCATCAAATTTTATATTGTGCACCAGGTTATACATCAAGTAAGAAGACATATAAAATGTACTTGTGAACCTCTTATTTTAATGAATTGATACCTAAAGTTGCATCATCTACTTGTGCAGGTTATTAATCATAATGGTGGCCTAATCCAGCTTCTTCGATCACTCCAACATACAAATTAAGATTAAGAACATCCAAGGCTAAAATTTCTCTATGATGGGCATCTCATAAATTCTTTCTACCATGGTAATGATGTGCTAGGGAAATTCATTGAATTTAACCAATTTTAGACTTTTAGATATTTTGGAGACCTTTTATCTTTTCTTGGCTAGCGAACAAGAGTTAACAATGTCCCATATTGCTTTGTCATTCTTCTCTACATAATCCTAGCATTCTTTTAGGGATAGTGTAATATTTTTGAGCTAGGAAGGAATCTTGAGCATGGTACTGAGGGCCATAGGAGTGAAAGAGCAAACAACTAACTACCATCGATGAGACTCCTAGTGTCTAGTTGATATACTTGAGCACATGTAATAACTAATTTTGTTTACAGGGTAGCCAAGGGGAATGTTGCCATAGGGGTGATGTAACTTATGCCAAGGTTGGAAACTACTAGAAGAGGGTCTGATGAATACAGGACCTTTAATAGGGCCATAAAATCAAACCCTTAAACATTTGTATCTTTGATCCTATCTAAAATAGAGATGATGTTGCTCCTCATAGATGTTAAAGATGTTGCCTAACTCATTAGTGCAATACTTTGAATTTGAATAAATCCTTTAATCAAACCACCCTTAAAATAACTTTAAACCCCTTTTAAAGAACACAACACACAAGGAGCTATAAGAACACTTACTGCTATTCTAGAGGGTTGCACATGATTAAAGCTAAAAATCTATTAAGAATTCACCGTAATCAATTTTTCATGCTGCACATAACTAGGGCACACAAGTAGCTCAAAAACATAATTAGAAGCTTTGAATGCAAAATTTAAATGCCTTATTTATAATCCTTTTCATTTTTAAATTAGGGTTTCCATTAATGTTTTGAATCATAACAAATAAATACCAACTACCCTCTTTAAGTCATTTGAGCTTCTTTCAAAATAGGAGAGAAAAGGTACAAATATTTATTTTATGGTGGGAAATCCTTAATGTGACACATGAATCCATATAAAAAAACTTTTTCATTCTAGAAATTTTTGGGCCTTCAAGAGCTTTTTACACTTTGCCCACCAAAAGGTAAGTAAGGCAATCTTCAAAAAGGGCCTAGAGTTTAAAAAGACCTGAGGATCTACCACGTGTCATTAATTATCTTCATGAATTAGGGTGTTTAGGCCCTGGATATTTTTTTCATCTTGCCCACCAAAAGGTAAGTGGGAAAATCTTTAAAAAGGGCTCAGAACTCATAAAACCTTGAGGACCTGTCATGTGTCCAACTTAGATGTAAGCTCAGACTCTTGGCCAATCTTTACATTTGTACCATCCTTTTTGACATGGGGAAAGGTATGAGATCCTTTAAACCCCTATAAATAGTCTTAGTAACCCCCTAAAATAGCCACATGTCTTTCATTTAGCTCATTAGGTAATTCCTCACCTTAGTCACCAAAAGGCATTGGAAGAGCAACACAAAAATTTCATCTGCGGCCCAGAACACTTCTTTGAGCATAAAGTAGCAAATCAATGTATGCAAGGAGACTTGGATACATTTATATATTCTCACTTTGAATTATCCCACCATGAAACCTTTGGTCAAATTATGTAATTCCTTCATAACTATCGAAAATGTCCTCCATATTCAAAAAGTGCCCTTCAGGCCTTTTGTAGACATCCTTTAGGAATTTTGCAAGGGCAAAGTGCCTGAAGGGCATAATCCTTCAAACATTTTGTAGAAGCAAAGTGACCCTTCAAAGGTACCCTTCAGGAACTTTACAAAGGAAAAATTCCTAAAGGAAATGATCCTTCAGAGCTTTATTACAGACAAAAATCTCAAAATAAATAACCTAAAAAGACTTAAGACTGAAAAGATGAGGCATGGAATTCTTCCAAAAAAAATTTGAAGCAGAAAAAATGTTTGGTGAAAATAAGTCTTCAAAATTTTTATCCAAAAAAAAATCCCTAAGACCTATTTCCATCAATCATTATGTTCATCTTCACGAAGGAATATTTTCACCAAACAAAATCAAGATAAAGGACTTGGAAAATTATGAACATGAACTCAGCTTTTCAAAGGAAAACATAGAGATAAGACTGGGGTTAATGACTTAAAAATTAGTATTCAACCTAGTTTGGACTTAGGCATTTTAATGGACAAGGGCCTAATTGCTCTAAAAAAAATTTGGGCACTAACACAGGTTCTCATGAAACCTAGAAAATCAAATAAATACCATAGACAAAGATAATTAGAATATAATAGATTTTCAACTTCCCAAATCTTTTAATGCTAAATAGGGCACAAATTACTTGTTGTAGATTTGGGCTCCAATAACTAGTATAATAATGCATGGATGTGCTAGGCATTCAGGTATATGACTAGAGACAAATCTATCCTAATTATATCAGCATAAGATCACGTGAATATTTCAATGAAATCTCTGATAAGGATAATGATAAATTCACATTCCTCTATAATGAGGGACACACCAAGCTTAACAAATTTGAGATTATCTATTGTTTCAATGTTGACCTCTATGGTGTCTTCCATAAGCAATGTAAATACACCCTATAAAAGAGCTAGTATCAAGGGGAATTGATCTTAGTCATCTAATTTTGGACCATCAGTCCCCCCCATGTAAGAAGAATATAAATTTCCCATTTTAGGTAATGGCCATTCAATAAATGTTTTAGGGAAATATTGAACCAACTACTCAAATAATCATTTTTATTTTGCACTAATATCAGATCCAAATGTAATGTGAGGATTTTTAGGAATATGAGCTTCTTGAGGAGGAAAGTGAACTTCCTAGTCTATTGGAACCTAAAATAGGTTCTCACCAAAGGACTTGTCTTTGTCTTTGGCCCAAAAATGCCTTAGAGAAGTTTTTACTAGAGGACCTCAATGTTTGATTTTCTTGTTTTATTCTAACCATGTAATTTCACTTGCTTTCCAAAGTAAGCCACAAGGTTTAACATGATCTCAAATCTTTACTTGTGGTATCCAATTGGTAGACCATATCTAAGGCCCAAGAACTCTAAAAACACCTCATTTTGATAGTCATCCAATGGTATAGTGTGATCTTGTTGATCCCAATCAATTATTTTAGGATAATGAAGGGTCAAAGGGAAATTGGATGATGATGTGATAATAAGTATGGCATGGGTATCAAATATGTTCATGTCAATGAGCTCATTATAGATACTATAATAGGATTTTTCATAACTTTTGAAATCATCTTTGTTAGACACTAAAGTTGTGTCACTCTCAAGATCTGAGGGGTCACCTCAAGTAGTTTGTATCCAATGCCCTGAGTAAATTTATGTTTAGTTACTAAAATTAGATTGAGAATACCTTATTGTCTTGGCCCTAATATATTTTATTTATATTCATGATGTTCCATGAGCTAGTTAGGAATAGAATATTTGGTGCTTTGATAACAAGAGGATAAATCATCATCATTATATAACCAAGAATTATCAGAACTGTTAGTTTTTTCTTGATTTGGAAAAATAATTTTGACAAATAAAAGAGAGGTCCCTTGGGATGATAATAAATATTTTGGACATTAATCCAATTTTTCAATGTGAAAGGTGTCTTTTATGTTGTATGCACCAAGACCCTTATCTTCAATAGTAAAGTGGGAAGAAATTTGGGGAGGTGGAGTAGTAGAAGTGGATGCAAAGTTACGTGGGTCAATGTATTTATACTTGGGAGACTTAGGAGCTTTATTATTCTCCTTTTAAGGTGCATGCTTAGTGTTAGGACAATAATTGTATTGACCATACTAAGCTTCCAAATGTTTGTAATATTCGTATGGATTTAAATCACCAGAAATAGTAACCTTCATTCTGGAATGGGGTATTTTTAAGCATTTTTATAATGTGGAAGGTAATTCACATACTTTATGTGTCCAAGGGAATACAATATGAAAATTGTAAGGTAATTCAACGTATATGACTTGGTAAAGAGTATCATGGATGATAGGCCCATAAGGATAGGTAAGAAAATAGTGCCTTGTGATTCTCTTTCTTCATTGTCATACACCTTGGTAGTAATGGTGTCTATCTACAAATTTTTTAAAATATACCCCAATATTTTTGTCAATTTTAATGAGGTTATGTTTAGGCTCAAAAATTTGTTTATGATAACCCACTTAATCTTATGGAAGGAAATGTTTTCTTCGATGTAAAAAGGGTTGTTGTGTAGAGGACCAATGGATGACATGTCACTTTGGTCAAATGTAAGTTGTTTACCTAGGGATATATGCCCCAAAAGTGCTTAGAATAGGGAAATATAAATGTCATTTGGAACCTTGGATTGGTATATAAGGTCATAGAATATTTCTTTGTGGAATGTAGACATATATAAAAGATATAGAATATAAATTTGTGTTGGTGTCTTGTTTATTTATTGCACAAAATCATGTGGATTTTCAATGGGAGAAGGTCAATTAGATTTTTAAGGCAAGGTCTTTTGAATTGGATTATTATTTGAATGAGCTAAAGGACCTTGAACCATAACCTTTGTATTTGAGTTGTGATGGCATAATTTCAAAATAGCAAAGGATTACTTGAATAACAACAAAAAGGTGTAGGACCTGGAATAGTGTCTCATAGATGTTGAGGCACAAAAATGATATATTGAGTCAAAAAAGGGCCCCAGGATGTGAAAGAGGAGGTCATAGAATAGAATAGGTAACATCTTGAGGTGTCTTGGAAGGTTAACATGCATTGATTTTAATAGTAGTTACATGATTACTAATAACATGACCTACAACATTTTTATTGTTATACAAGACATCATGGTAGCTAATTTAATTGGTTTAGGAATCCTGACCTTAATTACAATTTCCCTAATTCTAATTATGGCCTTAATTCTAATTTTGATTATTGTGTTGGTGTTGATTATTTGAATTATGCTTTGAAAATAGGTCTTTATAAATACCCATATTTTGATTGGAAGTAGAATCAATGTTATCCAAATCAATGTCACCATGCTCAAGTAGATATTGGATGAAGTTACTTAATTACACACACATGTGAATTCCATCACCTTTGACACAATGGTAATAAAAATATTCATTATCTATATACCATGTGGGATTTAATGGGTCTTCTGGAAAAGGTTTCATATTTTCCCAAATGACCATGTTGGCTGCAACTAATTTTTAGAACACTACCTCAATAGGTTCACCAAGATCACTAAAGAATAATTTTTGATATCGATTCCTTCTTGAAGGTGATATTTGCAATATAATGGATGGAGTAGGTGAGTATTTTAAATAGGAGATGGTTGAATTATTTGTACATGTCTTAATTTTATTGATCTATTACCTAATATATTTTTATTCCTATTAAATACTTTGGCCTTCTCATATGTACTTGCATATGTTTGCACTAAAGTTTGAGCTTGTACCTAATTTTGATAATAAATCTTAACTTAACCTTTGTCTATAAGTTTATTTTCAATTTACACCCCTTTTTCTATAATCTCTTCAATGGAATCAACATAATGGAGTCTCAGGTTATGATCCACCCTTGAATTGAGATTTTAAGTGAATATATTAGCTAGTTACTTGTCTAGAAGGTTGTGTGGAAAATAACTAGCCAAGCATCTCCATCATTGTAGGTAAGTAGAAAAACTTTCTCCACTACATTGTTTAGCATTACATAAGTCAACCATGATCAACTCATGTTATATGTTATATGAGAAGTTATTTAAATTTTTTTTGGTTAAGTCATCAAAGGTGATAATATATCCCTTTATTAAATGAAAAAACCACTCTAAGGCGTGTCCACCCAAGCTGCATGGAAATAAGTGAAGTAAATAAATGTTTTATAGGCTACTTCTTGACATGCCAAAAATAATTCCTTTTGATGCTCTCTATGAACACCCCTTCCCTTGTATTTTTTGAATTTATGCATTTCAAGGTGAGACGGGATAGATTCTTTAAGGAAACTCATGTCAAATTGATATGGGCATATTTCATCAAATTTTTACTTTTATGCTAATTCCTTCTTAGAGTCCTAGAATAATGTCTTTTATCTCTTGGAATGCTTAGAAAGTGGGAGAGTTATGGGATGAAGGAAGCATATTTTGATAAATATTCAAAGGTTAATTATCTTGATTTAATTAAATGGATGGATTAGGATTAAAATAGGTTAGAATGGGTACCCTTTGAGCTGAGTTATTAGGGTTGTTCACCCTATAGCAATGATTATAATGTTTATAAGGTTATTATTGTTGATTAGCATTGGGAATTGGATTAGTAACATGTTATTGGGTTAGAGCAATTTGATATCAATATGGGGGAATTTGGTGCTAAAAATTAGTAACTTTTCATAAAGGGACTTGTTGTTAGAAAGTGGGGGTTTGTTTTCTATTGGGAGGGAGGGATTTTGGATTAATATGGACTTGTTAAGGATTTATCACAACTTGTTTTGGTGGAGGATCAAAAAATTTATTGGGTTATTTTATCCTTAGTTTCACTTAAATAAGTACTATAAATTGTTGGAAATATTGTCATTGATGTCAAAGGTTTAGTATTGTTGGTGATAAAGGCCCCATTGCATTTAATGTTATTTATCTTGGCTAATATGAGTTAATATTTATTTAATATTAACGAATATATTTTTGGTTGCATATGAGACAAAATAAGGGCCTATGGAGAAGACGAAGAGTCACGGGATAAAGACAAAAGAAGGATGGGATGCATTTTCCCATGAAGAGTCATCTTGGGGAATACCAAGAGTCACCAAGTGAAGACAAAAGAGTAAAGGGCGAATTTCTCATGAAGGGACACTTAAAGGAATATGAAAAGTCACCAAAGATAAAGACAAAAGTGGGAAGGACGTTTTTGGTCATGAAAGGTCACCACATGACTTTTCAAATGCTTGGATATGAAGGGTCATCCAAGATTGGCACCATTTTCCATGAGGAATGAAAGGTCACAAAGGGGGAAGGCCAAAGGTCATTTGGAAAGCTATAAATAAAGGCTTGAGTAGCCATTTGTAAAAGTGGAAGTGAGAGTTTAATTTGATATTGTAATATCTAGCTTATAAGAGTAATTTTGAGAGATGATTTGTATTTGTTATATCTAACTTAGAAGAGCAAAAGTGAGAGAGAGAAAGGAGATGTTGTATTGATCTATCATTTGTTGAGATAGCAACATTGAGAGATAGGTGTGTGGTATACACAAAGGGGTTGGTGCTCCTGTGGGTTGGTTCTCATGAATTGTTGCTAGGTTGGTGTTCAGCAAAGGGGTTGGTGCTCCTATGGGTTGGTGATCATGAATAGCAGCTGGGTTGGTGCTCAGCAAAGGGGTTTGAAGCTCCTGTGGGGTGGTGCTCATGAATTGTAGCTGAGGTTTGTACTTGGTAAAGGGGTATGGTGCTCCTGGGGGGTTGTTCTCACGAATATATTTGAGATTGATTCTCTGTGGTTTTTCCCACATTGGATTTCCACATTATATCTGGTGTCTCTCTCTGTCTTGTGTGATGTTTATTGTTTGATTTTTATTGCATATCTTGAATGTTTGATTAAGTGGAATTTGGTTAAAGGAAAGATTTATAAGATATCTAATATATTGATTCACCTCCCCCCCCTCTTAGTATATTTCATGCTTAACAATTGGTATCAGAGCAGGTTCATTTTTAAAAAGTTTTACAGCTTGAAGGTAGGTCGGGAAAGCATGATGGCTGGGTCACAGGAAGGATTTTCTACAAATAAGGCAACTTTGTTTGATGGGAGGAATTATGCTTTTTGGAGCATGAGAATGAAGGTTTATTTGATGGCCCTTGGATTCAACATATAAAAATCAGTGGTGGAGGAATATGAAGAGCCACAGACATCTATAATTACTCCAGTAAAAAAGAAGGCAAGTGAATGTAATGCTAAAGCTTTAAATGCTATTTTATGTGGTTTATGTGAATCTGAATTTGTTAAAGTTATGCAATGTAAATCTGCTCATGAAACTTGGGTAAAAATTGAGAATATTTACAAAGGTGATGGAAAGGTACATCAAGCTAAATTGCAGACTTTTAGAAGGCAATTTGAAAGTTTGAAGATGGAAGAAGAAGAAGATATAGCAAGTTATCTTTTATGAGTTGATCAGATAGTAAATCAGATTCAAGGTCTTAGAGAAATATTAGAAGAGTCAACAGTGGTGCAAAAGGTTTTGAGATCTCTACCAATGAGATATGATGCAAAGGTTTCGGCAATCGAGGAGATGAAAAATTTAGCCAAGTTAAAGATGGATGAGCTTCATGGTATTCTCACAGCATATGAGATGCAGACAGAACGAGATAAACCCTCAAAGAGAGAAGCAGCTTTCAAGACATCAAAGAAGGAGAAAGCTAAGATTTAAGAATCAAGTGATAGTTCCAGTGATGATGAAGATGACAATGAAGCACTTTTCATTCGTAGGCCAAAAAGAGGAACAGGTAAATATCAAGGAAAATTACCTTTTAAATGTTTTAATTGTAGAAATATTGGACATTTTTCAGCTAGATGCCCAGATAAGGTTAAAGATGATGAAGAAGAAAAGTCTACATATAAGAAAATTTTCAAAGGCAAATCCAAGAAGGGATTTGAAAAGAAGAGCATGTATTCTAAGGACCCTAGTTCAATTGAAGATAGTGGAGTCAGCAATTCAGAAGATAAAGAGATTCTATTCATGGCCATACATGATGATGATAAAGAAGAAGATGAGGAGGAAGCTGAAGTAGATATGGAAGGAGAACTCAATTGTGCCCTAGAAGAGTTAGAAGTTGTTTAGAAGAAGAATCAAAGGTTAAAGCGCCAGATCGAGAAAAATGAACAAGAGTCAAAGGAAATGATTGAAGATCTACAAGCACACTTTGAAGAAGCCAAGAAGAATGAAGAAGATCTCACATCATAGTTGGAAATAGCAAGACAAGAATGTCAAAGGTATGTTATTGAAATTGCCTCCTTAAAAGAAGATATTCAGAAAGCAGTCAATGGTAAAGTAGTGAGTGATTCAAGATTTGAGGATAGCACTAACATGCTGAATAAGATATTGGAAAGTCAAAAAGCAAATTCAGATAAGATAGGGATCAGATTTGAAAAGAAAAAGAGCTATGCTAAAGCTCTTACACAAGAGGAAACAAAAAGGGGAGAAGTGAAGAATACAGAGGACATTCCAAACAGAGAAGGATGGAGAGAACAAAGCTACAAAAGGAAATCAGGTTAGAGATATACAGACAGGTCTTATTTTTATGGTTATTGTTTTTATTGTAATGGATATGGTCACAAGAAAGTAGAATGTAGAAAAAGAGATAACAATTTCAGAAATAAGGAGAAGGAAAGTCAAGTAGAGTCAAGCAAAATCCACAACTCTTTTGCTCCTCTATTAAGCTTTAATGAAGAGACCATAGTGTGCTAGAAGTGCAACAACTTCAGACACATAGCTCGGTATTGCAAAAGCGTGTTCGAGTCAGTCAAGAAGGATCAGAGGTTCAAAGCTCCATTCATCAAGAAGAAGAATTAGAGTGTCAAAGATCCATTCATCAGGAAGAAGGTTCAGACATGTACATGGCAGAAGAAACAACATGAGGATTTTATGATGGTGCAGACAACTTTGCATGTGGGAGGTAAAGATCAGCCATGGTTAATTGATAGTGGATGTTTGAGGCATATGATAGGAGATAAAAGTAAGTTCATTTCTCTAAAGAAGATTAATGGTGGTATAGTGAGGTTTGGAGATAAAACCACTGCCAGAATAGCTAGAAAAAGTACTTTGAGTTTGGATTATGGTAAAACTAAGACTAAGAATGTTTTATATGTAAAAGGTCTTAAGCATAATTTGTTGAGTGTTAGTCAAATATGTGATCAAGGATATACATTAAAGTTTCATAAAGAGGGTTGTGAGATTAGAAGAAAAGATTCAAATGAGCTATTGCAGATGCTCAAAGGACAAGGAAAAATGTATATGTATTGTCAGATATCTTCTCAAAGGCACGATCAAAGGATACATTCAAAGATTGGTGAGAAGAGTTAGGAGTAATTTCTATTACTTCCTGCCATTGATGTTCAACATCAAGTGAGAGGGAGCTAAGTGTTAGCTCCAAGTAGGCCCTTTGCCATTGATGTCAAAGGGGGAAAATAATAGGTACAGGTATAGGTGTAGAAAACAAGTACAGGGAATAGGTACATGTTACTACAGTAAGGGGGAGTTACTGTATATTTTCAGATGACAGGATGTGTAGGTCATAAGATGTGGCAGTTTCAGGATTGAGGTTGCCATCAATGACAAAGGGGGAGATTGTTGGAAATATTGTCATTGATGTCAAAGGTTTAGTATTATTGGTGATAAAGGCCCCATTGCATTTAATGTTATTTATCTTGGCTAATATGAGTTAATATTTATTTAATATTAATGAATATATTTTTGGTTGCATATGAGACAAAATAAGGGCCCATGGAGAAGATGAAGAGTCACGGGATAAAGACAAAAGAAGGATGGGACGCATTTTCCCATGAAGAGTCATCTTGGGGAATACCAAGAGTCACCAAGTGAAGACAAAAGAGTAAAGGTCAAATTTCTCATGAAGGGACACTTAAAGGAATACGAAAAGTCACCAAAGATAAAGACAAAAGTGGGAAGGATGTTTTTGGTCATGAAAGGTCACCACATGACTTTTCAAATGCTTGGATATGAAGGGTCATCCAAGATTGGCGCCATTTTCCATGAGGAATGAAAGGTCACAAAGGGGGAAGGCCAAAGGTCATTTGGAAAGCTATAAATAAAGGCTTGAGTAGCCATTTGTAAAAGTGGAAGTGAGAGGTTGATTTGATATTGTAATATCTAGCTTAGAAGAGTAATTTTGAGAGATGATTTGTATTTGTTATATCTAGCTTAGAAGAGCAAAAGTGAGAGAGAGGAAGGAGATGTTGTATTAATCTATCATTTGTTGAGATAGCAACATTGAGAGATAGGTGTGTGGTATACACAAAGGGGTTGGTGCTCACGAATTGTTGATGGGTTGGTACTCGGAAAAGGGGTTGGTGCTCACGAATAGCAGCTGAGTTGGTGCTCGGCAAAGGGGTTTGAAGCTCTTGTGGGGTGGTGCTCACGAATTGTAGCTGAGGTTTGTACTTGGAAAAGGGGTATGGTGCTCTTGTGGGGTTGTTCTCATGAATATATTTGAGATTGATTCTCTGTGGTTTTTCCCACATTGGGTTTCCACGTTATATCTGGTGTCTCTCTCTGTCTTGTGTGATGTTTATTGTTTGAGTTTTATTACATATCTTGAATGTTTGATTAGGTGGAATATTGGTTAAAGGAAAGATTTATAAGATATATAATATAATGATTCACCCCCCCTCTCAGTATATTCTGTGCTTAACATAAATTAGTTACCATGTCATTATATCACGTGAGTAGTGACCTCACACACTCACCTAAAACATGCAGCCAAGACAAGTTCCCGTCAATTCTTCCACATGGTGGTTGATAATTGTAACTCTAAATATGATTAGGTGCTTGGGTTATTTATAGTTATTTATCATTAATACAAACATTATATTATGGTTATCTATGTTATTCACTCTACATTCCAAATACTTTTATTTAATACCATATAAACAATTAACACATCAGAATTCATAGATAAAAGTAGTGATTCCATTGATTTCATTTGAAGAAGATTATAAAGATATTTTAAAAACATTTCCTCTCTATTATTCTATATCTATCTGTCTACATCCATTTATAAAAAAAATTTAATGGGTATTTATATATAATAAAATCCCTATCCTTAGATTACATCATTGATACAAAGGAGATTACTAACAAATGATTGTTTCACAAAAATAAGTCATAGTGAGTGATTACAATAAAATCATTTTGAATCAATACTAATGGACTCTTTATATTCTCTCCATGATAGATATTTGTGCCTATGATTCCATTCTCTTACAAATCATTGCTAGATTCACATTTGACTAGTCTCCTCTGATACTTCCATAATCTGCTTTATAATTGTTTCTGCTTCCTGTACCCTTGTCCAAGTATTACACTTTTATCCAAGTCTTGCATATTTTATTTTTCCTTATTATCTATATATTTTTATATTAAAACTCTCTTTTCGTGCCAAGTTCCTTTGTTTCCTTCTCTTTCATGCCTTTCTCTTCCATGTTATGGCTCTAAAACCCTTAGAATATATAAATACAAAATTTGGGGTCCAACATCACTCCATACTAAACTAATAGTTTATCCTGGACTATGTTTAAGTTTCCTCAGATAAAAAAACTTAGGCCTTTATTGTTTCACTTAGATTTTAAGTTCCTCCCATTGGTTGAGTGTAGTCTAAATATTGGAAATAATGACTTCCACCTTACCATGTAGTTGTTGTTGACCAAGTTTGACTTTTAGGTCAAACTTGGACATGCATAGGTAAAAACATGTTTTATTAGATGATATGTGGGTATAAATATATTGTAATGGGTAGTATTATATGTCATTTAATGTTATTCAAAGCAATTTTAGCCTTGGTCTTAGTTACATTAGTCAATTTGTCAATTTGGGGTCATTTTATGTGCTTTTTAAGGGTCATTAATGTAAGTGTCATAGTTATAAAGGTGCCTAGGTGTCCTATTTTTATTAAAAAAATCCAATAGGTCATTCTTAGTGTTAGTGATGTTAGTCACATCAGAATGTTGTAGATTTTCTAACTAAAATTATAGGAATTAATTGAAGAGGGGAGAAATGTCACTTGTATGACACATTGGGAAATGTATCACATGGGGAAGATCATAGAGGATCTCCTCAAATTCATAAAATTTAACTAAACATTGGGTTTGTTTTTGAAATTCCATTTTTATTCCAAAACCATTCTGCACATTTCTTGCTTTTTTGGACAAATTGAAGTGACCTTCAAGTTTTTGCTCAGTATGGACAACACAAGTAGTTTCAAGACAAATTATTTTGGGAGGTTGTTTTACACTAGGATTCAATAATTTTAATATATGTATTTTTAATATTGGTTAACTTTGCTTTATGAACCATTGCTAACAAGTTGACTGTGTAGTTTTTCTAGTTGTTTCTTACACCCTATATGTTTTACTTCATTTGGGACAAATCTGTACAAACTAATTAGTGATGTTGGCTCCATAGTATGATATATTCCTTATTAGATGGTATAAATTCTTGGTTTCATTATTCATGAGGTTTGGTTGAGCAAATTGGTCTATAATGCAAGAAGGTGTCACCATGTGTAGTTTTAGTTGGAGTGTTTCCATAGTTTGATATATTCCTTATTAGATGGTATAATCCTATGGGTTATATGACCACATCTTTTCATGTTTGGGTTTCACCATGTTACCTCTTGTTTTTCTCCCAAGCTTGTTTCCCTTCATTGTCAACTCTACACAATTTCAGTTGCAATCCCATGCATAAGCTTACCCATCCTATCTATGAAGTGGTAATAGAATTTTATTGGCTTATACAAGACTTAAGGAGTTTAATTAAGTTATTTTTTATTCTTGGGGAGGTTTACATTTGACTATATGTTAATATTCCATACCAAGGCAGTCATTTGGTGCCTCTATCTGCTCTTTTGTACATGTATGCAAGTGTTTTCATGTTGGAAAGGGTATTTTGGAAGTTGGTTTCAAGGTGAAAATAATGGTAATCATGTGTTTGAATAATAATAATTATTTTTTATTTTTTTTTAAGCTTTTTGCCATCATGTTTTCCAATAATTCCATACTTTACTTGCATAACTAGCCCAAATAGCCATCTACAAACCTTTGTTGATGTAATACTAATGTATAAAGAAATAGATGTGTGTTCTAACTTCTTGAAATGGTTTGGGGTGCACTAATAATTTTTTAATAAAGAATGTAAATTCCATATGCACTCATGATTTTATGTGGTTCATATTCAACCCACTGTTTGCCTATCAAAACACCCACCTATAGGTGGTTGAGTGGGGGTTGGAGTGTTGTACAAAAGGGTTAAAGCAATGTCATGCTTCCTTTTCATTTCCATAACAAGAAATCCTTGACATAACCATAGAAATATACAAGAGACATGGAATCCTATTTGAAGGTCAAGACTAAGTTTTGGGATCAAATCCCTAAAAGAGCAAAACAGAGGTTAGGGGGTTTTTGTGAACCTTCCATGACATGTTTCCCAAGGTTTTCAAAGTGGATAAGTAGATGAATCTTTTAGCCTTTGGTATGGATAGGGAACATGCCAAGTTTGAAGGAAGGTCTTATTTAATATGGTTTTGAAAATCCTCAATGTTGTTTCTAAACATACTGAATTATTATAATGATATTTATAGGCTTGTAGTACTGAATAACCTTTTGTTACCTCAAGGAGCAATATTGAGTAGAACCTTATAAATAAGATGGATAGACTGATACAGTGATAAAAAATGAAATAAATTCATTAATAAAGGGTTGAGGTAAATTATTTTACATCCCATGACCACCTACAGGTACCCCTCAGGAATGGAAAATGATGACCTATAGCAGGGTCTTAAGGAGAAGTAGCTCAATCCAAGGAAAGGCATAGTTTGAGTTCCAATAGGGAATATAGGTGAGTGAAAATGAAACATAATCATTATGTAACATCAGATTATGTCTCAAGGAGATTATTATCATCATGACCAAATGGATAAGACCCCTGTATACACCTACAGGTAGAGGCAAACAAGGGTGTCTCAGTTAGCACCTAGAGAGGCTCATTCTTGAAGATCATGGTATAAAGGAAAAGTAAGAAAAAGTTTAAACCTTATGAAATAACATGTGAAACTTCAAATAATTTCATGGTGACCTCATTAACTAAAAATAAGATAAGTATATACTTACACAAGTCTCCAAAATCCCTACATACACATACAACAGGGTATAAGCTAGTGAGGGTAGGGTAATATATGGACTTATTTAGAGAGAAGAAGAGAGTTATAGGTAATTAAAAGTTATTTATAAATAATAAAAAAGTGTTTTTATATACCCAATAATCCTCCAAGATGGCTATATACTTTCCATACTTAGCAAATGGGCAATAGTTCATACAAAGGGCTAGGAAACCTCTTTGCTCAAGAGGCAAATATGAGAAATACAAGAAAGGGGAATGTTTTTGTATGAATAAAAAGATAAATAATCACAAATTTAAGGTGGTTAAAATTTTTAATCAGCATAAAATCATGGTGTTGTATTGGAGAGGTCATCCATAGGAAGTTTTAAAAGAAATGCAAGAAAATGGGTTTTTTTTTTGCTTTTTTTAGGCATTTTAAGATGGTTGTACACCCAAATTATGGAATCAGACCAAACCATCTGGTAAAAATAATCCTTATTAATTTTAAAATATATCAAAATATTCATTTTTACTTATAAATAAGGTATATACCTCTTTTTTTTGTCTCAGAGGTCAGCCAGTCCAGGAAAATCAAAATTTGGCAAAGTGACCTAATGAGTGTAGAATGGGCAAGAGACTTGATGTGGAGCTTTAGGGACCTCAATAAAAATATTATGAGGTGTATATAAGGAAAATAAGTTCTAAAAATTAATATATAAATATTATACTCCTCAAAATTCCCAATTTCCCTTTGCACACAGACCAATTAGGCAAGTTTCCACTAAGTCTAGTTGGTGAATGAGAGAAGTTAATGAAGAAAAGTGCTTGGAAGGGTGTGTAGTGGTATTATGAGCTAAAATTGGCTATAAAAATTCCTAATAAACCAATAAAAATATGAGGTAATATTCCTAACATCCAAATTCATCAAGGTGCCTAGTAGACCTATTGGGTTTTAAGAATGCCTAATGCCAAATGGTAGTTTATCTTCACTTCTAACTCTTGGTAGACTATCTAAATGATTTAGGTATTATTTTTAGGTCAAAATACATGTTTTATAACTTGTTTAGTGTATATGATATATCAAGAGAGTATCGGAGTTGTTTCCAAAATCTAGATAATACGAGTGCAATGGAGACGTGATCACACAAGTTGAAGCAAGTGCAAACCACATAGATGCTAAAGCAATTTGAAAATAACACAATAAGATAAATTGCACAAGACAAAATTGAGAAAACCAAAATGTGATTAACATGATATGGCCAAAGTGAGGACTACAAATAGGAGAGTACATAAGTAACTCCTCCACAAAAGGTGGATAAGGCACCCTAAGAATAGACTGTAACTCCTCCATGAAATGTGGTGACAAGGTGATAAGAATAGATAAGTAACTCCCATCAAGGGAGTTACTTATGACATTATTATGACAGCTATGACACATCTATGACACACACCTCCACATAAGCTAACCTATCCCACAAATGTAGGAAAACTCCATGTATGCACAAGAAATACAATTTCCCTAATTAATAAATAGGGAAAAATAAAAACCTACACTAATACCCCCCCCATAAGCGCAGCTTAGGTGGGAAGTGTGGAAATAGAAAATGGGTCCTAAAAACTAAGCCTGATGAGGTACCTATGTATAAATGCAATCTCCCATAAGATAGAGAAAAGGAGAAAACTCATAGGAAAAAACTCTTCCCCAAAAGAGAGACATAAAAGAAAGAAGAGGCTAGAAGGCCCCCCCTGAAGATGATGTTGCTATAGATGTGGACCGCACCCCAAGAAGAGCTCATAGATGAATGAACTTGCTCTCAGTGAAAGGTTTGTTGAATATGTCTACAACCTACTCTAAAGACTAGCAAAATATCAAGTTAATGACCTAACTATGAATTAGCTCTCGAATGAAATGCATGTGAATCTCTATGTGCTTGGTCCACTGGTGCTGAACCAGATTCCTACAAATCTGAATGGTACTCTGGTTGTCACAATAAATGATGGTGGGCTTCCTGATAGGAATGCCAAACTCAAAAAGAATCCCCTAAAGCTAAATAGCCTTAGTAGCTGCATTAACAACTCCCCTGTACTCTACCTCTATGGATGATATAGCAATAGCATTCTGCTTCTTGCTAGACCAACATATAGGACCAGAACCTAGAGAGAAATTGTAACCAAAAGTGGACTTGCGAGTCTATAAATTTCTAGCCCAGTTTGAATCTATATATCCAACCAAGTCAACATCTATGCCAAATCTATAATGAATCCTGTATCTATGTGAATCCTATATGTAATGCAAGATCATCTTAGCTGCTTTCCAATGCAGCTCATGAGGTTCCTTCATGAATCTGGAGACAAGTCCCACTGTATATGAAATGTCAGGCCTGGTGTGAGTAAATTAGATGAAACTACCAACAAGTTGTCGATATCGAGTGGCATCAACCAATGGTGAAGAATAATCAACCTCAAGCTTGACTCTTGATAGAAAGGGCATCAAAGATGGCTTGCAATCAGTGATGTGAAATCGAGCCAATAGGTCAAGAGCATACTTAGGCTATGCAAGAGAAATCCCTAAATCTGACTGTGAGATCTTAATTCCAAGGAAGTAGTGCAACAAACCCAAGTCTATCATGTCAAATCTATCCTAAAGAGATGCCTTCACTACTGCAATAGCCGATGAAGAACTCCTGATGATCAAAAGGTCATCAATACATAGAACCAAAATCAAGAGTGAATCATCCTGCCACAAGAATTAGACATTGGGATCAGAATGGCACCTAGTGAAACCCACTATGAGAAGGAAGGAATCCATCTTGGCATACCAAACTCGAGGGGCCTATTTGAGGCCATAAATAGATTTCCTAAGTTTTCATACTAAGGAATAATCTTGAACAAATCCTGGCAGTTGCTCCATGTAGATCTCCTCCTCTAGGTCTCCGTGAAGAAAGGCACTCTTCACATCCATCTGATACACATCCCAACCATGTGATGTGGCAATAGCCAAGGTGATTTAGATAGAAGTCATCTTTGTAATAGGTGCAAAGGTCTTTGAGTAGTCAATGCCTGCCACCTGTGAGAAACCCTTGGTGACCAATCACGCCTTGTACTTATCAACCGACCCATCTGCTGCAAACTTGGTCCGATATATCCACCTACATCGAACCATCTTTCTTCCCTTAGGAAGTGGAGTCAAATCCCAAGTGTGATTTTTGATTAAGGAAGAATATTCTTCCTCCATAGCATTATCCCACTCAGGTACCCTTGATGCCTCTTGAAAAGTCTATGGATCTAAAACTGAAGCAAAGAAGGCATGTGGATCTCTCTAGAAATCCCCCTAGTACGTATGTCATCTATGGGATCTCCTACCCAAGTGCCAGCACTCTCAAGTGTCTGTCTGGCCCAAAGTGGCCCATAAGTGGGTGAGTCAAGTGCTAACTCCTCATCCTCTGATTGACTAGAGGTGGATGACTCTGCATCACTATCCTCACTGTCTGAACTTGAAGAAGAAGAAGATGTCTCTAGCTCAAAAACCTGTTGTCGCTGATCTGAATCTGATGAGGGATCATCATGAAGAAGTAGATCCGATGAGGGAGAAGAAGTGTCAAGTGTTGAGTCTCTAGGACTCTCCTAAAAATGGACTCTTCTCTTAATGAACAACTCATGAGTAACTATATCTAGAAGGTGATATCCCTTAATACCATTCAGATATCCTACAAAGATGCAAGGCTTGGACTGACATTCCATAGCTTTGCATTTCTTCTTCAGAATGCGGGCCATGGTTGGGGATCCGAAAACTCTAAGATGCTCAACATCAGGGTGTTATCCCTTTCAAAGCTTTGTGAGGAACCCTATTTTGAATGTAGCAAGCAAAATTGATGGCTTCAGCCTAGTACTATGGTGTTAAGGATTTGGAGTGAATCATACAGCTACCCATCTCTTTCAAGAACCTATTTTTTCATTTTGCCACCCCATTCTGTGAAGGACTATAAGTGACTATGCACTGCAAATCAATCCCCTCTGTGGTGCAAAACTGCTCAAACCTGATGCTGACATACTCCCCTCCATTATTATTTCAAATAACCTTGATGGATTTCTCACTCTGTTTCTCAATAAGAGCCTTGAAGTCTAGAAAATTTTCAAACACTTTAGACTTTTGTTTGAGAAAATATATCCAAGTGTACCTAGAGAAATCATCAATGAAAGTGAGGATGTACTTGGCCCTTGTGAAAGATGCTTTGGGAAAGGGTCCCAATACATCACTATGGACTAACTCCAAAGGTTGTGAAGCCCTCCAAGCTTTGCCTTTGTCAAATTTTGCTTTGGGATGCTTCCCAAGGGAGCACCCTTCGCAAAGTCCTTTTGAGAATTGGACACGAGGCAAGCCAATGACCATGTCATTTTTACAAAGTTACTCAAGATAGCGGTAGTTAAGGTGGCCAAACCGCTCATGCCATAATTTTCTAACTCCATCTAAATGAGTCAGCAATATTGTTGGAGAAGAATCTGATGCAAAATGTGAGAAGGTGTATAACCTGGCTTGGTGATCTGCCCTACCCACTGCCACTGTAGTATCACTATGCAACTCCCTGATAGGCACTAAATCTAGTGAAAACTCAACTCTCATACCCCGACCAATGTGAGTGATTTGGTACACTGATAGGAGATTGGTTGAAAGAGAAGGAACACTTAGAACATTGTTGAATGTTCCTCCTTCCATTTCAACTGACCCTCTCCCTGCAACGAAAACTAATGTGTCATCACCCAAACTAATTGAAGTCATGTTACAAGGCTTTAAAGATGAAAACTCAACTAGTGAAGAGCCCATGTGGTGAGAAGCACCTAAGTCAATGACCCATGAAGATGTTGAAGCTACTGTAGCTACAAGGGCCTTGCCCTTTTCTTTTTGCTTACCCTTGCCTTTTGCCTTGGTAGAATCTTGGGTAGATGAATTCTGCTTGATGGACTCAGTAACACCTATGTTATTCTTCTCTAAAAGATGAGTTAGGTGATCTATTTGTTTCTTCATGCATTTGTGTTTATCATGCCCTATCTTTTTACAATAGGCACACTTAACCTTCTCCTTATTAGGTTTAGCATTAGAGGATGAAGACTCAGTGTTGTTTTTGGTAGGATTGTTGTTTTCTTTCTTCTTCTCCTGGTCTTTGTTCTTTTTATTTTTCTCCTTTGTTGAAGTCTTATCCTTACCATTTCCAGCTATCAAATCTTGAGGTTGAGTATACTTCACTGTGCCCATTTGAATTATCTTATCTTGCTCCCTAGTCAAGTTGGCAATGAATGAATCCAAAGAAGGCATTTTCCATGTAGTGTCAAGGGCACTTTTTGTGACATGGAAGGTGGAAACAAAGACTAAATAGCTTAGACCTAACTTTGTGAGAATAGAAAGTATAAGTTGATCATCTTTCTTCTCTATCCGACATTCTTTCAATTGCAGTCTAAGGGCCTTAAACTTAGTGAAGAAGTCCTGTAGGGTGTCAAAGTTGCTAGGACTTAGACTTATGAGTTCATTTTCGAGCTCATAACCTCTCATCTCATCAAGCTACCCAAATAAATTTTCTAAGGTGTCCCATATGTCATTAGGAGAAGGGAGGATTCTAGATGGAAGAGAAGTTTGGGGGACATAGACAAGCTTAGTAATCCATAGGCTTCATCACTACGGTTGTAACACTTGACCTTTTCAGCATCAGTGTTGGGTTCTACTTCAGTTCCCATGGTGATCCTATACAACCCTTTGATTCTAAGAATGATTGACATTTTAACTTTCCATTCATGATAGTTTAAGGGTGTTAGGGGTTTAAGTTGAAAATAATCCATTTTTTTAGCTGAATTTAGGTGAAGTTGTGTTGATTGCAAGTTGTGAAATTATGCAAAAAGAAGAATGAAAGCAAGTTGTGAAAAGCAATCACACCCCCCTGAAATATTGAGCCCCCCAAATATGAAATTCCATGCTCAAAAGACGTTGAACTCAGCTAAAAATGTGTTTTAGAGCAATCAGTGCAAGACTAAAGCAAACAGGACGTCGGACTCAGTCGAAAATGCGTCCCGAGAGACCCAAAATTTGGCACTTTATAAACTAGTGCATTTTTGATAATTAACTAGTCTACACTATGGAAAATTGAATTACAAATACTTTTTCAAAAAATGGCACCAAAAACTGAGCTACTGTTTTCAAGATATTAAAGGTACAATTTTCTCGCAAACTAGTGTTTTTACAAAAAAAAGCACTAAAACATTAAAAAAATGCTTGTTATGGGAGAGAAAGTGGCCTTACAACCACTCATTGGATTCGGCACAGAATGAGGAATCCAAAGGAGGTTTGTGTGAGGGGGAATTGGCCTCCCGCCAACTTGGGCCTTACCCTTCGTCTTCGTAGGTCGAAGATACAAGTTTTAATTCAAACTCCCAAAAATACAAAACTGTCTAAAAAATTAAATACTCAGTTAAATTGACTGATTTTTGTTTTTTTTAAACTGAAAACAATAAATTAAAGATATTTTTGATGAATGTCAAATGTCCAAGGGGTGCCACATGGGATGCCAAGTAGGAAGGGGCGCCAAAGAACAAAACATAGTCCAGATTTGTAGAAAAGACAAAATAGAAGTATCAGACCTGTGCTGGACTATATGGCCTATCTAAGGCATGGCAGAAGACTTCACTGAAAAAGAGGTGCATAAGCTAATTTCTAAATAGCAAACCAAACAACAGGCAACGTCCAAAAAAGGCGCAGTTCTAAAAAAAAAATGCAAAAAAATAAAAAAAATAGACCTAGGCCGTATGACTAGCTTGGTTGGTAGGAAATGATGCCGTACAACTAAAGGCTTGGATGGAACTATTGTTGGAGGGTGTAGACCAGAGGCTAGGCACAGAAGTCAAGGATAACAATAGAAGTTTGGCACCTACCTCCTTGCTCTCTGCTCAACAATGGCGCCTGAGTGCATCAACCTACAGATTTATCTGCAAACAGCTTGTCTGCTAGTGGTATTCTGTCAAGACACCCAAATGCAAGGATCCCAAGGAAACTAACCAAAAATGATATAGACAGATTTTTTTTAATTTTAGACTAAATCTAGAATAAAAAAATAAAGAGAACTCCACTCCTCTTGATTTCAAAATAAGATAAAAGCATAATCATACACAAGATTACCGAGTTAGCTCTGATACCATATCGAAGTTGTTGCCAGAATTCGGATAATACGAGTGCAATGGAGACGTGATCACATAAGTTGAAGCAAGTGCACACCACATAGATGCTAAAGCAATTTGAAAATAACACAATAAGAGAAATTGCACAAGACAAAATGGAGAAAACCAAAATTTGATTAACATGAGATGGCCAAAGTGAGGACTACAAATAGGAAAGTACGTAACTCCTCCACAAAAGGTGGACAAGGCACCCCAAGAATAGACTGTAACTCCTCCATGAAAGGTGGTGACAAGGTGCTAAGAATAGAGAACTAACTCCCATCAAGGGAGTTACTTATGACATTCTTATGACACCTATGACACATCTATGACACACCTCCACATAAGCTAGCCTATCCCACAAATGTAGGAAAACTCCATGTATGAATAAGAAATACAATTTTCCTAATTAATAAATAGGGAAAAATAAAAACCTACAATAATAGAGAGCCATCTTTGAGCTCAAAACCACTCACCCTTATGCAAAATTGGAAGAGCAAGCTTGATAAGATAACTTTTGGAGCTCACATCTCCTTGGAGGATATGCATCGGAACTAAATAATTTTAGATGAGTTATATGAGGTCTATAGAAACCAATTTGTGGCATTGTATTGAAAATTTAAGGTGCAATCTCTATAAACAATGGATAAGAGGGTCAAACTATCTAAAACCCTTATAAAACCCTTGGAGCAATCTGATGAATAAAATAATCTTAGAAATCTACCAAAATGGAATATTTTGGAAATAAAATATATTATAACATGGATAATACTCCCTCAGGGTCACCCCCATGCAAATGAGTTGTATGAAATTATACGGACAATATGCAAAATAGGGGTTTTCTCACCATTTTTTATGTTTTGTAGATTCTAAGAAGTTAAAAAATATAAAATCAAGTTTGGGTGGAATATTAAGACTTATAATTACTAAATATGTACATTTTATTCCATAATTTTTTTTCTAAGTGTTCAAATAATTGCCTTCCTTTCAGCCAGTCAAAATTGGCATAGTGGACACAAGGTTGAGAAGGGTGAAAACTCTAAGTGTGAGCCTTTTTAAGGTGTACCTAAGTATTAAAAGGATATGTATATAATTTTAAAGTGTAATTAAATCACTCCCATGTATTTTCATGGAAAACTAAAAGCATTCGTGAGGCCAAGTGTGAGGGGTGATTGAAAATGGAGTTTTTTAGACTACAGACAATGATTGCTTCCTTATAGGAGTTTCTAAATGATTAGGACTACCAAAAATTAATGTAATTAAATTATTTAAGTCCTTACATATTGTACTAATCATAAAAATATTCCCTAGTTAGTGGTGGGATGTTCAAACAACTCTAAATGATGAAGGTAGTTTTTGGAGCCAAAACTAGGAGTTTCATGTCATTTTTCATAAATTTCATAACTTGTATGGAAATTTGTAACTCTTGAGATTGAATGGTTCATCCCATATCTATTTATCATGAAATTTAAACCCCTTTTATCATATTTAAAAGTGTCCAAATGACCTTTGGACTTGCCTTGTCTTACTTCTCTCTCAAAAGCTATAAATATTGACTCTGTTAGCTCTTTTTAGCAGCCTCTATTGGTTAATGGTGAAACCTTGGAAAATTTTTACTTTAATGACTCTTGAAGAAATAAAAAAATTATTTTTCATACTAACATGATATTTAATTGAGTGTTAGTGCAATATTATTGGTCTTATCTAGTAGAACATTATCTTTTCTAGCATGTTATCCTTGATTGTTCACCAAATGTGCAAAAGATAAATTGTTACAAGTCTCTATTAGTGTTATTTTCTAAGTTTATAGGTTTCTTAGAATTGACTAATGAATTTATCCCAAAAATTAATTCTTAATTACCCTTTTAAGCATCAAATGCCTTTTGGACCTAACTTATGAAACATTCATGTGACAATGCAACTTGAATTTTTAGTTTTGTGTGAAAGAAGTCTTGTTTGACTCTAAGTGGTAAAATTTCAGTAAATGGGAGGAAATATAATATTTTTGCATCAAATTTTTAATATTTATTATTTTTTTTGTTAACCCTTTTCATCCAAAGTTGATAGGTAAGAAAGTGTTTCAAAGATTGCATCAAGGGAACCAACCCTTCTAGAGATTCATCTCAACAAAATTATCACCCATAGAAAGAGAGATTTTTCCATTGTGCCAATTAAATGAGGAGAGATAGGAATCTCCTAAAGGGGTGAAAATCCAAGTGACAATAATTTTTGATACACCTGATGGGAATCTAAGTCTTAGAAGATTGTCTATGATTGGTGTTGGTCTTGGCATAGTTGCAGCTACAAGAACATCTACACTTAGTACTTGGTGACTCCACTAAGGTTTTAAATTATTTGGTTGTTGATCAATCCTTAATTTCCATGCCAAAGGTGACCACTAGGTTTTCTACTAAAATTATACCCTTTGAGTTTGTACAATTGCCTTTATATTCTATCAAAATATTTAGGTTTGTGAATACCCATCCTTATTCAAGAGTGTTGGTGTTTTATAAGTATAAGTTCTTATTTACTTAAATCCATAATACTCAAATTTCACTTTCTAATATGATTAAATGAACCTTTTACACCTTTCACTAGATCATCTCCTTTGAATCTTGCCCAATATGACCAAATTCTAGGAGTAGCCCTTAAAAGTGTTCCATCTTTTAGTGGAGAAGGTCCTATTATTGCCATTAAACATCTTATAAACATAAAAAACTTATGAAATATCCATAATATTACCCAAGATAATGTGGATATTAAGTTATTGGCATTGTCTTTCAAAGGCAAAGCTTTGGATTGGTATGGGACTCTACCTGAAAATTCTATTGGTTCATGGGATGAACTAGGAGATCTATTAACTAAGAGGTTTGGAGAGAAGAGTGATCCTCTATATCTAGCTGAGAAATTGACCACTATCAAGAGGGAACCACAAGATTTTATGAAATATTTTAACATTATATTTTTAAAGACATGGGATAGGATCCCATCCCTTGTGAGACCTACTCCAAACTATGCCTTCTTGTACTATCTAAAAGCATTGAATAGTGATGTAGCCATGATGATCTAATCCATGGGTGGGAATACACTCCCTACTACCTATGAGATAGCCATAAATTCTAATAATTTTATTATTCAATCTAGGAATATTTCTCTTAGGCCACCAATGCCATTGTTCCCTAATTTGTAGCCTCCTAGTCAAATTGCATTACCTACCTTGGCTCCTTTGCCTAGTCAATAAAGGTCTGCCATTGTTCCCAAAAATGAGATTCATGAAGTCAAGATTTTACTCCAAATTATCACTAATGAATTTTTTTCCCTCAAAAGGCAACAATCTTAAATTTATAGACCTTATCACCCCTATAATCAATTTGGACAAGGAAATAGACCTCATTTTCAAGGTAATGCTCAAGGACAAGGTCAAATAACTCAAGTTAGACCTTACCAAAGTTACAATACCAATGCTGCCTATTCTTCAAAATCTATTTTTCCCACTCTAAATAATTTTTTTCAATAACAAACATGTTATCCTTTTTATGACCGAAATCAAGGCCAAGTTACACATGCCAATGAAATGCCTAGTCCAGACATGACAATGCAAGGAAATAAAGCATCTCAAGTTCCCACTTTTGAGATGCCAATGCAAAATAGAATGAAAAATGGAATGGAGAGTGGAAAAACACAATCTAATTCTACTCTCATAAATCATTTTGAGGGAGATTTGTGTGTCATCAATCATTTGGGAAATTCAAGCAATGTGAATACTAGTGTGGCTTCTAACACTAGGTCTAAGAAGAGGGCTGTTGAAGAGACACAAAGGGATAATAAAGGACTTATTTTGACTCCTAAAACATCTCCAATGGTGGGTGGGTCTAATATAGATCCTAAATTTCAAGAAAATAAGATGTTTTAGAATTTAAGGCCTGCTCCTACACATCTACCTCCACAAGCTACACCACAAAGTACTAGTGCTTCCAAAGAACCTTCCAAGGTGAGAAATCCTTCTATAAATGTTATGGACCAGATGAAGAAGTTGCATATGAATATTTCACTATGGATTCACTAAAAATACCTGGACAAAATGACATGCTTTAAAAATAATTATAAGGACTTGGTAAGTAAGTTGGACTAGCTAGGAATGAAAACGTTGTCTTGGTGAATGGGACTCAACCGATTGATAGACAAGTAAAGAATATTGATAAAACTCCACATTTTTACCTATCTATAATCATTGGTGATTTATTATTTCATAATTTAATCATATATAGTGGGGCTATTACTTCAATTATGCCCAAGTGTATAGTAGATAAACTAGGCCTCAAGTATGAGCCAATGGCTAAAGGAGTTTTACAATTGGATGGATCACCAATGAAGACCTTAGGAGTAGTCAAGGATTTGAATTTGATTTTTCATTATTTTCCTACATTTTCCATCCTTCATGATGTGGTTTTGGTATATTTACCTCCAAACTTTTCTCTTTTTTTGTCAAGAGAGTTTATAGCTAAGATAGGTGGATACTTGGCAGCCAATTGGTCCTACATAGTTTTTAGGATAAAATATGGTACTAAGGTGGAGATTGAATCAGAACCTATCCATCACAATAAATTAGAGCCTTATATTCCTAAAGTGGCAAATGTCAATTATGCAATTATTGATAAGGAGGAGCTTCACATAGATCAATCTCTAACATCTTCTCTTAAAGGAGTTTCTGATTTATACATAGATGAATGGGGAGATGAACATTATGAACATGATACTTAAAAATTCATAGAGGAGGTTGGTATTAGAGTGTATTTTATGAATTAAGAGGACTCTTTCATGCCAAAATTATTCAAGCCAAGAGAAGACATGGATGGTTTATGTAAACTATTCTTTGATGGCTCTAGAAGTAAGGTTAGGGTAGGTGGTGGAGCAATGTTAGTTTATCCTTCCAAGGAAAGGTGATTTTACACTTTTATATTTCAATTATCTTGTAATTTTAATGTGGAAAAATATGAAGCCCTCACTCATGTCCTTGAGTGGGCTAGGAAAAGAGGTGTGAATGAGTTACATGTCAAGATCTAGAACATAAAGCTCTGATACCACTTGTCAGAATTAGGAGCACAATTGATTACCTTTGTATAAGCAACTAAACATAGAATTTAACCATAATCAACAAGTAACTAGAAATCAAAAACAACACAAAATTTGAGAGACAATACAATCTTGTATTCAACTCATCCATAAAGAAAATACAATAAAGAAGATGCCACTTCTTCTCACACCTCTAAGGTTTCCCACACCTCTAGGACTTCCAGTAATTCTCAATCAAGAGTTCTCTCTCTTAATTATGGTCACAACAATCAACTCAAACACAGAGTTGTTGTTCACCTCTAACCAATCAGTAAAAATACTGCCAGTACACAAGTACTCAAAGTACTTCAAGTAGATCTCCCATGAACTTGTAACAACCTGCAACTCAAATGATCTTACTTACCATGTAGATCTAACATGATCATGCACAACCTATAGATCAACCTGATCTTACAATTGGAAGAAACTCTTTCTTGCCCTTAATTACAATACAACCCCATGGGTCTCTTAAATAGACCTCATGCAAACAATAATTAGACTTCCTAATTACAATAATTAGACACGCAACTCAAGACTAAAATTAGACTTTAACATGCAAATAACCGGTTCGTTAACAAACTGTCCATGAAACTCACAGTTCAAGAACTACACAGGCAACCGACATCAATTGTTGTCTGTCTAGAGATGACCGACATCAACCGATCCCTAACCGATGTTGGTAGCTTCTTGTCTACCCCTGATCGACGCCGGTGACTATGCCATTTAGCAACCCTCTATGTTTGCATCCAGGTGAAGCTTTTAGCTCCACAACCTAACAATCTCCCACTTGGAGATAAACAGCTACACCTATACCTGTACCTATACATCCTCTAATTTTGTTTCTTAGCTTGTATCCCTCTTCAAGCTCAATCTTGAAGACCAACCACCACACAACTTGTGGTGCTACACCTGTCATCCAAGTAACCTACCATATCTAATTCTACATACCTATGTAGAGAAGTGTCTAACCCTGCATCGCATGTATACCTACTGCTGGTCCCTCTCAGATACCTGAGAATCCACTGAACTGATTTCCAATGCTTCTTTCTCAGATTGACCACAAACCTGCTGACAACTCCCACTGCTTGGGTAAACTCAGGTCTAGTACACATGTACTCAACCTCATCATGTGATTGGGGACACTGTTTTATGAACTATCCATCCATAGGTGCACTTGATAGTTCTGTATCTTGCAGTACCTTATTCACACAATCATCCTGAGACAACATCAACTTGTGATCTTCCCTGTCTTTAGGAATACTCATGCCAAAGAATCTTGCTACTCCCAGATTCTTCATGACATACCTCTGAACTAACTTTACCTTTAGCTCAGCAACTCCCTGCATGTGTGACCCTGCAACAAGCATACACACTACATACAGTAATAGGATAATGTAGCTAATATTATCCAACTTGGTAAAGAAAACACAATGGTTACACTGACATTGACTAAAGCCCTGCTTTGTCATACCCCTGTCAAACCTCCATTATCCTACAGCTTTCTCTAGACCATATATCCTAGCCTTTCATCTCACATATCCATTCTCTCTCTTCTTTAACCCAATTGGAAACTCTACCAAACCTCCCATTTAGTTCTCTCCCAAGGAATCAACTTCCTCATCCATGCCATGCTCCCACTGTTTCCTAGATTCTACATGCTCTGCTTCTTTAAAACTCCCTAATTCTTGACCATCAGTGAGCAACAAGTAGTGTAAAAAAGAGGAATAATGAATTTGAGGCTTACTTACCCTTTCAGTCCTCTTTATGGGCATTTGAGACCCCTTGATAGCTTTCTATCCATCCAAAATCCATTTTTTGGTCGACTCTGGTCTGCACATGACCGATGTCAAATCCTCCTGATCACCGATGTCAGTTCCATGACCGATGCCGGTGTCCTATCTATCGATGTTAGTTCTCTAACCGATGCCATTGTTCACCTATCTACTGATGTCAGTTCTACCTGACCGATGCTAGTACCTATGTTTTCCTATGAGTGATGACTTTTTACCCGCGAGCTTACTTTGAATCATAACCTTGTTCAAACTGCCCTGCTCAGAATTATTTAGCCCCTATGACTGATCTCTGTCCGTCATCTTCTCTTTAAACACTAAGGCTTTCCTATTCTTGTCAAAAACATCAGATTTCCTCTTTGTGCAATAAACCTGATCCTTTCTTGTAGTAGTAGTTTCAAGAAACCTCACTTTCTTCTGTTGCTTATAGAAATCTTGATCTATGCTTCCTGAATCTGAACTCTTACCTTTTGACTCAAGAACATGCATCCCCTTCTTATTCATGTGACCAAGCCTATGAAGCCACATCTTTGAATCTACAGCTGAAGTAGATAAACCAGAAGGATAATTAGTAATACAAGTAGATAGATAAAGTGTACCTACTTTCTTACCTCTTGCTAAAACAAGTGCACCCTTGGTAACTTTTCAAGAGTCCGCTGTGAGAGTTACTGTGCATCTCTCATCACCAAACTTTCCTACAGAAATTAAATTCTACTCAGGACTGAGACATGCATGACATCCTTTAACACCCATGTGTTCCCTGTCTGCAATTTCAGCCGCACTTCCCCTTTGCCAACCATTTGACAAGGCTTACCATCCCATAAATAAATCTCTCCAAAGTCTCCCTGGACATAATCATGAAAAGATGCTCTATTTGGGGTTGCATGGAAAGAGGCACCAAAATCTAAAACCCAAGATTCCACTTTATCCAAGGAACATACAAGAGCATCTTGTGCAACAATATCTACAACATCTGCTTCTTCATTTCCTTCATGCTGATCTTCAACCAACCAACAATCTTTCTTTACATGCCCTTTCTTTCCACAATTCCAATATATTTTTCTACCATGACTGGATCTAGGTCTCCTGCCTTTCTTTGACTTCCCTTGCTCGATCTTCTCTCTTTGCTTTCCTCTACTTTCAACACTCAAAGCATTCCCTAATGATTCACCTATGCTTTTCCTGTGAATTTCTTCATTCAAGATTACACTAACAACATCATCCACTTTTAAGATATTTGAAGCAGACACAATATTACTAACTACCATTACCAAACTATCCCAGCTTTTAGGTAAGGAGCACAAGATTAAGAGAGCCTTAATTTCATCATCAAAAACAATATTGATAGAAACTAACTAATGTAATAATCCATGGAAATCACTAAGATGACTATGTACCGATCCACCTTCCTGCATTTGCAAATTAAATAATTGCTTCATAAGAAATACCTTATTTAAAGCTGAGGGTTTTTCATATAGATTTGCCAAAGATTCCATTAACTCCACCATTGTCTTAGCCTGTGATAAGTTGGAAATCACAGATGATGCCAGGCTCAACCTTATAGTTCCTAGAGCCTTCCGATCAAGAACCTTCCATTCTTCATATTTCATATCCATGGGTTTGCTTACAACCCCACCCAATAGTAAGTATAGATCTTTTTGATATATATAATCTTCTATCTACATCCTCCATAATTGATAATTTGTGCCATTGAATTTATCCATTCTTAGCTTACTTTCTTCTACCATTGCTATACTCCCACTCAAACAAAAACCCCTGTGAGTGACCTGTAATCAACAAACACTAACCTGCTCCAAACCAAGCTCTGATACCACTTATCAGGATCTAGAACATAAAGCTCTGATACCACTTGTCAGGATCTAGAACATAAAGCTCTGATACCATTTGTCAATAATCTAGAACTAAAGCTCTGATACCACTTTTTAGGATTAGGAGCACAATTGATTACCTTTGTATAAGAAACTAAACACGAAATTTAACCAGAATCAACAAGTAACTAGAAATCAGAAACAACACAGAATTTGAGAGACAATACAATCTTGTATTCAACTCATCTAGAAAGAAAATACAATAAAGAATATGCCACTTCTTCTCACACCTCTGAGGCTTCCCACACCTCTAAGACTTTCAGTAATTCTCAATCAAGAGTTCTCTCTCAATTACGGTCACAACAATCAACTCAAACACAGAGTTGTTATTCACCTCCAACCAGTCAATAACAATACTACCAGTACACAAGTACTCAAAGTACTTCAAGTAGATCTCCCATGAACTTGCAATAACCTGAAACTCAAATGATCGTACTTACCATGTAGATCTAACATGATCATGCATAACTTGCAAATCAACCTGATCTTACAATTGGAAGAAACTCTTTCTTTCCCTTAATTACGATATAGCCCCATGGGTCTCTTAAATAGACCTCATGCAAACAATAATTAGACTTCGTAATTACAATAATTAGACATGCAATTCAAGACTAAAATTAGCCTTTAACATGCAAACAACTGGTTCATTAACAAACTGTCCGTGAAACTCGTTGTTTGGAAACCGCACAAGTGACTAACGTCGGTCATTGTCTGTCTGGAGATGACTAATGTCGGTCGATCCCTGATCGATGTCGGTAGCTTCCTATCTACCCTTGACTGACATCGGTTGGCCTGACTGACGCTGGTGACTGTCACATTCAACAACCCTCCATGTTTACATCCAGGTGAAGCTTTTAGCTCCACAACCTAACATTACAAGTGTATGGTGATAGTGAGTTGATTGTAAATTAAGAGGCTAAAATGTGACTAAGAAATCTTTACTCAAGTCCTATAATCATAGAGTGTGGCATCTTGTGGAGGATTTCCAAGATTTACACATCACATCTATCCCAAGAGATGACAATAAACATGTTGATAGGTTGGTAGCAGTTGGAGCTCAATTTGATGTTGCAAAGGGGATAGGAACCAGCCATATCTCAAGGTGATTTTAAGGCCCTCCATACCAAATAATTTCACTAATTGTCTAGTGTTTGATAGTGAAAAAAAAATATCACTTTTTCTATAAGAGGAGTTTGAGTTTTCTTTCAAGAATCAATCCAAACTACAACAACAATATGGAGGGCAAATTGTGTAATTGAAGTCAAACAAGCTCCCCAAAGGCCTAGTCACACTTGAGAGTATTTTCAATGATGATGACCAGTTAAATAAAGAAAAGGTAATCATGCTTACTAATAAATAAAACTATGATAAATTATAAATCTTCAAGGATAATTTGCTTGTACTTGGGAAGGTATGTACTAATGAAGAGAAACATGCTTTCATTGAGTTATGCAAAGAGTTTTCTGATGTCTTTACATGGGAATATAATGATTTGAAGGGTTTTGATCCAAAATTAGCTCAACATACCATATATATATGAGAATTCTAATCTCATAAATAAAAGATAAAGGCCAATAAATCCTAAGATTGAGCCTATTATGAAGAAAGAGCTTACTAAGTTGATTGAGTCCAAAATCATCTTTCCCATTAAGCATTCATTTTGGTTGGAAAAATCAATACTTGTTAGGAATAAGAATGGATAAATCAGGTTTTGTGTTGATTTTATGGACTTTAATTAAGTTTCCTTGAAGGACCATTATCCTCTTCCCTCCATGGAACAAATTTTGCAAGTTGTGGTAGGGAGTAAAAGGTTTTCTCTCCTTGATGGGTATTTTGAGTATAATCAGATTTTGGTGAAAGAAAGTAACCAATATAATACAACATTTATTAATAAATGGGGTATATATGATTATATAAAAATTAATTTTGAATTATCTAATGTTGGATTTACATTTCAATGTGCAATGGATATGGATTTTCAAGGACTAATAAATGACATTATGTTGGTATATCTTGATGACATCATAGTTTTTTCTAAGGATGCAAAGGATCACTTGAATCACCTTAAGCAAATATTTTAGAGATGTAGAGAGTTTGTAATATCTCTCAACCTAAATAAGTGTGTATTTATTATCCATTAAGGCAAACTTTTAGGACACATTATCTCAAAGAAGGGCTTGTCCATAGATCCTGAAAGGGTGAGTACAATCTTGGCATTGGCTTTACCCAAACACAAGAAAGGTTTGAAAATTTTATTTGGAAAAATTAATTTCATAAGGAGATTCATCCTTGATTTTGATAATTTATTCAAGCCTCTAACATATATGATAATGAAGGATGAAGTTTTCACTTGGAATAGAAGAAGGAAGGAGAGTTTTGAAGAGATTAAACAAGCTATTATCCAAGCCCCAACTCTTGCAAGTTCTAATATCTCAAAGGAATTAAAATTGTATACCTTTGGAAATAATGAGGTAATTTATTCCATGCTCACTCAATAAAATGAAGAGAACTTGGAGCATCCTATTGTCTTCTTTAGTCAAAGTTTGGAAGGCTATGAGGTAAGGTACACCTATGTTGAGAAGTAAGTACTTTCAGTTGTTAAAAGTCTAAATAAGTTTAGGCACATGTTATCTAACAAAAAGAATCATATATCGTTACCTCATCCTAGTGTCAAATACTTTCTTTTGAGTATATATTTTAATGAAAAAAGGTTGGTTGGATTACCAAAGTGATGGAGTATGATGTCGAAATCAAGACAACCAATCTAGTGAAAGGAAAGGGGTTGTGTGAGCATCTTGATTAAAAATTGAAGGAATAAAAGGAGGTTTTTTTATCACTTCATAATGAACCTATAATATCTACTTATTCATCAATGAGAAGTTGGATACAAGATATGATCCATTTTATCCAAACCGATGAGTGCCCACAAGGCCTTAATAGAGCTAGAAGAAGATATTTTAGATTAAAATCCATTCCTTATATACTTGTTGATGGAGTGTTGTTTAGGAAGGACTTCTAAAGTGTGTTATTAATGTGTGTTTAATCATATCATATTGATAAATTTTTGTTCGAGTTTCATGATGGACTAGCTAGTGGTCACTTTGCTCCAAGAACCACAACTATTAAGATTATGAGAGTTGGATACTTTTGGCCTAGTCTAATAAAAGACACCCATGTTTGGGTAAGGAAGTGTCCAAAATGTGCTCTCTTTGATTTTAAATATAACTTATTTCCTTACCTCTTCATCCAATCCAAGTTGACCAACCCTTTATGTAATGGGGCCTAGAATTCATAGGCCTAATCAAACCACCTTTTAATGCTGGCCACGAGTGGGTGTTGATTGCTATAGATAAATTTACAAGATGGGTGGAGGCTATTTATTTCAAAGAATCAAATGAAATTTTAGTTCTAGACTTATATGAAGGCATAGTGACAAGGTTTGGGGCTCCTTCAATAATAATTTTAGATAATGCATTGGCTTTTCTTAGAGCAAAGACAAGTGAGTGGACATTGAAACATGGAATATATCTTAGTACCTCCTCCAAATATTATCCATAGGGGAATAGTCTAGCTAAGTCCATCAATAAGAATATAATTAGGATCATTAAGAGGATAATAGAGGAGAAACAAAGGACTTGGCATTCTAAGTTGAAGACAACTTGTTGGGCTGATAGGATCACCCAAAAAAGAGCCATTGGAAACTCACCATACACACTTACATATGGGAGAGAAGATAGAATTCCTATTTCACTTGAACTATGAACCTTGGATCTCACTTATCAATTGGATTTTATGGAAAATGAGAGCATGGATGTCAGGTTGTGTGAGTTGATGGAACTTTAAGAGAAAAGAGACCAAGCTATGAGAACTATGAGAGCTCACCAAGATCAAACAAAGAGATAATTTGACAAGAAATCCATGAAAAGAAGTTTAAAAGAGGGATACATTTTTCTAAAGTGGGATGAATATAGGGTTAAACTTGGAAGACACACAAAGTTTGATGTATTGTGGAGTGGCCCATATGTTATCACCCAATTAAAGTAACACAATGCTTTCCAAATCTCAAAGTTGGATGGAGAGGAGATTCATATCCTAGTCAGTGGGATATATTTCAAGAATTTCTACTAAGTTCATCCCCTCTCCTTGTCCATAGTTTGTGGTTCCCTTATTTTCCCTAAGTGCTTATGCACATATGTGAGCTGGTTTGGTGTCTTGCTTTGTCTTATGTTGGTTTAGTGTGTTGTGTCTTTTTGTGTGTGTGTGTTTTAGGAAATTATTTTCTAGTTGTCTTCAATAATCCATTGACTCCATTGGACCTTGATATAATAAGGCTACTGGTCATTAGTATAGTAGGCATACTACCCCTATGAGTCACCATTTTGTTGACCAAGTTTGAATTTTAGGTCAAACTTGGACCCCTATAGGTAAAAGCATATTTTCTTAGATTATCTAGGGGTCTAAATCTATTGTCATTGGGAGTATTATATGTCATTTGATGTTATTCAATGCAATTTTAGCCTTGGTCTTAGTTACATTAGTCAATTTGTCAATTTGGGGTCATTTTATATGATTTTAAGGGTCATTAATGCAAGTGGCATGGTTCCCAAGGTGATTAGGTTTCCTATTTTCATTTAAAATATCCAAGAGGTTAGTATGAGTATCAATTATGTTAGTCACATTAGAATGTTGTAGGTTCTCTAGCTAAAATTGTAGGAATCAATTGAAACAAGAAGAAAATAACACTTGTACAACACATAGGGAAGTGTGCCATGTGTGGAATATCATGGAGGATCTCCTCACATTAATAATATTCACGTATTTTTTATTTTTTTTTTAAAGTCCATTTTGATGCCAAAACCATTTTGCACATTTCTTGGTTTTCTGGATAGACTAAAGTGACCTTCACGTTTTTGCTTGTTATAGACAACACAAGTAGTTTTAGGATAAACTATTTTGGAAGTTTTTTTTACAATAAGATACATTAATTTTATTATATTTATTTTTAATATTTTTCAACTATGCTTTATGAACCATTTCTAACAAGTTGACTATGCAATTTTACTAGTTATTTCTTACACCCTATAGGTTTTATTTCATTTTGGCTAAATTCATACAAACTAGTTAGTGACATTAGATATAGAGTATTTTGGCTTCTTTATCAGTGTTATAAATTCTTTTTTTCATGGTTCATCAGGTTTGGATGAACAAATTGGTCTATAATGGAAGAAGGTGGCACCATGTGCAGTTTCAGTTGGAGTGCTTATGTTTGCTAAGTGTCTCTCTCCTATAAGTGTCTCATTCAACTGGGAAAGAGTGTTCCATAATCATATAGGTCATGTTACCACCTCATTTAATGTTTGTTTTTCACCATAATACCTCTTGGTTTTCTCCCAAGCTTGTTTCCCTTCATTGTTAACTCTTTACATAATTTCAATTGCAATCCCATGCATAAGCTTACCCATCCTATCTATAAAGTGGTAATAGAAGTGTATTGGATTATCCAAGACTTAATGAGTTGAATTAAGTTATTTTTAATGCTTGGGGAGGTTTAATTTTGACTATATGTTCATATTCCATACCAAGGTAGTCATTTGGTGCCTCTATCTACTCTTTTCCACATGTATGTAGGCATTTTCATGCTGGAAAGGGTATTTTGGAAGTTTGCTTTCAAGGTGAAAAGAATAAGAATCATGTTTTTTATGAATAATAATTATTTTTTAGTTGTTTTTAAGCTTTTCACTATCATTTTTTCCCACAATTCCATACTTTGCTTGCATAACTGGCCCAAATAGCCATCTACAAACCTCTGTTGATGTCATACTAATGTATAAAGAAATTGGTGTGTGTTCTAACTTTTTGAAATGGTTTGGGGTGAAATAATTATGTTTTAATAAAGAATTTAAATTCCATATTCACTCATTATTTTATTTGGTTCATACTCAACCCACTGTTTGCCTATCAAAACACCCACTTATAGGTGGCTGAGCAGGGGGTTGGAGTGTTGTATGAAAGGGTTAAAGAAATGTTACACTTCCTTTTCATTTACATGACAATAAATCCTTAAAAGAACCATAGAAATATAATATAAGGAAAAATAGACATGGAATCCTATTTTAAGTTCAAGACTAAGTTTTGGGATCAAATCCCTAAAAGAGCAAAATAAAGGTCAAGGAATTTTTGTGAACCTTCCATGACATGTTTCCCAAGGTTTTCAAAGTGGATACATAGATGAATCTTGCAGCCTTTGGTATGGAAAGGGAACATTACAAGTTTTAAGGAGGAAGGTATAGTGTAAGATGGTTTTTAAAAGCCTCAAAGTTTCTTTCAAACATATTGAATTATTGTAATGATATCTATAGGCCTATAGTAGTGAATAGCCTTTTGTTACCTCAAGGAGCAATATTGAGTATAAATTCATAAATGGGATGGATAGAATGATATATTGAGGAAAAATTAATTAAATTAATTAATAAAGGGTTGAGGTAAATTATTTTACACCCCATGACTACCTACAGGTTCCCCTTAGGCATGGAAAATGATGACCTACAGTAGGGTCTTAAGGAGAAGTAGCTCATTCTAAGGAAAGGCACAATTTGAGTTCTAATGGGGCATATAAGTGAGTGAAAATGAAACATAATCATTATTTAACCTTAGAGGATGTCTCAATTATATTATTTTCATCATGACCAAATGGACAAGACCCTTATATACACCTACAGATAGAGGCAAATAAGGGTGTCACATTCAGCACCTAAAGAGGCTCAGTCTTAAAGATCGTGGTATAAAGGCAAGGTAAGGAAAAGTTTAAACCTAATGAAATAAAATGTGACACTTAAAATAAGGTCATGGTTACCTCAAAAACTATAAACAAGAGAAGTATATACCTACACAAGTCTCCAAAACCCCTACATACACACAACATGGTACAAGCTAGTAAAGGTAGGGTAATATATGGACTTTTTTAGAGAGAAGAAGAGAGTTATATAAAATTAAAATTGATTTATAACTAATAAAAAATTGTGTTGATACACCATATACTCCTTTAGGATGGATATATACTTTCCCTACTTAGCAAATGGGCAACAGTCTGTATAAAGGGCTAGGAAACCTCTTTGCTCAAGAGGCAAATATGAGAAATCGAAGAAAGGGGAATGTTTTTGGATGAATAAAAAGATAAATAAGAAAAAATTTAAGTTTTTTAACATGTTTAATCAGCCTAAAATCTTGGTGTTGTCTTGGATAGGTCATCCATATAAGGTTTTGAAAGAAATGCAAGAAAACAGGGGTTTTTTAGGCCTTTTAAAGGTATTTTTAGATGGTTGAACACCCAAATAATGGAATTAAACAAAAAAAAATATTAAAAAATAATAAATATTAATTGGAAAAGATCAAAAAATATTAATTTTTCCTTGTAAATAAGTTCTATACCTCTCTATTTTGTCTTAGAGGTCAGCTAGTCCAGGAAAATCAAAATTTGGCAAAGTGACCTAATGAGTGTAGAATGGGAAAGAGAATTTATGTGAATATTTTTGGGAATAAATAAAAATATTATGAGGTGTATATAAGTAAAATTATCTATAATAATTAATATATAAATCTTATAATCCTCAAAATGCCCAATTTCCCCTTGCACACAGACCAACTAGGCAAGTTTCCACAAAGTCTAGTTGGTGAATGAGAGAAGTTGATGAATAAAAGTGAATGGAAGGGTATGTAGTAGTAATATGAGATAAAATGGGGTATAAAAATACTTAATACACCAATAAAAATATGAGGTAACAATCTTAACATCTAAATTCATCAAGGTGCCTAGTATACTAGTATACCTATTGGGTTTTGAGACGGCGTAGTACCAAATGGTAGTCTATCATCACTTTTAAATCTTGGTAGACTTAAATATGATAGAGGTATACTTTTTATGTCAAAATATAGGTGTGATAACTTTTGGTGTGTAGAGGATATATCAAAAGATCCATACCTTATCTCAAAACCACTCACCCTTATGCAAAATTGGAAGAGCAAGCTCGATAGGATAAATTTTGGAGCTCATGTCACCTTAGAGGATTTACATGGGAAATAAATAAGTATATAGGAGGTCACTATAAACCAATTTGTGGTAATGGATTGAAACTTGAATGTGCAATCTCTATGAACAATGGCTAAGAGGGTAAAACTATCTAAAACCCTTGGAGGAATCTAATGAAAAAAAAAAGATTAAAAAGCTACCAAAATGGAATAGTTTATAAATTAAATATATTTTACCATGGAGAAGACTCCCTTAGGCTCCCCCCAAAAATGATTGTATGAAATTGTATAGATAACATGCAAAATAGGGTTTTTCTCACCATTTTTTATGTTTTATAGATTTTAGGAGGTTCAAAAAGATAAAATAAAGTTTGGATGGAATATTATGACTTATAATAACTCTTATGTCCATTTTATTCTTGAAAAAAACTTCTAACTATTCAAAAAATTGAATTCCTTTAAACTAGTCAAAATTGGCATAATGGACACAAGGGTGAGAAGGGTGAAAAATCTAAGTGTGAGCATTTTTAAGGCATACCTAAGTATTAAAATTCCATGGATAGCCTTGAAAAGTTTCATTCACTCCCTCTCATATATTTTCATGGAAAAATGAATGCATTTGTAAGGCCAAGTATGAGGGGTGACTGAAAATGGAGTTTATTAGACTACAGATAGTGATTGCTTCCTTATAGGAGTTTAAAAATGAGGAATACTACCACTAAATCATGTAATTTCATGCATACATAATTTACCTAATATACAAATCATAATACTAGTCCTTAATCAGTGGTGGGACATTCAAATAGATCCAAATGGTGAAGGCAGTTTTCTGAGCCAAAACTGAGAGTTTCATGCCATTTTTCATAAATTTCATAACTTGTATGGACATTTATAACTCTTGGAATTTCATGGTTCATCCCATATCTATTTTCCATGAAAATTTAACCCATTTTATAAGATTTACAAGTGTCCAAGTGACATTTGGACTTCCCTTGTCTTGCTTCTCTTTCAAAAGCTATAAATATTGACTCTTTTAACTCTTTTTAGTAGCTTCCATTGGTTAATGGTGAAATCCTAGCCAAATTTGTACTATAATGACTCTTGAATAAATAAAAAAGTTATTTTTCCTACTCACATGCTATTTAATTAAGTGTTATTGCAATCTTGGTGATCTTGTCTAGTAGACATTATCTTTTCTAGCATGTTATCCTTGATTGTTCACCAAATGTGCAGAAGAGCAATTATTATAGGTCTCTATTAGTGTTTTTTTATAAGTTTATAGGTGTTTTATAAGTGTTTCATGATTATATCCCATAAATTAATCCTTAATTACCCTTTTAAGCATCAAAATGCCTTTTGGACCTAACTTATGAAACATTGATGTGACAATGCAACTTGAATTATGAGTTTTGTGTGAAAGAAGTCTTGTTTGACTCTAAGTGGTAAAATTTCAATCAATGGGAGGAAATATACTATTGTTGCATCACATTTTTTTATCTTTATTAGTTGTTTTCTTAACCTTTTTCATCCAAATTTGATAGGCAAGAAAGTGTTTCAAAGATTGCATCAAGGGAACTAGCCCTTATAGAGATTCATCTCAACAAAATTGTCACCTATAGCAAGAGAGATGTTTCCATTGTGTCACTTGGATGAGGAGAGATAGACATCTCCTCAAGGGGTGAAAATCCAAGTGACATAAATTTCTTTATCTACTCAAACTTCTCTAGAAAATCATTTGATTAGATTCATCAAAATTTGAAATTAACAAGTTGTAGCCATGTGGGCATCCTCGAGTGACCCAAATTCTACCAAAACTTTCCCTTGATGTGCTGAAAAAATAGCATTTAGTTCTTGGTGATGTGAGCTTATTTATTTTTCAAAATTTCTCTACATCTTAGAACACCTTGGCACACTAGGCTCTATCATTGATATTCAGTGTATCCTCAATTGATTATTGATGTTATTATTCATTAAGTTGAAGTTGTTCTTCCAAATTTTTATTTAGCCATGCCAAGTTTATAAAAAACCCAATTAGTGATGATGGGAATAGTGGTGCCTAATTTGGTAAAAAAAATTGTAGACATATATGGCCTCTAGAAATGACTCTATTACCCATAATTATTCCTACTAAGGGTTTAATTTGTTTTTGTATTTTTTGAGTAGAAGGTCCATGAGTGTTTCCACTTTGTCAATAGTTTCACCGATGAGAGGAATACAATCAACAAGAGTTGGATTTATCTTTAATATTATCTAACAAAGGCCTAAGGTCCTTAATCAAGATGCCTTGGTTGCATCATGTTAGCACTTGGGTGCCTTCAATTCTTATTCAATCTTATGTTTTTTCTCATGCTCCTCCTTATACATCTAGACAACCTCCTAATGTTTGTGGTGAATCTTTCCAACATCATTGCTATGGATAATATTTTTCCTAATGACTTCTAGGGAAAATTTTATTAGGGTCACACCTACTTGAGTTGAAGAGCATTTAATGGGATCTACCCAAAACACATCTATAATATTTCCCCCCTACAAGCTTAAATCAGTGTTAAAATCTGGGAATCCAAAATATTCTTCATCATTGTTTATATTTATAGTAAACGATAACTCACATTGAGTATGTTCGATGGATTCATTTTTGGGAAAGTAATCCCACATATATAATTTATCATCTAGTATACCTTGGTAAAATAGGGTGTGAGAAGGAAGGTCATCATTACCCTCATTTTCTAGTTATAGCTCTTCTACTTCTCTCATAGGTTCCTTTACCTTTTTACTATTGAACTCTACATCTACAATTTTGGGACTCTTTTGTCATTTTTCACTTGTGTTTGTGTCAAGGTCCTTTGTATTGGGGGCTACCCCTTTACCTATTGCTTCTTTAGTTGGTTTCATACTCTCAGTATCCATATGTGTCTCCTCAACAACATGTTATTATTTATTAGGCTCAAGAGTGGGTAGTTTTTTAGGCTGTATGACATGAGACGCTTCACCTTATTCATAGAACACCACTTTGGGCACTAAAAGCTCTAGACCCAAAGGGATAACTAATTTTTTATAAAGTATTAATATCATCCTTCATTTGTTTTATAGGCAACCCCTTGGATTTTAATATTAATGAGGCCTACCTTTGTCATTTGGTTTTGGCTCTGGGTTTTTCTTGTTATGCCCTATTGGAATTAGTGGCTTCAGGTCTTGGACATTTCTCATTTTTTCATTCCCTTTATTATACACATGTTTTTGGTTGAGGGGGGAAGGGTTCTTTTTCTGCCTCCTAGCTTCTCAACATTATATTCAGTGACCTAATCATATAGTAAACCAAAAATATTTTTCCTTGCATGATTGTCTTAAAATGATTAATATTAATTTTACATAATTCATGTCACATTGTGTATGTTTCCTTTCCTAGATAGACATATAAATTATGAAGAGTGTGAACCTTGATGTCAATCTCATCACGAACAATTTTGATTAGGCACACATCCATAATATGATTAATAAAATCCATGAATATTTTATAGTGAAGGCATAGGGAAACTTGAGCCAGCTCGATAAGCTATCAGTGCTCTCCATCCATATCCATGCAAATGAATAATATTTCTTAATATAAAATGTAGTCTAGTTTCCCATCTATATGGGATTTTATTTGGGTATGCACCATTCATTCCCAAAATCTTCCTTCATTCTTTCAAATCAACCCTTCATCTTCATCTTGTAAAAGGGTGTGATGGTGCCTAAACATGTAAATTATTTAAACCTCCTGATAAGGGACTTGTGTTCTAGTGGGTAGACCCACTTAAGTTATTTTATAGAATACTCTAGGAAATAATTATCATAAAAAATAAGTAAAATCAAAATCACACCTCAGGGAAACTTTTGGTTAGGTAATCGATGGGCCTTCTATGCATCTTTTTCAATCCTCTTACAAAATACTGGGAGTAATTGTATTTATTCCCCTTGGCCATTTGAATTAAAATATAGAGGTGGGCCATATCCATCTCCTTCCACATATCCACACCCCATAAATTTGTCATGGCCAAGCACACAACCATCCAAATTTTAGGATCTAAAATACTTGTAATGTATATGGCATGGCCTTCTTTTTTATACTTCAACACCATTGTCATTTTATCAATCACATCCTAATAATTAATATCCACACTAACATTATCTCTTGAATATAGTAACGCTATTACTTTGCTGATATGTTGAGGGGTAATCCTCATCTTATGCCCTACAAAATAAATATAGTCCTCATGGATGCACAAAATAAAAAAATGAATTGCCTCCTTAGGTTTCCCAAACTATGGAAATTGGAAGGGTTGAAGCACACCCACATCCTCCAGTAAATATTAAGCTGTGAGATCATAGGTAACCTTTTTCCTTATGTTTTGGCACTCAACTTGGTAGTCTCACTTCAAGTCACCCTCATTTCTAGATTGGCAATGATTATAGTCAAGTACTTGACTATTAGAAACCTTTGATTGCTAGTTTTATATGTGCAAAACCATCTCTAGGTACTGCATTATTTCTATCAAAATTAGAGGTGGATGTGGTATCATGGTAACCTTCTTCCCTATGCATGATAGGTCTAATGCCTATCTAATAGATGTCTCTTAAATTAGATTTATCATATTCTTACCTTGTATATTATATACACTATAACCTTATTCCTAGATGAAAATATGACTACCTTTATCTACACCCTCACACTCCTCTACTTCTTTGATGACAAGTAATGGATCTCTCCTCCTACTCAAAATTTCTACTTTGACCACATCACTAATTAGGGTGTTTAAAGTTTAACATGTAGCTGACCAATTTTTATACATGAATTTTTTTTTATACTTTTTTCTAAACTAAAAATAATTTGGCTTTCCTTATTCAACCTCCTTCAATGGTAGACGTAGCATAAAAAACATGTAACTCAATCACACACACTTCTATAGTCACATTTCCACTCCTCTTTCATTAAATGAACTTAACCTCAAAATTTTCTTCAATTTTTCTAATGAAAATTTTGTGAATATGCCTTTTTAGTGTTTGTTCTTGATTAATTGAGATCTATAATATTTATGAGTTTTCAATAGTAAAAATGAGAATGAGATGCCTCTAGGTCTTTTATAGATAGGGGAAAACATTTACATTAACTACCCCTCCACACTTCCATTCATAACTTTAACAATTAATACTTTAAATGACATGTCATGACATCTATTTGGCATGCTTGTCATTTATGCCATTATGTCATCAATAAATGATTGCCCCATCTCTCCTTTGAAATTTGTTTTGCCTTTCCCGTAATGCATGCTAGTTGTAAATAAAAATTCAAATTTCCAAATTTATTCATAGGATCTACCTTTCCATTTTAACCCATCTTCATAACAATATTTACTTTATCATCTTCATCCCACATTCTTGGGTCATGTGCCACCTCTTATGTATCTTTGTTAGACACCATCTCTTACACACCTTTATCATGTGCCACCTCTTATGCACCTATTTTCCCTATAATATTTTCTTTGATCACGTGTGATTCCCCCCAACCTTTTATTTACATGCTTTAGCTTAATTATTTTATCCATATTCAAACTTACCCCACACTAAAATATGTTTGTGGTCCTCCATGACATAACCTAGTAAGATTCATGTGTTAAGGTAATAGTGATAAATGATAGAGTTATACATACAAGAGAACACCAAATGTGTTAAAATCAACCTAATAAAAGGCATGTATCCAATGTGATGCTTATTTTCAAACAAAACTAAGTCCTAAACTAAACTATTAACATACACCTTATTTATTGAATTTAAAAGTGTTACATAAAATGGTAGGGTTAGAGTTGAATACCATTAAATTTGTCTAGAAGGAATTTTCCATCTAACATTTTTAACTTTAAAGAATGTATTGGGTGGATATCATGAATAAAAAATGGACCATTCCACTGGATCTATATGTTTCTCTCTATTTTTTGCTTTTTTCTTCAAAGTATGAAAAGATGAAACTATCAATAAGGGTAATGGTTATGAGAACTTGGTATAAAGTGCATGCATTGGATCCAAGTTATTGTGGAGATCTCATATTTAGATTTGGAAGATGACCTAAGAATAATAAAACACTAAAAGAGAATTTTTTTTAGACAAGTAGATGGGTGGATTGCCTATCATGAGCTAGATCCTAGAAGTGAAAGCTTTTTAGGAGGTTGTCAATCCACCTAATTTAAAAAATCAAATTAAAATAATGAAATAAAAGGGTTTTTCATAAAAATAGAAAATTACTAATATTAAAAACAACAAGTAACTAAGTTTGAGATAATGAAGTTAAATGCTTTGCTAAACTAACCAAAATGAAACAACTAGTTTGATTATACTAATGTTGAAAATTGGTTAAGGCAAGGTTGTGGTTTTGGGTTTAGAAATGGTTTTGGTTTGTCTTGTGACAAGGGATAAATTTTTTTTAAGGTTGGTAATGGTAAAATTGGTAGAGATAAATGGTGGTTAAGAAATGTAAAGGGGTAAATGGTCCGAAAATCAAAGAAGAAAATGGTGGTTAAGTATGTAAGGTTATGGTTATGGTTCAAGATAATCAAAAGAAGGTAAAAGGGAAAGATTTTAAGGTGACAAAGACAAATGGACAAATGGGTAAGAAATAAATATGGGAAAAGAGATAAGTGGTGAAGAGGTAAATGGGTGAAAGGGATAAGAAAGAAACTAGGTAAAAAGGGGATAAAGGGATAAATGGTGAAGAAGTAAATGGGTAAATGGAATAAAGAGAAAGATGAGGTTAAGGGTAAATATGAAAAGGGGTGAAAGGAAAATAATAAGGCTAAGGGGTCATGGTTTGGATGTCAAAAAAGAAGAGGCCAAAGGGGGATAAGGAGGAAGAAATTTCTTTTTACTACAGTTAACTTTTTAAGTGAAAGCTTTCTAGGAGGTTGTCAATCCACCTACTTTAAACAATCAAGTTGAAATGATGAAAGAAAAGGATTTTGCATAAAAATATAAAATTACTGATATTAAAAATAGCAAGTAACTAATTTTAATATAATGAAGTTAAATGCTTTGCTAAACTAACTGAAATGAAGCAACTAGTTTGATTATACTAATGTTGAAAATTGGTTAAGGCAAGGTTATGGTTTTGGTTAGGAAATGGTTTTGGTTTGTCTTGTGACAAGGGATAAATTTTTGGTTAATTTTTGTAAATGGTAAAATTTGTAGAGATAAATGGTGGCCAATAAAGATAAAGGGGTAAATGGTCTAGAAAGCAAAGAAGCAAATGGTGGTTAAGTAGGCAAGGTTATGGTTAAAGATAATCAAAATAAGGTAAAGGGGAAATATGATAAGGGGATTAAGGAAAATGGACAAATGGGTAAAAGGGTAAAAAATAAAGAAGGCAAAATGGATAAAGGGATTAGTGGTCAAGAGGTAAATGGGTGAAAAGGATAATAAAGAAACTAGGTAAAAAGGGGATAAAGGGATAAATGGTGAAGAGGTAAATGGGTAAATGGAATTAAGAGAAAGAAGAGGTTAAGGGTAAAGAGGAAAAGGGGTGAAAGGAAAATAATAAGGCCAAGGGCTTATGGTTTTGAGATCAAGAAATAAGAGGCCAAAGGGGGATAAGGAGGAAGAAATTGAAATTCCAAAACAATACAAATTACCTTGATGTTTATTCAAGATGGCTTGAGGATGGATTTTTGAAGATGCTTTGTTGAATATTTTGGTAGAGTTTCATTACTTGAGCTCTTCTCTCCAAGATGATGATAATCTCCTTCAAGTGGATGACCTCCTTCAAAAACCTGCAACAAAATGTTAATAATAAAAAATACTAATTTACAACTTTCTAACTTAACCTTGGGTGAAGGAGAGGGGGGTATTTATACCATATGTTGTGAAGAGTCATTCCAAAATAAGAATAGTAGAAGTCTGGTGCAATTTTATAGGGTGGATGAATTAGTCAAAATGAGGTGGGTGGGGATTCCCATTTGGGTTAAGAAGTTAAAAATGGGTGCACTTTGTCTTTCTCAAGGTAGGTATCTTATTTTGAAGGTTAATTTTATGTGTGAAGGTAAAATTTATGTTGAATAATGGTCCCTTGAGGGGAAATTCACCATATTTCAAGGGTGGACCCTTGTGATGCTTCAATGAGGTCATCAAGCACCTTAGAAAAGAGTCCCAAGTGGAGTATGATGTCCCACATCAATCCACCTCACTTCTAAGCCATGTCACTTGCCATATCACCTCCTAAATCACCTTCCATGTCATATTTCATGTCACTTGCCATGTCAATTGTCATGTAATCATGAATAGTGATCGTGGGTCCCATAGTAAATAGTGATAGTGAATAGTAATTGTGAAGAGTAATTTCAAATAGTATTATATGAATAGGACAATAGTGATTTGGTTAAGTTAAGAGGGGTTTTTTAGGGGTTAAAAAGGTTTATGGGGTCTTTAGGAGGTCCCAAGGCATTTAGTCATCAAACATCAGGCCAAATGTAGTTCTTTTAAGGTGGGGAGTGTTGGTTAACTTGGTTGCCCAAATTTGATATCATGTACTTAGGTCCGGTTGATGGATGCTAGAGAAAGGGAAGCACCAAAGGGTGGAAAATATGGTTATCAAATATATTTCTAATTGATTTGGTAAAAATGATGGATGAGATTACCTAGGAGGTAGTTACATGATTACTTCAACTATGCAAAAGGAATTTATAGCCATGGATAAGTAGGTTTAAGCATGAAATTTCTACCACCATTTTAAATAAAAAATGGATAAATATGCTTTACTAGGCTTTAGAGAATTTGGTACTACTCAAATTATCATGGTGACTATTGACCAAATTTTGGCCTTTCAAGCCAATATTGGGTACCCCTATTTTCAAAAATATCATCTAAGTCTATTTCATTTGGGTAGGTCCAACACTTAACTTTTCTTTGAAAGAAGTGTTTTTTGATAAAACCTACAACAAATGCACAAGTCTTTTCTTTTCAAAAATCTCATTTTGGTCTTTGTTTAAGTCTTTAAGGAATTATTTTCAGTTTTTGTTTTAAGATTTATAGAATTCTTTCAAACTTTTTATCTGAGGCTTTTCCTTAAGTGTATTTCTTTCAGGTTTTCTTCCAACCAAGTGATGAATTATTTTGGATAGTTTATCTGAGATAAATATCCTGAAGACCAAGTGTCGAATTCTTTCAGACAAATTGTTTGCATAATTTTTTTGAAGGCACTTTACAATTTCTCTTAAAGATTTCTTCAATCCAAAAGGGACCCTTACAACTTTTTCGAAGGGTATGTTTATAACTTTTCTGAAGGGAATTTTCATTTTTATGAAGGGTGTATTTTGCTAGGAAAAGGTCTACTTTAGTTTTTTTGAAGGATCATTTGCAAATTTCTTGAAGGGTATTTTCTTTACAAAGTAGTCACTTTCATTCTTCTAAAGGGGCACTTGAATTTTCAAAGGATCATTTCATTTTTTCCTGAAAGGACCATTTCCAAAATCCAAGAGGACCATTTCTAAAATCCTAAAGGACCATTTCCAAACTTTGAATACCATTATAAATTCTCTGAAGGGACCAATCAAAAAGTGATAGGAAAGGATGAGGAGAAGTCACTAAATAAAAACCCTAAAATAATTCCTTAAGACTTTTTGTGAAAAGGAAATGAAGTGAATAAACTCTGAAAGAATTCCTTCAGACTTTTTGTTCGAAGGAAATAAATAAGAAGAATTCCTTTGGACTTTTTATCCGAAGGAAATGAATAAGAAATGAATAAGGAAAATAATTGAAACAAATTCTAAGGAAATAAATAGAAACAAATAACCACAGATAATTTATCTAAAGAAAATGTCCAAAAACAAATGTCTAAAAGAAATGCCTGAGGAATGATGGTCTACAACACATCAATTTCAGACTATAGAGACTAGCCATTAGAATTTCAAAAAAAAAGACTCAATGAGAATTGGAAAGTGGAGATAAAGGTAACAAGTGGCAAATACAATTGAGGATTTAATGTAATTGAGGCTTTGGTTCAGTTGTGACAAATGTAACTAATGATGTGACAAATTGTGATTGGTGCATCTATTTAGTTATGACATGGTATAGCTCACCCACCTCTCTCTTGTAAGCAAATGTAACTATTTCTCTTGAAATGATAGATTTCTAAAGTGACCCTTGAACTCCCTTTGATTGTTCCACCTCTCAAATATATAAATATGCATCCTATTTCTCATTTGATAGCCTCTATTAGTTATGCTAAAACTTGAGCTGCATTTGTACTTGGAAAACTCTTGAAGAAATAATACAAGTTATTTTCCACTCACATGATGCAACATTGTGTATCAGTCTAAATCATGTTGTTCTTGTTTAGTGAAAGTTTATCTTTTATAACCTACTATCCTTGATTACCTACCAAATGTGTGGGAAGAGTATTGTTATAGGTCCTTGTTAGTATTCTTTCTTAAGTGTATAGACATTTTATAAGTGGTTTAAGACTATATTCTTTCTTAAAATTATCTGCTACTCTCCTGAATGTTGAATGCCTTTTTGAATCTAACATGTGAAACAATGATGTGAAAATACACAAATATTTGTGAGTCTTATGTGAGGAAACTTTTTTGGTCTTTAAGTATTGATTTTAGTCAAGTAAGAGGATATCATATATTGGTGCATCACCACTTATTTTCTTAGCTATTTCCCATAACCCTTTTCATACATAATTGATAGATTATAAAGAGACTCAAAGGTGCATCAAAGGGAGTTATCCCCTAATATAGAGATTCATCTCAACAAAATTTTCACCCACAGCAAGAGAGATGATTTCATTTTTCTGCTTGGGTGAGGAGAGCTGAGCATCTACTCAAGGGTGCAAATCTAAGGGTCAATAGTTTTTGGCATGCTCGATGGGACCTCTAAGTTCTAAAATATTGTTTAAGATTGGTGTTGGTCTTGACACAGTTGTAGATAAAGAAACATCTACATTCATTACATGGAAACTACATTAAATAATTCAAGTCTTTGGTTAATGATCAATCATATTTTTCATGTCAAAGGTGACCACTAGGTTTGCTACTAAAGGTGTACCCTTCAAGTTTGTGGAATTACTTCCATATTCCACCAAAAGGTTCAAGTATATCAACACTTATCCTTATAGAATAAATTTTGTATTTAAATCTTCCAATTTTTTATTACATTCCGTTCCCAACCACAAATTATGCATTTTTGTACTACTTGAAAGCATTGAATAGTGGCATTGCCATGATGATTCAATCCATGGGTGGAAACACATTCCCTATTGCCTATGAAATAGACATAAATGCTAATAATTATCTTTTCTAAGTGAGAAAGATAGCTCCAATAATTCTAATGCCACTATTCCTTGATTTGCATTCTCCTAGTCAAAGTGCATTTCCCACTTTAGCTCCTTTGTCTGGGCAAGAAAAATCTGCCATTGCCCCTACCAATGAAATACATGAGGTTAAAAGTTTGATCCAAAGTGTTACTAATGAATTTTTTTCTCTCAAAAGGAAACAATCCTAAGGATATAAGCCGTATCAATCCTATAATCAGTTTAGACAAAACAATGGACCTCCTTTTCAAGGCAAAGCACAAGGACAAGGCCAAATCACCCATGTCAAGCCTTATAAAATATATAATCCTAGTACTCCCTCATCCTAAAAATCCCTTATCCCCACTCAAAACAATTTGGTCCAAGAACATCCCAACTATCCACCTTTTGAACATGGTCAAGAATAAGTTGCTTATGCTAATAAGATGTAAATTCAAGGCATGACTACACAAGGTCAGTAAACACCCCAATTTTCAAATTTTCAAATGCCAATTTAATTTAGGATGGATAATAGGTAGGTTTAGTCTAATTTCACTCATGAATCATTTTGAGGGTGGGTTTTATGCCATTAATTATGTGGGGAATCCAAGCAATCAAAATACTGGTATTGCCTCCAATACTAGGTCCAAAAGGAGGGCTATTGAGGAAGCTCAATGAACTAATCAAGGACCTATTTTGACCCCTAAATAAGCTCAAATATGAAGTGGGATTAATCCAAATCATAAAACATAAGAAAGTTAGAGGATTCCAAATTTTGTGCCAGCCACTACAACTCCATCTCCATAAGCTACATCACAAGGTGTTAATGTTCATAAAGAAAACCCTAAGGTGAGTAATCCTTCCACTAATGTGGTGGACTAGATGAAGAAGATTCATATGAATATTTCATTTTGAGATTATCTAATATTACCAGGGTAGAAATATATACTTTACAAGGAATTACATGGATTGGGCAAATAGGCCAGCCCATCTAGAAATGACAATATGGTTTTGGTCAATAGAACTCAATCCATAGATGGTCAAGTGAAGAAAGATGAGAATACTCATAATTTTTACCTATCTCTAATTATTAGTGATTTATTGTTTCATAATTGCATCATTGATAGTGGATAAATCACATTAGTCATGTCAAAATGTATAGCAGATAAGCTAGGCCTCAAGTATGAGCCAATGATTAAAGGAGTTTTGTAATTGGATGGATCACCAGCCAAGAATTTGGGGGTAGTGAAAAGTTTAAATTTGACCCTTCATGATTTTCCTAGTTTTTAAATTTACCATGATGTGGTAGTAGAAAATTTACGTCCTTGTTTTGCTCTTTATTTGTCAAGGAACTTTACATCTAAGATAGGTGGATATTTGGCAGCCAATTGGTCAGACATGTTGTTTAGGACAAAATATGGTGCTAAAGTGAATATTGAGTCAGAACCTATCCATAGAAATCACTTGGAACCATATTCACCTAAGGTGGTGAATGTTAACTATGTTATCATTGATGAGGAGGAGCTTCACATTGAACAATCTCCATCATCTTCCTTTGAGGGAGTTTCAGATTTATTTCTAGATGAGTGGGGAAATGACAACTATGAACATGATCCTTACAAGTTTATTTAAGAATATGGTCTTGGAGTATGATATATGCATGAGAAGGATTCCTTCATTCCCAACCTAGTGAAGTCAAGTGAAGAGGTGAGTGGTTTATGGCAGCTCTTCTTTGATGGGTCTAGAAGTAAGATGGGGGTAGGTGGTGGAGCTATGCTAGTTTCACCTTCAAAGGAAAGGTATTTTTAGCCTTAATATTTAAATTATCATGAACTTGTAATGTGGTAGAGTAATAGGCCCTTATCCATGGCCTTAAATGGGCAAGGAGAAGAGGTGTCAAGGAATTTCCAATGTTTGGTGACAATGAACTTATTGTGAATCAGGTTAGAGGGCAGAATTTGACCAAGAACTCCTTGCATAAATCTTATAAGCTTAGAGTTTGGGACCTTGTAGAAGATTTCATGGATTTTAACATCAAATATATTATAGGGGAAAACAATAAGCATGCTGATAGGTTGGCATCTATTGGTGCTCAATTTGATGTTCCAAAGGGCATAAAGGAAAACAAGAATCAACCCCATCTAAAGGTGATTGTGAGACCTTATGCACCAGATAATGTCACTAATTGGTAGGTGTCTGATAGTGATCATCAAATAGCTCTTTTTATACAAGAAGAGGTTGAGTTTCATTCAAAGGATTAGTCTAAGCTGAAATAATAATATAGAGGGTAGATTATCCAATTAAAGTCTAACAAGCTCCCAAAAGGCCTAGTGACTCTTGAAAGCATATTCAATGAGGATGACCAGCTCAAGAAGGAAAATTTAAGCATATAAACTAAGAAATATAAATATGAAAGGGTATATATCTTCAAAGATAAATTAATTTCACTTGGAAAGGTATGCACTAGTCAAGAGAAGTATGATTTTATTGAACTATGCAAAGAGTTTAGTGATATTTTTGCTTGGGAATATAGTGACTTGAAGGGTTTTGATCCAAGTTTGGCTCAACACAACATAGATCTAGATGAAAATTCCAAACCCATCAAGTAAACACAAAGGCTAATTAATCCCAAGATTGAGGCTCTCATGAGGAAAGAACTCACCAAATTGATTGAGTCTAAAATCATCTTTCCCATCAAACATTCCTCTTGGTTGGCCAATTTAGTCCCTGTTAGGAAGAAGAATGGGGAGATCAGGTTGTGTGTGGATTATATGGACTTGAATAGAGTGTATTTGAGAGATAATTATCCCCTCCATTCTATGGAGCAAATTATGCAAGTGGTGGTAGTTAGTGAGAGGTTTTCCTTCCTAGATGGTTATTCTGGATACAATTAGATTTTTTAGTGACCAATATAAAACAACCTTCACTACAAACTAGGGGACAAATGCCTAAAAAATATGCCATTTATATTTTCAAATATTGGAGCTACTTTTCAATTTGCAATGGATATGGATTTCCAAAGACTAATCAATGATATTGTATTGGTATATCTTGATGATGTGACGGTTTTCTCCAAGAAAGAAAAAGATCATTTGAAGTACCTAAGGCAGATTTTTGAGAGGCGTAGAGAGTTTATAATCTCTCTAAACCCAAATAAGTGTGTGTTTTTTTCCCATTAAGGCAAAATATTAGGACATATTATTTATAAAAAAGGTCTATCCATTGATCTAGAAAGGGTAAGTGTCATCTTGGAATTGTCTTTACCTAAACATAAGAAGGGTCTAAAAAGCTTATTTGGTAAGATAAATTTAATTAGGAGGTTTATTCTTGATTTTTCTAACTTGGTCAAGCCTTTTACCTCTATTCTAAGGAATAATGAGATATTCACTTGGACAGGAAGGAGGAAAGAAAATTTTGAGGAGATCAAGCAAGCTATTGCCCAAGCTCCTACTTTTGCAAGTCCAAACTTCTCCAAGGACTTCAATTTGTACACTTTTGGGAATGAAGAGGTAATCTCTACCATGATTACTCAAGCTAATTAGGCAATTTTTTAATAGCTTATTGCCTTCTTTAGTCAAGGTTTGGAAGGCTATGAGGTAAGATACACATATATTGAGAAACAAGTACTTTTAGTCATAAAGAGTTTTAAAAAGTTTAGGCATATGTTTTCTAACAACAATATTCACATTTTTGTGCCTCATCTTAGTGTGAAAGACTTTCCATTGATTAGAGATTTGAATGAAAAAAGGGTAGGTTGGATCACCAAAGTTATGGAATATGACATGGAAATCAAAACAACCAAGCTAGTGAAGGGAAAAAGACTACGTGAGCATCTTGATTTAGACTTGAAAGAGCAAAGGGAAGTTGTTCTGGCAATCTATGATGACCCTTTAGTAGTTGTATCTTTAACCATTAGGATTTGGGCACAAGACATGATTTATTTCCTTCAAACTAGTGAGTGTCCAAAAGGTATTGATAGGGCTAAGAAAATGTATTTTAGGTTGCAATCCATTCCTTATGTACTTGTTGATGGAATACTATTTAGGAAGGATTTTTTAGGTGTGTCATTGAGATGTGTTGATTTAGATCAGATTGACAAAGTATTTCATGATTTCCATGATGGACCAACTGGTGGTCACTTTGCTACTAGAACCACAACTACTAAGATAATGAGGGTAGGATTCTTTTAGCCTAGCTTGTTCAAAGACACCCATTCTTGGGTAAGTAAATGCCAAAAGTGTGATCTCTTTGATGTAAAATAAAAGCTAGCTACCTTGCCTCTTCATCCAATCCAAGTTGAGCAACCCTTTATGCAATGAGGTTTGGATTTCATAGGTCTGATCAATCCTCCTTCTAGTACTAGTCACAAGTGGGTGTTGACAACCACTAATTATTTTACAAGATGGGTGGAGGTTGTATCTCTTAAGGAGATAGATGAAAACTTAGTCCTAGAATTCTATGAAGATATATTAACCAGATTTGGAGCTCCTTCAACAATTATCTCAGATAATGCGTTGGCTTTCCTAGGAACAAGAACAAGTGAATGGACTTTGAAGCATGGTATCTATATCAACACCTCCTCCAAATACTATCCCCAATGGAATGGACTAACTAAGTCCAAAAATAAGAACTTGATCAGGATCATTAAGAGAACAATGTAGGAGAATCAAAGGACTTGGCATACTAAGCTGAAGATAGCCCTTTGGGCTGATAGAATTACTCTAAATAGAGAAATTGGGAACTCACCATACATACTTGTGTATGGAAGGGAATCTATACTTCCTATCTCACTTGAGTTACCATCTTAGATCATACCTATTAGCTATAATTGATGAAGAATGATAGCATGGAAGTTAGATTATGTGAGTTAATAGAGCTTGAAGAGACAAGAGATCAAGCTATGCACACCATGACTACTCACCAATAAAAAAAAAAGAATTATTTTGATAAGAATTCTATGCTAATAATATTCAAGGATGGAGACATTTTATTGAAATGAGATGAAGATAGGTCTAAGCCTAGAAGACACATAAATTTTGATGCTTTGTGGAGTGGGCCATATGAGATCACAAAGTGCAAACAACACAATGCTTTCCAACTCTCAAAGTTGGATGGGAGGAGCTGTATATCCCAGTCAATGGGATATATCTAAAGTATTGTTACTGATGGTTCTCTTGTTTTTGTTATACATTGTTTCCTATTTTCCTCGTGTTCCCTAAGTGCTTATGCACATGTGTGATTTTGTCCTTGTCTAGTTTTGTGTTATCATTGCTTGGTATTGCTATTATTTGGTGGTGTGGTTCCTTATGTTTTGTTTCAAAAAAATCCTTGTTAGTCATCTTCAATAATCCATTGACTTTATTGGCCCTTGGTTGGATAAGGCTATTGGTCTAGTCAGTATAGTAGGCATACTACCCCTGTGAGTCACCAATTTGTTGACCAAATTTTGGCATTTTAGGCCAAAATTGGGCACCCCTATTTGTAAAAAATCATCTAAGTTTATTTTATTTGATCAGGTCCAACACTTAGATTTTCTTTAGAAGATGTGTTTTTTGACAAAACACACAATAAATACACAAGTCTTTTCTTTTCAAAAAGTTCATTTTGGTCTTTTGTCGGTCTTTAAAGAATTCTTTCATGTTTTTGTTCTAAGCTTTGCCAAATTCTTTTAGACTTTTTATCCAAGGATTTTCCTTAAGATTATTTCTTTCGGATCTTCTTTCAGCCAAGTGATGAATTCTTTCAGACAATTTATCCAAGACAAATATCTTGAAGACCAAGTGTTAAATTCTTTCGGATAAATTGTCCACATAAGTTTGAGGTTGCATAACTAGTCTATTGTTTTCAATATAAATGTGATGGGTGCAGATACTTGGATGAATTCCATTCATGTCTTTATAGTCCCAAGCAAAAGCTTTAGTATGATCCTTCATAACATCAAATAGTTTGGCTTCTTCATCATTCTTTAACCAGCTATTAATATTCAAAATTTTACCTGGTTGAATCTCAACATGTTTGGTTCCAATATATGATGAACTGATTTATTGAAAGGGTTCCATTAATGTGTTTAGTGGACATGCATGTGGTAAAAACATATGGTATGTAGCAACATCTCCACAATTTCCTCGAGATAGAATGTTGGATAAAGGACAGCAGGAAGAGTTATGATACTTATCTTGTTGTAGGTTGAACTCCTTGTTACTATTATCTTCCAAAAATTCTTCATCATTTCTTGATATATATAAAGCGGAAGTTACAGATCCTTCCTCTCCCCAAGAGAAATCTCATTCCTATGGAGCCAAATTATCTTTATTTGTAGTGAATTGTTGTTGGTGTGGTTTCAGAACTAACTGTGATGTTTCTGGAATAGATTTTGTAGGTTCCAAAACTAAGCCCGACTACTCCAATGACAGTTGGTGTTCATTCAATGAAGGATTAACCATATCTTCTATTTCCCATACATGATCTTGTAATTTTATCATAGCCAAAGAAGATAGATTTTGCTCATTAATATCAAGATTATCAACCCATAATTTCTCTTGATTATCAATAAAAGGTCATGTAGAGAGATATAATGAAATTTGCTTAGAATTCTTACCATTTGAAATAGTCATATCACCTAACCTAAAATCAATTAAGGTAGCAATTTTAGCTAACCATGGTCTACCCAAAATAATGGGATAACCAAAAGTCTTACCTTTTGGCTACAATATAAGGAAGTTGATTAGATATTCCCATGACTCCACCATTACTGCCACATCTTCAATAACTCCTTCTGGTTTTGCTACAGACTGATCTACCATCTATAATATGGTGTTAGTAGGTTGTATGCCTATTAATGGTAATGTTTTCAAAGTGTCCATTGTCATTAAATTGATAGTTGTTCCCAAATCAATCAAAATGTTATATCTTTATTCCCTATAGAGATAGAAATAACAAGTCTTCTAGGATCTCCATATTTGGGAAGTATGAATTTTCCTGATAATAAATCAGTAAGTTTCCCTTATACCTTAATAGTCCTGGGGTACTGCTTCTTTCTTCCAAGTTTTTTAAAACATAACAGTTTGATTAACTTGTTCAACTCTGGAATATCCTTGATTGCTTGTAACAATGGTATTTCAATATTTAATCTTCTTAGTTCCTGCACCAATTTAGATTCCTTAATTTCTATGGCTTCTTTAAATCTTTTTAGAAATGGAATCTCAGTAGTATTTCTTTCTGGTTCCTTATCTTTTTCTTTTTCATCTTCTTTAGGTGCAACCAGACTAGGGGTTTCAGTTTCTTTTGTCATCTCAGTGATTATAACCGGTGGAATGCTAACTATTTTTCTAGATCTAGTTTGAATTTTTTTACAATCCATTGCATTTAGATCAACTAATTTTTCTGGTTCTATTTCGTATACAGGAGTTGTTTGTTTGTTTCTTGGATTTGCTACTAGTTGTGTTGGTATTTGTGTTTGGACTACATTTTCAGCATATGGATTTTGTGCTAGAGATCCCATTATGGCTTGTTGGTTCTAATTTGGATATGTTTTCCCTTACACATAATTACTAGGACCCCATCTAGGTTGTGGCCAAGCATAAGGATTTCCTTGACTAGCCCAAGGTTGCTGATGTCCCTGATTATACCAAGATTGACTTGCCCAATCCTAAGGATGCCATGTTGGTTAAGGGGCCCAAGGTGTATATCCCCAATTTTGTGGTACTATTTGAGCTTCCCATGACATCATCCAAGGATTAGAAGTTGGTCTTGGCATAAACTGCCCTTGGTTGGGTTGTCTCTGAATAAAATTCAATTCTTTTGTAGTGGATTATGTACTAGTTTGTTTGAGCTAATTTTTTATGAGTGGAAGAAGAGAACAAGTGTGAGTATTATGTTCTTTAGATTCATAGATAAGACAAACTTCTATTTTATCCAAAGGACATTCTCTTATTGCATGCTTCTTCCTACATCTAGGACAATACATGGCTAATGGTTCAATTTGGGCATTTGCCTTAGCTTGCAATCCATCTATGGTGGAGGTTAATTGAACTAATATGTATGTTTTAAAGTTTGCCAATTCATCCATTAGTTTTTTCATATCTAGATTTGAATTCTTAACCATTTTTCCCTTTCTAGGTCCACCCCTTATTTGTGAATAGTTTCTACAAATCTCTATGATTTCCTCCATTCTTAATTGAGCAATGTTTTCACCACCAATTAAATCAAGTGTTTCCCTAGATTCATCATCCATACCTTTGAGAAAAATGGTTTTACTTAATTCTTCTTGAAGTACAAATCCACATCTTTTACTCACAAAGAGGAATTTGTCCAAATAATCTTCCATATTTTCATCCTCTTCTTGTTTGATTTTGAAAAATTATTCCTTTTTATTTATTCCTCTATAATAATCTTGATATTTTTCTAGGAAGATAGTTTCCATTTATTCCCAATTGCTAATAGAATTAGATGCTAATCCCATAAACCACCTCATTGTTGCATCCTTCAGGGTAGATAGAAACAACTTAAGTTTTTGATTATCTATCTTGTAATCATAAGTCTGACATAGTACTTTAAACTCAAATACAAATTGGTCAATATCCTTAGATGACATTCCTCTAAATGTGGGCAAGTGTGTAGGTGAAATGTTCTTCATAGTGGTTTCATCATCCTCCAACTGAATGGGATAGGTAAAGGTTTTCTCATGTTCTCTTTTAGCCTCTCATGTCATCTCTCTAGTATTTTCTATTCCCTTCTCCTAGTCAATGTGGTATGTGGTCTGCTTTGGGGGTGGTGAAAAGTTGGGAGTAGGAGGTTGACTACTCAATTGAGAATCAAAACTTTCCCTCAATGGATCTTGAGAAATAATTCTCCTCCCTAAAGTTCTTGTTGTTTCTAGTGACTGATCCAAAAATTCCAAAGATGGCAACTTTGCTTCTTGTCTTGTAGGAGATAATGGTGCCTCCAATTCTTGCTCAACTTTCTTATTTAAACGAGAGGATAATGGAAATTATTGTTGAGATATTTTTGGGAGAAATCGACCCTTGGAGTCTCTTGGCCTACTCATAAATTTTGTGATAACTTAGGGAAGATTTCTTTAATTACTAAATATGTGATTGTTGCTCTTGTTGACACCTAATTAGAAAATTCCAACTAGCCATCCCCGGTAATGGCACCAAAAATGATGGGTGTCATTATTCCCTTCATTTAATTAACTCTCTATTGATGTCATATTCAATCATGGGTGTGTCTAAAGCTATATGCAACAACATGAATCTTAGTGATTTAGTAATTGATTGTAGGTATTTGTATTTTTCTTTTTTTTGGGGGCATCTTTAATGTCTTAAGGACTTCTTGGTTAAAACCTTATTGGAATCAAAATATGAAAATCTACTTGAAGTAAACACAAATTACAAAAATAAATTACTAGAAATAAACACACTTTCTAGAAATGAATTTGCTAGAAATAAACACACTTTACAGAATTAAACACATACTTTAGAATGCTTGGAAAATGATTGCAAAGAAATGAGAACTTAATCTAGAATACCTGCAGGGATAAATCTACAAAAAATATTAACTTAAAGAATTGAAAGCATTTATAAATTTAACAAATCTACCTATTTGATTTTGAAAATAAAATATAAATACCAACAAAAATGAAGATCTTGGTTTTGGAGGAGTGGGCCCTTGCTCTGCCTAGAAATAGGATTGAACAACGTAATTCTCTCTCAAAATAGAAATGGATATTTTATTGATAAAATGTTCTGCATTACAAAAATGTACTAGTTCTGTATCAATCTATATCTATCCTTATTCCTCTACTCTTTAATTAATACCATTCTTCCTATATTCTTCTAGGTCTATATATATATATATATATATATATATATATATATATTCTTCTTTCTTGTGGTGCATTGATGGCTGTAACTATTTCACGGATATGATGAAACTGAATCATGCCCAGAATAGATGTTGAATTAAAACATGGTTGGATGTATAGCTAATTGATAAGTGTCTTAGATTTGTAAGTATGGAAATTGAAAGTCTACTCCTGATTAATAGGATCATTGATTTGATAGATCACCAGCCATTTGGAATAGATCTTTATCAATTCCAGAACTTTAGAAGAGTTCTAAAACTAAAGAAAATTGTTCCATGTCTAACCGCAAAATTTTCAATAATTTTGGAACTAAATATAGAGTTCTAAAACTAAGTCTAAAAATTTTAGAACCAAATCTGAATGTTCTAGAACTAAGTTTGAAAGGTCTAGAACTAAGTGACAGAACTTGTAATAGCATGGTGGAGTTCTAAAACTAAACTGTATTGATTCCAATGCTTCCAAAAACATGAAATCAAATATATATTTGTTCTTCAGCCTGATGATGACCTGTTTTATTACAAAACTTGAATTTTCCAAAACACTTTGCTAGGAATTACAGAGCTTTTAAGTGTTAGAATCACAATCAATGAAAGATGGACAATTCCATCCTAACTCATATCAGATCAAATAAAAGTCACAAAATGTAGTCAAAATTAATAGAAATAGAGAGTAAGATGAGGTCATTTATTGTACATTTAATGGGCATATCCTAACCTCATCAGTGATGAGGTATATGGGTGAAAGGGATAAGAAAGAAACTATGTAAAAAGGGAATAAAGGGTAAATGGTGAAGAGGTAAATGGGTAAATGGAATAAAGAGAAAGAAGAGGTTAAGGGTAAAGAGGAAAAGGAGTGAATATAAAATAAGAAGGCCAAGGGGTTATGGTTTGGAGGTCAAGAAAGAAGAGGCCAAAGGGGGATAAGGAGGAAGAAATTGAAATTGCAAAACAATACAAATTACCTTGATGTTTGTTCAAGATGGCTTGACGATGGATCTTTGAAGATGCTTTGTTGAATATTTTGGTAGAGTTTCATTACTTGAGCTCTTCTCTTCAAGATGATGATAATCTCCTTCAAGTGGATGACCTCCTTCAAAAACCTACAACAAAATGTTAATAACAAAAAAATACTAATTTACAACTTTCTAACTTAACCTTGGGTGAAGGAGAGGGGGGGTATTTATAGCATATGTTGTGAAGAGTCATGCCAAAAGAGGAATAGTAGAAGTCTGGTGCCATTTTCTATAGGGTGGATGAATTAGTCAAAATGAGGTGGGTGGGGATTCCCATTTGGGTTAAGAAGTTAAAAATGGGTGCACTTTGTCTTTCTCAAGGTAGGTATCTTATTTTGAAGGTTAATTTTATGTGTGAAGGTAAAATTTATGTTGAATAATGGTCCCTTGAGGGGAAATTCACCATATTTCAAGGGTGGACCTTTGTGATGCTTAAATGAGGTCATCAAGCACCTTAGAAAAGAGTCCCAAGTGGGTTATGATGTCTCACATCAAGCTACCTCACTTTTAAGCCATGTCACTTGCCATATCACCTCCCAAATCACCTTCCATGTCACATTTCATGTCACTTGCCATGTCACTTGTCATGTAATCATGAATAGTGATAGTGGGTCCCACAATAAATAGTGATAATGAATAGTAATTGTGAAGAGTAATTTAAAATAGTATTATGTGAATAGGACAATAATGATTTGGTTAAGTTAAGAGGGGTTTTGTAGGGATTAATAAGGTTTAGGGGGTCTTTAAGAGGTCCTGAGGCATTTAGTCATTGAACGTCAGGCCAAATGTAGTTCTTTTGAGGTGGGGAGTGTTGGTTAACTTGGTTGCCCAAATTTGATATCATGTAGTTAGGTCTGGTTGATGGATGTTAGAGAAAGGGAAGCACCAAAGGGTGGAAAATATGGTTATCAAATATTTTTCTAATTGGTTTGGTAAAAATGATGGATGAGATTACCTAGGAGGTAATTACATGATAGCTTCAACTATGCAAAAGGAATTTATAGCCATGGATAAGTAGGTTTAAGTATGAAATTTCTACCACCATTTTAAATAAAATATGGAGAAATATGCTTTACTAGGCTTTAGAGAATTTGGTACTACTCAAATTATCATGGTGACTGTTGACCAAATTTTGGCCTTTCAAGCCAAAAATGGGTACCCCTATTTGCAAAAAATCATCTAAGTCTATTTCATTTGGCCAGGTCCAACACTTAACTTTTCTTTGAAAGAAGTTTTTTTTGACAAAACCTACAACAAATGCACAAGTCTTTTCTTTTCAAAAAGTTCATTTTGGTCTTTGTTTAAGTCTTTAAGGAATTATTTTGGGTTTTTGTTTTAAGATTTGTCAAATTCTTTCAAACTTTTTATCTGAGGCTTTTCCTTAAGAGTATTTCTTTCAAGATTTCTTCCAACCAAGTGATGAATTCTTTTGGATAATTTATCTGAGACAAATATCCTGAAGACCAAGTGTCGAATTCTTTCAGACAAATTGTTTGCATAATTTTTTTGAAGGTACTTTATAATTTATCTGAAAGATATCTTCAATCCAAAAGGGACCCTTACAACTTTTCCAAAGGGTATGTTTATAACTTTTCTGAAGGGCATTTTCATTTTTATGAAGGGTGCCTTTTTTAAGGAAAAGGTCTACTTTAGTTTTTTTGAAGGATCATTTGAAAATTTCTTAAAGGGTATTTTCTTTGCAAAGTGGTCACTTTAATTCTTCTAAAGGGGCACTTGCATTTTCAAAGGATCATTTCATTTCTCCTGAAAGGACCATTTCCAAAAGCTTAGAGGACCATTTCCAAAAGCCCAAAGGACCATTTCCAAAAGTTGAAGACCATTATAACTTCTCTTAAGGGACCAATCAAAAAGATACAGGAAAGGATGAGGATAAGTCACTAAAGAAAAACCCTAAAGGAATTCCTTCAAACTTTTTATCCAAAGTAAATGAAGAGAAGAAAATCTGAAAGAATTCCTTCAGACTTTTTGTTCAAAGGAAATAAATAAGAAGAATGCCTTTGGACTTTCTGTCTGAAGGAAATGAATAATAAATGAATAAGGAAAATAATTGACAAAAATTCTAAGAAAATAAATAGAAACAAATAGCCATGGATAATTTATCTAAAGAAAAGGTCCAAATACAAATGTCTAAAAGAAATGCCTGAGGAATGATGGTCTGCAACACATCAATTTTAGACTATAGAGACTAGCCATTAGAATTTCAAAAAGAAAGACTCAACGAGAACTGGAAAGTGGAGATAAAGGTAACAAGTGGTAAATGCAATTGAGACTTTATTTTAGTTGTAACCAAGTGTAATTAAGGCTTTGGTTTAGTTGTGACAAATGTAACTAATGCTATGACAAATTGTGACTGGTGCATCTTTTCAGTTATGACATGGCATATCTCATCCATCTCTCTCTTACATGCAAATGTAATTATTTCTCTTGAGATGATAGATGTCTAAAGTGACCCTTGAACTCCCTTTGATTCTTCCACCTCTCAAAGCTACAACTATGCATTCTCTTGCTCATTTGATAGCCTCTATTAGTTATGCTAAAACTCTAGTTGAATTTATACTTGGAAAACTCTTGAAGAAATAATACAAGTTATTTTCCACTCACATGATGCACTATTGTGTATCGGTCTAAATCATGTTGTTCTTGTTTAGTGAAAGTTTATCTTTTCTAACCTGTTATCCTCGATTACCTACAAAATGTGCAGGAAGAGTATTGTTATAGGTCCTTGTTAGTATTCTTTCTTAAGTGTATAGACATTTTAGAAGTGGTTTAAGACTATATTCTTTCTTAAAATTATCTGCTACTCTCCTAAATGTAGAATGCCTTTTTGAATATAACACGTGAAACAATGATGTGATAATACATAAAGAGTTGTGAGTTTTATGTGAGGAAACTTTGTTGGTCTTTAAGTATTGATTTTAGTCAAGTAAGAGGATATCATATATTGGTGCATCACCACTTATTTTCTTAGATATTTTCCTTAACCCTTTTCATACATAATTGATAGATTAGAAAGAGCTTCAAAGGTGCATCAAAGGGAGCTATCCCCTAATCTAGAGATTCATCTCAACAAAATTTTCACCCATAGCAAGAGATATGATTCCATTTTTTTGCTTGGGTGAGGAGAGATGAGCATCTACTCAAGGGTGAAAATCTAAAGGTCAATAGTTTTTGGCATTCTTGATGGGACCTCTAAGTCCTAAAATATTGTTCAAGATTAGTGTTGGTCTTGACACAGTTGTATATAAATAAGCATCTACATTCATTACCTAGAAACTCCATTAAATAATTCAAGTCTTTGGTTGATGATCAATCATATTTTTCATGCCAAAGGTGACCACTAGGTTTGCTACTAAAGGTGTACCCTTCAAGTTTTTGGAATTACCTCCATATTCCACTAAAAGGTTCAAGTCTGTCAACAATCATCTTTATAAAAGAAATTTTGTGTTTCAAGCTTCCAATTTTTTATTACATTCCATTCCAAAAATTAGTAGTGATTATTCCCAAATGGATATAAGACAACCTTTTTTTCATTTCATTAGGGCATCTCCCTTGCATCTTTCCCAATATGATCAAATTATAGGATCTGCCTTCAAAAGTGTCCCATCTTTTAGTGGAGATGGTCTAATTACTACCATTAAGCAAATCAAGAAGATATAAAATCTTTGTAATATTGATAATATTACAAAATAAAATGTAGCTATTAGGTTTTTGGCCTTGTCTTTCAAAGGAATATTTTTAGATTGGTATGGGACCCTACTTGTAAATTCTATTGGCTCATAGGATGAGTTCAGAACTCTATTGACTGATAGGTTTGGGGAAAAGAGTGATCACCTATCTCTAGCTAATAAATTAACCACAATAAAATGGGAACCACATGAATTCATGAAAATTTTTAATACTAGGTTCCAAAAAACATGGGATAGAATCCCAATTCTTGTGAGGCCAACCACAAACTATGCATTTTTGTACTATTTGAAAGCATTGAATAGTGGCATTGCCATGATGATTCAATCCATGGGTGGAAACACATTCCCTATTTCCTATGAAATAGACATAAATGCTAAGAATTATCTTATCCAAGTGAAAAAGATAGCTCCAAGACTTCTAATGCCACTATTCCTTGATTTGCATTCTCCTAGTCAAAGCGCATTTCCCAATTTAGCTCCTTTGCCTGGTTAAGAAAAATCTGCCATTGCCCCTACCAATGAAATCCATGAGGTTAAAATTTTGATCCAAAGTGTTACTAATTAATTTGTATCTCTCAAAAGGAAACAATACTAAGGATATAATCCATATCAATCTTATAATTAGTTTGGACAAAAAAATAGACTCCTTTTCAAGGCAAAGCACAAGGACAAGGCCAAATCACCCATGTCAAGCCTTATCAAAGCTATAATCCTAGTACTCCCTCATCCTCCATATCCCTTGTCCCCACTCAAAAAAAATTTGTCCAAGAACATCCCAACTATCCACCTTTTGAACATGGTCAATAATAAGTTGCTTATGCTAATGATATGTAAATTCAAGGCATGAATACACAAGGTGAGTAAACATCCCAATTTTAAAATTTTGAGATGCCAATTTAATTTAGGATGGAGAACAAGTAGTTTTAGTCTAATTTAAATTTCATGAATCATTTTGAGGGTGATTTTTATGCCATTAATTACGTGGGGAATCCAAGCAATCAAAATACTAGTGTTGTCTCCAATACTAGGTCCAAAAGGAGGGCTATTAAGGAAGCTTAAGGAACTAATCAAGGACCTATTTTGACCCCTACATCAGCTCAAATATGAAGTGGGATTAATCCAAATACTAAAACATAAGAAAGTTAGAGGATTCCAAATTTTAGGCCAGCCGCTACAACTCCATCTCCATAAGCCACATCACAAGGTGTTAATGTTCATAAAGAGAACCCCAAGGTAAGTAATCCTTCCATTAATGTGGTGGACCAGATGAAGAAGCTTCATATGAATATTTCATTGTGATATTATCTAAAATTACCATGGTAGAAATATATACTTTAAAATTAATTACATGAATTGGGCAAATAGGCCAGCCCATCTAGAAATGACAATGTGGTTTTGGTCAATAGAAATCAATCCATAGATGGTCAAGTGAAGAAAGATGAGAATACTCCTCCTTTTTACCTATCTATAATTATTAGTGATTTATTAGTTCATAATTTGATCATTGATAGTGGATTAATCACATTAGTCATGCCAAAATGTATATCAGATAAGCTAGGCCTCAAGTATGAGCCAATGATTAAAGGAGTTTTGTAATTAGATGGATCACCAACCAAGAATTTGGGGGTAGTGAAAAGTTTAAATTTTACCTTTTATGCTTTTCCTAGTTTTAAATTTACCATGATGTGTTAATATAAAATTTACCTCCCTATTTTTCTCTTTATTTGTCAAGGAACTTTACATCCAAGATAGGTGGATATTTGGTAGCCAATTGGTCAGACATGTTGTTTAGGACAAAATATGGTGCTAAAGTGAATATTGAGTCAGAACATATCCATATAAATAAATTGTAACCATATTAACCTAAGGTGGTGAATGTTAACTATGTTATCATATTAGGAGGAGCTTCACATTGATCAATCTCCATCATCTTCCCTTGAGGGAGTTTCTGATTTATTCCTAGATGAGTGGGGAAATGACAACTATGAACATGATATTTACAATTTTATTTAATAATATGGTCTTGGAGTATACTATATGCATTAAAAGGATTCCTTCATTCCCAACCTAGTGAATCCAAGTGAAGAGGTGAGTGGTTTATGGCAGCTCTTCTGTGATGGGTCTAGAAGTAAGATGGGGGCAGGTGGTGCAGCTATGCTAGTTTCACCTTCAAAAGAAAGGTATTTTTATCCTTCATATTTAAATTCTCATGAAATTGTAATGTGGTAGAGTAATATTCCATTATACATGGCCTTGAATCGGAAATGAGAAGAGGTGTCAAGGAATTTCCAGTGTTTGGCGACAACAAGCTTATTGTGAGTCAGGTTAGAGAGCAGAATTTGAACAAGAACTCCTTGCTTAAATCCTATACGCATAGAGTTTGGGACCTTGTAAATATTTCATGGATTTTAACATAAAATATATTCTAGGGGAAAACAATAAGCATGCTGATAGGTTTGCATCTATTGGTGCTCAATTTGATGTTCCAAAGGGCATAAAGGAAAACAAGAATCAACCCCATCTAAAGGTGATTGTGAGACCTTCTGCACCAAATAATGTCACTAATTGGTAGGTGTTTTATAGTGATCATCAAATATCTCTTTTTATACAAGAAGAGGTTGAGTTTCATTCTAATAATTAGTCTAAGCTGCAATAACAATATAGAGGGTAGATTATCCAATTAAAGTCTAACAAGCTCCCAAAAGGCCTAGTGACTCTTGAAAGCATATTCAATGAGGATGACCAGCTCAAGAAGGAAAAGTTAAGCATATAAACTAAGAAATATAACTATGAAAGGGTATATATCTTCAAAGATAAATTACTTTCACTTGGAAAGGTATGCACTAGTCAAGAGAAGTATGATTTTATTGAACTATGCAAAGAGTTTAGTGATATTTTTGCTTGGGAATATAGTGACTTGAAGGGTTTTGATCCAAGTTTGGCTCAAAAAAACATAGAGATATATGAAAATTCCAAACTCATCAAGTAAATACAAATTCTAATTAATCCCAAGATTGAGGCTCTCATGAGGAAAGAACTCACCAAATTGATTGAGTCTAAAATCATCTTTCCCATCAAACATTCCTCTTGGTTGGCCAATTTAGTCCCTATTAGGAAGAAGAATGGGGAGATTAGGTTGTGTGTGGATTTTATGGACTTGAATAGAGTGTATTTGAGATATCATTATCCCCTGCCTTCTATGGAGCAAATTCTATAAGTGGTGGTAGTTAGTGAGAGGTTTTCCCTCCTAGATGGTTATTCTAGATACAATTAGATTTTGTTGAAAGAAGTGACCAATATAAAACAACCTTCAATACCAAATGGGGGACATATGACTAAAAAATGATGTCATTTAGATTTTCAAATAATGGAGCTACTTTTCAATGTGCAATGGATATGGATTTCTAAAGATTGATCAATGATATTATATTGGTATATCTTGATGATGTGACAGTTTTCTCCAAGAAAGAAAAAGATCATTTGAAGCACCTAAGTTAGGTTTTTGAGAGGTGTAGAGAGTTTGCAATCTCTCTAATCCCAAATAAGTGTGTGTTTTTTTCCCATGAAGTCAAAATATTAGGACATATTATTTCTAAAAAAGGTCTATCCATTGATCTGGAAAGGGTAAGTGTCATCTTGGAATTGTATTTACCTAAACATAAGAAGGGTCTACAAAGCTTCTTTGGTAAGATAAATTTAATTAGGAGGTTTATTCTTGATTTTTCTAACTTGGTTAAGCCTTTTACCTCTATGCTAAGGAAGAATGAGATATTCACTTGGACAGGAAGGAGGAAAGAAAGTTTTGAGGAGATCAAGCAAGCCATTGCCCAAGCTCCTACTTTTGCAAGTCCAAACTTCTCCAAGGAATTCAATTTGTACACTTTTGGGAATGAAGAGGTAATCTTTGCCATGCTTACTCAAGCTAATGATTAAATTTTTGAATATCTTATTGCCTTCTTTAGTCAAGGTTTGGAAGGCTATGAGGTAATATACACATATATTGAGAAACAAGTACTTTTAGTCATACAGAGTTTTAAAAGGTTTAGGTATATGTTTTCTAAAAAAAAGATTCACAATTTTATGCCTCATCCCAGTGTGAAATTCTTTATATTGATTAGATATTTTAATGAAAAAAGGGTAGGTTGGATCACCAAAGTGATGGATTATGACATGGAAATCAAAATAATCAAGCTAGTGAAGGGAAAAAGACTGTGTGAGCATCTTGCTTCAGACTTGAAAGAGCAAAGGGAAGTTGTTATGGCAATATATGATGACCCTATAGTAGTTATATCTTTAACCATGAGGAGTTGGACACAAGACATGATTCATTTCTTTCAAACTGGTGAGTGTCCAAAAGGTATTGATAGGGCTAAGAGAAGGTATTTTAGGTTGTAATCCATTCCTTATGTACTTATTGATGGAGAAATATTTAGGAAGGATTTTAGGTGTGTTTTTGATATGTATTAATTTAGATTAGATTGAAAAAGTGTTTCATGAGTTTCATGATGGACCAATTGGTGGTCACTTTGATACTAGAACCACAGCTGCTAAGATAATGAGGGTAGGATAATTTTAGCCTAGCTTGTTCAAAGACACCCATTTTTGGGTAAGGAAATGCCAAAAGTGTGATCTCTTTGATGGAAAATAAAATCTATCCACCTTGCCTCTTCATCCAATCCAATTTGAGCAACCCTTTATGCAATGGGGTTTGGATTTCATAAGTCTGATCAATCCTCCTTCTAGTACTAGTCACAAGTGGGTGTTGACAACAGCTAATTATTTTACAATATGGGTGGAGGTTGTAGCTCTTAAGGAGGTAAATGAAAACTTAGTCCTAGACTTCTATGAAGATATATTAACTAGGTTTGGAGCTCCCTCAATAATTATCTCAGACAATGCCTTGGCTTTCCTAGGAGGAAAAACAAGTGAATGGGCTTTGAAGCATGGTATCTATCTTAACACCTCCTCCAAATACTATCCCCAAGGGAATGGACTGGCTAAGTCCAAAAACAAGAACTTGATTGGGATCATTAAGAGAACAATGGAGGAGAATTGAAGGACTTGGCATACTAAACTGAAGATAGCCCTTTGGGCTGATAGAACTACTCTAAAGAGAACAATTGGGAACTCACCATACATACTTTTTTATGGAAGGGAAGATATACTTCCTATCTCACTTGAGTTACCAGCTTAGTTCATACTTATTAGCTACAATTGATGGAGAATGACAGCATGGAAGTTAGATTATGTGAGTTAATAGAGCTTGAGGAGACAAGAGATCAAGCTATGCACACCATGACTACTCACCAATAGAAAATAAAGAAGTATTTTGACAAGAAGTCCACGCTAAGAACCTTCAAGTAATGAGACATTTTCTTGAAATGGGATGAAGATAGGTCTAAATCTAGAAGACACATAAAGTTTGATGCTTTGTGGAGTAGCCCATATGAGATCACAAAGTGCAAACAACACAATGTTTTCCAACTCTCAAAGTTGGATGGGAGTAGCTATATATCCCAGTCAATGGGATATATCTAAATTATTATTACTGATGGTTCTCTTGTTTTTGTTATACATTATTTCTTATTTTCCTTGTGTTCCCTAAGTGCTTATGCACATGTGTGAGTTTGTCCTTGTCTGGTTTTGTGTTATCATTGCTTGGTATTACTATTATTTGGTGGTGTGGTTCCTTATGTTTTGTTTCAAAAAAATCCTTGTTATTCATCTTCAATAATACATTGACTCTATTGGCCCTTGGTTGGATAAGGCTACTGGTCTAGTTAGTATAGTAGGCATACTACCCCTGTGAGTCACCAATTTGTTGACCAAATTTTGGCCTTTTAGGCCAAAATTGGGCACCCCTATTTGTAAAAAATCATCTAAGTCTATTTTATTTGGTCAGGTCCAACACTTAGCTTTTCTTTAGAATAAGTGTTCTTTGACAAAACCCACAACAAATACACAAGTCTTTTCTTTTCAAAAAATTTATTTTGGTCTTTTTTAAGTTTTTAAAGAAGTCTTTCAAGTTTTTGTTCTAAGCTTTGCCAAATTATTTTAGACTTTTTATCCAAGGATTTTCCTTAAGATTATTTCTTTCGGGTTTTCTTTCGGCCGAGTGATGAATTGTTTTAGACAATTTGTCTAAGACAAATATCCTAAAGACCAAGTGCTAAATTCTTTCAGATAAATTGTCCACATAATTTTTTAGAAGGCACTTTACAATTTCTTTGAAAGATATCTTCAAGCCAAAAGGGACCCTTGAAACTTTTTTTAAGGGTATGTTTGTAACTTTTCTGAAGGGCACTTTCATTTTTCTTAAGGGTATCTTTTGTCAGGAAAAGGTCCACTTCAATTTTTTTGAATGATCATTTGCAACTTTCCCGAAGGGTATTTTATTTGGAAAGTGGTCAGTTTCATTATTCTAAAGGGGAACTTACATTTTCAAAAGATCATTTCATTTCTCCCGAAAGGACCATTTCCAAAAGTTGAAGACCATTACAACTTCTTTGAAGGGCATTTCAAATTCTTTGAAGGGACCAATCAAAGAGCCATAGGAAAGGATGTGGAGAAGTGACTAAAGAGAAACCCCAAAATAATTCCTTCAAAATTTTTATTTGAAGGAAATGAAGAGAAGAAACTCTAAAATAATTCCTTTAGACTTTTTATCTGAAGGAAATAAACAGGAAGAATTCCTTTAGACTTTTTATCCAAAGGAAATGAACAAGAAATGAGCCCAAAAGAAAAGACTCGCCAAAAAGTCCAAGAAAATAAATAGAAACAAATAGCCATAAATAATTTATCCAAAGAAAAGGTTCAAAAATAAATGTCTAAAATAAATGCTTGAGGAATGACGGCATGTAACACATCAATTTCAGACTACGGAGACTAGCCATTGGAATTTCAAAAAGAAATACTCATCAAGAATAGGAAGGCAGAGATAAAGGTAACAAGTGGAAAATGAAATTGAGGATTTGTTTTAGTTGTAATAAAATGTAACTAAGGCTTTGATTTAGTTGTGAAAAATGTAACTAATTCTGTGATGAATTATAACTAGTGCATCTGTTCAGTTGTGACATGGCATAGCTCACCCACCTCTCTCTTACATGCAAATGTAACTATTTCTCTTGAGATGAAAAATGTCTAAATTGACCCTTTAACTCTCTTTGATTGATCCACCTCTCAAGATATAAATATGCATCCTCTTGGCTCATTTGATATCCTCTATTGGTTATGGTGAAACTCTGGCTAGATTTGTACTTGGAAAACTCTTGAAGAAATAATACAAGTTATTTACCAATCACATGCCACACTATTGTGTATCAGTCTAAATCGTGTTGTTCTTGTTTACTAAAATTTTATCTTCCCTAACATGTTATCCTAAATTAACAACCAAATGTATAGGAAGAGTATTGTTACTGTTCCTTGTTAGTATTCTTTCTTAAGTGTATAGACATTTTAGAAGTGGTTTAAGACTATTCTTTCTTGAAATTATCTGCTACTCTTCTGAATGTCAATTCCTTCTTGAATCTAACATGTGAAACAATGATGTGACAAAGCACAAAGAATTGTGAGTCTTGTTTGAGGAAACTTTGTTGGTCTTTAAGTAGTGATTTTAGTCAAGTAAGAGGATATCATATAATTGGTGCATAACCACTTTTTTTCTTAGCTATTTTCCTTAACCCTTTTCATACATAATTGATAGATTAAAAAGAGTTTCAAAGGTTCATCAACGAGAGATAGATCCTAATCTAATGATTCATCTCAACAAAATTGTCACCCACAACAAGAGAGATGATTCTATTTTGCCACTTGGGTGAGGAGAGATAATCATATCCTCAAGGGTGCAAATCTAAGCATCAACAGTGACCCAACAAGTTCTTTCATCACCATCCAAATAAGCTTAAATTGGGCACATTTCAAAATAATTTCATTAACAGGCTATAGAAGGGTATTATTCAAGTATTTGGAGAAGCAATGTAATAGAGTGGGTAAATGAGAAGTGGCAAATATTTGAACACCTAACCCTTGAGTCAGTGGGGCCCCAAAATAAGTAAGTGTTGAGTTTTAAGGGAATTCAAAGAAAGATTTTGAGGGGTTTTGGAATATGGAGTGAGGTAAATAATAATAATATTAATTAAATGAGGGAGTAGGTTATGGATTTCATGCATTAAAACAAGGGCATAGAGGACACAAAGAAGTAGACAAGGAGATGTAGAAGTGACACAACTGGTAACCACACTCTAAAGAGGTGGAGGTTGAATTGGATAACATAAGGGAGATCTAAAAAGGGATGAGGTGAAGGTAGACTAGGAGATGGATGAAGAGATAGGTAGAAGAAATAATGAGGTCGTATATAAAGATGAAGGTGGAGAAGGATGGAAGGAGCCAAGCATGGACATATAGGAGAAAAAAATAATGTTGGGAAGAACAAGGAATGCCCTCAAGATGAGAAAAATTAAATGAAATGGAGAAAAGGGAGAGGATGGGGGAAGATGTGGGTGAGGGATACACTAAAAAGTGATAGATTGGATAATTAAAAAAAGCTAGGGAAAGAAGTGTAATAATTATAAAGGGTAAGGGGAGGATGAGAAATATGGGAGACCACAAAGGGTTTTGAAAACAAGTCTAAAAAAAAACCAAGGAGAAAATAGTTTGGTGATGAAAATTGAAAACAAGGCAATAAATAGAAGAAATGAAATAGGATGAAAAGGGAATGAAATGAGGACACAAAAGGGATTATAGGAGAGTGAAGAAGTAGGTGGTATCTTGACCAAGAAAGCATTTATGATGATAGGTAAGGAGAGGAACAATGAAGCAAAGTAGATGGTGGCTTTGGAGATGAGAATGGGATGGAAATTGGGAAATGGGTTAATAAAAACAATGGGAAGCAAATGATGGGTGGGTAAGAAGATGAATCGAGAAGGTATGCATCAATAAACTTGGTATAAGAGATTGACAAGCTGAAGGGGTGATTAGAAGAGATTGTCAAGCCAAAAAGTGGTGAGGTGGTCAAGAAATAGGGGAACACAATGAAAGGGCATGAGATGAAATTAAAGGATAAAGATCAAGGATGATAAGGACAAAAAAGAAGAATTGAATTAGGGATACAAAGCACAGATACTCACATAGATGTAAAAGATAAGTGAGTATCGAGATGGAAAGAGGAAAAGGGGAATGTGAAGGGTAAAGGACAAGAAGAGATAAGAAGAAAAGAGCAATTATGGAAGGCTTCTCAAGAGATAAAGGCCTAGTTAGAAGCTAGTTTTGGAGAAAAAAAAGAAGACAAAAAGTATGAAAGGATGGGAAAAAAGAAAATAAGAAGAATGGAAAATGGGTATGGTGGGAAGAGTGGAAAATGGTTGAGAGTGGTGGTACATGTAAATAAAAAGTGCAGTAATAGAGGAAACAAAAATCTTGCAAGATGCATAGTATGATGTGGATTTGATGGGGAAAAGAGAGTGATAAAGAGGGTATGACAAATAGCCAAGGGCAAGGAAAGATGATGAGGATGGTGAAACAAGTTGAAGGGGATAAAGGACAAGGTTGGTAATAAGTGGAGAGAGAGACCAAAAACATGAAAAGTGGGTGAGGGAGGGAGCTATGAAGTATGCACCAGGAAAGATGATGGGGAAGATAACGAGGCAGAGTAGGTGGTGGTTTTATGGGGGATAAGAGGGTCCAATGAGGAAGGTTATAAAACATTATGTTAAAAGATATTGATAAGTTGGAAAAGTGGTTAAAAGAGATTGACAAGCTAAAGGGAGGTAGGTGGTGAGTGGATAGGTAGAGAAGTGAAGGAAGAGATTTTAGGAGGGAAAATAAAATAAAGGATGTGGTCGAGCTAACCTTAGTAACTAAGTGTTGTCTACATAGTCCAAAAAGACCTCAGGTCAATGTAGTTCTCCCAATAATGGGGGAAAAACTTAGGAGGAAGTATTAGATGGTGTTAAAACATAAGGATGCTTAAGAAAGAATTCAAAGATTCTTTGATGTAGGATACTCTAATCAAGAGGGCACTGTTAGTGATGGAAATGAGTGAGAAGAAAAAGGGGATGGGAATTAGTTGTTAGTGGCTGAGCTACCCTTAGAAGTGAAGTAGCACCTACATAGTTTGTGGACATCAGGCCAATGTAGTTGAACAAGGTTTGGGTGAGTGGTGTTCAAATTGGCTGACCTAATTTGATTGACCACATGGATTGGTTTGAGCTGATGGAGAAGGTTTTATAAAATAATAGTTTTGGGTTTTGGTGAAGGGGATGGTGAAAGCATATGGTGTATATTGGTGAATAGTTACCATAATAATCCCACATTTAGTAGGATGAGAGACACAGATGGGTAAGGTAGGATAAATAAGAAGGGAACACAATGTTAAGTACCATAAATGACCTTCAATGGAGCTAATCCAAAGGAGAGGTGCCATTGTAAGGAGGTTTAATCTTCTCAAATTGTGTGAGGGTATAAGTAAAGTGCTAGCCTCTATCGCTATGAGCCAAGTTTTAAGAGGTAGGTGTCTATTAGGATCTTCATAGTCATGTTCAAAAAAGGTCATCATTACTATGAGTTGAGTTTTAAGGGTAGTAGCGAAGTGATGACCTACAAATAATTTCTTTGATAGCTAAGTAGATTTTATGAGTTAGATAATGGGTAGCATGGTGAGTGATAGAGAATGGACAATGCCTGAACCAAGAGCTGCATGGGTAGGCTAGATGAAAGGTGGCCATGTCTGCATCCTCTATCCCATCTCCATGGAACCAATGAATTATTATTTTTGCTAGTGTAGGCCTAACCAATAAGAATCTGCATGGTCAAGAGAAGATGGTGGTTCCCTTGCTACAAATAAATGTTCATCTAGCACAAAATAAAAGACTACCATGTTGGAGTAGGTACTGCCAATGGTTTGGGGCTAACATTCAGAGTTTATGGCAATGGGTTGGTATTAAGAGGAGGGTAGAGGGGACAAGAATTTGAATGTATTGTTGTGAATTCATGGTGGACTACCTTTGATGGAAGAGTTTCTATAGTGGAAAGGATTTGGGAGTTACCACCACTAGAAATAGTGGTAGTTTTGAAGGCATGATTGTTATAGCAGGCCATGGTTGGAAACCAATTTATGTTAACTAGGACAAAGGTGACAATGACATAAATGACCACTAGGACTGCAAAGGTTGTGATATGACAAAGCAATAAAATACATTAGATGTGAATTGGATGATAAGGGAAACAAAAAGATATCATGATGGTACATAATGGATTTATCAAGATGACCAATCATATGGAAGGTGATGTGTCTATGTGAAAAGGTAGGTAGACATGACCATTTCAAGTGGGAAGACTATTCAAGGGAATCAATGACATCATATGACCTTCCCAATTGGTGGAATGGAGAACTAGGTCAGCAAGGAAGAATGGGCATGTATTCTATTTAAAGATTCATGATAAGGACTAGTACCAAGATCAGATCATGTCCATGTGAGTACATCTATCTTCACACAATCGTCATTCAACTTTCCATTGCAAATGATGGTGTATTTCCCTCCACATACTAATACTACCATCTTTGACCACAATCATCATCAATAACAATAGAAATAATGAACAGGAGTGTTGTCCCCTCATCCTACACTAATACTACCATCTAGCTCATGAGGTAAAATTTACTAAATAAATGATGCCTTCTTCATAAGGTATGTCAACGTAATTCTTGGGAGTAATCAAATAGAAAGATGGATAAACACAAATCCATAGTCACTAGATAATCATTCTAATGCTTAGGCAGGAAAATAATGTATGCATGTGCTTTAGGTAATGTGTAATTTGATGACTATGTATGTGTCATGCAATTCCTCACACCCTAAATAGAAATATTTAATAGTTTGTTATGTACAAAATGTGTTGGATGTCACTGGTCAAATGGTATCATGCTTAAGGTTTTGTGGATACTTATGAATGTTATGGTTATGATTGGTATGGTTGTGGTTGTTATAATCTTTTTGAATGTAAAAATAATGATTATTTTTGTTACAACATTGGATGGTAAAAGTCATGAGGAAAACACCAACCAAGCACATTAATAACAGGGAATAATGCTTTTTTTTTGACAAGGACTAAAAATAAACCCAAAGTGGGATCATCTTAATGAATATAAGCCCCTCAAATGATGTGCATGAGCAGTTGTTAGTCAATAAAAAAGGTTACTTTATCATAAGGTATCAAGTAAGCTCTAAATCCCTTGATTTACAAATAGTCTAAAGGGAAGATGGGTGATGGGTGGTGTGAAGGGTAATGGGTGATATGTATGAAAGCCACATGTGAATTAGTTTTGCCCTTTTTATAGGTAGCCTAAGGATGGTAATAGCTAATTCCATGCTGTATGCTATATGTAGACTAATCAATACCAGAAGTCTACATGGGAAAGTCAATTATAGCTTCCAACTTATTATGTTGTTTAAGAGCCAGTTACAGCTTTAGAATTTACTGCGATAGTGGGTATTTTGCTTTATTGTTGTATATAGGAAGCTTATCGATGTGGGAAGCTTCCAAGAAATTGCTCTACTTTTGACAAAGTTAACTTATCCATCCTTCAAGGGAGTGGTCTAAGCTTATTGGCTTTGTTTAATGTTCTTGATAGTTATCCTTCAAGGGAGCATTCTACCTTACATTTGGTCATTTTTTTTTTTGGTTAGTTGTCCTTCGAGGAGCAGTTTGCAATGCTTAAGATATTGACCCAAGTAATGTTTTGGTATCCAAATTATTTTGGGATGTGATGTGTTTAGACATGGACAAGTATACTTAGGTTCATAGGTTTACCTTTATGAGGGAAAAACTTTAACACAAGAAGGTCAATGATATGTGAAAGGATGTGGTTTTGAGAGATAATGACCATGGGATTTCATCTTGTTAGAGATGAAAAGTATCCATGAGAAATATTCTATGGGTAGAGCCATGGTACCCATATTTAGGATTAGGCTATGACTATGGTGGTTATTCACATGGTTCTATATTGTAATAAATTATCCTCAAAAGGGAAAGAGGAAGGTGGGTGAAGGTTAAAATCTCATATTCAAGGGATGAGCTTAATTTAGACAAATAGGTGAGCTTGATCCTTCTTTAATAGAAAAATGGATGTAGATGTGAAGCATTGAGAGGCTTAGGTTCTAGTTTGCCTTTGACAAAGGACAAATGATAAGCTCCTAATCCATACTGTTGGGTAAACATGTAGGGTCCAAGTTAATTAAAAGTAAACTTGCCTCATTTACTCTTCTCTATGTTGGTCACATGTTGGTTTTCTTTTAGGATAAGATCTTCGATATTGAATTATCATTGTTTGAGGTGTTTGTTTTAAGCACGGGTAATACGTTTTTGATAGATTTGAAGATGGTTAAGGGAAACAAGTCAATGTTCCTCAAGTAATTCAAGGTGTGTAAGGCATTCTTGACAATAATCCTCTTTAGAAATGATGTCATGTAAGGAAATACAAAGAGAGGGAATTTGGACTTCAAGAGGTAGAATATCCTCTACACCAAAGACCAAGGAAAAAGGTGTAGCACCTATTTTAGTTTAGATACTAGTGAAATAATCATATAAAACAAATGGGATGTGTATGTGTCAATCCCAACCTAAAGTACTTACAACTTTGGTCAGCATTTTGATGATAGTTTTGTTGGAGGCTTCTGCCTATCTCTTTACCTATGGATGATAAGGCGAGGAATGATTGAGTTTGATGCCAAAACCATCATAGAGGGCTTGAAATTTTTCATTTTTAAATGATTTTCCATTATCTATTATTATTTTTTGAGGGATCCCAAAATGATAGATAATGTGATGATTGATAAAATCTATAATTTTTTCAGCTTTAATGGAGATAAGGGGGATGGCCTCCATCCTTTTAGTGAAATATTATGTAGTGGTGATGATATATTGGTGTCACTAAGAAGAGTGAGGATTGATTTCTCTAATGATATCCGGCCCCCACTATGAGATGGGCCAATAATCTATGGATACTTGAAGGCCATGAGTGGGCACGTGATGCAAGTTAGCATGTTGTTGGCATTTAACACACTTCTTTACATAGTCATAGTAGTCATGATTGAGGGTAGGCCAATAATAACCTAGGCATAAGATTCTTTTGGTGACAATGATCCCATTAAAATTTCCTCCACAAACTCCATAATGGGTTTCTTTGATGGCATGAGGAATCTCATGACTACATAAACAATGGAAGAGAAGACCATCAAAGCCATGTTTATATAGGATTCCCCTTAGTATGGTATAATGAGAGGTTCCCTGCACAAAGGCCTTTCGAGCATTTTTTGAGATGTTAGGTGGAATGATGCCCAAGTTAAGGTAATTAAAGGTTTGGTTATACCAGACATCAAAAGGAGATGCCTCCACACTACAGATGGTTGGAAAGTCTAAACTGATATATGAGGTCCTAATGAAATGGTGGATGGTGACAAATAATTTGGATTCCATAAGTTGAGAGGTTATTCAAGATGCAAGAGAGGCCATTGTGTCTGTAAAGTTGTTAGTAGATCAAGGCACTAATTAGATTTGATAATGGTTAAAAGATGTTAATATCTCATCAATGAGGAGCTTATACTTTTGTAAAATGTTGTTTTTACATTGATAGGACCCGTTGACCTAGTTAATCATGAGTTGAGAATCATCAAAGATAAAAATGGTTTTGATTTTTAAGGTGAGAGTAGTTTGGAGACTGATGACCAAAGCTTCATATTCTACCATGTTGTTAGTATATTCAAAGTTGAGTTTAAAGGATAGTGGAATAAGTTCACCATGAAGGGGTATGAGAATTATACCTACACCCCCACCATGTTGGCATTTAGATCCATCAAAAAATATGGTCATTTGGTAAGAGGGTTCTCCTTGAGAAAGAGCTGCAATAGACTCATTGGGAAATGTTAATGGAATGGGCTAGTTATCTGGGAGAGGGGCTTTAGCTAATTGATCAATAATGACCTGCCTTTTAATGGATTTTTGGTGAAGAAACTCAAGATCAAACTCAGATAGAAGCATGAGCCACTTATCCATACACTAATTTTGGTATGGGTTGTAGTGCATATACTTGAGGGGGTCAGTGTTAGTGATAACATATGTTTTGTGATTGAGAAGGTAGTGACAAAGCTTAAAGGCAACAAAAATGAGAGTGAGACAAAGATTTTTGGGATGGGTATATCATGTCTTGTACTCTAGAAGTGTGTGAATGATATAGTAAATGGCTTGTTCCTTGTTTTATTCATCCTAATGAGCTATCATGGCACCTAAAGAGTGATCAGTGGTAGATACGTAAAGGTAGAAAGGTTTATCATCCCTAGGTGGGGTAAGAACAAGTGGAGAAAGTAAGTACTCTTTGAGTGAATCAAAGGCTTGTTGATAATATTTGGTCTATCTAAAGGAGGTGTCTTTCTTTAAAAGGTGGTAAAAGGGTTGGCATATGTCTCATAATTGAGAGATGAAACGATGAATAGATTTGAGTTTTCCTTGTAGACTACAAAGTTTCTTAAGGTTTTTGGGAGGAGGAATTTTTAGCATGGCCTTGAATTTAGTAGGGTCAATCTCAATTCCATGGAGGGTGATGATAAAGCCAAGAATATTTTTGAACAAAACCTAAAAAATGCATTTTTTAGGATTAAGTTGAACACAAAATTGGATCAGTCAGTCAAAAATGATAATAAGAATAGATAAATGGTCCTTTTGGTGTTTAGATTTCTCGAAGAGATCATCCACATAATCCTCTATAATTTTATGAATGAGATCATGGAGGACATAGGTCATGCCCCGTTGATAAGTTGCTCCTACATTTTTAATCCAAAAGGCATGACCTGATAGCAGAAGGTTCCCCAAGGAGTAATGAAGGTGGTTTTATGTTGGTCTAAGGGGGTGATTAGGATCTAATTGTATCCTGAAAAACCATATGTTAGGGATAACATCTCATGACCTATAGTAAGGTCAATTAGTTGGTTGATGTTGGGTAAAATAAAGTCATATTTAGGGCATGCAAGGTTAAGGTCTCAAAAATCCACACAATGGTGGAGTCCCCCAGTGGGCTTGGTAATGGGAAAAATATTAGAGACCCATTATGGGTAGTAAATGGGTTGAATAAAGTTGACAGATAAAAGATGTTGAATTTCTTCCTTGATGAGAAGAGCTATATGAGGGTGAATTTTGTAAAACTTTTAACATACCGACTTAGACTGTAGATGGGTAACAATGTTATGAAGGGTGATGGAGGGATCAATCCCAAGTTATCCTGATAAGACTAAGAAAATGTGATGCTACAATCTCGAAGGAAGGTGGGATAATCAAGTTGCTCATTTGAGTCCAAAGATTGGCCTAGTTTAATGATACGAGGATTCTCCTAGGTTCCTAAGTTAATGTCAATATTTGATTCATTGAGCATGGTCTAGTTTTCTAGAGGGAAGGAATTATAGATAGGAGAGTCTCCTACACCAAGGTAGGTGAGGATAGAATTGTCATCTTGGCACTAAATGGTATAGATGGTGGGTGTATCGTGGTTGATCAATTCTGGGTGGATGAGAGGAAAGGTTTTAGTTTGGCCACCATGTTAATAGGTCAGTGGGCCTAAACTAATGGTACTAATCAAAAAAAAAAGTTGGATTGGATGATGTCAAAGTCTCCAGATTGTAAATATGTATTAGGAAAATATGGAATCTCTTTCGTGGGGATATCAATAGGTTTTGGTGAGGTGAGTTCTTCTAGTGGTTCAAAACTAACCCCAAAGAATTCATAAGGTTTTTGAGTCTTGATAATAGGTAATTCATGAGGTCTATGTTCATATAGGCCCATACAAAATCATTTCCAAGTATAGCAGTGAAGATAGGTTCTTGAAAAGGCTGGGTTGATTAGATACAAGAAATTAGAAGTGAAAGGTTGAATATATGGAGTGGTGATAGGAATAAGGAGTGGTCGATCAAGTCCCCAATAGACAAAGTATGTTTTATTATTGGGAAGTTCAAAGGGGATGATGGTACCTATGTTGGGGTCATAAGAAGGGTTGTTTTGAAGGTTCCCATATTCCTGGGGAGTGGGAAAGGCATCTAAGGCTAAAAGTTGATACTTCCCAAAAGAAAGGCATTGGAAATTTTGTGTCAAGGAGTCCTCAATGGGAATATAGGAAGAAGGGATATATACACTAGTTAAGGCTTCATCATTATTAAGGGTAGAATCATTGTCGATGGTGGTTGATGGTGCAGTTGTGTTAATTGGATTGGTTGACTATGAAAGAGATGAAGGTGGAAGAAGGACATCATTAGACCTATAGGTCATGTTACAACATGTAAAAGGACTAGGATTGGCCTTGATGGTTATGACTTGCCCTTCATGTTTGAATTTAAAATAGTGGTGTAAAGTGGAGGGGATGCAACTCATAGCCTAGATCTAAGGTTGTTCAAGTAGAATTTTATATTGGAATTCACCCTCTACAACATAAAATAGCTTAGGGATGGTGCAAGGTCCCTATACCATTGCAATGGAGGTCAAATGAAGGTTCCTATGCCATGGCAATATTTTTATTTTTAAGGAAGCAACAAGAAATATGATAGCCACATTATCTTGAGTAATATTTTGAATAAAACATAGATTAGAAACATCTTGGATATGCTTAATAGCAATAATTTTATCTCATTCTCCTGAGAAGAAAGGGATAATTTTTAGGGCAAACATAGGGATGTCATAATATTGGGCTAAATTCAAGGGACTACCCCTATTAAATGGGACAAACACTTGATTCTTGATAACCATTTGGGCAAAATGGATTTAGCTTATGGGGACAATAGATTGGACTAAAACAATAGAATGACCAGGAGATGAATGTTTCTTTAGAAGATAAGGTCTTTTACTATTGAATTTTGATCTCTTATAAGAAGTAGAAGGCAATTCAATATGTTCAAAAGGAGTACTTTTACTTGATGATCTTTTCTTAACCTTTGGCATGAAAGCACTATCTAGAAGATGCTATGAACTCTACAACTTGAAGGATCTTCAACTTTTGATGATGGTATATGTCTCCTCCTTTTATAATTTCTTCTTCTCAATCTTCAAACTTTAATTATACCAAAGTTGTGTCCCACCAAGCATGTAAAAACTATTAGTGTTCTAGATTTACACCCTAGCTAAGTAGAAGATTGTTCAAGTCTTTTACTCAAATCTAGTCCAACATGAGACTGATCTTAGGTTGTGGGTATTCTAATAATGGATTATAACTCTAAAGAAGGTAAGATTCCTTCTTTATCTATCATCTATACTAAACATAAACCAACACTTGGAAAACAGAGAGAGATTTTGATAATAACCTATGAAAGCATGAAAAAAAGGGTGATGCACCAATGATTCAATCACTCAAACTCACACAAGACACACTATGAGACACATTTAAGACCAAATAATATCAATCTCACATAAATATTTTAAAATGAGGCATTAATCAGTTATCAAATTAGCATGAGAGGGTATAATATCCACTTTCAAGCTACATAACAAACTATAAATTACACTTATAATGACTTGTAAGAACTATTAAGCACTTCCTGAAGGTGAGAAAAACTTAGATAGATAAGGAACATATATTCACTTAACCACAGTACATGAATTCATGGAATACACTTCAATCTAGCTTAGAAAATGATATAATTCAATCTTTATTGCATCAAAAGGTGTTACAATACAAATTTTGGTAGAGTCTAGTCATACCAAAAAGAGGGATCCATTTTAAGGCTTGGAAGCTTATATTTATAGAAAAAAGGAAAGAGAGAGAACTGAGAAGATAGAACATATTGAATGAGGTCCAATTTATCTTGATGGATTAGCATTCTCAAGGATGTTGAGTCATGACCTTATCAATAAAGCACCAATTCTATAAGAGAATTAAATGCTCATTGCCCTTATCCAACCACCAAGTCTCCATCATGGAACCATGTCATTATCTATCTAATCTAATAATGAGGATCATGTCTAGGAATTTATATAATTATGTCATATATGCCTTGGGTGGCCAAATTTACCCATTTATAAAAAATGTGATCATGTGATAGGTGAGACAAATCTCCATGATCATTTTTACATCTGTATTTACTCCACTATCAAACATATGTTTATTTATAGGTGAAAACCAATCTAACTATTGTTTTCACATAGTCATAGTATCTACAAAAACATGTAGACTACCTATCCCTATTTCATAATAATTAGTCTATCTTCATCTTCTATATTAGGCCCAAAATACCTATTTTACCTATATGGAGCTCTACTGGTAATTCTTGGTCTCTAAAATGTGACTTTGGTTCAACCCTGGGTTGCTTTCAAGCTCAACTCCTTGACATTTGCTTTGCTTGGGCCCAAAATAACTTCTTTGAATTTCATCAAAAATGTCTTGAGCTCACTTTTTTTATTGGTTATTGATTGCTAAGTCAAACCATTTCTATGTTCCCAACTATCTTTATGTTTATTGGTCCTACAGATTACACTAACTTATTAACTCTACTCGTACCATTAGATCTAGATGTAAAAATTCACATGAGTCTTCAATATTATACTAGTTGAATGCACTATTGCCACTTATCACACACACATTTGATTTTAAGATTTTCTAACCCCTTTGACCTCTGATCACCATTAGATCTAAATGTATGATCAAACATGTACCATTAGATCTACCTAAGACCCATGGTTTGAAATCAAATAGCTATTTACAAGGTCTTAAAATTGACATCCACATGAACATCATTTGATGTCCCTGTGGATGTATTTGATGTCTCATAGACTATAAAATTTAAGTTCAGGTGGTTTTTTGTAGTGGCTTAAATTTGACTCTCACGCGAATGTCTCCCATTATTTGATCAAATTTAAATATTTATATCTTGAAACGTAGAAATCATGAAGGGACCAAATTTGTTAGAGATGTTCTTGATGTCAAAAGGATTCTACCCACTTGATCCATTAGTTGTGTGAGATTTCTAAATGGGGATAAAAATGCTCAAACAAGCTAGTTTGTGTATCTTTGCATGATGTTCTGGTTCCTCAAATTCACATAGTCCATATTTTTCTTAATCTTTCAAGGCTCTACTGATATTTTAAGGCTTGTGCAACCTAGTTCATGTTCCTAGACACCATGAAAATTGCTTGGACCTTTCACATGTAACTTTAGACCTATCCCTTGAAGATAAATTAGAGCACACTTTAACATTACTTAAAATGTTTCAAAATATTTTCAAAAGCTATATGATCTCCATTTCAGGCATATCTACTCTTTGTGACATTATATCACTCTTCAATCAAGATCCTACTCCTTCCACTGGACTCTTAGACTACGTACAATTTTTGTATGTAGACCAAATTTGGTTAACATTACCAATAATTCTTCTCAAGCTATTATAACACACATAGTGATACCCAAGCCACTCCTACCAACTCCAATGCTTCACATAATGCAAATAATACAACTCAAACCCATAAAATCCTATTACAAAATCTTAATCAAATGAATGTTTTCCAAGCTAACAGTTCAAATCAAATGATGCAAATGTAAAATCATCTTATACATATTCAAACCCACCCTCATTAAATGCCATGGGGCATGCATAACCAAAATATTCCCCCAACTCCTCTTTAATATTCCCATGGTAATCTTATCCCTCAACCTCCTCTTATTAATAAAACAATCAAGCATCTTCAAAATGAGCCTCTTACATCTCAAATTTCTAATATCAATATAGGAGGTATCACCCCTACCATTAATTATAATGGGTCAACCGATCTTACTCTTCACTTAAAATCATTTGGAAATCTATATAAAGATTGGGTCAAGTTAGATACCTTTGTTTCTACCAATATATTATCAAATATTCTCATGGGTGATGCTTTATATTTTTACAACTAACTTAAATCTCTTTCGATTACTAGTTTGGAAGGTTTAGTCAATGCTCTAGTCCAAAAATTCCAAACTAATGATCTCCCTGAGAATAACTTGGTCCATTTTATCAATTGTAAGCAACTTGAGACCAAAACCACACAAGATTTTATCAAATTATGGAAGACTTTGTCTAAAAAATTTGAACATAATATGTTAAATGACAACCTCTTTCATTTGTTTATGAATGTTCTTTTTCCCAAGTTGTAATATAAGGTCTAAAATCTCTCTCCATGAACTTTAGAAGAGGTCATTGACCAATCCAAGAATCAATATTTCCTTATGCATCAATTTTATCCATCCCAACCATCTATGGGTACTCACATGTTAATCAAAAATAAGAATCATCATGCTATAGATGATGGTATCACCAACTCTTATGATACCATTCATACTATTCAAGCTATCATTCCTAACCAAAATCTAGAAAAGCTTCCCCTCCCAACCACATCATTAATCCTCATTTATCTTCACCAATAACATCAATATTCATAAATCTTTATCCTTAGAAAAATTACAAAAATGTATACTAAAGCCTCTCCCATATGAACTTGATCGCACTCATCCCATGAAATCTTATACAATCCCAATAAATTTTATTGGTTTCATGCTAGTTGGGGTCATTCTCATGAAACTTTTAGGAAACTACATAATTTGGCTATGGATTTCCTTCTTGGTCCCAATTTTGACCATGATTCTATCATTCATAAATACCAAAAATCCTATGGCATTGCTTTCAAAGCCCATGAAACATAAAATAAATCTCAAACTTTAAACCAAGCTAATGTTCATTTGGCCATCTATAAATATCCTTGTCCAAATCACCAAGATATCCAAGACAAGCCTACCCCTTCTTCCAATAATGTTGATAGTCTTCTTGACCTAACTCCTAAAGAGAATGTGGTCAATATGACTAATATGATAAGGGTGGTTTTTTTCATTGATCCTCATCCTATCCAAACCCCTCAATTGTCTCACACATTTCATGTTATCCAAGACTCCTCTCTAACTCACTTAATAGATTTGGGGCAAGAAGACCTGATATCTTTTGATGAACCAATTCCAACACCTCCCTTGGATAACACTTCTCATATCATTTCTACCATTCTTCTAACCTCTTTACCTATCACTAATGATACTCAACCTTTTGTCAACATTTCTTCTAATATATCTCAAACCACACCTACATCAACTGCTCCATCTCAAGATAATCAACAAGCTTATCCTCCAATTAAACCTTCCACATATTATCAACATAAATTCACATGCACTTTAGCTCCTCCTTCTGAGGACCTCATTTAACACTATGCACCTCTTTCCAATAGTCCTCTTATGGTTTATGATGAGTGGGATCTTATTACAGAGCTTACTAATATCCCTTTTCAAATCCCATTTCTTTAACTTATGTGGACCTCTCTACATCATCATAATCATCTTATAAAACTTTGTTTGAAATGAACATCCATTGTCCTCCCATATCAAGACATGAAGCCACCTTATCTAGATCAGAAGATAGCATTTTACAATAGTGCAAAGAGATGTCCATATATGTTGATGAAACAATGGACACTTTGCTTTCCCACAAATTCCCCATTGCTTCTATGATCCTCAATGAGATCCTACTTTGTGTGGATGATCCTATTCTTTTTATCAGTGTCTAAATTGGTGATATTCAAGTCAAGTGTTCTTTGATTAATGAAGGTTCTTGCACTTGTGTTGTCTCTCTTGATTTTATCAAAACCCTTGTATATTCTAAGTGTACTCTTAAGTCTACACACAACACATTTAAAGGATGTGACTGAAATAAAATGCCTCCTTTAGGTTTGTGTGGCTCCCCATTATTGTCCCACCTATCACTTTTCACGTAAAGGTGATGATATTTAACTTTATTCTATCTTATAACATTTTTCTTGGTAGGTGATGGAGATTATCAATTCCTTTAATTTAATAATGTCAATCTAGGGCTGGTGTCTGAAGGTTGTATGCAATAGGAAAAAGAGGTATTTGGTAAATGGTTCTTTTTATCACACTCCATAATTACAAGAATTAAAAATCACACTTGCATAAAGTAAACCACACATGCATGAAATTAAAGCACACTTACAGAAAGTAAATTACTGAATTGAAAATAAATAATAAGAAAATAAAACACCTACAGGTTCACATAAACTATACCAATTTTTTTTTTATAGCAACAAAGAAATAAAATAAGAATTTACAATGAAATGATAATTACAAAATAAAGAAATAAATTAAAATACATTGATCCATCTTCTTTGGAATGAGTGGCTAGCTCATTCCTTAGAAGAGGATTTATTCAAAACATAGGCTTCAAAATAGACTGCTCCGAATAATGAAAAGACAAGTATATCTTTATTTCATTCATGTGTGGGAGGTTACATTTATAATCTCATTCTTTCAACCAACACTGTATTTAGGAGTAACAACCTAGATATCCTATCCTATCTCAATCTCCACAAAATATGGAGAGAGATATTTATTCTAAAAATGAAATCTATTATAACATAATCTCAATTTCTACTAAATATGGAGAGAACTATTTATTAGAATGCAATTACATAAATTTATATTTGAATACAATACATAATAGAAAGTCTATATATATAATTCTATACATATAAAGGCTTAAAATGGAAATCATTTTTTGTGATAGTTAGAATAGACCAACTAATCATTAGAATACATTTAGAAATACTTTCCAAATAAATATGTAGTAGTTTTGACAAACCTATTGAAATTTGTAGCAAACCTACTGAAATTTGTAGCTGGTCTAATGTAATCTCTAGCTATTGTGGGAGTCTATAACAAGCCTGTAAGAGTTTGTAGCAGGCCTATGGGAGTTCATAACTTGACCAAAATGTTGTATCCATTGTAAAGACTTTGACACTACTCCAACAATATTCTTGAATGGTTACTCTTCATACTTTTAATCATTCTTAGCTTAGTATGAACTATGTATGCATCTATTGATATCTTTTTTCCAATAATTATTAGTAATAGCTAACAAATAGATAACAATTAATTTTAAAGACATAATCATGATATATACTTGTTATTTTATTCTAAATAGACCATAAGTTCAGAGACTACATTTAGATTTACTTCTTATGCAATAAAAATGATGTTATTTTATAGATATAATGATCCATATTATGATCTCATCATCTCCCCCACATCTAATCTCATACATTTCCTCATGCATGCCACTATTTAAAACATCATGGTACATATGCATAGGTTAGACTTAGCTTCATACTTAAAATAGAATTCTCAAATTTGTACAAGTATAACGACATTTATTTTTTTAAATATTCTTAAATTCCTTAGACAAAAATGGCTAATAACATTGGTCATTATAATGCATTTTATAAGGATAGGTTCTTGTGTGGAGGTTTTTCCTACTATCCTTAAATTTTTTTTTGACACGGGTTCTTGTGTGAGTTTCTCATGCTGCTCTCTTCATATTTTTATTCTTTCCTTATTGCTTCTTATTCTTCTTTTTTAAATGAGGTGAGAGTAGGCTATTGTATTGAGAATTTCATGTTGTGTCTACACATATCTATTTTGACCACAAAGTAGTTTTTGACATAAAAAATTAATATTTCTTTCAAAACTATGTACCATGATCAAGATCAAACTATTTTTATTTGTTTGTATAAGCCCAATTATTATATATTAAAATCTATTCTCCTCCTTGTACCTAATCTCATTCATGTCCTCATTCATACCAAATGAATGAAGTGGGATGAGATTACACAGATCATATGGAAGGTTGTCCATTTCCCTAAAATAAAGTTGTTTGTAAGAGTGGATCTTCATGTAATAACAAAACTTATAATTAAATTTAAATGTAAAATAGTAAATTAAAATATCATGGCATACCTGCAGTCTTTAGTGCTGGTTCTATGGTCGCCAAAGTGAAATATGTTTGGAAAAATTGTTCATAAAAGTATAATCCTGCTATGTTGAGAAATAAGAGCACAGAAGTAAGCAACCAAGTAAAAAGTTGCATCAACTTATCTATTTGACAAATTTTATTCTTTTTATTTTATTTTTTACCTTTAACTAGCTAGTAAACTAGTTTTCTAATCAAATCTCTTTATTTTATCACTTGGTCCACCAGCAAAATGGTTTTCAAATCAAGACTACCAATAACACACAAATTTTTCATTATTGGGTTTTTTTTTAATTTTATAAAAATTAATGACATGAAAAATGTTAGCCATAGACTCTATACATATTCATACTGCTTGAATATGTATAATGGAATATTTTTTATGTTCACATTTATTTGGCATTGGTCTATGTAGTGTTGACCAATAACTAGTTATAGACACTTGCCAATTTTGATGCATTCTTTTGTCAAAGGTAACTCATGATTATGTGCCAATAGTTTCTTAGATAGAAATTTTTATCTCTATAAGGACTTATTCTAATGATATTATCTTGTAAAACCCAAAATAAACAAAAATCTTTCTAAACAAGCATAATATAAGCAATTTTGAAAAAATATAAATATCAAAAATAGACCATTAAGATGAACATTTGAATATATATGGAAGAATGCATTGCAACCTACATAGGAATGATTGATGGTTCAAGAATTAACATTATTGATAATAGAATTTTATTTTGGAGAATAAAAACTTCCTCAAATAAGTTATATTATTATGTAAGTGGATATGGGTTTAGCTAATCCCTGAAGATGGGTGGCAAGAAATGAAATAGAATGTCATCAATTCTTTTTATCATGAACTGTACAAAAAATACTAATGATTATTTATACATAGAAAATAAAGCTACATTGTTAAATTATTTGATGGAAACTAGAAGCTAAAAAACATACCTAGGTAACTAAATTTTGGAGGTCCTTGGCTTCCTTATTGTAAATAGATTTTGTAAGTCTCTTCTTGCACTTGAAAACTCTATATTCTATATCTACAACCTGGCTTAGAATTTCATCATGCTAAGAAAGCTCTTCACTATCTTCATCTTTGGCTGGGAAATCAAAAGTGGGGGTGTAGGGGTGACATCCTCTAGTGAGGTTAAGGGGTAGCACCCCTTGTACACTCCCTGCTATGATACAAGATGGGTTCGAGGGGTTGATCCCCTCAAATCTAAGCCCAATTTATCATTTTTGTAACCATATTTTTGCTTGGTATTGAAGATATTTTGATGATTTTATGTTATTTAAGATATCTTGATTAAAAAATGTGATTCTTATGAATTGTTAGCATCTACAACACTCAAAAATCATTAAATGCTTGATCTTCATGTAACTATATGCAAATTTGATGTTCTAGTTTGCATGCTACTCTAGCCTAGAATGCAAGTCTATTTATTTTTGGACTATCATCATTTTTTAAAATAAAATTCCTCATCTATGTAAACTAATAGCAAACATAGAAAATAAAATAAACAACTAATATTAAGACCGAATTAATTAAATTTCTTAAGTATTTCAATTTCAATTTCCTTTCAGATATTATTCCTACAGTTTACAAAGAATCTTTAAAAATTTGGTATAAACTTAGAAATTAATGAAAGAGAAAATATAAATTAAAATATTTAGATCATCCAATTTAAGAGAAAAAAATTGTACATGCTGAAAAGTTATAAATAAAATCAGTGATATATAAGATTTATAAAATTTAAGATGTGGTTATTGACTCACACAAAATCTAGAGCAATATCTCTATGATGCCAAAGCTATTGCATGACACATTCCCATAACTATGTAAACTAATTATGCCAAAAAATTTATTAAAAATAGGATTATGCAAAATCATTATGTCAAATATGTTGCATGACCCTTATCCACTTCTATTGTGATCTACCTTGCATGTGGATGTTTATTATTTTTAACTTGTCAAATCTATTGACTGGCAAGATATTTGCATGCAAATATTTTGAAGAATTAATTCATACATTCCATCTAATATATACATGAATCTCTCTTAATCATGAAATAAATTAGTAGAAAAATTGTTGAAACTATTATCATGCATAATAAATTTGGTCAGCTTTACTAGATCAGAATGGAATATATTCTACACACAACACTCTACCAGATAAAATCATAGAAATTTTGGTTGGAGAGACTACCTTTTTAATCATATCATAGAGATTTTAACCTTTAAATTTATTAATAAATTATTTTATATCAATCATTGCTGAAAATGGATTGTTCTTACTTGGGAGATTGAAGATCCACATAATTCTGGCTCAGGAGTCTTCAGTAATTTACATAGACTAGATTGTAGACCATTATATTTTAGCAGAGATCATCATAATTCTTTTTTTAAAAATTAAAGAGTTATGTAAAACTTACCTAAAATTCCATCTCCTTATAAACTTTAGCCATCCCTTTGTAAACTTCAACCATCTCTGAATTTTGTTCCCAATCAAATTTTAACATGTGCAATCTTATCTTATTTTAAACTATTTTTGTTTTTCAAATGAATAGAAAATATTAAAATATATTTATTATAATCTTGTAATTATGAGATGAAAAATATTCAAAGACCAATTTAGTAGTGATTTTCACCTATTTCTCAGCAAAAATAAAGATTACATGCAACTTTTCTAAAATCAATCCAAAAAGATGTGTGATCCATTATAGGCAGTTCTAGAAAAGGCATAGCTATATTTGAATAATTTTTATCACCATATAACCATGGATGGTCAATTCAATTAATTTTAAAATTTAGATCATCCCTCAAATTGGCATGTCAGATACATGAGTATTTATTCTATATTTCTCATTGTGAACAACTATAGAAACTTATGCAACAGGCTATTTTCTCCATCTTATTGGTTGTCTTATAATTTCATTTCTAACCTGCATCAATAATTAAATATTCCTTCATTATGTTATCAGTTATTATTTCCTACACAATAATGTTAATTTTTAGGGGGTTTTATTTTTATTTTTATTTTTAAATCTAAATTTATTAATTGTAGAAAAATAAATTATAATCTACATTACAGGAAAAGAATTCTAAAGAGACCATTAACTAAGTATCTCCTATCAAAAAAATTTCAAAGAGACATTTCATCTCACTAAGAGTTTTCTTACCATATTATAAATCTCCAAATAACATTGTAGTGTCCCTACAAATGGTGCCAAAAAGGATGGGGGTCATCAATCCCCTTCATTTAATAATGTTAATCTAGTGTTGGTGTTTGAAGGCTGTATGTAATAGGAGAAAGAGATATTTGGAAAATGGTTCCTTCTGTCACACTATAAAATTGAAGGAATTGAAAATAAAACTTGAAAAAATTAAACCACACATGCATGAAATTAAATCACACTTATAGAAATTAAATCATTGAATTGAAAATAAATGACAAGCAAATAAAAGACCTACAGGTTCACACAAACTATAAAAAAATAAATGTTTACAGAAACAAATAAATAAAATAAGAATTTATAACAAAATGATAATTATAAAATAAATGAATGAATGAAAATACATTGATCCATCATTTTTGGAATGAGTGGTTAGCTCATTCCTCTGAAGAGGATTTATTCAGAACACGGGATTCAGAATAGACTACTTAGAATAATGGAAAGAAAAGTATATATTGATTTCATTCAAGTGTGGTAGATTAAATTTATAATATCATGCTTCCAAACAACACCTTATTTTGGATTAAAAACCTATATATCCTATCCTATTTTAATCTCCACAAAATATGGAGAGATCTATTTATTCTAAAAATGAAATCTATTACAACATAATCTTGATCTCCACAAAATATGGAGAGATCTATTTATTAGAATAAAATTACATAAATTTATATTTGAATACAATCTATAATGAAAAGTCTTTATATAGAATTTTATATATAGAAAAGCTTCAAATGGAAAGTGTTCTTTGTGATAGCTGGAATAGACCAACCAATCATTAGAATACATTTAGAAATACTTTTCAAACAAGTTTGTAGCAGTTCTAGAATTTTTTTTGAAATTCATATCAAACTTGCTAAAATCTATATCTAGTCTGATGTAATCTATAACTATTCTGATTTAATCCATAGCTGGTCTAATGTAATCCATAGTTGTTGTGAGAATGTGTAGAAATCTTGTAGGAGTCCATAATAGGCATGTGAGAGTCTATAACTTGACCAAAATGTTATATCCATTGTAAAATCTCTAACACTACTCCAACATTATTCTTAAATGGTTAATCTTCATAATTTAAATCATTCTTAGCTTAGTATAAATTGTGTATGCACTCATTGTCATATTTTTCCCAATAATCATTAATAATAGCTAGCAAATAGATAGCAATGAATTCTAAAAGCATAACCATGATATCTACTTTTTATTTTATTCTAAATAAACCATAAATTTAGAGACTACATTTAGATCCACTTCTTATGCAAGAAAAAATATGTTATTTTATAGATATAATGAGCCATATCATGGTCTCATCAGTAGGCCATGGACTCATCGCATGAGAGCAGTTTTCTCTTCTACTTATCATTACATCAAATTTCTTCACAATGGAGTCATATATAGGATTCAAGGTGACACCAATCCTTTGAATTTTGAATAATTCCAAGACTACGGTGTGTTCAAAATTCCTACCCTTGAACCCTTGCCAAGCATTCCATTTCATGAATCTCAATAGTTTAACTTTCTTGTCAATTCCACCTGAGGTTAAAATGGTCACCCTAAACTCATAGAGAATATACCCCCTAACCTTGTAGATTTTGATGATGATGAGCTTAATGAGACAAATCTCAAAATTAAAACATATGATCTCTCACCTCATCTCATCTCTCATCTTCCTCCTTCTTTGCAACCTTACTCTCATCAACCACCTTGTGATGATATACCTATTGTCTTAATTAAGACTTGACATTCCATTTATCACACCACATCAGATGACCATGTTATCCTTACCTACACCATATATATTCATCCACATAATTATGATGATGGATATACCTTAGATGATCCATTCTTAGGTGGTCTTATTCAGGCCTGAGATGCTAAGATTATTTGTTATCATTCCTCTTTGCTTCAGTCTTTCAGTATATCTTCTAGCATTCTATTCTATATCATTCTTAATTTTAGAATTTTTCCTCTTGATTACAGGTTAGAGATGGTGTGCATACCTTCATTTTCTTAAGAACCTCATAGGAGTATGCTTATGGATCATGCTATGACTGGTCCATATCACTTTACAATATACCAAGACCCATCTAGCCAACTTATCCCTAAGATGTTTGTGACTATCCTTCAGCCTTCTATGCATCCCACCCCTCCCTCAATAGAGCGTAGTTTGGATCCTATTTCCACTCTTACTTTAGCTAAAAATATTCTTATTTTCAATCTTATTGCTCCTTCAGTCAATCCTTTTATATTCTTTCCACTAGCCCCACCTTCTCTTGGTGATGGTTTGATTCCTTTACCACAAATTGCTCCTTTGTCCACTAAATGGGTCAATCAGCCATATTGTGATATTAATAAAATTATCGATCATTTGACTAGATACTATTCATTATGCCAATTTTTCTCAGCTTCCATTTCCACTCCTCTTGTGAGTATACCTACCAAGTCTACTCATAAGCATATATGTTGCTTTCATGGCACAAATAATTATTCATCCACATATTGTTATAAGTTGCGATAATATATCAACACTTTGTGTCCCACCACTCCTCAACCCACATATAAGGCTATACCTCCCCCAAAAGTGTTACCCAAATATCTTCCAAAATATGGAGAGGTATATTGTCTCTAGCATCAATGTGGTACACATCATACTGATCATTATCACATCCTTCAGTAACATCTTAAAGATCACCTCCTAACCATTCCTTCACCTTCTACCCTTCCTTCCATAAGTTTCCCTCACAAGAAGGCTCCCTCTTCTTTCCCCATGACTCCACATCCTATGGTTCCATCTCCACCTATGATTCCTTCACTAGTGGACCTTCCCTTACCTGTGGATCCCTCTCCACTAGTGACTCCTTCACCAGTGGCACCTTTTTCATTGATGACCCCTTCATCTCTCATAAAATTTAATCCCATGCATTATCCTGAGCATCACCTACACAATATCCCTCATTATCATGATCCTTCAATCCTTCCTACATTTTATGTCAAGGAGATTTGACACGAAGTATTTTCTCAACTTTTCTTGAAGATCAATGGAACTTTAACTGTAGTTCGCATTCAACTTCATAGAGACTTATCAGATATTATGAATAATGTGTGTATAAATATATCAATACTTATGAACACAAGCATGGTGTTCTTACATTTATTTCCTCATTTTTGGATTGGACGTGTACCCCAACTTTTCATTTGTCTATTTTATATCATTTGACAGTGTCAAATTCTTATCTATCTTACATGGTCACTTTTGTTTTGCATTACATGTTGCTTATGATTTCATTATTTTCTCTTATGGAATATTTTTCATAATTACCTACTTATTCTTATTAATTTCATTTCTTATGATTACCTTATTCATTTTCATGATTTTTTGCTATCTTATCTCTATAAACATGGATAATTATTATTGTGACTTGGCTATACAAATCTTGTTCCCTATAGTTATTCCTCATTTTCCAAGTGATTAGTTATAAAATAATTCATCTCATTACAATCTCCTCTTACTAGTCCACTTTGGATCTCCTCTTACTCCCCATTATTACCTTTTACAAACTAAGCATACACATGGTAGAGACTTGAGATAACATGTTGGTTCATAGTTAAGCCTAAGTGTTCTAATTAATCATATTTGTGGATAGTTAGCTTCATTTATCCAAAACCTAAATCTCATTCATGTCTATCACTCTATCTCTCATGACTGGTCATTCCAAGTTTGTATGGAGGCAAAATCTTAAAATCCATAAAACATTCAAAATCCAAATCATTTAACTAAAGGCAATGATCTAAAAGGCAACATTCAAAAATTTCAAAAGTCAAATCACACTAAAAGATGTGATTATCAGCACATATCCTTTCTCTAATCAAATCTCAAAATACGCATTTGGCCTCATGATAGAGTTGAGGTCCATTGGGGTATGGTAAGCTAGTAGATTATAAAAGGAGGATAGTTTTTTTTTTAGTTCTACTTACTTTCTCACACAAGTACCCAATCTTCATAATAGATCAACAAATCTATAAGGGGTCCTAAGGAATTGGTAACACATCATGCGAAGGTAGGTCCATTTTAATTTTTTTGTTCAACACTTCCAACATGAATTGATCTTAGTACCACACTTATTTGCCTACATAGCTTTGTGCCTATAGTGAGCAAGTATCATTTGTATAATTGGTAACTAGTCACTTATTATCATCTCATGTCCTTAGTGTATCTCATGTCTCCTAAGGTTTTATCATAAGACACATAAGTTATGCTTCTTAAATTTTCTTTTTCACTCCTTAAAATCCTAATATTTCTCTTTAGATTTATTATTTTTATTCATTGATTACTCCCCTAGGGATTCCATTTGTGAGTTGTAGTGTAAGACTATGGATAGGACATAACCTTCCTCATAAATTATCAAAATTTTCACATTACCCTTCAAAACATCCCCTTCTACCATATTTTCACATTATTTCCACCTCATTGGTGTTCCCTTTATGAGTTATAGTGTAAGACCATGGATAGGACTTTGCCTACCTCACAAAATTTTCCAATATCCAAGTCACAACAAAATTACATGTGTCAAATATGAGATAAGATGTGATTGATTATGAGTTACACATCATTGACATGCTTCCCATATTGATTTAGTATGTTTTATGATTACTTCATTAATATTTTCACTTTTATTTTCTTATTTTCTAATTGCATGTAAGAATATAATGAGTTTTCTTGATTTTTTCATACTTCCTAACTTGAATTAGTGTAATTAATTTAAAACCATTTTTATACTTTCCAATGTGATTTAGTATTATTGATTGACTTAATTGATTTATTTTTATACCATTACTCTTTCACGTGATTTCCGTTTATTACATTATTTTCATAATTCCCAACTTGATTTAGTGTGATTTTACTTGTTTTAATTTGGTGCCACTCTTTCTCATGGTTCAAAAACAATTTTTGCCCTCTTATTTACCACATTTTTTTGGTTTAGTATACTTAGTCATCTTTTTTTATTACACATTTCCCATCATGATACAGTGTGTAGTGCATTTATTTTTGATTAATTATACTTTTCCAACTCTTTTTGCCTATTTATTTTTAACCATCCATGTGTAATAAATAATGATAAAAAATAAAACACTCCACATATATTTCCTATAAAGTATACAATAAAAGAAAAATACATGAGCTAAAAATAAATATATCTATGCATCCACAACCATAAACAAAATACAATCCATAAGATCAACATCCAACTATAAAAATAGAATATCTATATCTATATATATATATATATATATATATATATATATATATATATATATATATCATGTGTTTTAATAAAAAGTACAAAAATACATTGCTCCAGCTCTAAGGTTGGGTTCCATCATGTCTATCTCCTAGCCTAACCACACTACCCATAAATGTCTTGGACTATCCCCTCTAAATAGTATGTTGTAAAGAGGTTGCTTGAGATCCCAAGCCTACTACCTATCCTTATAGGCTAGCCACCTGGGCATGTACCTATCCTAACTAGATAGTGGTAGCCATATGCATGAATCTCTCCTAAGCCAAGGCATGTCATGTTTGTGCCTCTCTTGCTCCCACCCCTACTAGTGGATGTATCCCATCTCCATGTGCCTATAGCTACCTTATGGCCTCCCCTACTAGTTTGAACCATCTTTCTTGAGCTAGGGTAGATGGTACCATAAGATCATCCAACATGATGGGGTTATATGGTACTAACACCCCATCTAGAATATCATAGTGTGCTTCCATCACCAGGGATCCCCATCTGACCTCCTCCTTGTTCATAATATCTATGAAATCCAAAATAGATAGATATTAGATCACATATACATCTCAAAATATATCTACACAACTAGTATTATATATTAAAGAGTAAAAATTATAACCATTTATTATCTATCTTAGTATCACCAATCACTATCTCCCTATCTGCTCATCCATCAAACATAGTATCTCCATTAGCCTATCCCATAAGCACCTCATCTATAGGATGCCTCCTAACAAATAAAACCTTGGGGTCACCACCCATACACATTTTAATCCTCTCCTTAGTGGTGCCTCTATAAACTAGCTCTACCCTAGGTCAACTGATGGGTCATCCTAGATGACCACCTTTTATGCTCTCTCTCACAATTGGCATCTCCATTGGTGGTGTCATAAAGGTAGTCACTAATACTAGTATGGTGCTAGATATGGTACCTATAACACCCTTATATCCACATTCATTTCCTCTCTAGCTATCCACTATTATGCATGATTGGTCTACGATCTCACATACCATGGTCTACTCTCTAGTCTCTTAACTATCACTCCTCCTCCTCTCTTCCTTGACTCTCTCACATGTCAATCCTAAAATGTAGGAACCACTATAGGAACCACTAGGTACAAGAGTTTGAAATATCCTATTAAACATACTACCAGATGTGGCTCTACCCACCAAGTGTAATGGCTTATGATCCACACTTGTGCTAACCTTAGTGCCATATTCACCCAACTTGGCTAAACAGTCACAATGTGTAGATAAGGTTACCACACAATCTCTCTTTATGAGATCATCTATAGTGTTATCATGTGGGGCACAACTTGCACCACCTAATCTTGTATTTATCTCAAAACTTGAGGTAATTGATTATCGACCACATGGGGCAACCCAGTTGGATTATACATTAAAAACCTCACATATATCTAGTCACTCAGTAGTACCATTGGTCCCATGTTCTTCTACCCTCTGGATAGTATCCCATGCATATCATACATGAGCTAAACCTAGATAATAAAACTCAAGTCATAGAATGCCCCCTGATCTAATATGCATTGACATAAGGTTATTGCATATGGCGGTACTTTATCATTCAACTTGTGACATAACACTTATGATATAACAATTCATATCAAAGCCTTCTGGGTATCTAAAATCTATGCAATATAGACATCAAACAAACTCACCCTCAATCATGTCATGGGTAAATCCTATCCAAGTACATTTCCCATCAAGGTAATGCTCATCTTTCCTCTTGATCATCTAGTATCCCCATGATCATTTGTGTCTCCCTATAATAATTCTAAATAATGCATGGAATTATCCAATGTGATACCAACCTCTATGGTATCCCCATACACCACCCATCTAAAAGTATCGATTAAGATCTCTCAGGATCCTAGGAACATGACTACAAGATCAACACTCAATGGGATCCACCACATCTCCATGATGCCTTCTAAACCCAATGTGAATAATTTAGCTCTAACTATATCCATTAGGTGCTCTAATAGATCAGGTAACCATGACACATCCACTAATCACTAAAATCTTTGGTGCCTCTACAAAAATCAAATAACAAAAGATGTATTATACATCCATGTGATTCATAAGCAAAATACATTCTTTTAAATTTCATAAAAATCAACTAATTTACCTTAATTAATTTATTTATTAATAAATTGACATACTTATAAACTACATCAACCATTTTAGTACTAAGTCAGCCACCCTATGGCTTAAAATTACTATATCAGCCATCTTTCTCATTGCAGTACTATATCAACCACTTAGCAAATAACTAAGTTAGCCATATAGTACTAAGTCAACGACATTAGACTTAAAAAACTAATTTGGCCTTATTTTTCCCTCAGGATTACTATATCAACCACTTATAAAACATACTAATTCATCTATGTAGTACTGTGTCCACCCATTTCCATAACAAACTAAGTCAGCCCATTCAAAATTTTATTTTCTACCAAGTCAACCTGGTTAACCTTCTTCTTTCAATGTGATAACTTTTTAACCAATTGTAATAAATGTCTTAGGTATTTATTTCTCTAAACCCTTCTTACCCAGTACCCCGTTTGACCCTTAGTGAATTTTCTAGGGTTCATTCTAGTATCTATATATGGCCTAATTATCAATTTTCATCAAGTACTCAATTTCAAATATAAAACATCAAAAATATGAAAATTTCAATTATTTAATTGTGTTGCACTCGTTTTAGTTGCTATGCATCCTCCTCATCTCATTTTTCATCTCCTCACCATCCTAGCTCTCTCAGCTCTCATTAGGTGTCTCAGAACTCTATTTTTCTTAGAATAATCAATAATAACAAATGAATTTTTTTCACCCTATTTATATTTACTATTCATAATTATTTACCCTTCAAAAATTTACCATCAAATTTCTTATTTTGATCATATCCTTATTTCTACTAACTCATTTTCTAAACCATAAAAAGTTTTGGAATCCTGACATCTAGATAATCTTTCTAACTATTACATATATAGGTTGTAAAATTTTTGATTTTTTTCTCTTTTGTGCTAATCTCTACAGTTTCACCTAATTTTCCTCACATTGGATGCCTTCATATTTCTCACATCTCTTTATTTATCTATAATACTAAGGTAAGTAAAGGTATGTGTTTTTCAATTCTATACTTTCATAGTTGCTCCTTGCTGCACTTTATTTATCATCAATGTTATGTGTCATCATGTTATTTTCATGAAGCACCATCTCATGTTACATTTATGTGACACATGATGAGCTTCAAGTGGGGCATATGCATACACATAATATTTTCAAAATTTTATCAATTATTGATGTTCTTTATCTTTTAGGAACCTATCAATTCTCAATCTCTCTGAGAGCACACCTTAAAGGGTGCATTGGGAAAGGGGTGGGTAGACCATTGGTGATTTGTAAGATTGTTTTCCATTTTTCCACTTTATATCTACACACTTGTATTCTAAAAACCATCCCCCTAAGTTTGCCCCCCTCTTATGCACACTCTTGTAGCCTTTTACCACCTTCATTATCCCTTTTCCTAACCTAAACTCCCTTTTGACAATTTATATGACTATGTCAGTATTGTCAACCTTGTACTCTTATTGACAAAACTTATTAAGGGTCTAGGTCAGCCCCTGGCCAACCTAGTCCATGACCTAGTGAGTTTTTGTCAATTATAATACTATGTCAACTAGGTTAACCTTATTTTTTAAAAATTTAAAAAGGGTTTAGGGATAAATCTACTTATATAAACACAATCATTTTTCCATTTTTAAGAGAAGATAAGAAGTAGCATATATTGTGCATCTGATTATCTACCATTCTACTTGAAGAGCAAGCTTAGGGTTTTATACTTTCTTTAGAGATACAGATCTTATCTTATGGAGAAGTGTTTTGGATGTATTGATAGGTTATGTATCCTAGAGATGATTGATCCTTTTCATTCTTACATACCACAATAACCTCTTGTGAAGCACCTTGGCCAAGGGAGAGATTGAGTTTTAGTGGGTTCGTCTTTAAGGGTAAGTGTTCCTAACTTTATTCATCCTTTGTAAGAGTAGATAGATATGCATTTGAACTTATCTTTCATACATTAGGATTTCATATACATTTACGTGGGCATATGTATTTTATGCATGTTTAGTTTTATTTTTTATTACCCTCACTTTGTGTCACAAACTTTGGTGAGCACTAGATTAAATTTTACTTTACTTGTTATTAGTATAATGAATATGAAAACATAGGACTTATTTAGGGTTATTATATAGTTTTGCTTGACTTGAGGCTTTAGAACCCTCCCTAGTAATATTATTATGGTAATAGATACCTTGATTAGTTTTAGTAGATCCATATTGGTCATGACCCCAATTATTTAATGTATCCCCAATTGGAAGTGTAAGTAGGATCTATCTTCTCCGAGCTAGGATTGACTTGTAGATCTAATGCATTTCTTATTGCATACACTAACCACCTTGACTCATTCATGAGACATTTTCAAATACCAAATAAAGTTCCCCTTTTATCTCACACACATGAGGAATTGGTATCTTCCACATAGATTAGAACTCAAATATAACCATCCAAAATTAACATTATCCAATAAATCCAAATTTATCCCAACCCTCCACATTTTCACTTAAAACCTATAAATAGAAGTGTCATCCTTTATTTTCATCATCCACCATCAAGATATTGAAGTGATATCAAATTCATTTCATGCATCCATAATTAAATCAATCCATTGTGTCAATATTCTATTGTAATTATATTCTATAGTAGTTATCACATTCTGGTACACCTAGTAGAATATTTCCTAAATCTTTTTCATATTATCATTTTTCTCATTTATTTTGAAGGTTTGATTAAAAAAAAATTTGTTGTTGATATACAAGTTTTAGGCTAATGTGGATATAATTTATTTATTATTTTTATTTTTGTTTTTTTGAATCTAATTTATTTATTTTTAAATTCACAATTGTTAAAATGTTAATAATTTTTTTTACAATCTGGGTTTTCCTAATTTTGTGCAAGTTTTTTTGATTTACACTAACAACAAACTATTAAAGTTCCATGAAAACCTAGATCTTAGTTTAGGACATATCATTAAAATTACGACTATTATTTTCATTTTTCTAGTTTTTCTAACTTTTAAGTTTGTATGTATTTTTAACATTTTGGCTAACTTACCCATTTTTTAGATTGCTTAAATCTTTGCATAAAAATTACTAACAATTTTTATGTAGGATTGCTTGCCAAAAAATAAAAAATCTAAACCAAAAGCATTTCTTTTATTTGTTTTCATTAACATTTATTTTGTAAGTTTTATTAAATTAATCAAGTAGTAACTAAGTCACTTTTATTTTGTTGCAATCTTGTATGTTTTCATGACAATAATTTTGTATGCTCTTTCCTTGTGTCACATTGGTGATGATTTCTTGGAAATCAAAAATAATTATTATAATTTTGTGTTATCTAGGCTATTATCATGTATGCTCTTTCTTTGCATTACACTAGTGACAATTCTTAGAAATCAGAAATGAGAATAGTTTTTTTTTAATTTTTATAGGGGCTCTATTGACCTTGGATTTCACCACCATGTAGTAGGCCAAATCCCATGTAGTGGTAGGTTATAAAATTAAGGATATATTGTTTAAATTACCTAAGTGAATGTATTTTTTAAGTACAACATGACATGAGGGGATTTCATCCTCCAATACTCAAGGTTTCAACAATGACCTCAAAATCTAATTTTTTTAATGCCACTGCAGTAAAATATTACTACTAGAATGGGCACATAGTGACTATACCATTTTATGTAAGTCTATTAATAAACATATTCCATAGTCTTGGACCTTAATGTACAATAATTTATATAGATTACATACCTTGGTTGAGATTATATAAACCTTAAACCTTAAGATAGTCATTTAGTAATTTAAATTATAGTGTATTAGTAAGTGGTAACTCCAAGAAGTTACTCTCAACTTACCTTCAATATAGGTTTTAATGGGTTATGGGTATATTTATGTGCTCATTAATGGTACACACTAAATTTTTCACTCAACACCCTGAGATCATGCCAAGGCAGTCAACATAATGAATGAGCTATGGAATGGGTTGGTTGTTAGGTGGAATGGGATTCATAATGGGTAGTGGTAATAATTTCTTGTAACAAAACAAAAAGACATCATCAACATCATGATGATAATTAAGAGAATCAATTTTTACTAAAATAGAGATCAAAATTACTTCATTTTTTGAGATCACAAGAAGTTGAAGCTCCTGGTCAATGCTAGGGCTAGGGAAATGAGGGAGATTGGGCTAGACAACATGAAGAATATGATCAACATGTTCAAGTTGACTATACTTGATCAATGTCATATATTATATGTGAATTATATGGATGATGATAGACCCAAAGATTAGAAAGGGGAAATAAAGATGGAACTAAGGAATGGAAATGTTAATTGGGTAAACTTTGTGTCGAGGATTGATAACTACAGGTGGATTTTGGATTTGTTCTTATTCATCCAAAGTAATATTAGTGTAAGTTTAAATATAGGTATCTATATTTGGTTATCTAAATATAGGGAATAAATCTTGTTATAAAATTCTTAGTCTCTCAAAAAAGGTAATTTAAAGGAAGCTAGGCAAAAAGCCAAGTTATAAGCATATGAGCTTATTTAGACAATGGCTTGTTGTGTATGTTTACTGTGATGTTTGAAGCAAGACTTGGTGTATGGTTATTGCATGAATATTCAAGGCTTATATTAATCATAGATGATTTCACATTTTTGCAAGGCTTCTAATAAAATCTAGGTGCTTGCATGTGTTGACAAGGCTTCTTGACATTATTTTTTTAAATTTTTGTTATTTTTGACTTGTTTTTGGGTTTTCTTATGTTTATGGAATTAAAATGATTTATTATTGAAATTAAAATGTTGAAATTAAATAAATTAAAAAATTTAAATTAAATGAAAACAAAAAAATATATCTTTTTCCAATCATTCATGATGCATTCAAAAGAGAGAGGAAGAAACCGATATTATTTTGCAAGGTGATAATTTTTCCTAACTTTGTTTAGATGCAAACTAGGTGGTGATGTTTTTATAGTTTTTATTTAGTTTATGTGAGATGTATTAAGTATGTAAATTATGTCTTCTAAATTTTCAATCATTTCAAAAATAAATCTAGTCTAAAACAAAATATCACAACACTTTTTTTGTCTACAAATAAGCTAAACCAGCCCTTCAACTTTCCTAGTTTATTGTAAACAATTTTTTCAAATGATTTGATAAAAGAGAGACAAGAAATAAAAATTATGATTTTTATATTTTCATCGAGAAACAAAAACACTTTCAATTTATCAAAATAAATAAAATTAGATGAATGCTAGCTCTATTTTGTGCACCTAATATTATCTAAACTCTTGTGGTTGTCTAGTTGGTTGTTTTGAATACATAAATTTTTTTTTTTGACTTTGAAAATGAAATGATAAGTTTGCTGGAAATGTTTTAAAAATTCACTAAGATCTTCCTATGGATTTTTTTTGGAATGGTTTGCTAATGGAGAGAAAATAAATTTTATTGGAATGCAAGCACAATTAAAACTTACTTTTTTTGTTTTTCATAGCAAAGACAATGAAAAGAAATAAACCTATCTCCCTATAAAATTTTATATTTTATAAATGTTGAGATTATTCTAATGAAACAATAAATATTTTAATCTAATCTAATAAATAAATGAAATATTGAAAACTAAAAGAAAACTCCAACTTGACCAAGGCATAGATCAGTTGGAATGCATGTAGTGTGTTGATGAAAGGATCCTCAACATGTTATCTCCTTTTATGCTTGTGTGAATTATAGGAAATCTATAACTATAAGATGATCAATATATAAAATAAATGGGGAAGGAAAGGAGATGCAATCACAGATGGAGAGTAGTTAAATTGAGGCTGACCAATGCTCTGGTTTATAAAAGACTGAGTTACTAAACTAATAACACTTCTTAACCTGTGGCAATGTCATCGACATAAAAACTATAGAGGATGAACCTTAGATAAATTATAGAAAGATTGTGGTTGAAAAATATTCAAAATAACAACTTATAATGGAAATTTTTAGATCTAAAATCAGGCCAAAAATCACCTTTTGTAGGAAGAGTTGGGAGCTTGCATAAGGAGCTTAACTAAGTTCAATTGGGATTTGAACTCGGGAAGAACTAAAATTGATTGAAAATGGATTGAATTGGGCTTGATTTAAGGTGAAATTAGAATGGATTGAATAAGAAACATGATAAAAATCATGCAAAATGTGTCAAAGAATGATTCTCAAGAGCTAATTTTTAAAGACTAATATAAGAGGACAAAACCACTACTTTATATAGGGGTAGTTATGAAACCACCACTTTGGGTGATATAACCACCACCTAAATTTTCAAAATCACCCCTATTTTAATACAAAATTATCTCCTTAAGATAAAACCACTACCTATATTATAAAACTATCTTGGTAGTTGTGTAATTTGAGGAGTGGTTTCATAAAAGAGGTGGTGGTTTTGTCACCTAAAGCGGTGTTTTTGTCCTAAATGGGAATTTTTTAAAACAAGATAACATAAGTTGTAGAATTAAAACAAAGGGGACAAAAAGGGGTAAAGGGAGGAGTAGGTAAGTAAAAGAGGGAAAAGGAATTAGACAGTTCCCTGTATAATACAAAATAAGAAATCATTACATCATCATCAGATTTGTAATGGGAGTGTAGCACCATGTAAAATTTGAGTGCATACATATTTACCCCTCAAGAGGATGTTTTTTCATGAATTGGTAAGGTTTAGTCCTTGTGTAAAGGTATGTGGAAAGGAAATAAGAGGTTATAAATACTTACCTAACTAGTGGAATGAAGCCAATCAAGAATTTTCACAACCTATGAGAACAAAACAAGAATTAAGTGAAATGTAATGAAAAATTGGAAAGTAAACTATGTAATCAAACTATGGAAAATAGTACATATCGTATGTGAGGGGAATATCATACTACCTGAATTTTCCCATCTAGGAACTAATTATGGTGCCAAGTCATCATGTACCTACAAAATTGTAAAATGTGCTACCATAGAACTAGAAAACTTGTTAATTTGTTAGTTTTGAAACACAAATTGTAATAATATATTATGTAACATGAATAATAAGTGAAGTAGAGAAACATGCCTAATTTTGAAAGTTTTTAAGTCAAAATGGCTAGTTTAGGGGTTAACATATTTAAAAACATGCTAGAAACTAACTCATTTGTGCATTTAGCTATTTTTGATTTTAGATATTTAGATTACCCATGACCATTTAAAATGTGTAATTATTAAATGGAAAGAGGAAAATGAGGGGATTGCAAATCTACTAGTGGGAGGAGTTGTTGGGCACGACCAAGTAGGTTTTTTTGTGTTTTTTTATTTTTCCCCAAATCTAAAATTTTGCTTAAAACTTTGCTAAAATCTAATGGAATTTATATTTTTTAGTTTTTAAATGATTTTTGTGGGGTATATTATGAATATAAAGAATTTTTATTAATGTAGTTAAATTTTTTAGGTTTTGAGTGGGTTTGGAAGGGCATGCAGATGGTGGAAGAGACTACCACTTAGAGTCATAATTGTCAATCTTTACAAGCCCATGGTTACACCACCATAATGGTAGTTACATAACCATTGTGATTTGTAAAACATGAAATTCTATAACTATCAAGATACACAATTTCCTAGGGTGGTTATGTAATTGCCTATAGTGGTTGTATAATAATTTCTTGTAAAAGGGGGTAACTTCATCCCCTTTGAAATGTGGGAAAGATAGGGAAATGAGAGATTAAGAAGAGTAGGTTTGGTATTTAATATATCTTAAGATTTATTTTTCTATTGAAAGTATATTATATACCTTGGAGTAGATCTCAAGAGTAGGAGTGGTTCCCCCATGTTTTGGTACTCTTGACAATTGATGAGTTAACTATTCTTGATGACACTAGGATTCTAAGGATAGCATATGTAGGGATCATCTCAGCATCTAAAAGACTGATATGTGACATTCTAACCAATTGGGACCCTGATCAGAACACATTTTTTCTCCCCCAAGCCCTAGGGGAGTAGACAATCACTCTTATTGATGTCTATCAGATTACATGCCTTCCTATAATAGGTTAGTTAGTTTCTATTTGGGTTATCAATGGTGATTATGACTCTCAAATTTGGGTTGAACATTTCAAATATGTTTATGTATTTGATGTTTTTATGAAGCATGGTGTGAGGATTACTTGGGTAGAGGTATAATCGATCCCCAACCTATAAAAATCTATCATTAGTATCTTTACTTCCTAACTAGTGATAAATAAGGATAGTGATAGATTGTTATTGAGTTGGTCATGGATTATTTAATGTATTGAGGATAGAGGGGCCCATTACTCATAGATCTAAGAGTTAATGGATTGGAATTACAAGGATATTTATCATGTGGCCCATATGGGGGCCCTCTTAATTAACCACTTAGTGATTGTCATGGGTTGGATCTATGAATGGATTATCCTTTATCAAAGGGTGGTACCGATTGGAGTGCCTAGGGATATCAGGGCCACCAAATGGACATGTGTATCACCTTTTAATGTTTTTCCCAAAGTAATGGGGACTCTAATAGGTTATAACCTAATTTCCTACCCTATCAGGACATGGTTGGGTAATGGGCTAATGAAGGGGCCCACCTTGTAGCAACCACCAAGGCTACTCAAGTTTAAGATAGACTTATACAATTTGAGGACACACTTTGCATAGGGTGCCTTAGTATTTTGGCATGCCCTATGAAGGCAACCTTCCCATTCCTAAGATTTTTTACAAGGGCATATAAGATGTGAGAGCACCAAGATTTGGATGGTTAGCATGACACTTGCTTATGAGAAGGGTGTTAATCACTTGACTATCTCAATCAGAGTAACACAAGGGGATCCATTATATACAACTATAGGAGGAGGAGGTCATGGAGTAATAGGGAAGTAGTAGATAGGCCCACCACCACCACCACCATAATATTAAGACCCCACTTAGGAGGACACTACATAGTAGTAACACCTGCGAGATGGAGATGGTGGGGCTCTAGTGTATGTTGAGCTAGAGGAGGATATAGACATAGAAGAGGAGGAGGATACGGAGGATGATTATGACCTTGAGTGTTATGAATGAGACCTAGGTAAAATTTTGATTTATATATTTTTGATTTTAACCTTTACTTTTATTCTTTTAGTTGTTTAACTAATTTTATATTTATCATATTTCTAAACTAGTTAGATCTGATGTTGAATTTTGTACTTTGTGATCTATACACTTTATGTAGTTGTAGGTAGATGATTAGGGACACTCTAAGAATATTTTTTAGCTAAGAATTGGTTAGACTATAGATCACACTTGTTTAATCTTGGATTCTCTATAAGGATTGGCCATCACATAGATGTCTTTACTCTAATATACCTTGTTTGTGTGATGGTGACAATGTTAAGGATGAAGAACAACACCCTATTGGATAAAGTGAGGATATTAGAGGCCCTAGTAGATACTATGGTGGGTGGAGGAGTTAGAATATCCTCTAGCCATGGGATAGGGAAGATGGATTTAGAGGGAGGCACTAGCAGGGGGCACCATGTTGGCCTTCAGATCGAAGAGGGTGAGTCAATTTTTGAGGGAGGATCTAGTAGGATATGCCACCAAAGTTATATTCCCTAACATTATTATACATCAAGACCCATTCATAAGATGAGGATAGGCTCCCAAGACATGTTGTAAATTTTTTTTCTATTCCATTGTATATGTTGATTCGTTTTTGATATTCTATGAGGCACATCGACCCTCCATAAAGGAGCTTGTATTAGACATCCTTTTTGTATAAACTAGATAGTTATTATGATATATATACATATATATATAGGCTTACCTCCCATCAATTTTTCCATTCATGTGTTATGGCCTTAACTTCCATGTTTCATTTTTCAATTTATATACTCTAGATGGCTAAGCATGTGATAATGTATATGTATGTATGTGTATATATATATATATATATCTTTGTTTTTGATATGCTATTATGAGAAATGGTTATGTATATATGGGAATATAATGTATGTATATGATGTAATGTGATGGATAAATATATGTAAATTCAGTTTTAGTAACATTTGTTTTATAAGTGATTACCTAGTTGTTTTGTTTACATAACATATGACTTTCAACTTGCAGCAAGAAATAAAAAGGGAAATAGGATAGATGTGAAGTGATAAATACTAAAAAAATATATCAAAATTTTATAGTAAAAATGAAGATGAATTAATCCTTAAGATAAAATGGTAAAATGACAAACTTATAAAATAGTAACTTTATTGGTTTAACCTAGAGATAATTGTTCCTGATAGAACTAGTAAATAGGAAAAGGTTACCCTCTGTAAACATAGTCATGTAGGCAAGATTTTTCAACAAATTTCTCTTTAGACACTATTTGATTTGATATTGCTTTTACATTTGACTTCTACTTCTCTTTGTGATCCCTTAAACCTAGTCTCATGTGACTAGGAAGACACATGGGCTCATCACCAAAGGCTAGATGTAGGTGAGTAAAGGGAATCTCTCCCCATTTCTAATCCCACCAACTTATAAGATGCAAGGTCTCAACACCAAAGGTTAGAAAAATGGTGAGAGGTGTGAAATTTGAATTTTGTATTTGTATAAGCATTTTTATTTCCATAAGAGTGTCTATTATTCTATCTATAAGGCTTTTTCCCTAAATATTAGCCCCATACAACTAGTAAGATGTAAGGGCTCATCACCGAGGACTAATATAGGTGAGTAAAGTTACTTATTTTTAGGCATGATAATGTTCTAATTTCATAAGGCACCATAATGGGAGACTCTATCATGGGCAAGCTTCTAGACTCACTTATAGGCTAGTATCTTTCAAGTTGCACAAGAAGATGCAAGGAAATAGGTGTACTCTGCTTATTAGAACTAAGGCAAAGACCAATGTAAAATGTGGATTTTAAGAATGTTTTATATGGGGTGATAGGTTAATATGAGATTGGGATGTTTTGATATGTTACATTTTTAAAGTTTCTACATTGTGTGAACTAACAACCAAATAATCATGAAATAGCATATCTAATATGCAAGCAACTTATGAAAATGCAATGTAAGTGAGAACAATGTGATATGCAAGTACTAGTTATATAAGCATTTTAGGCATAAATATTTCATGGATTCACCAAAATACTTACCTTCTAGAGTGCATAAATGATAGGCTTTGTTGTTGAAGTCTTTTATCATTGGGTAAGAACCTAACCAGTTAGATCTAAACTTCTAACCTTCTCCTTTTTCTTGTCAAATTGACATCAAGCCTAAGGATAAGTTGTCATAGATATATTTGGAATTATTTTTTTTATTATCTACCTATAGAATTATAAAAATTAATGTGATTCATTGAAGTGGCAATCTAATGTTCGTCTAAGAGTTTTAATTCAGCCATCTATACCTCTCTATACTCTTCTTGATCAAGAAGGCCCTAGAGGGAAATACAAAGGTTGTGTATTTATAATTATAATGGTAAAATGGATTTAGATCTAAACATGAGTGAATATGAAGTTACCCCCATGGGCATATTAATAATTTTTATATAATCCCATAGTTCTAGATAGAGTAGTAAATGCCAATCTCATTTAGAATGTCTATCATTTTTTACTAAAATTGACTTCAGGGTCTAGTTAATAGATTCAGCTTGACTATTTACTTGTGGATAATATAGGGAGGTTGAATGGTGAAATATATCAAAAAATTTATAAAATTCATGAATTTATGGATTTTTTAAAGGGAACCCATTTTCAGTAATGATGACCTATGGGACCCCAAATTGGTAGATGATCTGATTTAGGATAAACTTTACGATGATTGATCTAGTGATAGTTATTAATGGTATTATTTATACCCACTTGGTGAAATATTTAATTACCATGATAATGAATTGATGACCATATGAAGAAGCAGGGGAAATTTTACCTACTAAATCTAAGACCCAAGTGGAAAAGGGCCATGGAGTGATGATGGGTTGTAATGCCCTAATGGGAATATGTATCTCATGTGAAAAATGTTGACATTTATCACATTTACTTACATATTTGACATAATCATGATATAGAGTGGGATAGATGTATCTGATCTTATGTATTTTTTGATAATTTAGATGGCCACCAAAGTGTCCACTAGAAATGCCACTATGCCAATGAAATAGGACTCTTTCTGACTCTTCTTATTCAATACATCAAAGAAACATATCGTCAAAGGCCTTGCAATAACATGAAGACATATTTTCTATTTTGATTTTGTGCCTTTAGGATAAGTGTCACCAATCAGGTAATTGATTATATGTATATGTACCAAGGAAATGATCTAATATCATTTTTTCCACATAGCATATCATCTCATCGAAGAAGTTGATATCGATGAGGTCATTGACTTCCAAAGGTGAATCAACCAACCAATTAGTAATGATTTGTCCCTTAATGTAATTTTGGTTAACATAAGTTAAATTAAACTCTGTTATGAGTGTAATGAAGTTTCCATCCTTCCTAGAGAGAGCTATTTGGGTTAGGAAAGCTTGTAATGCTTGATATCTCACTATAACTCTTATCTCTTGATTGAACATATAGTGTCTTAATCATTTGGTCACAAAAACTATTTCTAAGCATTCCTTTTTTTCTTGAGTGTATCATGTCTTATAATAGATGATGGTTTGTCTAATGAAATAAATGATGCATTCCTTACTGGTGTCATCTTATTGAGTCAACATGTAGGCAAGGGACACCTCAATTTCTATAATATAAAGTATCAGGCACTTATATGTCTTAAGTGCCTTGAGTGTAGGGGAGACATAAGGAATCACTTTACTATCTCAAATGCTTCCTGATAATCATTTGTCCAAGTTAGGCCACTTGTATTTTTGAGTAGGTTGTTGATGGGGTGAATAACATAGGCAAGATTGGGAATGAATCATCGAATGGCTCCTAATGTACCTAATAATGTTTTGATGTCTGATTCATCTATGGGAGGGAGCATTTATAAGATTTCTCATATTTTAGTAGGGTCAATATCAATCCCATGCTGAGAGATGATGAAACCTAGGAATTTTCCATTGGTGAATCCAAACACATGTTTATCTTTTTGAGAGTGATGATGTTTTTGATTAAGTGTGTTATGATGTTACATAAAACCTCTAATTAGTCTACACACTATCTTTATTTTCCTAAAAAATCATCTACATAGACCTCCACCATCTTGTGAATGTGATCATGCAATATGTGGGTCATGGCCCTTTGATATGTTTCCCCCACATTTTTGAGATCGAAAGGAATCACAAAATAATAAAAGGCCCCCTAAGTCATAGTAAATTAGGTTTTGCTTTGGTCCTCATCAGAAATGTGAATTTGGTTGTACCCCAAAAAACCATCCATGAGTGATAACAATTCATACCTCACAATAGAATCAACAATGACATCAATGGGAAGGAGAGGGAAGTCATCCTTTAGACATTATTTATTAATGTCTCATAAGTATATACATATTTTAATTTTATTATTATTATTGGGGATGGGGACAATGTCATACATCCATTTAGATTAGTCCATTGGCTTAATAAATCTAACTTTCAAAAGTTTGATGACTTCCTATTTTACCATCAATGTGACCTTAGGATTGATGGGCCTCCAACTTTAATTGATAAGTTTTACATTAAGTATTATAACTAGGTTATGGATTACTACATTGGGGTAGATACATATCATGTCGATTTAGGAGAAAATGAAGGCTTTTGAGAGTTTTGTGAGGAGTTATTTATGGCCTTCCACCTCCTTTTCAAAGAGTGAAGACCCCAGCTTGAGGAGTCTAGGATTATCTTCTATTATTATGTTAATGTTAATTATTTCTTTTTTGAGGTAGGTGTTACCGTATTTAAACACATTTAAGGTTGGGTGAAGATTGGAATATTCACCCTCCATATTGAAGACATCCTTTTCATCATTAGAGGATATGTAATCATCAACATGATAGTAAGAATCTTAATATTCAATTTTTAGGGCTGAAGTGGGATAATGGGTAAGTGAGAAGACCCTCTTATGTTGGAATGATGTGAAGGCATCATAGGCTCATAATAATTCAAGGATGGCCTCATAGTTATTAGCTAGATATAATAACAAGGGGTTATTATCCCTTATAATGTGAATGATGGTTTGGTTATTAGGAGTCTTACACACAAGAGGCTTTGTCCTAACCAAGATTATGAAATCAAATTATGGTATTACTAGATAGGGGTAAAAGTGTAAATATGAGGCAGCCATGGAGTTAGCAAGTTGGTTATTTTCCCTAGGGACTGATTCTATAGAAATGAATTTAAAACCCTTGGTGATATCACACATATAGGTATTGTACAATTGAAGGTGTTCATCCTTGGTCCAATAGACTTCAGAAACTTGGTTCACAACTAATTGTGAGTTTCCCTAGATCCTTAATTTTTTAATGCCAAAGCATTTTACAATGAGAATTCCAAGTAATAGGGCCTCATAATTAGGCCCATTATTTGTATACTCAAAGTATAGCTTGAACCTAAAAGGCTTGACTCACCCCTTAGGATAAATGAGAATAATTCCTAAGCCAGTACCTAGGAAACACTTGGCCCCATCATAAAAAAAGACCCAATGATTGTGTGTAGAAAGGGGATAGTCATCAAGTGAATTTTCTCTATCTTTTGATATCTCAACCATATGAATATCTAAAATTTTAGGTAACCCTAGTTAGATTCCTTGGTCCTAATACTTTGGAATATAATGAGCCCATCCCCTTTGTGGGGTGAATGAAATGGCTTGTGGAGGCACAAATGGTTCAACCTTTTATTTTTGGGTGAAGGAAGGGAATAAATTTTGGGAACTCAAAATGTTATTTTTTAATCTCTAGGTTGATGTAGGTAAGTACCTCTAAAAATTCAAAAGGTTGCTTACTTGACCTTTACTTTAGGGTGGGAAGTATATAGGCATAGTTAGGGTTTTATTTTGACATGGGGAGTATGCCATTATAATTAGGATCTTGCTTCAGTGCAAGAGGCACATGGTCATAGTTATGTAGCTTACAGTATTATTGGTAGGACATGGGTAGTATTGTTTGTCCTATTTTTATATGTGGGAAAGCCTATAAGAATCCAATGATTGATTTTCCATGATCTTCATTCTTGTGATGGGAAAAGGAGGCTCCCCTTTAGTAATTCATGGGTAATCATGGGTTTTAATGTTAACATTTATCCTACCTACCATCACGGTATGAATTTTATCCTTCAGTACTAACATGACTCAGGGGTAAGTAATGGTTTATTTGCCTATTGGTGAGCTTGGAGTATGATGATAAACACAAATAGGTGCAAGCCAAATTATAATGACTAAAATATATGGAGGTAGCAAACCCAATGGATTGAGAAATCTATAAAATAAGTACGACCCTATTATAGCATGATACATGAGCATACTCTAAAGTAGTTTGGAAGTGACAAGGGTGTAATTTTAAGTGTGGATTGCCTTTGTATGGTTTAACATTGGGTGGTAGCATTGATAATTTCTAGGATGGTTTTTGTAAAGGGTGATTTCATTGTTTCTAAACATATCCATCATGTAAAGGTCTTGTAGGCTAGATAAGCCCTCTTGAGGCTACTATCCTTGAGATATAGATAAATTATAGGTCACCACCCCTCGTGGGTTGAATGGGAAGATGAGGGGAGTGTACTTCTCTTAGAGGTTGATAATATCAATTGTAGACATAGTGAAGATTGCCAAACTGGTGACTGGTTCAGGGTTAGTGGTCTTTTTAGTTTTTATTTTGTATTTCTCTTTAGTTTTATCTTTTAATAGAGCATAGATTATTTCTACCCCTTTATTTAAGATGACCACTTTAGGATTTGTGGGTCTAGTAACATCAACCAATTGTGCAGGTTTTGTGACATCATTGGTAGGTAAATGCTAATTGATGTGTAACCTAGTTATTTATGCATGGTTACTTATAACATATCGAAGGGTTTAATATCCCCTTGGGTTATAAATACCTTTCTTAGGTGTAAAAACTATATTTTTTGGAATAATTTTTAATGGATAGCCTTCATCCTATGTATCTAAGGCCTTCCTAAGATCATATTATAATTTATGTCTTTGTCTATGATATAGAACTTAGTTAGCACCATATTTGGGCCTAATGTGACTAGGATCACAATGGTACATGTGGAAGTATATTTGAGGTTGTCATATCCTCATAGGGTGTTATACATTTTAGAATAATTAGTTTCCCCATAACCATGCTTTTATCAGAAGGAAAAGGGGATGATGTTGATAGTCACTCCATCATCAACCATAGTTCTCTTCACATAATTATTATAAATCCATACCTATATAAATAAGGCTAGATCTCACCTCCTATCCATCTTAGAGTTAGGAATAAGGCTTTATAAATCAAATAAATAACTAGTGTCCCATGATTCTCAACTAGGTAGAAACATGTCTAGATTAATATGGTTGACCTAAGCTTACAAAGGAAGAGTAACACTGGATAAATTCCCCAGTCTTAGGGTATCAATAAAGTCTGGCTGATGAGTAGTGGATTTTTTGAGAAATTCTAGGAATGAAATGTGGGAGAATGTTTTGATTAAATCATAGTTCCTCATAGATTTAGGAATAGACTTTGTTTCTAGAATGTTTGAGTCATGGGTGGTCATAGGTTAATGATCTCTAATGTGAGTAACTATGTTTTCCTACTCTTATAATTCTAATTCCATGATCCCTATCATTGTGGTTTTGACTTTCATTCCCAACTAAGGGGCCAAATCAATGTTTACAGTCCCAAAGGTGGAGGCTTTGGCATCATGAGTGTATGCCATCATGGGTTGATTATGTTTAATATGGTGGTTATGTGGGCTACCCTAATATTTAATTTGAGTAACATGTATTTTGTGGTTGGGTAAGGGGTTTTGTTAGATTTAGAGATATTGGTTTTGAGGGGTGATAGGACCATTTGAAAAGGCTTGAGAGTTAGTACTAGCATTCCCTAGGAACATGTGTACAAATGTTTGCCTTTGATCTTATAATATTCTTTGGATATATTTGTTGTATTCTTTATAGTTTTAAGTGTCATGACTAATAAATCAGTGGAAGAGATAATAAACATTGGGATCATATTCCTTAGGCCTCATGTTATACCCTATTGCTTGAACCCTTGTTTAGTACTTCGTCAGTAATAAGTTTGGTTTCTAAAATTGTTCAACAGGATGGTATTGATTTTGATTATGGTTTTGGTTTTGCATGTTGCATGGTAGAAATTAGTTGAATTAAACTTCATAGATCAAAAGAGGGGGATTTTTTTTCTATCCCATGTATTATTAGTGATGTTGGTGTTGTTTATAGGTTGATATTAGTTATTATTCATAGAATTTGGTTTCTTATTTTGGTCAGTGATGCCATCAGTAGTGGTGTTCCTATTTTTATTTAGGATCTTGGGACCTTAGTTGTTGGCATTATTTGGAATTTTACTTTGAAATCCCCCATTGTTTTGGTTTAGGGTAATTATGTGCCCATTAGTCCCATAAATTTGTTGACCATTACTAATAGCCACTTGGTCAATTCATAAGGTACTCTCAAGAGCTTCTTCGTAGGATTGATATGGAAATTTTTAAACATCCTCCCTCATCTCCTCTTTAATGGAATGGAGTAAGAGATTACACAATTACCATTAATCCATATTGGGTGAGTTGGAAAAGGAATATAATACATGTCACCATCTCGTGATGAAATAGTTAGCTAAATTATTGTGTTTTTGATTGATGTGCAAAAAATTTCATATGCTAGTTTACAAGAGTTTTTTCATATCAAAAGCTATATCAAACTCAACCATGAGTTGGTATTAATAATGTATAGACCCCTCAAATATGTGGTAATAAAAATTGAGTGGTATTACTTCTAGGGTTTTTGGGAATATTTTTACAATAAACCCATTCCAAGGTAGGATTTCCCTAACAATTGTAGCATAAGCTTTGATGTGTGAATTTGTATCCCCATCTCTTTTTAATTTGAGAAGATGTAGTATGGGACATGGGAAAATAACCCCCTATATGTTAACATCGATAGGTTCTTATTGGTGTCCTAAATTGCACCCTAGTTAAACAAAGGGATTATTTAGGTCCTCTTACTCAAATCTAGTCCAACAAGGGAATGACCCTAGGTTTTGGGTCACCTAATATTAGGTGAAACCTCTAGACAAGGTCAGCTTTCTTCTGGATCTATCACCTAGATTGAACTCTAACTAGGAAAAAGGATAGAGAAATGGGTAAAAATGCATGAAAACATGTAAAAGAGGCAATGCACTAGTAATTTTATTATTCATCCACTCTTTTTTAACTTCTAAAAATGCTAATGAGACAAGAAAAAGACTACATTTATAACTCCAAATGTCTGTTATGCATCAATATTTCAAGTAGATGTTCACCAAGTGATCAAAACCTAAGGGAAGTGATGGAAAGGCCTGATTAAAGGCACTTAACCAGTCAATATATCCACTTGATATCTTTAATCAAGTGACATTAAATAATAAACATGACATACACAAAAAGATAAACTACTATCTAGGTGAGATTAGGACTTGACAAGGGAGAAGCTTCTACCACATGTGCAAATCAATCTAACATAAACACACTAGACTAATATGATGAAATATGAAAATAGTCCTTTATTCATTTCAAGAGGTTACATAGATCAATCTTGGTGGATTATATCCATGCTCAAGAGAGGGATCTATTTTAAGGCTTAGGATCTTGTATATATAGAAAAAAAGGGAATGGGAGAGATGGGGAACATTCATTGGAGAATAGAGACAGAGTCATTAATGATCAAACATGGTGGTAGTGCATTGATTCTTTTATGTATGCATGCCTTCTTCCAATTAGGACTAATCATTTTCAATAAGTTAACCCGTATTTGGATCTAATAATATTCAATCTTTTTTATTGGCTAAGAGATCCACTAAAAGACAAGGGTTTGTTTTGCATGATGAGTCATGACTAAGCCTGTTGGAGAAAAGATATTTGAGATCTGAATAGAATCAATGCTCCAATTACTTCTCTAATCCCCCAATATCTTCCATGATCTTCACCACATCTTTCACTTGGATTCATTATGAGGGCCAAGTCCTTATATCCTTGGACCTAACAGAGCCATGAGTAAGTCTACTTAGGTGGCTAATCTGACTATCATATTTATGCCTTAGAGTGTTCTTTATTTCAAATCATGAACATAGATTAACTATAGATTTAAAACTAGTCTAACGTATTGGTTTTCATATAGCTATTATATAGATATAGACCTATAAGTGATTTGTTCTCATTTTGACCAAAATTTTTCAACCTTTTATTTGTATTAGGTCTAAAGATCTTTTTTATCTCTACAAAGATCTAATGGTGACCCTTAATCTTGAAATATCTTGTTTTGGTTCAAACTAGGTCATGTTTAGACTCAGATCATTCTTATTTAATTTACCTAGGTTAAAAATTGCTTCATCAACCTTCATCAAAAAGATCATGGGCTTGCCTTTGCTCATTATTTATCAATTATCGACTTAGATTATTGACATTTTGACCCATCTTGCATCATTGATCCCCTTTAGTAAAATCAAACACATGCTATTAGATCTACTTTAGGGACCCTTTTTGACTCGTTGACCTACTCACATGTTGTAGATCTTCAATGCACAATTGAAAGTGAGCCCTTGATCTTGTTTGGACCCACCATTTAAACTCAAATAGTTAATTCATGAGGCCAAAATTTGATGTCTACATGCTCATATTTGACATCTGTGTGAATGTTTTTGAGGTTCACACAAATTTCTTAGCATTTTTTAACCCTAATAGTTATTTTCCATGGCTTAAATTTGATGTCCATGTGTCCATCATTTGATGTCCACATGACCATCATTGATGTTCATGTGACCATCACACTTGAACATCAAACAATTAATTATTGAGGTTAATTTTAAAATTTACATGCATGTCCCATTCTACAAGTTAATCTTTGAAGGCTTAGATCTTGAGATAGAAATCTCATCAAGACATGAATTTTGCAAAGTAAGATCTTGACATTGAGAATATTGATTCCCTGTGATCCTTTGGCCCCATAAGGCTTTCTAAGCATACTTATAAAATGCAAAAGTAAGTTAACCCATCAATTTTTACATGACATCCTGGTGATGGTCTAGTGCTTCAGAGTGTGTGTAAGTCATCTTCTGATCCTTCAAAGCTCTAGAACTCTACTCATTTGTTCAATCTAAGCAAAATCTTGGTATGTAGGCCAAAATTGACCAACAGTTCCTTAAAGTACTTAGCATAAGTCCCCATGTTGTTAAAATCATTTTTTGTCATAGTGGGACTAAAATGAAAAGGTGGAGTCACATAGTGGTTGGTTTGGTAACCACTAGAAGGAATAGAAGAAGTATTATAAGGTGAAGTGGAGTAAGCCAAAAAATAGTTATTTGGATGAGCAGATTTTGAATACATATGAAAGTAAAGGTGAATATTGTTAGATTTAGGCAGTGTGGAGGTTTTTTGTGGTGGGGTGTATGTGGTTTATACCTAACTTGATGCTATGTAAGGTGGGACATAGCTTGTCTATGGAGAGGGAGTGTATGTGCAAGGTACATAACTCAGAGGTGTAAAGAATAGAAAATTATTTTCTACCACATCATTTTTCAAAGGGATCACAAGTGTACATGTTTCCCATTAGGGTTTTAATAGGTGCTTGGTAAAATGAATGGGTTTAGGGATGTTAGAGTTAGGGACCCCTAAGTGAGGATATCCTCGAGGGGTTAGTGAGAGATAGGATTTTATGTGGGTATATGTTCCTATTATGTTTCTAGATAAATCATTGCTTGGATGAGAGAAGGAGAAGGATGAGCTAGTGTAAGATTATTTGGGCCTGTCCCCTGACCCAAACTTTTTTGGTTGTTTTCCATGTCATTAATGTGACCCACTAAGGTGTTGATGAGTTGGTTTAGGCTAGTGTTGGTGTTATGCCTAAGGACATCCTATACAGGAGGGGTAAAGGCATGATATGAGGTAGTATTAAGAGGTTGGTTTGGGGTAGGATCCCCAAGGGTGGTGTTTTCATCTTGTATTAGTGGGTCAGAGGCATCTTGACTCCTACTAGGTGTTTAACCTTGAATTAGATATGGATCTTACTTGGGTAGATAGGGTTAAGAATATATAGATGATAATGCATAAGGGTGATAATCAGATCTATAGTAAGTCAATTAAATGCTAAACTTAGATATAACATATGTTAAATTCATTAAAATAAGATAGGATAGAAATAATAAGTACAAATATGCTAGATATGAAAATGACAAAGAAATAATGTACTTATTTGGTTCTAATGCTAACATAGTTTTAGATCTAGAACAGTTAGGAAGAAAAAACAAAGAGGATTCTGGAATAGTCACCAAATTTTGGATTGAGTGTCTTTAGAGCCTCAACCTCAGACATTAGCATCAATGATATTATATAAACCAGATGCATGTGTCCTATACATAATACCTACTTATAGGCTTGTCTTCACCTTCACTCTAGTGCATTTATATTTGGGTCATGGATTGTCACTCCTCATGAAATGGTAAAACCTTAGTTGTTCATATTCATAGTAACCTTGGGAAAAATGGGTTAGTGTGCACATAGTTTAGAGCTTCCCTAAATACCCCTCTATCAATGAGCACTACCTACATAGCCAATACTCTGAAGAGGGCCTTATACCTATGTAGCTCTCTCTTGTGTGTTAGCTTGTTTGTGAATTATGCAATGTGTGTAAATCAAGTACAATAATGACCTATCTTGTAACTTGGAAAACATAGTTCTTGGACTACTCTTTAAGTAATTCAAACCTATGTATGTGTTATCCCTATAATTGATATGAAAATAGGATAAAATAGGGAAGCTTTTGCTCACTTGAGTACTTGATTAAATGCCTTTTATAAGTTGCCTAGTGAGTAGGTAAGAAGTTTATAGGTGAAGAATGAATGAGGGTTGATCTTATATTTATACCAATCCTCTTACAGAAATAACTCAAATTAAATTACTTAGGTTGACCATTATATTATATTTCATTTTCAAATTAGATGACTTTAGGGCACTAGACACCTGCATCAAGGTAGGACAGTAGCATCAACATAGGGGTCTAGGATTATGATTATGTCCTAATAGTTAGAAAATAGGTACAGGTTCAAAACTTGTAGTGGCATGAAATAAGCATATTTTAAGCATTTTGGTCAAGATAATAGGTCTTGTTCATCAACATAATACTAGTCAGACCAAGAGATAGGCCAAAGGGCATAAGATAGAGCAAATGCAAGACCTGTGAAAGTAGGAAAAGTCTAGAACTAAGAGAAATAACCAAGGTCTAACTTTTCCAAGTGTACAAAAATGAGGTGATATATAATTCATAAATATCATCTACATTTACCCCCATTTAATCTAGTAATTAAATTATTGTTTTAAAGGAGAATAAATGTGTACTCGAGTGTGTATAACACACCTTGACTTTGTGTAAGCCCAACTTGAGTGATTTTCTAGTGACTGACCTATAACTAATATCATGCTATAGTATATAATCATTGCATATAATTTTAAATTGAAAGTATTTAAAGTATTAAAATTTAAAGAGCAAGGTTTGGGGGTATACCTATGTATCGATGCAATTACATTGCCTATTAACAACTTAATTTGAAAGGTGTATCATTATGAATCACTAAAATTGAGATTAGGAAAAATATATAAATCGTGAAAGGTGCATATATCTAAGGAGATAGAGAAATATTGGAAGGTACATGCCCCCACTAAATTTGAAAACTGTGACAAATACTAAACAAGTTTGGCTTCCAAAGCATGTCCCCACTAAATCTAAAAGTTGTGAATGTGTGAAAGTTATGCATCTATGACATGTCCCCACTGATAATCCCCCCCTTTTATGTGACGGAAGATAATAACTAGTAGTTACCTCACCTTAAAAGGAGAATACAACTCATTAATTTATTGCTGGAACCATGTAACATATAAAATAACATGTTTAGGTAAATGTATCATTGAAGTGGATAGAACAATGTGATCACATGAAGGCATACATGATGAATATCAAGGTAACATATAGATAGTACTAGTACAAGATCAAAAATCAAACAAGAACACACATAAGAGCACTCAAAAGCAAGTCAACATATAATGGTCTTAGGAGACCGCAAACAAGGGATGTGTTCAAATGCCACATAATCAAAGGGATATGAATTAGTCAAATATCCACAAAAGCAATAATGAAGTATTCAAATGTTTATACAATAAACAATGACATATTATAATATAAAATAAATCAAGCAAATCCATGGTAGCCATAAACAAAGGAGTATATTCAAATTCTTGAACAAGTAAGACAATAGTAAGGCAAGACACTCAAGGAAGTGCATAAAAGAAAGCATAAATAATCATCATAAACATATCATAGTAACCAATGGATCAAATGTGTTAACAAAAATTGTCAAGTACATAGCATATCAAGTACCCTGTATAAGATATAATCATGAATAAAGGCATTGGTATGTATATAAGAGCTCAAACATGATGATAAAGAGACCATAGAATAATATAACCTAGAAGTATCATGATCCTAGAGATGGATGCCCCTAGTGTCCTAGTGACATAAATAAAGGGAAAGCCCAACATCCATAAGTGGATAAATCATGTATATGTGTATGCTTGTATCACATTCAAAGAGAAGCTTTAAACACATCTTTATATATAATTAACTAATATTTCATTCATCAACATGGAACTAACACATATATTCCAAGGATCTAATAGAGTATGTAAGTGCCAAAAATGTTTTTTGTATTTTTGAATGGTTTATTTATTTTTTGGGTATTTTTGAAATATGTGAAGCTTTTCAACCTTAAGTTCAATCTTTGAAATTATTTTCATCATGATTGGATGATTTTAAAAGGTACATAACATGTTCCTCCTCATGTTTTATATGTGTAGTATAAGAACTAATTCTATCATTTGGAATATGGATCAATTTGATTTCATGAGAAAAGAAAATACCTTGCTGATTTTGGTCAAATTTTGCTTCCATTTGGTATAACCAAAGATTTCTAAGTGTAAATGCATTTGGATAAGTGGTAGGCATAACCCAAACCTATGTTTGCATTACTTTAAGACCACAAGTAATTGGTTTTATTATATTTCCCAAGGATTTTTTCCAATTGACTTATTTTTTTAAATATTTTAGATCAAAGCTAGGTTTTTGTAAACATCTTACATTAAAAGTAGTTTCTATTTGTGTAGGATCAATATGATTATTCCAAAAATAATAACCACCCATGAATAAAGTGATTTTTCAATATTGGTTACGTGAACTCTTTTTGTGTTGTTCCCCTTGGGATTCTTGCATACGACATGAACCTTGCATCTACCCAATGTTAATTAACATTTATAAGCTAGTCATATAAATATTAGTAATATCACATATTTTTAATAATTCTCCTTAGGTAATTTATCTCCTTCCTTTGTGTGAGGGATAAAACTTTTGTATTTTGGAGGGAGGTATGTTAAATTCCTTTCAATGAGTAATTATGAATGAAGCATATCAATTCAAATCATTATATAAATGGGTAAATGACTCATATTATTTATGAAATACTCTTTCCTTTAATAGGTAAAGAAGCCTATACTAAAAAATAATTACAATTCCAAATCTAAGGATCTAAATGCTAGCTCATATGATGTATTTTTGAATTGAATAATATAATCTTGAATGGATTCATCATCACATTGCTTTAAATTGTGAAAATGTGTTATTATAAGTTTTGAAACCTTGTGGATATTGAAATCCATGAAGAAACCATACTCCAATCATGAAAAAGTGGTTAAGGAACCTTTTGGTAGGTTATAGAACCAATTTCGTGCCTCATCAAAAATGCTCATATGAAATACTTTTATCAATAGTTTGTCACTTTTACCCATTAACCAAAATAATGTACATAATTAATCATGTGATCAAATAGGTCCTTGTGACTCAAAAATAAAGGTAAATATGATAGTTTAAAATATTTTGGATAATGATATTCAATTATGCATTGTGTAAGAGGTTGATTGTTAAATGAAGTCACATTTACACTAGTATTATGAAAATCCATTTACATTTGAAGTATATAAACTTATTTTTGAAGATCCTTAATAGTGATCATCATAGAAATAAGATATTTCATGGGAATAGTGGTGTTTTTCATAGGTGTTATCATTGGTTCCAACCCACCACCTTTTTTGAATCTAGGAATATGAGTATCATCACCCTCATGGATAACAAGTGCAAGTTCATGATCATTAAATTTAGGGTATTTTGGTAGTGCTATTGGATCTTTGAATTTTGGTACTTTTTACATATCATTTAAATATCTTGGTCCATTATAATAATTTGGTTCATTCACTTTTAGTAAGGATATAATAATCGGATCTTGAGGAAGCTTTTATAAAGGTGTCTCTTTTGGTATAGTAGGAACCTTTGGTACTACATATTTTGTATGATTTGGAATATTATGAAAATTTTACACTTTAGGTTTGTAATTATTTCTTCTTCTTGATGGCTTAATATTACTTGGTAAAGAAGGAATGATATCTTGGTTAACCTTTTGAAAAAAATTAATATCAAATGAAGGTAGGAAAAGCCATCAACTTTGACTAGGGGGATATTATTTGAAAATGTTGGAACATGAGGGATTTTTATTAATGAGATTGAAGGAACCTCCCCTTTATATTTAGTTTGTAAATCAGTCATAATTTCCTTATATATTTGTTAGAACTTTTGGTGATCATGTGAAGGAACATCTTGGTCATATATAACCATTTTTTTGGTAGAATTTGCATGAAGGGCCTAATTAGAGGACTTGCCTTTTTAGTGACTCCTCGATTTTTGTAAAAATCCCAAGCCTTGTAAATTTGTATTATATTTACTAAGTACATGGTGGGATATACCTTGCTCATGTTTTCCCAATCAGTGGCCTTTGTATCAATATTTTAGAAAATATCAAAGGCCAAAATCATATGATGGTGGTGTAGGAAGTATGGTTAAAGGCTCTTTATCTTCCTTAAGATGGTTTAAAACATCTCTTGAAATGGTGGGAGCATGGACCTGATTAGAGGGAGGGTAGCAAGACTAATCAATTTTCACCCCTTTCTTGATATAAATTTGGAGAGTTTCATAATCATAATCATCAAATAAATTGATATCATCCATGATGAGAGAGATAAAGAACACAAATATTATGACAAAGCATGTAAGAAACATTCTAAATGATATGCTTAGGTAATAATGATGTTCAAAGATTTGGTTTACCAAATGTTTAACCCTAAATTAGATGTGGACTCTAATTGGGTAGATAAGGTTAAGAATATAGAAATGATAATGTATAAGGGTGATAATTAGATCTATAGTAGTATAATTAAATGTTAAACTCAAATATAACATATGCTAAGTTCATTAAATTAAGATAGGATAAAAATAGTAAGTAAAATTATGTTAGATATGTAAATGATAAAGAAATAATGTACTTAGTTGGTTCTAATGCTAACACAATTCTAGATTCAAAACAGTTAGAAAGTAAACTAGAAGAGGATTCTCGAATAGTCACCAAATTCTTGATTGAGTTCTTCTAAAGCCTCAAACACTAGCATCAGCTTAGGATGTTAGCAGCAATGATACTATCTAAATTGGATGTAGGTACCTTATATAGAATACTTGTTGGAAAGGGATGCAACCACATGGATGCTTATAGGCTTATCTTCACCTTCACTCTGGTGCATTTAGTTCTAAGTCATGGACTATCATTCCTCATGAAATGGAAAAACCCTAATTCTTTACCTTTATAGTGACCTTGGGAAAAAGGGATTAGTGGGAAAATGATGTCAAGATACCCCAAACACCCCTCTATCAATGAGTGTTGCTGACATATCCAATACTATGAAGAGGGTCTCAAACTATGTAATTTTCCCCTGCATGTTGGATTTCATGTGAATCATGAAATGTGTGGAAAGCAAGTAAAATAGTGACCTAACTTTTAACTTGGAAAATATAGATCTTCATATACTCTATTAGTACTTCATACATGTGTATGTGGTATCCCAATGACTGATATGAAAATAAAAGAAAATAGGGAAGATTTTACTCACTTGAGTGCTTCATTGAATGCCTTGTTTAAGTTTCCTAATGAGTAGGTAAAAATTTTCTAGGTGATGAATGAATGAGGTTTGATCTTATATTTATACCAATCCTCTTTGAGAAATAACTCGCATTAAATCACTTAGGATGACCATTAGGATACATTTCATTTGTAAATTAGAAGACTTTAAGGCACTAAACAGATACATCAAGGTAGGACACGAGCATTGATGTAGGGGGTTTGGGATTGATGCTTGTGTCTTAATAATTAGAAAATTAGTACAGGCTCAAAACTTGTAAGGGCATAAGATAAGCATATTTTGAGCATTTTGGGTAAGATAGCAGGTCTGGGTCATAAACATAAGACTAGTCAGACCAAGAGATAATCTAAAGGGCATAAAATAGAGTAGATGTGATACTTTTGAAAGTGATAAAGGTCCAAAATTGAGAGGAACAACCAAGATCTAAGTTTTCTAAGTATACAAGACTGAGTTATATAATTCATAAATTTCATCTACACTAAGAAGATGCATGCCTGCTTGCATACAATTGACCTCATCCTTTAAGTGACGGATCCTTCTTAGGTAATGATATTATTTATCTATGCTTTTTACATCCAAGATTTATAAGCTAATGGATGGCCTCATGGCCAAATAAAAAATGGACACACCTCCACTAACAAGGGTCATAACATTGGATTCAACATGGTTACTCATAGTTTTTTATACATCTCATATTTCTTGAATGGAGACCCCACTCTTGGTTTGAGTATTGGGATGAGAGTAATCATAAAATTGGTAATCTATATTGGTGTCAAATTTTGGGTTATTCTAACTCATCAATGAAGGGTATTTTGAATTTAGTTGGTTTCTCTTGTATCCTTCTAGGCCAAGAGATCTATTTTTGTCTTGTTTAAAGATATTTTGGGGGTATATGAATACCCACATAATAAATGGAAGGAAGAAACAAGATGGATAAGGGAAAGGAGAAGAGTAATAAATAGGTACACAAATGATGAAGGCATTTATGATAGGTTCACCAATTTGTGTACATGTAAATAACACATGTTAAACTATACATTTGATTCCCTGAGGTCAGGTCAAGGTAACTAATGTAATGGATGGATTATGGATTAGGTTAGTTGTGAGGTAGAATGATATTCATAATGGGTGGTGGTAATGGGTTCTCATGATAGAAAAAAAATACCTCAATAGTGTCGCAGTGCTCATTGTGAGTGTCAAGATGCACCGAAATAGAGATCCAAGATCCGTTGGTTTTTGAGTTCATAAGAAGGTGAATCTCCTAGTTGATGCTAGAGCTAGGAAATGGGGAATTTAAGGTTAGACCACATGATTAATATGGTTAATGTGTTTAGGTTGACTATTCCCACTTGTAATGTCCCCTTCCAAGGAGTAGTTGAAAGAACTATTTTAGCCTATATTATTCTTGTAGGCTAATTTTGGGATAACAAGAATAAATTAAATTAATTAATTTAAAGTTGTCTAATAAAGTACATTTTTATGGATAGATTTATTTTAATTAATTTAATAAATTAACTGAAGTGACTTTTAAAAGGAAATATTAAAAAATTTATTAATGAGCTTAATGAAATATTTTAAAATGGTGAATTTAAAAAGGGCCCTTCGAGAAAGTTCTTTGAGAGATGATATAAAAGTGAAATAAAGATCATTTGGGGATGCTTGGTTATCTTCTCATTTTCTAAAATTTGGAGAGCTTTGTGTGGAGAAGAAACCCTAAGACAACATCCCTATGGGCAATTAGTTTCAGTAGTGAAACCATCTACCCTAGCTAGTTAATGGTGGAGCTACTCAGGTTTCACATTTGGATTCGATGAATAAATAAATTCTAAGTCTTACAAGCAAGAAATTTATTAAATATTTTTCCAATTCAAATATTTATAGTTGAGGGTGTTGTGTGTGCAAGTGAAATTATAGACATTATTTTATTATTGTGTGTGCACTATGGAGCTAGAAAAATTAAAATATTGTTTATTTAAAGTGTTGGTATACCTAGCCATAATTCACTTATTTCCTATAGTAGGTTTGTACCATCTACAAGTTGGTTGTACATGTTTTGGCTCATATCATAAGTGAAGCGATTGATAGGGGAGTGATGTGGGAGGTAAAATAAGTTTAGTGCCACATTTAGGAGCAGAGGAGGAATAAACACAACTAGAGATAGAGTCAAAGAAGGGTATCATCACATCTTTTGGGTATTGTATAGCTTATGGAGATAGTTGTACCTCATTGAGGGGAAATAAAAGAACATGGTTTTGATTTATTTTTGTGTCTAGGTTAGCGTTGTTTATAGTGGATATTATTTAATATGTTGGTATTAATTTTTGAGTTTATATTTTTTCATTAGTGGTGAATATAAATTTGTATGTGTTTCCTATTGGTGAAGTAAAGTGTCAACTATTTTTCCTTATGCCTTTTATTTATCATGTCAAAAATATCCTAATGAATATTTTGTAAATTGAAATCAAAAAAATCAAATACTCTTGAGACAAAACAAATTAGAAACAATTTTAGTAAGGATGCAAGTAAACTATTTGACGAAATGTCTATGCATACAAAGTGGTAAATTTGAAAAAAAATTATCAAGGAATTTAGGTAAGGATATTAAAATGGTATTAGATAAAGAGATATTGACATCTAGTCGGTTTTAAACCAATATTTTAGTTGCATAAAATTATTTTCAATTGCAGTTGTGAGTGTTTTAATGAACTAGAGGATAGGGAACACATTACCTATCGTAGGAGGAGACAACTCCTTGATTTTGAATTTTAAGGAGAGAAAAATATGGGTGAGTTAAATAAACCAAGCACTATGCAAATCCTAAATGATTTCTTAAGAGGACAATAATAGTTGGTACACTTAATGACACAAATGATGCAAACTATCAACACTAAGAATAATAACCAGTGTAGCAATGGCAATGAAAATAATGGAAATAAAAATGAAGGGCATAATGGTACCAATGGGTATAACAAAGAATCAAGTAACACCAATGTTTTAGTGAATAACTCTAGGGTAGCTAGCAGGACTACACATGGGACCTTAATGCCTAATTTCATAGAGGCACCAACTAGAGTGCAACCAAGATAGCAAGAAGTTAGTAAAGGCTTCACATTATTTAAGAGAATACCAATAATTGGGAGAGGATTTCCATGAAGACATATCCTTAGCTTATTTCTGTCAGGTGAAGTATAGGAATAGGCCTCGAGCAGATAGGGGACCTTGTTCTAACCAATATTCATAGTGTAAGGTGGGTAATCTATCTATTCTTAGCTATGATGGTTCTAATAGGTACATTACAAGTTGATGGGTGTATAAGTTAGACATGTACTTATATATTAACCCTATGATGCAAAATGAAGCTATCAAGTATTCCACATTGCACCTAGATAGAGTACATGAGTGGTGGTACCATGGATTTCTCACTTTGGGTCATGCTAGTATCACATCATAAACTAATTTTACCCAAAGGTTGATTGATAAATTTGAAAAGAAAGATACTAAATTGTATTTCAAATAATTGGCACAACTGATATAAGTGGATTCAATTGATTCATATATATTAGAGTTTCAAAAACTCTCAGTTATGGTGACAGACACTTATGAGCATAAATTGATTATTTTATTCATGGAGGGATTGTCATAACATTTTCACGGTTGGATCAAGGCATTTGATCCAAACACTTTATATGATGCCATCAAGAGGGATCGTAACATTGAGATTTTAGCCCCTAAAAATAAATTATAGCCTAAACCATTTCAAACTAAGAGAGATAAAAAAAACCTTTCCAAAAGGAATGGCCCAAGAAGAATTTTATGGATGATGAGTTTTGAAATGAACCACACAAAAAAAAGTTATGTTTTAGTTGTAAAGAGCCTTGGGAACTAGGTCATAGATGTTTAAGAAAGGGGAAGGTGCATTATATTGAGGTGGTATCAAATGATGAGGAGGAATAAGGGGCCACTAGTGGTATTTAGGATGATTCAGATGAAGAATCTATAGACTTGGAGGATCACACATCCCATAAAGAAAAGGGAGGAATCATAGATACCCTATCTAATACCCAAAGTTTTAATTCATTCAAAGTGAGATAGGTTTTATAGGGATAGTGAGTCATAGTTCTAATTGACAATGGGGTAACCCACAATTTTATTGATTCAGTGTTGGTGGCTAAGATAGGATTATAGGTAGAGGAATTTGAGGGCCTCAATGTGGTTGTAGCAGATGGCTTCAACATGGCTTGTACCAAATGAGTCCCTCAACTGAGCATTAATTTAGGCAACTACACTATCACTAATGATTTTTATAAAGTTGATATTTGGGATACTAATGTTATTCTAGGTATTCAATGGTTACACTCTTTGGTAAAGTATTCGTAGAACTTTTAGATAATGGAATTGAAATTTAGATTCGATGGGAAAAAGGTGGTTCTGAGAGGTATGTTGAATGGTGTACCTATGATCATATTGGCTAAGAGGATGGAGAGTATCTTTTGGCATGATGATGTTGTTTAGGCATCTCAGTGTTTGATTTACTCTAAATATCCTTTTGATAGTGATGAAGAATGTCATGTGGATATCTGATCGGTGTTAGATAATCATAGTTTGGTTTTTGGTGACCTTCCTACTAGAAGACCTCCTGATAGAGGGTTTAATTATAGATGTAGAGGATGGCTATAAGCCTATTATCACCACTCCTTATCAGCATCCAAAAATATTTAAGGAAGAGATAGAGAAAATGATTAATGAGATATTGTACATGGGACACATCAGGCCTATCTTGAGTCCCTTTGCTTCTTCTATTGTCTTGGTGAAGAAGAAGGATGAGACTATGCAAATTTTCATTGACTACCACACCTTGAATTCTATTAGATGAGCTACATGAAGTAGTGTATTTTTTGAAGATTTATCTTTGATCATGATACCATTAGATTAGGGTGAGGGAACAGGATATTTATAATACAAAATTTATGTGCCATTATAGGCACTATGACTTTTAGTCATGCCCTTTGGGTTGACCAATGCTCCCATGACATTTTAGTATTGTATGAACCATATCTTTAAAAAATAGTTGAAAATTTTCTTTTTGTTATTCTTTGATGATATACTCATATACATCAAGACATGGGAGGATCACCTTAGACATCTTGATGAGGTGTTGGGAATTTTGGAGGCATAGTCCCTATTTTCCAAATCTTCTAAGTGTGAATTTGGGATGACATAGATTTCTTTACTTGGGACATGTTATTGGCACGAATGGAGCCCAGGTTCACAAGGAAAATATTCAATCCATTTTGGATTGGCCCCCTCATAAGACACTAATAAAATTGAGGGGATTCTATGGCCTATGATGTTACTACAGGAGGTTTGTGAAGAGGTTCTCATAACTTGGTGTACTTATTACAAAAATTACAAATAAAGGAGATTTCATATGCTTGGATGAGGCCCAGTCTACTTTTGATAGATTTAAGGAGGTAATGAGTACTTGTTTTATTCTAGCATTACCTAATTTCTCTCAACATTTTATTTTGGAGTGTGATGCTTCAAGTGAGGGGATTGGGTTAGTACTTATGTAGAATAGGAATCTCATTTCCTATGAGATTAGGAAGCTCCATGATACTGAGAGGTTATATTCCATCTATGATAAGGAGATGCTTACCATCATGCATGTGTTGGTAAATTTCAAATAGTAGTTAGAAAGTGGAAGATTTGAGGTCAAAAGGGATCATAACAGCTTGAAATAATTCTTAGATCCAAAAGGATATAAATGAGAGAGAACAAAAGTGGGTAAGCAAAATTCAAGCATATGATTTTGATATTTAGTATGTGAAAGGGAAGAACATTATTTTTTATGCACTTTCTATAAAACTCATTATTTGTTCCTTAGCAGAGATTTCAATTGATCAGAAGGATCATATTTTAGTTGAGTATTCCAAGAATAATTTTGCATGTGAATTTATGGATGGAAAGGTTTAGGATGTCAGATATAGGTTGGTGGATGATATCATCTACTATAAGGATAGGGTCTACTTGGTTCTTGAATTGAAGATGAAGGAAAATATTTTGAGATCCATACATGATACACTACTTACAGGACATTTAAGGTACTTCAAAACTTATAGGAAGGTTAGAGAGATATTATCTTAGAAGGGTCTCAAGGATGATGTCTTTTGACATGTATGTGAGTGTATGACTTATTAGCAAAACAAATCATAGCATACTTTCCCAAGTAGGTTATTGCAGCCATTATTGATTCCTAAGTAGAAGTGGGAAAACATATCCATGGATTTTATTAATGGTCTTCCTAGGGTATAGGCCAGAGATTGCATCTATGTGATGGTTTACATGTTAACCAAATATGAAAATTTCTTCACCATATCTTTAGGAAAGTATTCAAGCTCCATGGATTATTGATAACTATTTTTAGTGTTCAAGATTGTAGGTTTATGAGTGTATTTTGGCAAGATATATTCAAGTTGGTTGGTATAGATTTGACCTTGAGCACCAGTTACCACCCTTAGATGGATGGATAGATAGATGTTGTCAATAAATGGGTGGAAGGGTATTTTTATAATTATGTTTTAAGGTAGAAAAAGGCTTGGATCAGGTGGTTGTACTTAGGATAACATTATTACAATACCATCTATCATATGTTGATTGGGATAACTCCTTTTAGATCATTGTATGGGTATGATGTTACATATTTTTTAGATCTAGATTTTAGTGATAGCAGGGATCTTAAGGTTAAGAATTAGATTCAAGATAGTTATGACATCCTTAAGTTACTTAAGGATAATATTTAGAGTGCCCATAATCAATAGAAAAATAATGCATATAGGCATAAAATTGAGAGAAGTTTTGATGTGGGTGATTTATTTTTCTTGCACCTTCAACCTTACACACAGTCTTCATTGAATAAAAGTGGTGAAGTGAAGTTGAATCCTCACTTTTATGGCCCTTACATGATTTCACATAGGTTTGGTTTAGTGTATGAATTGGAGTTGCTAGAAAATAGTAGAATACATAATGTGTTTCATATCTCTTGTCTCAAAAAGGCACTTGGGCAGCAATCATGTCATCACCTAAGCTTCCACCATTGGATGAGGAGGGTGGATTGGTATTAATTCTTGATGTTATTCTATATACTCAGGAGAGGAGGTTAAGGAGAATTTTTAATTAAGGAGTATCTCATCAAATGGAGGGACTTGCCTATTGAGGATGCCACTTGGGAAGGTGAACAAATTTTACAACATCCTAATCTTTTATTGTTTGAGGACAAGCAATTTCAAGAAGGGAGGACTATAATGTCCCCTTTCAAGGAGTAGTTGGAAGAGCCCATTTAGCATAGATTATTCTCATTGACTTATTTTGGGATATCAGAAAGTAAATTAAATTAATTAATTTAAAGTTGTCCAATGAAGTACATTTTTATGGATAGCTTTATTTTAATTAATCTAATAAAGTAATTTAAGTGAATTTTAAAAGGAAATATTAAAAATTTACTTTATTAATGAGCTTAATGAAATATTTTAAATTGGTGAATTTAAAAAGGGCCCTTTGGGAAAGTACTTTGAGGGATGATAAAAAAGTGAAAATGAAAGCTAATTTGGGGATGCTTGGTTATTTTCTCATTTTCTAAAAATTGGAGAGATTTTTGTGAATCAAAAAACCTAGGATGAAATCCCTATGGGAAATTAGTTTTAGTAGTGAAACCATCTACCCTAGTTGGTTAATGGTGGAGCCACTCAGGTTTCACATTTGGATTTAGTGATTAAATAAATTTGAAGTCTTGTAGGCAAGAAATTTACTAAATATTTTTCCAAGGCAAATATTTATAGTTGAGGGCATTGTGTGTGTAAGTGAAATTATAGACATTATTTTATTATTGTGTGTGCACAATAAAGCTAGAAAAAATAGAATATTATTTATTTAAAGTGATGGTGTACCTACTCATACTTCACTTATTTCTTATAGAAGGGTTGTACCATCTACAAGATTGTTGTATATGTTTTGGCTCATATTATAAGTGAATAAATTGATAGGGGAGTGACATGGGAGGTAAAGGAAGGCTAGTGCCACATTTAGGAGCAAAGGGGGGGATAATGCAATTGGAGATAGAGTCAAGGAAGGGTGTCATCACATATTTTGGGTGTTGTATAGCTTATGGAGATAGTCTTACCTACTTGAGGGGAATAAAATAAAATGGTTTGGGTTTATTTATGTGTCTAGGTTAGAATTATTTGTATTGGATGTTATTTAATATGTTAGTATTAATTTTTGAGTTTATATTTTGTCATTAGTAGCGAATATAATTTGTATGTGTTTCCTCTTAGTGAAGCAAAGTGTCAAATTTTTGCCCTTGTGCATCTTATTTATTATGCCAAAAATATCATGGTGAATATTTTGTAAATTGAAATAAAAAAATCAAATACTCTTGAGACAAAACTAATTAGAAACAAGTTCAGTGAGGATGCAAGTAAACTATTTGATGAAATGTCTGTGCATATGAAGTGGGAAATTTGAAAAAAAAAATATCAAGGAATTTAGCTAAGGATACAACACCACTTAATGTCATACATGATATGTGAATGATATGGATGAGGCTAGACCCAAGGATGAGAAAGGGGGAATGGAGATAGGATAAGGATGGTCGACGTTGATTGGGTAAACTTTATGTCAAGGACAAATAACTACAAGTGGATTTTGGATGTGTTTTTATTCATCCAAAGCAGTCAAAGAGTCAAAAATAAGATGAGGAATTAGGGTGGAATATAAATTTTCATGTCTTATCTCAGTATTAATGTTAGTTTAAATATATGTATCTAGATTTGATGATCTAACTCTAGGGAATAAACCTTGGCAGACAAGACCTAATGTCTTAGAAAGGGTCATCAAAATGAGTTTAATAAAAAATACAAGGTAGAAGTGTATGAGCTTGCTTAGACAATGGCTTGTTGCATATACTTGCTATGATGTTTTAGTCAAGTATTGGTGTATGGCACTTCCATGAACAGGCAAGGCTTGGATGAAGCATAAATGCTTGTATGTGTTGGCAAGGCTTATAATGAAATCTAGGTGCTTGTCTATGTTGTCAAGGCTTCTTGACACTTTTTTAAGTTTTTGTTATTTTTGGATTATTTTTGTGTTTTCTTGAGTTTATAGAATTAAAATACTTGCTTTCTTAAATTAAAATGTTAAAATCAAATAAATGACAAAATTGAAATTAAATGAAAATAAAACCTTTTTTTAATCATTTTCTAATAATTCATGATGCATGCAAAGGAAATAAGAAGAAACCCATACTATTATGCAAGGTGTTGATTTTTCCTAACTTTGCTAGATGCAAAATGGGCGGTGATGTTTTTGTAGTTATTTTTTTTGTTTATGTGAGATGGATTAAGTATGAAAATTATGTCTTTTAAATGTGCAAGTAGTGCAAAAGAAAATCTAGTCTAAAAAAAAAAAATCACAACACTTTTTTTTTTACTTTCTTTATCTACAAACAAGCTAAATCAGACCTTCAACTTTCCTAGTTTATTATAAACAAGCTTTTTAAATGATTTTATAAAAGAGAGCCAATAAATATGAATTCAAGAGGAAACTCCACAATTTTTAATTCATAAAAACAAATAAAATCAAAATAATCTTATCTTTTTTGTGTGCACCTAAGATTGTCTAAAGTCTTGTGGTTGTATAGTTGGTTGTACTGAATACACAAAAACATGTTTTGAATTTTTAAATAAAATGTTATGTTAGTTGGAAATATTTTGAAATTTCACTAAAATATTTATACAGATTTTTTGTGGAATGGTTTTCTACTGGAGAGAAAATAAATCTTATTAGAATGTAAGCACAATTAAAACTAACTGCTTTTTTTCTTTTTTGTAGCAAAGGTAATGAAAATAAATAAACATATCTCCCTATAAAAATTATTCTTTTTTGAACAATGAGATTATTATAATAAAACTATAACTCTACTAATATAATCTAATAAATAAAGTAAATACTTAAAATAAAAAGAAAACTCTAACCTGACCAAGGCATAGATCAGCTAGAATGCATGTAGTATGTTGATGAAATAATCCTCAACATGTTATCTCTTTTTACTCTTATTTGAATTCTATGAAATCTCTAATTATAGGATGACCAATATCTAAAATAAATAGGGAAGGAGAGGAGATACAAACACAAATGGATATCATTTAAACTAAGGCTAACCAATGCTTTGGTTTGTAAAGACTGAGTTGTTGAACCAATAACAATTTTTCACTTATGAAAATGTCATAAACATGAAAACTATAGAGATTGGACCTTTTTGAAATTGTATCAATACTATGGCTACATAAAATTCAAAATAATAACTTCTAATGGCATTTTTTAGATCTAAAATTAGACTAAAAATGGCCTTTTTATAGAAATAATTGGGAGCTTAACTAAGTTCAACTAGGAATTAAACTTGGGAGGAACTCAAAATGATTGACAATAGAAGAGGGAGTGATCTAGACTTAATTGGAGGTGAACTTAAGATGTATTTAATAATAAACATGATAAAAACATGCAAAATGCATCAAATAATGATTATTTGGAGCTAATTTTAAAATATGAATACAAGGGGATAAAATAATTTATTTATGCAACGTTGGTTATGAAACCGCTACTTTGGGTTATAGAACTACCACCTAAAGTTTCAAATCCACCCCTCTTTTAATATGAAACCACCTCCTTAAGATAGAACCACCACCTATATTATGAAACCATCATGGTGGTCGTGTAATTTGAGGGGCGGTTCTATAAAGGAGGGGTATGCTTTGTAACCTAGAGCAGTGGTTTCATCCTACATGGGAAGTTTTAAAACAGGCTAATAGAATTTGTAGAATTCAAACAAAGGGGACTAAAAGGGGTCAAGGGAAGAGTAGAGAAGTAAAAGAGGTAAAATGAGTTAGAAAGTTCCCTATGTACCACAAAATAAGATATCATTGCATCAACATCAATTTTTTATCAAGAGTGTCACACCATGTAAAATTTGGGTGCATACAGGTTCTATCTCCATAGTTAGTGGTTTGAATCTTTGGGCTGACACTTTCCAATAGATGAACCAATATATATGAGAGAGTACAAGTCATTCAATTCCCTTTCCTAGTTTTCATCCTTTTATGTGACTTACATGTTTTTTTTATCTACTTAATCTTATGTGTTATCTTTGTTTTCTATCTCCTTGTGCACAACTAGTAATTGAAATTTTTTGTGTTTTGAAAACCAAATTTTATCTCTTGAAGCAAAAATCAAGTTCTTAATTTTTCAAAATCTTGACTTTAATTAATCAAATTTTATTCAATAAATCTAAAGATAAATTAATTCACGCATCTTAAAAAATAATTGTAGTTCTAATTTAGAGTCACAACCTATCTTAGGTCACAATCCAACAATCCATAGTAAATCCAAAACCATCCTAAGTCCAAACCATCCCAAATATAATACCATCTTAAGCCAAAACCAATCTTGAATCGAAAATATTTTGGGTTTATAGCACCCAAAACCAATCTTAATAAATCCCATATATAATAATATATATTTGTGAAAAAGGATGAGCTCCTTCTACACTTTATAAAGTTAGGTGCTCATATTCTTAATGAATTTGATCCCAACAACTTAGGCTAGTTCATTAGTAAGGAATCCTAAACCATCCCACACCAGCATAAACTTACCATAGTAATTTTTTATCCAAAATCAACCAAATCTCCCTTCCACTAGATATAATCCTAATATCCCTCATGACAACTACAGAATAAAATCAACTCTAATATCTAAATCCTAAAATCTAACCATCCTTGAACAACTCTAACAATTATCTCAAGACTTGGAAGATCAAAAACTCTATCTTAATCAATCCAATATCCTATCCAATCCATAATTAAGAACTCCTAAATATCCTATCAATCTAACCCTTGATCCATCACCAACTAAATTGACCCTTGAGACACAACAAATCTGATGTGGGATCATTATCAAGACAATGAAAATTTTGATTTGATCAATGATTGGACAAGTAGGTCTTAGGTACAAGGTTGTGCTTAGATGTTTGAAACCTTTTAATACTTCATTTTCCATTGAAATGATCATGTAAGAGTGTAAGATGGCTTTTAAGATCTGTAATGAGGTATTAAAATCCTTAGTTGTTTATAAAAAGTGATCTTTTAATCTTGTTTTGGTTTTCTTGCCAAAATGGTAGATTTGAGAATTTGAATTATTGTAGGGACTTGTAGAGCATTTCGATATGTTATTAATGGATTAATCCATTGGTAAAGGATAATTAGGATCTAGTAAATGATTTTTTACCTTCAATCCAATGTAAAATTATATTAAAGGCTATCTAAAAGCCTCCATTGTGGGTAGAGGACTAAACAAATCATGTAAAGAGATAAGCTTAAGGTTTTCGGAGAGAATCTTGTATAGACAAGTTTAGGCATTTATGATAGAGCTTTGAACCACTTTAGTAGAAACTCAAGATATCAAGAATATAAGTATAAGATTGAGTCTATAGAAGTAGATAATAGGTTAGAGAGGTTTCTAAGAAGATTGAAGACATGGTTTTAGGTCTGTCATGTGAAGAAAATATAGGATTGTAAGAAGAATTGGAAAAATGATAAATAAATCATGGATCTTTGGTAATGTCTTTTGTATTTTCAGACTCATTAAATGTATTTTGATTGTGTATTATTTTAATTTTTTAGGTTTTATATATGTAAATCTTATATTTGATTAAAGGGTTTAGTAGTCTACATCAATGAAATAATATGAAATAAATAACCATTGATTTTTTATAGATTTTGAATTGCTTTGACTGTCTAAAAATAGTAGTAAATATGAGTAAATAGACTTATCTAGAAAATACTTGATACAAAGGATCTAAGTGTTGGAAACTGAGATATGAATAGGTCTGATTGTCATCAACCATATCCCTATATTAGATCCTCTCCTAGACAATATCACCACACTTGGATAATAGCACCATGTGGCTCTAGTGTCATGAAAATGGTGCTAGTGTCCTCTATATAGGATTGTTCTTAAATTCTAGGTGTACTTGCACCTATGTTTCTAGGTTCTATTCCTACATGAACAAAGTTTAAAAATTTGTATTGTGCTTATAGTATCTAATTTATGATGCAAACCTTTATCCTCCTCACAAATAAGGCATGAGCTAAAAATGTATGTTCATTAGTAAGAAAGGATGGACATCCTCAACACGTTGTTGTGAAGAGAGTTATCTACATACCAATACTCTGAGGAGGGATCAATCCTAATGTATATTTCCCACTTAAGTGTTGTTGTAAGTGCAAGTGATAATAGAATGATAGTGGTCTTGAATGTCTTGAGTGTGCTTGAGATTGGAAATCTGGAAAATCTAGGCTTAGGGAAACTATAGATGGTAGTATGTAGAAGTAGGGCATGATAGGGATTAATAACCTTGATTTTGATCAACTTGTTTTATGTTTGAATAGGTCTTTTACATCTATTTTCCATCTAGTGGATAGAGGTGTAAAATTAATGTATTTATAGTGTTCTATAGCTTATGTAGATAATAAAATATGTTTAGGTCAACCTTAGGAGGGTATAACTTTTAAAAATATATTTGTTTGGGAGATATAAGACAAGGGACACTAGCATCATGTGGCTCTAGGGTCCTTAATGTGGTGCTAATTTCCAACTAGTAGGATGCTAGGCATAAAGGGATGGGTTTTGGGAATGAAGATCTGAAATTGTGTTTTTGTTGACTAGGGACACCTGTGGTCTACACAAAGGTTGGAAAAAGTGTGATAAAAGACTCTAGGATAAGTCTAGGGCTAAGATAGGAATAGGTTATCTCAATTAACACTCTTATCACTCAAATAGTACTTTTAGGTGATTACACTTACCCTCCCTTTATTCTATAAATGCAACAAAGCAAAATGACTAGTATAAAGGAAAAACAAGCATACTTAGACTTACCTAAGAAGTGAAGCATGTGTAGCTAAGTTTGAGTATGTGAAGCATGATCCAAAGCATGACCTGTAATGAAACATGTGTAAATTATTCCTTACTTAAGAAATATCAAAATCAAAAGACCATGTTGAATAAATAAGTAACTGAGTAAATAAGAAAGGAATGAATACACCTTGTTGGGTATACAAACCAATGCATGAAACTAATGACAACCTATGTGTACATATATATAGTAATAAAATCATTGTATAGATTATACTAAGTTAATAACTTATTAAATCCTCATATATGGGTGGCTCAAGAACTCAATCCAGTTTTGACTCCATCATTTCCCACCCATGTTTGGTGGATCATGACCTATGAAGAGCTTTGATTATACTGTAAGTGTGTATATCCCTCTCATGTGGGTGGATCACTAAATAAATTAGGCTATGACTCCATCATTTCCCTTTCATGTGTATTATATGTGTCTAAAACTAAATTACACAAAGTACAATAAATATCTAATTAGGTATATATAAATATGCATGTCAGCTTCATGACCACTCGAGTACATTAGGCAACTTTGGGCCACGCAAGAATGTCAACCAGTGTAGATGGAGTAAGGCATGAAACTAGTGACAACCTGTAATATGATGTTAAGTGTATATAGCATAGATAATTACATGGATTTTACCATTCAATCTAATCAACCTGTCTGTAACTGACAATATGGAAACTATGTGTTGCACACATGCCCCCAATTTGATATCTAACTATAGTAATTTTGGACTGAGTTGTAATAATTATATCCAAGTATCTAAATTGAATGTGGGAATGATCATGTTATGTATGATTCCCTCAATATGAGTAACTAATATGAATTTTAGTTGAATCTATGAATCTAAGTAAAATCTGACCATAACTATCAAACTTGTAGTTGTATCTGTGTAAAAATGTATTATACTTGGTGTATTATTCTTGCTAATCTAAATTATCCTAAAATTGGGGCTACTGAATAGTAGCACCATGTCTTAGATAGTAGAACCATGTGGAACTAGTGTCCTAATCTAGGATCTAGTGTCTATTTTGGTCTAAAATATGTCACTAAACTACTTTTTGAGTTTGTTTTTTCTTATGTTTTACCTGTGTCTGATTTCTTGAAATTGAGCCTATATGTTGAAAAATGTTTGATGAATGTAATGTAGGAGCCTGATCTCTATGAAAAACCATTGTGAATTCCCCATCTTTTGAGGGTAGTTGTTGACATGTGAAAAAACTATCCTCAAAATAAATAGCTTTACAAAATGTGTTGTCTAGATCATATATGATAATTATGTGATAACCCAATACAATATACAAACATAACATCAGAATGTAAGATAATCTAAGCATAAGTATGTAAAGTAAGATGTATGTTGTATCTAGCCTTACGCAAAGGTGTCAAGATATATTTAATTAGTGTGTATAATTTTAAATCTGAGTAGCTACCTAGGGAGATGGGGCATGATGTCCATCATGACACCCAAGTAGGAAGGGTAGATACATGAGGTCTCTCATGGCATTAAAAACTTGTGTGTGTAACAATAAAATATGAGTGGCCATGATGCATATAAGAAAGCATATATACAAAACACATGAGGCATGCAAAAATAGGCCAAGTGGCCACAATATAAGGGATATAGGCACATGTCATTAAATTTGAGAAAGAAGACATACAATGACATGTTCAAATTTCCACATACACAAGCAAAAAAAAAGTTGATTTAGAGCCATAGAGAAGGAAATGTCTAAATGTTTGCATACACAATCAAGAAAGCACACACAAGGGACATGGGCACATGTCAAAGGCATACATGAATAGAAATGGTGTAAAGATAAATAATAATGGCATATCTAAATTCCCTTGAATGGAAGAAACAAAGAGAATACATTCAAGTCTTAACTAGGAAAGCTAGAAATGAAAGTATGTATGAATGTATTACAAATATATATAAGAGATAGGATGTACATATGTTGATTCTAAACTAGTGATAGTAGGCAAAAATGTTGTGTATGAGTAACAATGATCAATATCAAGATATAACAATGCTAGAACTGGAATGTATAGAATGTAAGGATAGAACCTAGTAATATAAGTTATGTATAAGATGCCCCCAAGTGGGTAGATGTATCAAATGAATAAACTTGGATCTATGTATATGCCCTTAGTGGGTAGATGATAGTAGGTTTGGATCAGTACAGTGGACTTGATTCCTATAATAAATTTTCAAGCACTTGATAAGAACAAGAGAAGCATGTGTGTATGATAAAACTAGCTATACTAATATAGCTAGCATATGTAGTGTCTGAAAAATATAAGAAATGTAAACATAGCAATTCATATAGTCTACAAGTTTTATGTTTTTTGAGTAATATTTGAATGTTTTTTGTTTTGGCATGTCCTATTATTCTTTTATTTTATGGATATAATATATTTATAATCAAATGAAAATAGACTATGCACAAGGAGAAATAGATAAAAAAGTATATACAAGTAAATACTTGAAATGTAAATGAAATAGTATACAAGTGTAATGTCTCTATAAACCCAAGAGTACATACATGGGATTTGGATAATCAAATAGTGCATCTATTGGAAGATCATCTAATGTTGGATACTGAATCTATCCAAACTCAAATAAGTCACCATCATCATAGTCATCATACCAATCTATATGTAATAGTAGAGCCTTATCCTTGGCATAATTCTAGAGTTTTTGCATCCAAATGGCATGATGTTCAACTATATAAGATGCTTCTTGTGTGGTGCCAATTGAAACCACATTAGATTTTGGAGTATCTATGTGAAACTTGTGATTCTCATCTATGTCATTATGTATGATGTAAACCATCTATCCATTATGAGTGGCATCCATTGCCTATAACCATGTATTGCCAAGTATAACTTGTAGATGAGTGTCACTAGTAGTGTAATATGTCGAATGGAATCTTGATAGTGTATAGCATGTTTTAGCTCACTCTCCTAATAACCAATGTGGTGTAAAAATTCCAAAGTGTAAGTGTTAGGATCAAAATCCTCATAAATAACCACATGAGTAATGTATATATCTGCCACAAAAATCTATATAGTCAATGGATCATTTCATGAATGTCTATGTTAGTTATGACTCTATCACAGTGCTCGTATATATGAAGGATCTAGTATTGGTGATGGTGGTGATGATGATGGAGGTGGAGGTTGTATGATCTAGATAGTGCTTTTAGCCTTAAATTTATTTATTTTATGTTATAATGCTAAGCATGTGTCTGTATCATGTCCTATGAGTCTATGAAAGTGGCAAAAGGGTTGAACTTCTTGTAGTGATAATAAATTACATGATTTGTGTCAGACTATGGGTAATATCATCAATCTTATATCAAGTAGTATCTGTAAGATATGGTGTAGTGTGTCCTATGAACTCATTGCTTGAATCTATATGACTAAATCAATATCCATGGATGTGACCATATGTACTGAATGGATCAAGGGATATGTTATTGATTATAGTTGAGTATGGGAATATTTAGCTATATAATCCTGAACAAGTGGTGATACTAGTGTAGGGTGGGGTATGAGTGCATTTGAACTATCTTTGTACTCTTTTGGGCCCATTGGTGTAAAACTTAATCCACTCAAATAATCATCAATATCTATAGGTGGTTGATCCTCCTCTATAGTATCATATGAATCTATCTTATAATTATGAATGTAACTCTCTTTTGAAGTAACAAGTAGTGGTATATGTGTTGTAAGAATCTCATCATCTACCCTAGGTGAGGATGTATATATTTTGAAAGGCCTTTCTTCTATCATCAGTGAGGGTAACTATGTTGTATAAATTTTTGGAGATAGTATATGAATAGTCTTACTAGAGTTCCCCACCTCATACGTATACACCTGCTTAATGGGAATCTTGTGAGGTGGGGATTCGATGAGAACATGAGGTGTGCCATATGATGATGTACTCAAGGTAGGAGCTCAATGAGCCTATAATATCTAAATGGTTGATTATCTATTGGACATGTGTATAGTTACCCATCATGCAAAAATTTGATGAATCTATGAAGAGTGGAATTTATAGCCTCTATAACATGTATCCAAGGTCTCTCGAGTAGAATTTTATAATGCAAATGATTTGGCATAACCTAAAAGTGTGTAGGTAAGGTTTTTGGTCCCACTGTGATGTCCAATATAATTAAATCTAATGTCTATCTAGGAATATCTTCAAACCCTCAGATATTCTAATATGTCTTTTGAATATATTCTATATCAACCCCCATGGTTTTTAGTAATGTGAGGTTACATATATTGAGTCCTAAGACACTATCTCTGAGAACTTGTTTAATAGTTGTGTTATTGATTTGAGCTTGAATGAAAATCAGCAAATTATGATCAATCACTAACTATGAAGGCAAGTCCTCATTGGAAAAGTATATCACATCCTCCACATATTTTATAGTGTTTATGATGGATGAAAAATAATATGGTTTAGTATCATGAGGCATGGATGTGTGATTAACTATTTGAAAAAGAATGTCTTTAATTTTTTTTTTTAATGTAATTTCAATATAAATATTTTGACTAGTGTATTTCTCAACTGATCCACTATATCAAATTCTCTTTGTTGATCTCTAGGTCCTGTTATAGCATGTTAGGGATGAGGAGGGATGGTAGGGTTACACTATTCCTATATAGGTTGAGGAGGCACCATGTTCTACCTAGTGACATATCAAACTATAGGATCTACTATTTTCCATGGGTGAGTAGTAGAGGTAGGATGGGAGCATAGATAATCAATAGGTCTAGGTAAAGGTAAAACAAAAGGATTCCTTTGATCCTTTTTTCATATAGTAGTAACTAGAGGTAACTCAAAGTGAGCCTTATAGTAATGATCAGCATAAAAATGGGGCTCACATGATGGAGCACCAATGTGTAAAATAATCTTAACTCTAACCAAATCCATGATATGAGTAACATACATGTGTAATTTTCTATAGATACTTGGTAATAAACATGCTAAGAAAAGTACATAGTTTTATACCATAAAGTGAAAGATGGATTCCATCATGATAATCATGGTAATAAATATAAATTGATACTAAGCAAATGCTAGAAATGTGGACCCTAGGGTAAGCTAGGGTTAGGGTTTTTGTGAATTAGGGTTGCTTTGTAAAAATTTATATTATATTGAAATAAATGAAACCCTAATGTGATATTTGATTTATTCAGGTAGGTTATGCCAAAAAATTATAAAATAGAAGTTTTTAACCCTAGTTTAGTGCAAAAAATTTGTGAGAAGTCAAACTAAGGTTTTGAGAAATATTTGAAGTCATATTCACTACTATTGGCTAACAGATTTGTCCTTATATAAAGATATTTTTTTAACTCCATACCCTTCTCTCAAGAACAAATAAGTTAAACAACAAATGGGTGAACTATTAATATTAGTTCCCATCTGAATTAAGGTATAGCTCCCTTTAAGATTTTCAATGAATTTAAATATTTAGATACACTTTTAACTATAAAGTGTTTAAAGGCAGACTAATATCCATACATCATTATGTTATGAATACGAGATTTTATAACAGCAATAGGTAATAGAATACACATATTCTATTTTCAATAACAATTAAATAGATAAATGTATATATGTTGAACCAATAAATGATAAAACACACATAATAGATTGTCTAATTGAAAAGTAATTACTATATGAAGGAAGATTTCACACAGAAAACCCACTTTCAAATACTCAAACTCACAGATCTAAGTACTCAGTAATTAATTCTCATTTTCATTCACAGATGAAAAATGTTTCAGACAAACATCACATATATTTGTAAAAACAATGGTCCAATTCTAAAATTTATAACTCCTTCCCTTTTCTATCTTTTCTATGTCCCCGTATTTTTACAGCCAAAAATATATATCGTTGTCTTAACTCATCCATATTTTAAACTAAACCAGAGTTAATGTAACTCTGACCCATATGAGATTTAGTTTTCAAAAATTCAATAAATATCAAGTTTTGAATAGAAAATTAACTGAATAAAAGAGACTATGTAAGTAAAATCATTGTTGAAGTGATGGACTAGGATCTCTAGATTTGCTATGTTTGGTGGGGTAGACACGTTGAGATTTCCATTCCTGAAATGCTGTAATGAACTCTTGAAATTTTGAAAGATTAGGAATGCTGATGTGTTTCATCCTTGCTTTCCAGATGTTTTCTTCCCTCCAAATTTTTCCAATATTTTCTGTGTGCTCCAAGAGTGTGTCAATACAATGATAAATAAGTGACTCTACATTTGAAATATGAGAGAAGTTTTTAGTTGATAAGTTGTCACTTTATTTAATGAAGTTAATATTTTCCCTAAAGGACTAAATCACAACATTGATATCCTTTGGTTTTCCATCATCTTTAATGTAATTGATATCAATGCTCTGTAGATCATGTTGTAATGACTGAATGAATTCAGTTATTTCTTTGATCATTTTTGTAATTTCCAATCGTCCTTGTCTGGATACTAAATTTATCCATTCAACATTTTTCTTACTTACATATAATATATCTTCATCCAATCCTATCAAGTTATTTTCTGAAAAAAACTTTGTTATCCCATATTTTTGCACTTCATCAATCTGATTCATTACACTCATCCATTTTCCTTCCTCTTTTATCCACAAAGCATTCTGAGTCTTCAAATCTTTAATAGTGATTGTGGTCAGATCATATACATTCTTTAATTTATGAATGTATTTTGTACCTTTCAAGATGATGTCATCTAACCAACTATCAAATACTCTGATAATCATTTTGCCTCTATGTATATGATCTAGCATCCTTTAATTGATAGGATATTTTGGATCAAAAGACATGGGCATTTAGGAAATTGGTTGTGGATCTGGATTATTAATGGAATCAATATACTCTGCCATTGACTACATAGTCTATTTTAACTCTCTTTTATCTTTTTCATCCTTCCAAATTGACTATCCTTTTAGTAGATGCTTCTAGATGATGCACATTAGTGGCACGTGATGCAGTCCTAAGGTCTACCTTTTCAACTATAAAATCTTGAACTATAGGATCTTGAATTTCTTCATTGGTTCTTGGTCAATCTATCTCTGCATTCTAGTTCCTTATGTTTGGGTCAACATCTACTTTGAATGTTGTTTTTAACTTTTTAGATTTAGGAGATTTCCCTAAACACTTGCTTACCATATCTTCCAAAGGTAAATAAAATGTAACTACTTTCCTTTTATGACTAATTAAACATTCTAGCCATTTAGGTGTAGAAGTTGAGGCTTCTCTATTAGGATTCAATTGATCAAAAGGTATAGTTGAAACAATCATCAATTTAGTAGAATCAAAAGGAATTACTATCTATTGATCTGTACTAACCTCTTCCACCATTAGTGAATCAGATTCTTTATCACCTTTGACTTCTCCTAAATCCTCTTCAGAATTCAAATCCACAATCACTTTTTTATAAATTTGATTCTTCTTCTTGCTTTGAGTCCTTGACTTGATGGCACAAGGAGGCAGGGTAGTTATAAGGGCCTTCTCAGATTTGTTGATGATAGGGTCCCTTCCAATTTTTGACATGGAAGTAACTGCATCACAGATAGCAATAGGCTGGTTAGATGAGCTTATTAGGAATGGAGATTCAATTATTGTTGTATATTGCTAGGAAACTATATTTTGAGCTCCTCCCAATTTTTGCTCTCTCAGCCATTTTTCAATTCTCCTTGTCACTAGAAGGGTCTTGACCTCAATTCTATCTTCCTCACTTTTCTCCCAGTCAATTTATGGAATAGGTGATTGTTTTATTTTCTCAAATTTTGGATTAGTCATCTGTTCATCATTGTTAACAATTCCAAAAATGTCCATGTTTAATTTAAGGGTAATTATCTTCCCTAGGGAAAACCTGGACCATAGTCTTTTTTTGACTTCAAATTCATCTAAACAAGCCTCCCAATAATCCTCTAATTGAGGAATATGTGAAAATCCTATTCCAAGATCCAAGTTATCTCTGGCAAAACCTTTGCTATCAAATTGTGGTCTGGCTATGAAGTATTAAAAATTGAATTTTTTAAGATCCAATTCTAAATTCAAAGCATCAGATGTTATTTTGCATGAATAACTTCCAAGTTTAATAGGAAAAGATATACCAAATTTATTCTTCATTGGTAATTTTTTATCTACATGTGCTAATTTCCTACAGACTTCTATTAGCACAAATTGGTCAAAAACATACCTGGATAACCTCAAGGGTTCACCATCAAAACCCCCAACACTAATATAAGTGAACTTGGAAAATTGAATAAAGAAACTACCATAGATATTAATTAACTACATAGCTTCATTAGACAACCTCTTATTAATGTTATTTGATAATTCAAAAGTAATTTTCCCAATAAAAACATCATTGACCTTCCTATAATCCTCATAGAAGTTATGCATTTGTAACTGTGAGTAATAATCATAAATTTTACTATCTTCAACCAAGGGTGCATGAAGTAACCATACCCATTGTCTCGTAGAAGCTAGGTAATAGAGGAGATATGAAGACATAAAATTCTCTATTTCCCAAATAATTACTTAAACCCTGATGCAAACATTTAGCTACAATTTTTGCCCAATCCAAATATTGTTCTCCTTGGAGGATCAACTATATGAAGAAGTACATCTAGTCTTCCCAATAATATGCATGAGCATTGCCTTTCAGTCTATGTAGTAATACCATGATATCTTATACTTCTGGAATCATATGATTTCTTGTTAATGGCCTAAGCAATCTTGAACCTCCTTTTTGGAATTTCAAGAGCCAATTCCTAGTAATCACGCTCTTGTAAATTATTTTCTTTATTGAAAAGTAACCATAGGAAGAAGTAATACTAAGGTCAGAGTATGGTTCCTTGAGAGGGATTCTCATCACAAACATCAGGGTTTGTCTATTGATATGTAGTAAAACATTACCATCTGTTGTCCTGATGCACCTATTTTGAGGTTCATATCTATTCATGCATTCAAGGACTAATTCAAAGTATTGTATTGCCATGGGAAAGGCCACAGCTTCAACCAAGCCACTTTCTACTATTTTCTGCATCATAGGATTTGACAAAGGATTTCTAGCCCTTTCCTTAAAATCTTCCAAATCATATTGGAATAGAGAGGTGTCTCCAATTTTAGGTGGAGAACATATGAGACTAGGGTCATGCTCATAATCAAAACAAGTGGATTTCATGGCTACAGGTCAGAGAATATAATGAAAAGAGAAAATTTTGAATTTTTAAATAATGTTGCAAACTCAAAAGGATCCTTATTTCATACCAAGTAAAGGAACCAACTTACAGTAAAAGTGAAACTCACCTTAAATTTATCTGAAATCACAATGAATTCAAGCAATCAAATATTTTATACCACCTGTGTTATTCTCCTTTGTATCACCCAGTATGCTTGCTTGCTAAATTTGAATTATTTTCTCTCAATGTAGATATTAACTAGATCAAATGATTAAATTAGGACAATGTGTGCTAAACATGCTTGATAAGAAATGCATTCTGACATATGCATTAATGGCAAGCATATTTTACATGTGATTTTGATGAGTAATGATTATCTGTAACCTCATGAAATTTCAAAAATTTCCACTTTATTATGAGTTTTCAGATATATTCTCCTCTAAATCTCCCTCTAATTTTAACTTAGAAAAAACCTCAGGGTGAGATGAGAGTATAGTCATTGAACCATTGAACCATTGAACTTTTGAAAATATGGTTCAACTTCAGGGTTCAATGATATGAAATGAACCACACAGACCGACCAATAGTCACATGATCTTTCCAAAAACTTTGGACTTTGAAACTTAGAACTGTTGAACTCTTTGAACTTTAAGACATTGAACCGTTGAACTTTTGAACTCCAAAAAAAGGTTCAAGTTAAACTGTAAGGTTCAAAGACATAATTGAAATACAAAGGAATAGTGTATTTTGAGAAACATTAAACCATTGAACTTTGCTATGTAGGTTCAAGCGATAGGTTCAAGTGGTAGGTTCAAGCAGTTTATTAATTTAGACAAGGGAACTGAGTGAACATGACTCTTTACAAAACATCAAGTATTGAATTCTTGAAATGGTGAACTTTTGAACTCCAAAAAAGGGTTCAAGTTCAACCGAAAGGTTCAAAGTCATAATTAAAATACACAAAGGGACAGATAGTTCACTTTTGATAAATATTAAACCTATTGAACCATTGAACTCATTGAACTTGTTGAACTCTGAGAAAGGTTCAAGTTTAAAGGTTCAATTCTTTTAGAAATTTCACACACAAGAAATGATAGGTGGGTGAACTTCTTTTTTGGCAAAATTCATAAAAATTTGAATAAGGGTGACTCAAAAGGTAATATTGGCTCTGATTGGGGACTCTATTTTATGGCAAAATGCAGAGAACTCAAAAACTCTAGTGACGTAGACTGGGAAATATAAATAGAAGAAAAGGAGAAAGATAAACCGAAAATGGGAAAGGAAAACACAAAGTGAAACAAGAAAAGAAAAGATTATGTACAAAATAGGGGATACCTATTTCACAGTCGATACAACTTGAGATCATGTCCATTATATGATAGGGGTAAAATAGCTCCATCCAGATATTCCAATTTAAAATAATTAGGACCAAGTACCTGATGAATTTTGAAAGGTCCTTTCTAAAGTGAATCAAATTTACCATGTGCTCCTTTAGGTTCTCTCCTTCTATCCCATAGCAATACTTCATCTCCTTCCATGAACTTTTTGGGTCTAGTTTTCTGGTCAAAAATCTTTTTAACCCTGGTTTGATGAGCAGTAATACGATCAACCAGTTCATTCCTCTCCTCTTCAATCTTAGTTAAATACATAACTCTTTTCTCTAAAGAGTCTTGAAAGTACTAATCTTTAATAACATTTTTTAATCTAGCTGCAGATAATTTTAGAGGTAATGATAGTTGTGCTCCTATTCCATAAATCAACTCAAATGGTGCCATTCCTATTGCTCTTTTTGGGGTTACCCTGTCAGCCCAAAGTGCTTTGTATAGTTTCTTATGCCAATCTCTAGGGTTATCACTCACCAATTTCTTCATGATGGCTATCAAATTTTTATTATTGGACTCTGCTTGTCCATTTCCTTGAGGGTAATAATCTGATGAGTGAGAAAGAGAGATATGATGTTCATAGTAGAATGAAGTAAGCTCTATTAAATAAAAATTGGTAGCATTATCTGCCACAACCTTCTAAGGAACACCAAAATGTACCAATATATTTTCTTTAAGAAAATCACATACCACTTCTAAAGTAGTTCTCTTCACAGGGATCACTTCAACCCATTTCATAAAATAATCAGTTACTATTAGAATGTGTGTATGACCAGCACTCGAAGGATGTGAAAGAGGACCAATGAAGTCTAATCCCCACTATTTGAAAGGTTCTTCAATAATGATAGGTCTCAAAGGTAATGTTGCAATTTGTGGTCTTCTTGAGAACAATTTGTATTTTTCATAGTTAGCTACTCATTTATATGCATCTTTGAACATACTTGGCCCATAATAACAATTTCTAAGGATTTTGAAAGATGTGATCGATGAAGAGAAATGCCCACCATAGGCTTCATTATGAAAAACTTTGAACAATTTGCATTTTTGTTCTTTATCTACACATCTCATAAAGGTTCCATCTAATCCCTTTTTGTACAGGACGTCACCCCATATCACATATTTTATTAATTTTAACTTCAAATTCCTTTTATCCTTTGGGGATAAATGACTGGGATAGTATCCATAAGTAAGATAGTGTGCCACGTTTAGGAACTAGGGATCTTGTAAGCTCACCAATTAGATAGTAGGGAGTTCTTCTTCTTCTTTACTTTCAGCTATCAATTTGCACAAACCTTGACCTCTAACTAATTTGGCTGGCTTAATATCCAGATCATATTCTTGAATTTTAGCAACCCATGTTGATCTATTGTTCATCCCAACCTCTTGCTGAGTCAGAATGCTTTTCATAGCTGAACTAGGAACAAATACAACTAAATGAGAATGAAGTATATAATATCTAAATTGTTTAACAGCATTCACTACAACAAAAGCTTGTTTCTCAGCCAAATAATATTTAAGTTCATGTTTCTTGAGAGGAACACTCATAAATTCTATTGGGGATTCTACATTTACTTCATTTTTTTGTAACAAGATGCAAGACATGGTATGTTCCAAAGCATAATAGTAAATAACAAAATCTTTTTGGAAATCAGGATTTACCAAAGTAGGTGTTTGTGCAATTTCTTCTTTAATATCTTCAAATGCTTTCTTAGCAGCTTCATTCCATTTGAATGCTTGTTTTTCACTCATCATCCCCACAATATGTTTCATAATTTTAGTAAAATCAAGAATGAACCTTTTGAGAAAATTAATCTGACTAAAGAAAGACTTAACTCTAGTCCTATTAGAAGGAAGACTTAACTATTGTATTTCTCTAACTCTTTTTAGGTCAATTTTGATTCCACCTTTTAAAACTAGGTGTCCTAATAATTTCCCTTCTGTAACATAGAAAACTGACTTCTTAGGATTAAGAGATATCCCATGACTCGAGCATCTTTGTAAGACGATCTCCAAATCCTTTAGATGATCTTTTCTTTTTCTAGAGAATATAGTCAAATCATCAAGATAGAGAACAATAATTCTATCTTTCAAATCTTTCAAGGATGAATCCATCACCCATTGAAAAGTTGCACCAGCATTAATCAGACTGAAGGGCATATGGTTATAAGCAAAATTTCCTCAAGGTGTAGTGAAAGTAGTTTTATGTTGGTCAGCTATAGCCATACTTATTTAATTATAACATGAGAATCCATCTAACATGGACATCATTTCTGACCTAGTAATAGTTTGCAAGATGTGATCCATCATAGGCAAGGGATAATTATCTTTTAAACTAACTGGATTCAAATTCTTGAAGTCAACACAAATTCTTATTTCTCTATTCTTTTTGTGCACTAGAAGAATGTTCGCTATCTAGGTGGAGTGATGAATTGGATAAATAATCCTAGCCTTTAGCATCTTGTCAATCTCTTTAAAGATAGCTTTAGCAACTTTTGGGTTATAATTTCTCAACTCCTGCTTGAAAGGAGTTACATTTGTTTTCAAAGGAATATGATGCTAAAACTTTCCACGTCTAAAATCTTTGAGATCATCATAGCACCAAGCAAAGACATCTTTATACTTAATCAGTAGATTAATTAATTCATTTTCTCATCTGGTGAACAACACTTACCAATGGAGATCCATTTAGGGTCATTTTCACTTCCAATGTTGATTTTCTCATAATCTTCTATTTTGTTAGCATTTTGGATAAGTTTGCCTTTAGTATATTCATCTTGTCTAGTGAACAAATGTTTTAGAGAGACCAGTCCTTTAGGGATTTTGTTTCCTTTTAATTGAATTACATCATCTTTTGGATTGATCCCTAGATTAGGAGTGAATTCTTTACATTTTATTTATGAACCTTCAAAATAAGTCCCTAAGAACATATCAGCATTCTCCTAAAAAAAATTGATCTATTTATTATTCTCAAAAACTTGCTAATTTTCAGCATTATTTGGGACATTAGGATGATATATTAGTTCTATTCTATACGAATCCTTTTCAAAATCAAGGTGTGGGAGAAGAAGAGAAGCTAATACTACAAGAGAATCTACTTGAGTATTCTAGTCTCTGAGAATTGCCTCAATAGAAAAGGCATCAAAACATTCTATCTCATCCTAAACTCTGTTTCTATAATGTCTTAATCTATTGTTTTTAATTGAGAAAATGCCTCTCACTTGTTTGACAATTAATTCAGCATCTCCTTTTGCCTTGAGTATTTTTATACCCTTTCCTTTAGCTTCATTTAACCCAAACAATAAAGCTTCATATTCTACATTATTATTAGTTTTTTTAAACTCTAGCTTGAAAGAGTAAGGAAAATTTTTACCTTCAGGTGAAATCAACACAACTCCTACTCCTGAACTAGAAGTAGCACAACTGTCAACAAATTCCATAGTCCATAGATCATCTGAATAAATAGACTTTGGGATAGATTCTTCTTTTAAACCCTCAGAGTAGAGAAAATAGTTTCTAAATTCACATTCTTCAAATAGAATATGAGACTTAGGGTCATTAGAAGGATATACTGTAAACTTGCATTTAGGTCCAGGTTCCAGTTTAACTTTCTACTTTCCCACTAGAATTGTAGCTTTTGACCAATCCAATTTAATCTACCCTCCCAAATCTTTGAAAAAAGTCCTGCTCAACAACATTCCATAACTAGTGGGGATATCTGCTACCAAGATAGTCAACTTCACCTTTTTATCAGGATAGGCTACAAGAGCAACTTGTGCATCTTTAATTTGTATGAGCAAAGAGATATGTTTTCCATCCATGGAGTAACATCTACCAAATGTTTTTATAAGGGTTAAATCTAAGGATTTGGCTATAGAAGAAGGCATTATATTATCAGAAGCACCTAAGTCTATGATACAATTGCTGAGTTTATGGCCATTTATAAACAAGGAAACATAAAATGGGTTAGGTTTCATATCAGCCATATAAGGAGTATCATCAGATGAATTGAGGGTCATTCTAGAAGTATGAATGGGTGATTCAGGTAGAGAAGTAAATAATTGGGCAATGGGAGACTCAATATTAACGTTTAACTGACTTTCAATTGTGTAGGACCATTTTTGACATATTTAATCAATTTATCAAGTTCTTTGGGTTTGAACCTAAGGTATTCAGTAGGGGATATTTGAATTTTGTAGACTTACAAAATTCTAAAATATCAAAAGAAGTCTCACATTCATTTTTGTGTAACAATTTGCTTTCTTATGTCTTATCATCAAAAGTTTTAGTAAAAGGTTCCTTACCTTTAATTGACACTTCTTGAGTATTAGAAAATATTGGATTATTTTGTCTTCTAGTAAGTATAGCACATGAAGGATATTTAAGAGTAACCAATATTTCACCTCCTCTTTCTGAATTTGAATCATATTAATGGAAGTGTATTTCAGAGTCACCAGGTCTCTCAGAGCTCCTTTTTTCTTCAGTAATTTCCCCTAAGACATCTTGAATAGCAGTCATTTGATTAAATATAAGCATCTCAAGAAAAGAATTTCCATCATGATCAGTAGTCAAATGAAAAATACACAAGTTATTTCTTGTAGGAGGAGCTTCAATAGCCAATCTTGGTTGTGTTGATGCAAGTGGTAATGTCTTACCAGCATTTGCTTGTTGATTTCTCCTGCCAATATCTTGATATGGTTGTTGGAATGAAGTACTAGCTTTTGGTAATTGTCTTTTAAGAGCAATCATATCATTGACTAATCTTTGAACTACAAGGTTTGTAGAGGATGAAGGATTAACATTAGGTATCTGAACTTCTTTCTTCCATTTTTTGGCCATAATAAGATCATCCTCTAACTCAACTGCCAATGATTGTGCATCTGTTAAATTGATAATTATACTTCTTCTGAGATGAAAACTTATATCAGGAGGCATAGAATTAATAAAGAAACATTTCTGGTTTTTAGTAGTTGGTCTTTTAGTAGTAGGAATCTTATACACAATTCTATTGAATTTGGCTATAAATTCCCTCATGGGTTCATGTATCTCCTTCTTGAGCTGAGTCAATTAAGCAAGAAGGGAATGTTCATCTTCTACACTTTTAAACCTATTTTCAAATGCAGTTTTCATATCATTCCAACTTGTGATTGAGGAATCAATTAGATGATAAAACCATTGTGCTAAAATATCAATTAGAGTTTACATAAAAAGCCTTATGGCTACATCTTGATGTTGCACACCTAACACACCACATGTTGTTGTAAAGGCACTCAGATGATCCTCTGGTGATTGTCTTCCATCTCCATTAAATTTGGGTAAATTTTCCCTTGCATTTTTAGGCAAAGGATTTAGTTTTGCCCCTAAATTTAGGGGTCCTATGGCTGTACCCTAAGGCTGGGCCATTGGAAGAAAACTTATGGTAGAAGGAAAGATAGTACCAGAAAGAGTTAAGGCTTGATAGACAGAGGATGTAGAGGGTTTTGGAGGGATAGGAGGTATACTTCTAGATTTTTTAACATGGGTGGAAATATAAGGAAAATTTAGGCTTTGCAATGTTTGGAAAGTAGAATATTCAATTCCTTCTCTTCTCAAAGACCTTGTGTACCTTCTGTTATCCAGATTATGATATAATAATTATTAACTTTGATGTTGCTCTTAATCTTTTCACACTTCAGGGGGATTAATTCCTTGCTACATTTTTTGCTTGTCTTCTTCTTTGCCTAAGTAACAACAATCTTATATTATCAACCAATTCTTCTTCTTTTTCTAATATTCTACTTGCCAATCTATAATCATCAATATTCTGATGAGAACGCCAAGTAAGAGTATTTAACTGGCTAATTATATCTTCTTATTCATCTTGAAAACCAAGATTAGGTTGTAAAATAGGAATTATATTTTCATGAGGAAGCACCATTATTGCCTCATATTAAGGTGACCAAATCAATTTCATTCCCCAGCAAAGTTGCCAAAAAAACCTGTTGGCTAACAGATTTGTCCTTATATAAAGATATTTTATTTTAACTCTATGCCCTTCTCTCAAGAGCAAATAAGTTAAACAATAAATGGGTAAACTATTAAAATTAGTTCCCCTCTAAATTAAGGTATAGATCCCTTTAAGATTTTTAATGAATATAAATATTTAGACACACTTTTAACCATAAAGTGTTTAAAGGCAGACTAATATCCATACATCATTATGTTATGAATACGATATTTTATAACAGCAATAGGTAACAAAATACATAAATTCTATTTTCAATAATGATCAAATAGATAAACGTATATTATGTTGAACCAGTAAATGATAAAACACACATAATAGATTGTCTAATGGAAAATTAATTACTATATGAAGGAAGATTTCACACAGAAAACCCACTTTCAAATACTCAAACTCACATATCTAAGTACTTAGTAATTAATTCTCATTTTCATTCACAGAAGAAATTTTTTTTGGACAAACATCACATATATTTGTAAAAACAATGGTCCAATTCTAAAATTTCTAACTCCTTCCCTTTTCTATCTTTTCTATGTTCCCATCTTTTTACAACCAAAAATATATATCGTTGCCTTAACTCATCCATATTTTAAACTAAACCAGAGTTAAAGTAACTCTAACCCATATGAGATTTAGTTTTTAAAAATTTAATAAAGATCAAGTTTCGAATAGAAAAGTAATTGAATAACTAAATAAAAGAGACTATGTAAGTAAAATAATTGTTGAAGTGATAGACTAGGATCTCCATATTTGTTGTGTTCGATGGGGTAGACATGTTGAGCTTTCCATTCCTAAAATGTTGTAATGAACTCCTAAATTTTCAAAAGATTGGGAATGTTGATGGGTTTTATCCTTGCTTTCCAGATGTTTTATTCCCTCCAAATTGTTTCCATCTTTTTTGTGTGTTTTAGGAGTATGTCAATACAAAGACAAAGAAGTGACTCTACCTTTGAAATCTGAGAGAAGTTTTCAGTTGATAAGCTATCACTTTCTTTAAGGAAGTTAATCTTTTCCCTAAAGGACTAAATCATAGCATTGATGTCCTTCTCTGGTTTTCAATCATCTTTTATGTAATTGATATTAATGACTTTTAGATCATACTGTAATGATTGAATGAATTTAGTTATTTCTTTGATCATTTTTATGATTTCCAATCATCCTTATTTGGATACTAAATTTCTCCATTCAACATTTTTCTTATTTGCATATAATATATCTTCATCCAGTCCTGTCAAGTTCTTTTTTGATAAAAATTTTGTTATCCCATTTTTTTGCACTTCATCAATTTGATTCATCATGCTCATCCATTTTCCTTCCTCTTTTATCCATAAAGCGTTCTGAGTCTTCAAATCTTCAATAGTGATTGTGGTTAGATCATATACATTCTTTAATTTACGAATGTATTTTGTACCTTTCAGGATGATGCCATCTAACCAACTATCAAATAGTAAGGTAATCATTTTGCCTCTGTGTATCTGATCCAACATCCTTTAATTCATAGGAGATTTCAGATCAAAAGACATGGGCATTTGGGAAATTGGTTGTGGATCTAGACAATGAATGGCATCAATATACTTTGCCATTAACAACATAGTCTATTTTAACTCTCTTTTATCCTTTTCATCCTTCCAAGTTCTATTAACTATCATTTTAGTAGATGCTTCTAGATGATTCACATCAATAGCACGTGATGTAGTCCCAAGGTCTACCTTTTCAACTATAAAATCTTGAACTGTAGGATCTTGAGTTTCTTCATTGGTTCTTGGTTGGGCTATCTCTGCATTCCAGTTCCCTGTGTTTAGGTCAACATCTACTTTGGATGTTGTTTTTAAATTTTTGGATTTAGGAGATTTCCCTAAACACTTGCTTACCATATCTTCCAAGGGTAAATAAAATGGAACTACTTTATTTTTATGATTGATTAAACTTTCTAGCCATTTAGGTACAGAAGTCAAGGCTTCTCAATTAGGATTCAGTTGATCAGAAGGTATAATTAAAACAATCATCAATTCAGTAGAATCAAAAGGAATTATTGTCTATTGATCTTTACTAACCTCTTCTACCATTGGTGAATTAGATTCTTTATCACCTTTGACTTCTCCTAAATCCTCTTCAAAATTCAAATCCATAATCACTTTTTCATAAATTTGATTCTTATTCTTGCTTTGAGTCCTTGACCTGGTGGCATGAGGAGGTAGGGTAGTTACAAGGGCCTTCTCGTATTCTTTGATGATAGGGTCCCTTCCAGTTTTTGACTTAGAAGTACCTACATCAGAGATAGCAATAGGCTGGTTAGGTGAGCTTATTGGGAATGGAGATTCAATTATTGTTGTACATTATTGGGAGACTATGTTTTGATCTCCTCCCAATTTTTGCTCTCTCAGCCATTTTTTAGTTCTCCTTATCATTGGAAGGGTCTTAACCTCAATTCTATCTTCCTCACTTTTCTCCCAGTCAATTTTTGGAATAAGTGATTGTTTTATTTGCTCAAATTATGGATCAGTCACCTATTCATCATTGTTAATAATTCCAGAAATGTCTGTGTTTAATTTAAGGGTAATTATCTACCCTAGGGAAAACTTGGACCACATTCTTCTTCTGACTTCAAATTCATCTGAACAATCCTCCCAATAATCCTTTAATTGAGGAATATGTGATTATCTTGTTCCAAGATCCAAGTTATCTCTGGCAAAAACTTTGTTGTCAAATTGTGGTCTGGCTGTGAAGTATTAAAAATTGAATTTTTTAAGATCCAATTCTAAATTCAAAGCATCAGATGTTGTTTTGCATGAATAACGTCCAAGTTCAATAGGAAAAGATATACCAAATTTATTCTTTGTGAGAAATTTTTTATCTACATGTGTTAATTGGCTGCAGACTTATATTAGCACAAATCAGTCAAAAGCATACCTGGGTAACCTCAAGGGTTCACCATCAAAACCCCCAATGCTAATATAAGTGAACTTGGAAAATTGAATGAAGAAATTACCATAGATATTAATTAACTACATGGATTCATTAGACAACCTCTTATTAATGTTATTTGACAATTCAAAAGTCATTTTCCCAATAAAAACATCATTGACCCTCCTATAATCCTCATAGTAGTTATGTATTTGTAACTGTGAGTAATAATCATAAATTTTATTGTCTTCAGCCAAGGGTACATGAAGTAACCCTACCCATTATCTTGTAGAAGCTAGGCAATAGAGGAGATAAGACATAAAATTCTCTATTTCCCAAATAATTACTTAAACCCTGATGCAAACATTCAACTACAATTTCTACCCAATCCAAATATTGTTTTCCTTGGAGGATCACCTGTATGAGTAAGTACATCCAATCTTCCCAATAATATGCATGAGCATTGCCTTTCAGTTTGTGTAGTAATACCATGATATCTTGTACTTCTGGAATCATATGATTTATTGTTAATGTCCTAGGCAATCTTGAACCTCCTTTTTGGAATTTCAAGAGCCAATTCCTAGCAATCATGCTCTTGCAAATTATTTTCTTTATTGAAAAGTAACCATAGGAAGAAGTAATACAAATTTTAGAGTATGGTTCTTTGGGAGGGATTGTCATCACAAACATTAGGGTTTGTTATTGATATGTAGTAGAACATTACCATCTGCAGTCCTAATGCACCTATTTTGAGGTTCATATCTATTCATGCATTCAAGGACTAATTCAGAGCATTGTATAGCCATGGGAAAGGCCACAGCTTCAACCAAGACACTTTCTACTATTTTTTTCATCATAGGATTTGATAGAGGATTTCTAGCCCTTTCCTTAAAATCTTCCAAATCATATTGGAATAGAGAGGTGTCTCCAATTTTAGGTGGAAAACATATGAGACTAGGGTCATGCTCATAATCAAAACAAGTGGATTTCATGGCTACAGGTCAAAGAATATAATGAAAAGAGAAAGTTTTGAATTGTTAAATAATATTGCAAACTCAAAAGGATCCTTCTTTCCTACCAAGTAAAGGAACTAGCTTACAGTAAGAGTGAAACTCACCTTAAATTTATCTGAAATCATTGTGAATTCAAGCAATCAAATATCTTATACCACCTATGTTGTTCTCCTTTGTATGGCCTAGTATGCTTATTTGCTAAATTTGAATTGTTTTCTCTCAATGCAAATATTAACCAAATCAAATGATTAAATTAGGATAATACATGCTAAACATGCTTGATAAGATATGCATTCTGACATATGCATTAATTGTAAGCATATTTTATGCATAATTTTGATGAGTAATGACTATCTGTAACCTCATGAAAATTCAAAATTTTCCAATTTATAATGAGTTTTTGGATATACTCTCCTCTAAATCTCTTGCTAATTTTAACTTAGAGAAAGCCTCGGGGTGAGATGAGAGTATAGTCATTGAACCATTGAAATATTGAACCGTTAAAATTTTGAAAATATGGTTCAACTTTAGGGTTTAATGATATGAAATGAACCACACAGACCAACCAATAGTCACATGATCTTTCTAGAAACTTTGGACTTTGAAACTTAGAACCGTTAAACTCTTCGAACTTTAAGACATTGAATCTTTAAACTTTTGAACTCTAAAAAAAGGTTCAAGTTCAATCATAAGGCTTAAATACATAATTGAAATACAAAGGAATAGTACATTTTGAGAAACATTGAACCATTAAACTTTTCTATGTAGGTTCAAGCGATAGGTTCAAGTGGCAGGTTCAAGCAGCAAGTTCAAGCGGTTTATTAATTTCGACAAGGGAACTGAGTGAACACGACTCTTTACAAAACATCAAGTATTGAATTCTTAAACTAGTGAACTTTTGAATTTTTGAACTTTTGAACTCTAAAAAAGGGTTCAAGTTCAACCGGAAGGTTCAAAGTCATAATTAAAATACACAAAGGGATAAACAGTTCACTTTTGATAAATATTGAACCATTGAACTCATTGAACTTGTTGAACTCTGAGAAAGGTTAAAGTTCAAAGGTTCAATTCTTTTAAAATTTTCACACACAGGAAATGATAGGTGAGTGAACTTATTTTTTGGAAAAATTCACAAAAATTTGAATAAGGGCGACTCAAAAGGTAACGACTACATGTTTTAACATTTTAGGGTTTATCTATGTAAATCCTATATTTGATCAAAGGGTTGAGTAGTCTAAATTAGTGAAATAATATGTAATAAATAATCAGTGATTTGTTACACATTTTTACTAGTTTTGACTTTCTAAAAATAGTAATAAATATGTGTAAATAGAAACTTATCTAGAAAATACCTTATACAGAGGATCTGAGTGTTGAAAACTAAGATACAAATAGGTCTAAGTGTCATCAACCAGATCCCTATATCATATCCTCTCCTAGATAATAGTGCCACACTTTTAAAATAGTTCCATGTGGATCTAGTGTCCTTAAAATGGTGTTAGTGTCCTCTATTCAACACTGTTCTTAAATTTTGAGTGCAGATGCACCTATGTTTCTGGATTTTGTTCTTGTTAATAATTTTGCCACTATTATTCAAAGTTACTTGTGTGGAGGTTTTAAATAAGAATCCATTCATAGAGTGAAGATTAAAAAAGGTATTAAAAACATCATAAAACCTTCATCAAGATAAAATCATGCTCACTAACAACTCACAAGTCCAAATTTTGACTAAGGTTTCTTTTATTCCTCTAATTAGTTGTTACTTGCAAGCTAGTGAAGGTAATTTTCAAATGCTCAGTACATGAAAATAAATAAGAATTGGTTTAAATGGTATTATGGATAATTTTTGGATCATATTCCATGTATTTTTAAATTTTAAAGTGGCTTAACTTTATGAGCAATCATTAAGTCAAATAGGTGCTTTAAAACCCTTCTTAAACCTCAGTGGCTCAGGTTTAAGAGATATAATTGCATTTTTAGGATATTTGTTATAAAATAAAAGTTGTGTGAGATATTATGTAGAATAAATTAGCTTCATAAATTTTTATAAATCAAAATTTTGAGGTGAAAAATGAATAAATGTAAAGGTATAGATATGAGAGTTTTAAGCAAACAAGAGAGACATTCATAAAAAAAAATATGGGAGGTTTAAGAGATTGTTTGAGCACATAAAATGGTTGTAATTATTATAAGGTTTATTAATGGTCATAATAAAAAAATAATTATGTATTTATGCCTCATAAAAATCAATAAAATGACAAAATTGATACCTATAGGCATTCAGAAATGAAATTATGCAAGCTAGTCAACACCAAAAAATGCATATTTTGATTTTTATTAAATGAAATCTCATGAAATTTTACATTAAAGTATTTTTTTGATTAATTTAAGGTTTAAAATTGGTTTAATATCTTTACTATACCTTAATATATATAAAAATCTAGCAGGGATTTTTGAGTCTAAGAGAGCATAAAATGGCATTTTTAGAGTTATATATCGAGTTTGGAGATGAAAACTTATTTGAAGATATATTACACTATTTTTATTCTAATAAAAACATATTTATACCCCTTTCCTGATCAAATATTTCAAATTCATCAAGTTCCAAGTTCTCATAGTGTATTCAAGAAGCTTGCCAAAACCACATAAGATGGGCATATCCAGAAGAACCGGTATGAATATTTATGATTATTATTATCAAATGAATAATTATAAGAGATATTTCAAAAATAAATAAAAATCAACATTTTTTTTAAAAAATTACCCCCTTTTGGATAAATTTATAAAATGTCATTGGCTAAATTTAGAGAAGGTCAAGTCAATTGAAAGAATCTTATGTTAGCCTTAGAAAAGTGGAGTTCGAAACATGCAAAAGTAGACAAATTGAGTTTTAGTTTTGGTCAATATTTGAGGCCATATTTTCATGCAATATAACTCTTATAAATTCAAAATTAAATCTCCCTAATTACTACACCACCCTTTGGGCTAAATTTAGAAATTCAAGAAGTCAAATATGCATGCAAGTTACAAGTGAGATAACTAAAGTCAAAATCCAAGTTGCAAGTGAGATAACTAAAGACAAACTCCAAGTTGCAGGTCATGATAAGTCAAATTCAAACTCCAATATGAAATAAATGTAACTAAATTCAAACTTCAAGATGCATGCAATTTCAAGATTAGTTAATTGAAGATCAAAATGAGTTCATACAAGTTGCAAGTTCAAGAAGAGTTAACTAAAGATCTCTTCAAGACTAAAGACAATCAAAGCATATATAAAAAATCTTTGAATTTTCAAAAATCCAAGAAATATTATCTCCCTAATTAGCACTCCATACTTCAGTTAACTAAGGTTTGAACTCTAAAAATGCTACGTAGCAATTTGAAAGGGAGTTTTAAAGGTGAATTTAAAATTTTAGTTGAAATAGGAGTGAAGTTGACTTGCATGTGGACTCATCTGGAGCTTCTTTTCTTCTCTATATTATTATTTTATATATTTAAATTCATTTTTAAATTATTATGGGGAGATTATGATTTTTTATTACTAAAAATCTACCAAAATTCATACTACCTCACCTTTGAAGCAATAAAGAGCTGAATTTTTCCTCCATTGGTTGTTCATGAAGTATGTTCTTAATCTTCATTGATATAACTTAGTGAATGATTATTTTTACTATATTTATGTATTAATATTTCACATTTATTCATAAAAATAGAGTAATTTTAGGTCATATAAAGTGTCTAAGTCTAATTTATACCTAATATGGAAGTGAATTCAACCACTGTTCATTCCTTCCAAGCTAGTGTGAATGTTTATCAAGACCTATATATGATTTATTGATTCAAGAGTCATTGTATGAAGATGAAGTGAATGTGTGTATATTATTTAACTTAAAATGTGTTGAAATTATATAAAATCTACCTTAACATTGGTACATCACCCTAATTTTTAGTTTTCATTTCCATTTTCAACTTTAACATTGCTCCTTCTACCCTTTTCCTAGTCAAGAAAACACATGATTAGAGAGTTTAGAGATGAGTAGGTGAGTTTACCAAATGGAATAAAATATTAATTTGTATATTATCTCTAATTATAATATTCCACACTTTTGAGAGTTTTCATTGTATCAATAGCAGTGATAATAGGCACATGTTCTCAGTAAAGTGCACTTCTAAGTGATAATAGTTGCTAGCATACCCAATGGAACAATATCACAAAATATTGATAAAGACTGATACTAGTTTTAGAAATTTATAGTAAATACATTACTCAATTATTCAATATATAGTTACTCTAAGTTATATATAGTTAGTTTAAGCAGTCCAAGTGTCTAGAAGCTTCAATTGGTATTTCAATCCTCTATTTTGTGAAAATGCAACATGTGTACCTTCATATTATTCATATCAAGATGATAATATTCATGGATTCACCTAAAGTGTAACTAAACCATAAATATATCAATATTATCATGATATTTATCCCCTTTTCACACCTAATCATTTTTTCAATTAGCTTTGACAAAGTCATGTTCTTTTCGATCAGCCTGAAAAGAGTGTGCAAGAGATAACAGTTGACTTTGAGAGACAATATATTGAGATTGATATGGAATATGAATACAATAGACATAAATAATATATTTCATATCAAGATTATATACATCATTAATATATTAAATTATTGAAGAAATATAATGAGGCTATAAGAGAACTAATATAATAGTTCTCTATGAGAGTACAAAGAATTGAGTCTAAAATTCCATGTTGAAAAGAAGAAGAACTAGAACCCCTTGAACATTCAAGAGAGTATAATTTATTAAATATTCAAAGTTTTAAGACTCCTAATCCTATTAAATAACCTTTGCCTATGTAATATTTACTCACTCTTCTCCAAGATCCTAAGACCATTTCATCTCAAAAACCTTCTTAGACCAAGACCCCTAATTATGGCATGCCTAATCTTGAGTAAGAGCCTCCTCCTATGCCAATCCAAAATCAAGAGATGGATAAAGTTGTAAAATTAAAACTAAGAGAGTTTCCAAGTTTATTTATCACTCCACCCATCCCTTAATTTCAATTTTTCTATGAAGATAAATAATTTGAGAGGTTGATTGTTGAATGGAAAAAAAAGTATTAAGCACTGAAGCATGAAGCCCTAACACAAGTTTCTTTCCCATATTTCAAATAAATATTGAATGAAACTATTACTTATAAATATCAAAGCCTTTGTAATTCCCATTCAAGAAATCCATATATCCTTAAAGTTACATCCATACATGAATTTCAAGACACCTCCAAGTTTTAAAAAGCAATTGAAGAGTGGAAAGAGAAGAATACAACATCTTCAATTCAATTCTTTTCTTCATTCCTTAAAGAACATAATAATCAGTGTAGTACTCCTAAAGTCCCAAGTTATAAGGAAACTATAAGATGTTTAAATCAATAAAATGAAGAATATTTCCCTCCCAACATATCCCTTATTGAAGGAAGACCTATTGTGTGGAAGGAAAAAGAAGAACATACAGGTGGAGAGGAGAATTTGTTAAGAGGGGATGATTAAGAGTTATATTGGTCAAATGAGATTCAATTTGGAATAGAAAAAGATCATGTTGCAGCCCTTGAAGAGCAGTCCAAACATTTAGAAGTTTTATTTCAAGCCAATCAAGATTAATATGCATTGGGGAGTGTAATCTCACCAAATAAATTAGAAGTTGATAACCCTCAAGAAAAGGTAAATTTTTATTCTGAACTTCCTTTTTTCCTTCAAACTGATGAGCCTCACCCTTGCTGTAAAGAGGAATTTAATGAGACATAAGAGGACCTAATTAAAGGAAGTTTTAAGACTTGTTTGAGGTAATTAGATCAAGTTTCACTCTTATGCAAGGAGAATATGGGCTGGAAAAGATAGAAAAGGGCAGCTTTGGTAAGCAAAACAACATGCAAGAGAGAGTTAGTCCTCTAATTCTAACATTATAAGAGGTAATTCCATTTAATAATGACTTATTTTATGTTATTAAATAATATTATTAACTTATCAATCAGTTTTCATACTTTTTTTCACTCTTGAAAGATGAGAAGCAGGATGTATTTCCTTTTGAATCTAATCCTACAAGTATGCCACAAGGTCCATCTCAATTTGTTTAGTTTGAGTACCCAGCTTGTGAAGAGGTTCAAGTTGGTTATAAATAGAATATTGGTGAGATAAATACTACTAAAATAGCATTTCCTATTACCTATCTATCCTACTTTGAGGCTAAAAAATAAAATCAACTACCTATCATGTTTATTTCAGAACATGAAGAAGAGCCTAAACATGGTTAAAATCACCCCAAGTATGCACTTCAGGTTACTCATGTTTCAATCAAAGTGGAGGAAGCGTATAAGGTTGATTTTGAAGAATAAAATATGTCATGATTATCATACATTTGCCTCTATTCTATTCTCTCATGGCCGCTATCAAGTTTTCTAGTCACATGAGCTTAATGAATAAGGGTAGTTACTTTACACTACCATTTAATGGTTTTGTATAGGACTATATACAATTGTTAAAGTAGATTAGTAGAGGTTATATTAGTGGTGATATATTTAATTTTCCTCTAAGTTTTTTTTATTTTTTATTAGTTTTAGTTATAAATTTCCTCTAAGTGTTATCTTACACATTTTTTAGTTAGTAGTTATTCTAGTTTTTAATTTAATAAGTGCTTATGCACAAGTATTGTAGTTGTTTGAGGGAATTATCAATTTTATATTTTATTTAAAAGGTATTTTAAGTTTAATATTTTTTGATATTTTCATGAATCCATAACCAATTGATATATCTATTGGTCTTGAGTGTTTAGTAGGCAAACATCCCAGCAAAGTCACCAAGAATGTTGATAATTTTGTAACCATCGGTCAAAGTTGCTTATGTGCAGGTTTTCAAGAGGACTCAATTAATGGAATGAAAAATAAAAAATATATAAAAAATATAATACAAATTTAATCAGGCCAAAACCATGCCCAGGAACAACTCATGAGTCCAAATTTTGACAGAGGTTTCTTTTATTCCTCTAACTAGCTACTACTTGCAACCTAGTGAAGGCAATTTTTAAATGCTTAGTACATGACGGTAAATAAGATTTGGTTAAAATTATATTAGGATTATTTTTGTTCCATATTAAATTAATATTACATTCATTATTTTTATTTTATAATGACTTAACATTATGAATAATCTTTAAGTCAAATAAGTGCTCTAAACCCCTTCTGAAACCCCAATGGCTCAATTTTAAAAGATATAATTGCATTTTTGAGTTATTTGTTGAAAAATACAAAAAAATTGAGATATAATTTTTAATAAATTACCTTAATACATGTTCCTAAATAAAAAAATTGAGGTAAGATATGAATCAATGTATAGATACATGTATCAGGGTTTTAAGCAAGAAAGAGAGATAGTCATAAAAGGCAATTTTTGAGAGGTTTAAGAGATTGGTTGAGCACATAAAATATTTTTAATGATAATAATAATTATTAATTTACATAATTAAAAATTAATTAGGTATTTATGTCTCATAAAACTTAATAAAATGGTAAAACTCATATCTATAGGCATTCAAAAATGAAATTGTGTAAGTTAGTCAACACTAAAAAGTACATATTTTAAGTTTTATTGAATTAAATATCATGAAATTTTAAATGAAAAAATATTTTTATTTTATTTAATATTTAAAATTAATTTAATGTCTTTAATATACCTTATGATAGATAAAATTCCAAAATAAAAGTTCAATCATGAAGGAAATCAGGGTTTTTTGAGTCCAAGAGAACATAAAATGGCATTTTTAGGAGTTGTATATGAATTTTGGAGCTAAATATTTGATTAAATTTATATTACATAATTTTTATTATATTCCAATCATATTTATGCTCCTTAAATTATAAAATAATGCAAATTCATCAAGTTCTAGGTTCTCACAGTGCATTTAAGAAACTTGCCAAAACCACGGAAGATGGACATATCTATAAGAAACTATATGAAGATTTGTGATTATCATTATCAAATGAATAATTATAATATATATTCATGAATAAATAAACATAAAAATTATCTAAATTATGCACCTCAATTTTGGGTAAACCTGGAAAAAGTTATTGGCTAAATTTAGAGAAGGTCAAGTCAACAAAAAGAATCTTCAGTTAACCCTAGAAAAGTGGAGTTCAATACATGCAAAAGTGGAGAAGTTGAGTTCGAGTTTTGATCAATATTTGAGGCCCTATTTTAATGAAAGTGACCCTTTATAATTTCAACATTAAATATCCATAATTACTACACTCCCCTTGGGTTAAATTTAGAAAGTCAAGAAGACAAATATGCATGCAAGTTTCAAGTGAGATAATTGAAATCAAACTCCAAGTTGTAAGTGAGATAATTGAATACAAATTACAAGTTGAAAGTCAAGATAAGTCAAATTAAAATTAAAATATGAAATAAATGTAACTAAATTCAAAATTAAATATATATGCAAGTTCAAAAGGAGTTAAATGAAGATCAAATGGAGTTCATACAAGTTACAAGTTCAAGAGGAGTTAACTGAATATCTCCTCAAGACTAAATATAATCAACCCATACATATAGAATATTTGAATTTTAAAAATTTAAATAAATATTCTCTCCTTAATTACCATTCCATTACTAATAAATTTAGTTTTCAACTCCAAAAATGCTACGTAGTAATTTGGAAGGGAGTTTTGAAGGTGAATTTAAAATTTTAGTTGAACTAAGAGTGAAGTTGACTTGCATGTGGACTCATCTGGAGCTCCTTGTATTCTATATATCTTATTATTTTATATATTTACATTAATTTTTTAATTATTATATGTATATTATGCTTTTGGTTTACTTAAAATATTTCAAAATTTGTATTGTCTTTCCTTTGAAGCAATAAATAGCTAAATTTTTCCTCCATTTCCAGGTTGTTCATGAAGTGTGTTCTTAATATTTATTGAAATAAATTAGTGAATGATTATTTTTTATATATTTATGTTTTAATATGTCACCTTTATGTATATAATTATAATTCTTTTATGTCATATAAATTTTCTAATTATGATTTCTACCTAATCTAGAAGTGAATTCAACCATTGTTCATTCCTTCCAAGCTAGTGTGAGTATCTATCAAGACCTGTAAATGAAATACTTATGCAAGAGTCATTGTATGAAGATTAATTGAATGTGTGTAGGTTATTTAACTTCTAAATTATGTCAATTATAAAAATAATTGACCTTAACATTGGTGCATCACCCTAATTTTTAGTTTTCATTTTCATTTTTATCTTTAACATTGTTCCTTTTACCTTTTTCCTAATCAAGAAAACACATAATTAGAGAGTTTAGAGATAATTAGGTGAGTGTAAAAAAGGTAAAAAAACCTTAATTTGTATATTATTTATAATTATAATGTCATACACCTTGGATAATTTCCATTATAACAATAAGAGTGAGAACAGGCACACGTTCTCAGTAGGGTGCACTTTTGTGTGATAACAGTTCCTACATGCACAAAGTCTAAAACTTTATATTATACCTAGAGTAGATAATTTATGGTGAAAACCCTAATATTCCTTACAAATAATGCATGATCTAAAAATGTGTGTTCATTATTAATATAGGTTGGACATCCTCAACACCTCACTGTGAAGAGAGTTGCCTACATATTAATGCTTTGAGGAGAGATCAAGCCCGATGTAGTTCTCTCACCTAAGTTTTGGTGAAAGTGAAAGTGATTCTATAATTATAGTGTTATTGAATGCCTTGAGTGTGCTTGAGATTGGAAATCTATAAAATCTAGGATTAGGGTAATTATAGTTGGTAGTATGTAGAAGTAGGGAAGGATAGGGATTAATAACCTTGATTTTGATCAACTTGTTTTGTTTTTTAATAGGTATTTTTCATCTATTTTCCATATATTAGATATAGGTCTAAAATTCATGTATTTATAGTGTTATATAGCTTGTGTGTATAATAAAATATGCTTAGGCTGACCTTAAGATGGTTTAACTTTTAAAAATATATCTGTTCAGGAGAGTTAAGATAAGGGACACTAATGCCATGTTAAGGACACCAGCATTATGTGGCTCTAGTGTCCATAATGTGGTGCTAATGTCCAAATGGTAGAATGTTGGGCATGAAGGGCTAGTATCTAGTAATAAAGGTCTAAGACTATGTCTTTTTTGACTAGGGACACTTGTGGTCTGCACAAAGGTTAAAAAGGTGTGATAAAATCCTCTAGGATAGGTATAAGGCTAAGCTAGGAATAGGTTGTCTCAAGTAGCACTCTTAGAACTCAAATACCACTTTTAGGTGATTACATGTATACATGTTATTCAATGATTAAATGATCTATACTTGAACTAAAGAGAACAAAGGAGTGCATTTTATTACACATACATCCTAGTAAGAAATAATTTTATGAATTTTATAATTTTTTATGCTTGAAGAACCCTTAAAAAGGTCAAACATACTATTTTATATCTCCCTCAGAATAAATCAAATGTTTTAAAGTTTCTAGATAATGAAACTCTTTCAAATAAGTGTATACAGGGTCTGCATATAGTTAAGTTTATGATATTTGAGAGAAAAATGGGTTATTATTAGCATTTTTGGATCAAGCAAAGGATTTTAAGAATCTTTGATAAGATTTAAATCTCAAAATCTCCTTTATATGAGCTTTTGGGTATGAGTTTTTTGGGATTGTGTTGACAGTCAGGAAGAAAAGTTAATTTTTTTCAAGATTAAAATAATTAAAATGATAAGTATAGGTGACATAGGTGAATATATATATATATATGAGCCTCAAAGCATAATTGTCCTTATTTTATCTAGACCTTGTAAGAACCAGTCATAGGGTTTGAACACTAGAAACCCTCTAAATATAAATTTAACCATTTAAATGTATTAAAAAAATTTGGAATGGTAAAAAAAGGTTTTTGAGATAATATAAAAGTGGTTTCATGTTATTTTAATATCTAAATCAAGAGATATTCAGGATTGTGTGTTAATAGACCTGTAACTAGGCCTTAAAACCTTATTAGAGAGCTCTAAATAGAGCATAATTCTTAAAGGATAAATTATTAGTGTATAAAATTTATAATGGGTCTAGGTTAAGACATTTATAATATGATAAAGTGGTTTTTAGTTGATAGAGTGTGTTTGAAGAAAGCTATGTAAGTTGCAGGGTCTACAGGTTTGCATAATTAGGACTAGAACCCTATTTTGGTCTCTTATTGCATTTCTAAATTTGTGTAAAGTAATATTCCACTAGTATGAGGTGAAATACTCTTATTTTAACATTATTAAGAGTTTTAAATCCTATAAATGTTACTATATGGTTTAATTCTTGTAAAATAAGGTTGATTGTAGTCAAAAGTCACTAGAAACCTTTTTTGATAACTCGAGAAGGGAACATAAATTACACTGGAAGAAGTAAGAAAGTTAAGAATAGTGAAATGTGGATAAATAAAAATTTTAATGATTATTTTAATTTATTTTCTTCATGGTATAGCTTATAGCATCTAACCAGGTTGTGGGGTTAGGAAACATGCCTAAAAGGCAGAATTCTATGTTTTTATTGGAAACTAATAGAGAAGGGAGATTAAATCATATAGATTTAGTTTGATAAGTGTGATAATGTGTGAATGAACCATAATAATTTCATAAACATCTGATTTTATATCAATACTAAAGAAAGAAAGCTATAGGTTGGAGGTTTCATTGAAAGAAAGAACAAGATCATTTGTGTGTGTTTGTGGAACTAAGATTAGGGTAAAAGGAGATCTTGGATAAGTATCCAAAGTAAGAATGTTTATTAAGAACATTGTGAAGGATAAAGAGTCATATTGGATAAAATATATCTCTTTGAAGAAGTTACAAGTAAGTACAAGAAGGCTACAAGGTCTCCAAGAGATAAGGAGACTAGTACAAGGTAAAAAGACTTATAATTTTGTTTACATCAATTTTAGATAAACATCAAGTTGAAAATTAGTTTTGGGAAGGTATTAATAATATTTCAGGATAAAAAAACACCTATATGACCTAGACCAAGAGACCTATAAAAGGTTTGCATTGCATAAGAGTGGTATTAAAGCTTAGATGAATCTCTTGGATATTGTTTTATATAAGTTTGAATAAGTGTAGGTTACAGTAAAAGGAAGTTTGAAGAAGTTTGAGAAAGCATAGATTTGATAAATGGAAGGTTCAAGTAGTTATAAATCCATTGACGCTTGAGAGGAAGTTAAGATCACATTGAGGCTTAATATATAGTTCCAAGGTGCAAAAGACTTGGATACATAGTCAAAATACCAAGGTGAAAAATACTTGGGTGAGATTGAAAGAAGAGTGAATAGGTGTAAAAAGACCAAAGAGGCTTTGGGTAAGACACGAGAGAAAGAAAAAGAGATGGAAGGACTACTAGAGAATAAGTAGATAAGGAAAAATAAATCAAAATTAATGAAAAAAGAGGAAATAAATGAGCTAAATCAAATGATAGTGTAACATCCCCACTGGGATGTACCTAGAAATACATGCATTTTTTTAAAACACATAAACTATTAATAGATTACACCATGATAATATAATTAGAGTTCACATAAAATATTCTAAGTGTGATAATTATAAATGAAGCATATTACATCATATGTCACTGCTCTTTATCATCATAAGAAACATATCATAACACAAATATATAAAGCAATTATAATTAGCTAGCCATGACTGATACATGCCTACAACCATTGTTGTCAATGTATAATAAGTAATTACAAGCCATCATGATATTGTTTTAATAATAAATATAATACAATATAATATAATGTACATATATAAGATACATGGCTTCCTAGAGCATAGTTCCCTAGACTCTAGTATCTATGGAAATCTCAAGTGTCATCTTAAAAATAGTACTATTGTGAGGAGGGAGAGCATCATCTGAGCACTTTTCCACATCAACCACAAACTAGTGATCCCCCACACTAATCGCATCATGGAATGGCCCTCCCTTTATGGATGAGTATATAGTTATGGTGCATGAATCTAGAGAGACAAGATAGTACTCATGTGATGTATGATTTCTAAACTAAACATGTGGTGTATCATATAAAACCCATTTTATTATAAGATATTGCACAAATATGTAAATTATACTCATGAAATGATAATGTCTCACTAAACATTACTTTGGCCAAATTTTTCAAATAATATATAATAGTGATCTATAAATCAGTCAAAATTCATACACACCACTTGATCAGATTGATTTTATCTGGTATTGTGATGCTCGTAAACCAGTGAAGTCTATCTCAATACTTACTCAGTATCATCAATACAAGATTGGTTAACATAATATAACCAAAAGATTCATATAATTTACATCCTACTATCAATTATATCACATAACATGCTAAGCATAGGATAATCTAACAACATAAATTTATTCCATCAAACGTATGAATGAGTCTCATATTATTATTTATCCAATAAGATAAATAATGACTACAATTTATACCATCCAAGTAAAACACACATTTAATTTTTGTTTATACTTACTATAAATATTTTACAAATATACTACACCCTACATTAACCCATATTATTAGAGTCTAATGTTATAAAATATAACTACTAATTTTCCACAACCAATCATAATAAAGTATTCATAAATACATGGAAACATAAGCTTATATTCAAGTAACTAGATATAACAAAGCAAGTCTCAATTCACATGAACATAAAATTTTCCATTATAACATTTGTTGTACTCTTAGGGGTTGTAATCATGTATAATTAAAGTCTTACTAATTGTTATAAAACATGCTATTCATAGTAATAACCAAATTACATACATCTAATCCATCAAACATATGTATGAGACTAGACATAACAATTACATTTTGTACCACCCAGGTATAACATACATTTAGACTATAACTTTCAAATGAAACATTCTATGATATCCCATAATATCATAAGTCATTGTGCATGAGAATAGTACTCAATCACGAGCAACTAATCTCACAATTTCAAGAATCAAATGTTCCTTGATCTTAAATAATAGGCAAGCAAGTACAAATTATACCAACCAAGGATATCTTATGTTTAGACTACAAAATATAATCTCCATAAGTATATTTAAATACATAATATATTATATAACAAGCAATCTATCATAATCCATTAATTCCTACAGATACAGTACTCCATTTCAATAGTTAGTCATAATACTCACCAAATCATAGTCCTTTATTTAAGCAATATATTATATTTTAGGAGGTTGTATACAAGTAAATAGTTTTCCCATTCCTCAAGAACCTATAACTTGGTCTTTACTAAATAATAGAACTATAACTTATACACACACACATCATCATGTACTAGTATATGTTATATATGTCTAATCACTTCTATATTTTAATTTACTCACAATATATATTGCTCACCAATTTTCATTATTGTATGTATATATATACTAAAAACCCTATTTTTTTCATAGAACTAGGTAACTAAGTTATGCCTCATGTAAACATAATCCTTTGTTTAAACAACTTGTCACAATTTTAATAGACTATGTTCATGTATTTATAAATTCCTGACCATAGGATTCTATAGTTTTTTTTAATATGATAGACATAAGTACACCTCTATATATTGTATATATGAGTACCTAAATCCTTATATTGATATATTTATTTTATACATGTACGATCACTTGTGCATCCATGACATGAATCGTATATAAGTACTCAATCAATGTATAAAAATTGTAGATGTCATCAGTCATTCTATCAGTGTATAATTATGAGCTTCAATGGTTTAGTCAACTATGCTTTTCAAGCCTAATTTGGTATTCTATTTTATTTACACATTTTCTCCCATATATTCAAGCTCATGACATCAGTCCACCACCATATTTTCAAGTGTAAGTTTATCTAAGTGAACTGTATTAGATAACACACAAGGGTCATTTTAATTGGTCTAAGTCATTATAGATATTGGTAATTAAATGACCATCGATAGTATACCAATTTGCCTTAATCTTTACCTATGAAAATCATATTTTATAGATGATATAAATCCAACATTATATTAATCTAAGTTGATAAATTATAACCTATGGATAATCAAATGGAAAAGATATGTAAATCCAAAGTTGAATAATTCCTATCATCAATTTCACTCATATTTAGGTATCGTTCGCTACAATTAATCACAAACGGTTGCTTTATATCAAGAATATATTATATAAAGCATTTACCAAAGCTATTTGGATATATCCACCAGATACTTAGGCCATTTACCTCATATCATTGGTTTATTTATATAGACCATTGGGATATAATACCATAGGGTTTGGTAGTCCTAGAGTTAACTTTTTTTTTAACTATACTATATTAGTATATTCAAAATTAATCACTCAATCTAGGATTTGATGTTCAAAGAGCATGCCCTATTTAAATTTCACTATGCATACCATAATGGTTATGCATCCCACACGATCTTTACTCATCTTATTTTATACATCACTTTATGAGCTTGTATATATATAATATTATTGTATAAGTGTTTGTCATACTTACACTAATTATTTAGTTAACAAGTCATTGTGGGATAAGTACGTATAAAATATAGGTTATTATATTCTAGGTGTATAAACAAGTAAATCAACATATATTCCATTATATAGCAGCTAGTATGCCATAGTATGGTGGATTTGCTCTAACCTAGGCTGTTATATGCATTTGAATAACAAATAGATGAGCAAGAAACAACATTAGATTATATAATAATTCCTTAAATATATCTATTTTGATAAGTCACTATAATATACTCTAAATAAGTCACTAAAATATGTATATAGGTCACCACAATAATTTTCTACACAAGAATAAAGTATTTTCCAGATTCAAAAAATGCATACAATTGTATCAACACCATTATTGGATTTAAACACATTATATTATTATTTTATTCTTTGTGTACTCATTACTATAGCCTGCAGGAAGATGGTGAAAATATAGAAGCATGGTGCCTTTACTAAATTGCTACATATATTATATAAGTCATTGAAATGTGTGTGTGTGTGTGTGTGTGTGTGTGTGTGTGTGTGTGTGTGTGTGTGTGTGTGTGTGTGTGTGTGTGTGTGTGTGTGTGTGTTTCAAATGGTTGCATATGAACAATTATAGTGACTTAAAGACTAGCATATAAATAACAACACTAACAGAATTATTATAATGGCTTATCTACATGTAATAAAAATAATAACAGTTCATTATTTGCCAAAATGGCATCATGGTTGATTCCCAACAAAGCAAAGTAAGCCATTTACATCCATAATGATGTTGACTATTCAATATTAGTTTGATGTACTTTACTTATATGGGGATTATTTTATCAGATCGTTATCCATATGGATTTAAAAATATTTAGTTCATTATTCATTATAACTACCATATAAACCTGTGTATCTCTTAACATACAATTGACCTGTATTTTTTTCTATTACATGTATATATGTATCAGGTTCTCATGTATTCTTATATATAGTTCAAAAATAAGTATATATGTATAAATAGATTTCACCAAGACTAAACACACACATAAGAACTTAATTGCATCACCTACTTGGCCTACCTGTGTTATCGTTCAATTTGGCTTTTAGTCTCTTCCACCTCCATACTGCTCTCTTTCTCTGTCTTCTCCCCTTTTTTCACCCCATCCTCTTCCTTTTTAAATTTTTATTCTCTCTTATTCTTTCTTTCCTTATGGAAAAGGCATAGCTTTATTTTTTTGGCTATCTTTTTTTTTTAAACTATCATTTTCTTTTATTTATTTTATGCGAGGATTTTTATCTTTTTGTTTTTTCCTCTATATTTAAGCCTTTCTTATTTTTCATCTTATTCCATTTTTTGATTTTATTTTTTTTATTTTTTTATTTTTTTTCAAATTATCTTAATAATAAATGACTAATTAATACAAAAGTTAGCCATAATAATTTAATAAAGACACTATAATCATAAACACATAAAATTAACTCCACATCATCACTACACTAAGTTAACCATCCATAAATACTATTGAAATTTAAACAGAATTAAAATAAACTATGCAAACCTTTCAACTATGCATCTAACATGTCCTAAATAATGTGGTGTGTATAGGGTTCTAACTGATTTCTTTGTCATCCTTCGACATCTCCATGTACATCACCCTCTCCGATGATGTTCTTCCTCTATCACTCTCTAAGGGATGAGTTTTCCCACATCAACCTCATATCAATCAGATAGTTAGACCATATCAACATGATATACATACATCATAAAATATGGCTGAAATAATGAATCAACATGATCATAATGTAAACATATATAATAAAAATAACTCATAGTAATGTAATCATGTAACCTAAGCAATATCCTACTATCCCATAATAATATATATCTTAAAGCTTAGTTAACAAAAATAACCAAATCAAATTTGTCAACTATAAATATACATGGATAATCAAATAGTTTACTTGGTGAGGAGTTAGGATATAATAGATAGAGGAAATGAGGCTAATGATAGAATACATGCAAGGGAAGGAAAGCCAATGGTATGTCTGGATGTCAAAAAAGAAGGTAAAATAGCTTGTGAATCTATTGATTGAGAGAAGAAATAAGCAACAAAAAGTAAAAAGTGGAGAATATTTATAAGGGTACTATAAAATCACCCCAAAGAGAAACTTGGAGAGATAATAAGGCCTCAATATTATAATTCTAACAATTTCTTTGAATGTGTAAATGCAAGTATGCAAGTTGATGAAAAAGATGCCCAATTTGAGGTCTCAAACATTGAAAAGACCAAGGAGGACAAGTTACTACTAAAAAATCCATTAGAGCATGAAGAGATAGAGATTTTTTATCTAGAAGATGAAGTAATCTTAGGATAAGAACAAGAATATTCTCAATAAGAACAATGTCTCATTGAGGACATGAGAATACAAGAAGTAGTGTTGAACCAAGAATCATTTGAAGAGGTTATATGGCCTCAAATTTTTATTTCTAATGTTGATTTTGATGATGTATATGCAGATTTTTAGGTTTATGAGATGAAAGTATCAAAGAATGCCTTTAATAAAGAAACATCTGGGTCATTGTGTAGACTCATTGAAGGTAAAACTGAAAATGAAGAAATGAAAGAATATAATGAAGATGGAGAAATGATATAGAAGAAAATCATGCAAGAATAAAATTATTTATACCTCATAGGAGATGATAAAAAAATCAAGAGGGAATAATTTTAGCTATTGGAGCTTTTAAACCAAGAAGATGTCGAACTAGGAGTTAAATATGAAGAAACACCAAACAAGAATAGAAGAAATGAATTAATGACAGTAGTTGGAGAGGCAACGATGTCTCAAATTTTTTAAATTAATCATTATTTCAGTCTTGGATGTGTAGGTATAAAATAAGATGAATATAATTATATGGAGTCATTTATAAGACTCGTGAAGATAGAGGAGGAATCAAAAATTGAGACGATTAGGCTCTTGAAGCATGAAGAAGATGGCAGAGCTAAAGGTGCTACAAGAGAAATCAACGATCTGTTGAGAAATTGGAAGAAAATAAATAAAAATAGATAATAATAATTCATTTGAGTTATATCTCAAATCTTTCCCCTTGAGTATGATGCAAGAGCATCATCAAGATAATGCAAAGTTTGATTTAATCAATGATTGGTTAAGTAGGTCTTAGGTAGAAGGTTGTGTTTAGATGTTTGAGACATTTTAATGCTTAATTTTCCATTGAAATGATCATGTAAGAGTTTAGGATGGATTTTAATATCCATAATGAGGTATTAAAATCCTCAGCTATTTTTAAAAAGTGGTATCTTGAGCTTGTTTTAGTTTTCCTGCCAAAATGGTAAATTTGAAAATTTGAATTGTTGTAGGGACTTGTAGAGTGTTTTGATATGTTGTTAAGGGATTAATCCATTTTTAAATGATTAATAGGCTGTATTAAATGTGTTTTTACCCTAAATTAAATGTGAAACTATTTTTAAACCTATCTATAAGCTTCCAATGTGGGTGGAGGACTAAACAAAGCATGTAAAGAGATAAGCTCAAGGTTATTGGAGAGAATATTTTATATACAATTTTAGACATTTGTGTTAGATATTAGAAACCTTTAATATAAGCTCAAAATATCAATAATACAATTATAATATTGAGTCTTTATAATTAGATAACAAGTTAGAGAGGTTGTTAAGTAGATTAAAGACATGGTTTCTTTGTCTACCATATGAAGAAAATAGAGTATCATAAGAAGAATTGGTATAAAGATGAATAAATCATGGATGTTTGGTAATGTATCTTGTTTTTTAAGAATAATTAATTTATATTTATTTTTTATACATGTTTTTTAATTATTATATGATGTATACTTGAACTAAAGATAATAAAGAAGTGCATTTTATTACACAGACAACCTAGTAAGCAAATAGTTTTATGAATTTTATACTTGTTTATGCTTGAATAAACCTTAATAGGGTAAAACAAACTTGTATATATCTCCCTTATATCAAATTATATGTTTTAAATTTTATATATAATGAAAATCCTTCAAAATAAATGTATATAGGGTCTGCATATAATCAAGTCTGTGACAGGGGAGAGGAAAATCGGGTATTCTTATCATTTTGGGTTATTAATGATAAAGGAAAGGATTTTAGTTAGGATAATTTTATTATATTCCTATAAAATAAAATTTAATTTTTTATAATCTTTAAATCTCAAAATCTCCTTTTATATGAGCTCTCGAGTTTGAGTTTTTAGGACTGTTGACAATCAAGAAGAAAAGTTAGTTTTCTTCAAGATTAAGACAACTCAAAGGATAAGTGTAAGTGAAAGAGGTAAATAAGGATATATATATATATATATATATATATATATATATATATATATATATATATATATATATATATATATATATATTTATTTATTTATTTATTTATTTAATAAATAAATAACTCAAAAAATTATTCTCAAAACATAAATTGTCCTTATTTGATAGCTCTCGGCCCTATAGGAACTAGTCTTAGGGTTTGAACACTAGAAACCCTCTAAATAGATATTTAACAATTCAAATGACTTGAAATTTTTTATAATAATTTAAAAAACCATTTTATATAATATAAAAGTGTTTTAATTTTATTTTAATCTCTAAATAAAGATATATTCATGATTGTGTGCTAACAAACCTATAACTAGGCCTTAAAACTTTGTTAGAGAGCTCTAAATAGAGCATAATTCTTAAAGGGTCAATCCTTAGTGTAAAAAATTTATAATTTAAATATGGGAAGAAATTTATAAGATTATAAATTGGTTTTTATTTTATATGTTGTGTTATAATAAAGTTATGAAAGTTGCAAGGTATGTAGGTCTGCATAATTAGGACTAAAACCCTGTTTTGGTCTCTTATTACATTTCAAAGGTTGTGTAAGGGTATATTCCACTAGGATGAAGATAAATACTCTTATTTTAAAATTATTAATATTTTTTAATCCTACAAATTTTATTTTATAGTTTAATTATTTTAAAATAAGGTTGATTGCAATCAAATTTCACTAGAACCCTATTTTCAGAACTCAAGAAGGGAACATGACTTCCATTGGAAGAAGTAAGAAAGTTAAAAATTGTGAAATGTGGATAAATAGGAATTTTAATTATTATTTAAATGTATTTTAAAATCTAATTATATTCATGGTACATCTTATAGTCATCTAACCAGGTTGCAAGGTTAGGAAACAGGGTTAAAAGGTAGAATTCTATGTTTTTGTTGGAAACTGATAGAGAAGGGAGATTAAAGAATATAAATAAAGTTTTATAAATGTGATAATGTGTGAAGTAACCCTAATAAGGACATAAACATCTGATTTTATATCTATACTAAATAAAGAGAGTTGGAGGTTGGAGGTTTCATTAAAAGGCCTAATAAGAATGTTTGTGTGTGTTTGTGCAACTAAGATCAGGGTAAAGGGAGATCTTGGATAAGTCCAAAGTAATAATGTGTATTAAGCACCTAATGAAGAATAAAGATTCAAAGTGGAGAAAATATATCCCTTTGAAGAAGTTACAATCAAGTACAAGAAGGTTATAAAGTCTCCAAGAGATAAGGAGACTAGTACAAGGTAAGAATACTCTAATAAGTTTTTTTATATCAATTTTAGATAAACATCAAATTATAAATCAAATTTGGGAAGGTGTTTATATTATTTCAAGATCAAGAAAGATCTAGATGACCTAGAGCAAGATACCTATTAAAGGTCTACATTGCATCAAAATATAACAACCCAACTATGCCATACCATCACCACACCATAGACCATCATCTATCTAAGTATAAAATTCATCTACATCCAAATGGAGAAAATATACTCCTCTCAAGGATCCCTTGGACATGATCCTTCATCAACAACTATTTTCAAACTTGATCATGTTTCTACACACCAAGACTATTGATAAGAGCCAACTAATGCATATGTGGTATATAAAGGGTGAATATTTAGGTATCATAATATTAAGGGACATTGTATTAATATATTATTGAGAATCAATAAATATATCCAATACTTGATTGAAAAAGGTGACATTGAAGTAGAACCAATAATATTCACGTCTGAGAATCATAGCTTGGAGGTATGCCAAAATGCCTTTCTTGAATATAATCAAGCTCTTCCACTTCCAATTCAAAGTCATAACCTACCAAAAATCTTCAACAAACCTCACTTTGATGAAACCATGTTCAATCAACCCATGTTTGATCACTATCACCTACCATCAATTTTTGATGAATCTACCTTTGATTATCCACCCATATTTTATGAGCCCCTTGCTAAAGATCCCATCTTTGATGAAGAGCCCATTTTAAACCAAGAGCTAATTTTTTACTAATATCCCATTTTTTACCAAGATACCATCTTTGACTAATCCTCCTCCAACCAACATAGCCTACCACCCATTATCCAATCACCCAACATCCTATTGAACACTAAATCCCCCATCACCCCATAACATAGGTCTCAAAAAACAAATGTACTTATAGATAATAAAATCCAAAGGACTTTTTTTGTAGCTAACCTCCCTACTTCTCTTGAAAGTAGTTGTAGGCCCACCATACACAATAAATCTATAATATCATCCTATCAATTTGGTACCACATCATTTATAAAATTTAGCCTTTTCATGGATGAACACATAAAATGCTCTAATAATCCATGCTTATAAAATGATAGCTTAGCATCCTATTTCTAAGTAACAAATATCTTATATCAAGGAAAATCCTCAAAAGGATGAGCTACCAAGGGAGAGGCCTCGGCCTCCATGAGTAAGGAATCCTAGAACCCATCTATATCATCATAAACACTAGATCCTATGACATCAGGTAAAAACCATTTAAAAATCAACATAAAGATGTTAGTGATACTTTTGTGGTTTCTAAGGTAGCATCATCCATAATCAAAATAGGTTATGTTCATAGTCCCTATGAGGACCATGTTGCAATTACTCCTTTCATAAACACCACCAATCCTTCCTCCTAAACAAACAATCAATCTCTCACACCCATCAATTAGGACCAATTATCTTACCTACCATCAGATTTTTATATGAGAATCAAATAATTTTAGAATTCATGATTGGCATTCAGCCAGAAGAGTATTAACAAGTAACATCTTTATATTCTTGGGAACAAAAAGTGTTCATCAATCAAAATGAATCCTCCAATCCAACAGATCCAAATATGAAATTAGCATCCCCTAGTGAAAACCTTCTTGAGGTATTATAGGACAATACAAATCAAAATCAAAAATACAAGTCTCTTAGTGAAAACCTCTTTCAGGTGCTATTGGACAATCTAAATCACAATCGCAATCCAAACAATCAAGAAGAGTTCCTTAATGAAAACCTTTCTAAGGCACCAATGGATGAGTAAATTAATCTACCTTCTACATCATCATAGCCATAGGATGAATCCTCATCACATATTGAATACACCATTTAAGCATAAGTGAATCCCCAAATTATCCAATTTGTGGCTACTCTTAGTCTCATAAAATGTGAAATTGTTAGTCCTAATCACCCTTCCAATCCCAATAATCATTCCATCCCTCCAAATAATTCATGCACTCAACACACACCCTTCATCTAACATACCTTCTACTTCACCTTATATGGAAGCACCCTCTATCGTAGGGGTTATGATGGTATATTGGTAAATTTTGAAGAATCCAACTTAGAAATTAATGAAGTTTTCAATGACATATCTAGATCAAATACTTGAAATATCACTAAGGTTTCAACATCCTACATCTCATACTTGAGATGCCTAAAAGTAAAAATATAATATAAAAATAAAAATAAAAAAATAGAAAATAGAAAGAGAAATAAATTTGTCCATAGGGGAAAACCATTTTTATGGTACCTTGGACAAGTACCCTGATGAAAATCACTTTTTAGTATCTTGCATAAAATAATTAGTTGTATACAAGTACCTTACAGTTAGGGTCAAACCCGTTCCATCTCAACCCTACATATTCTAAAATCATCCCTCCATCCTTACCCATCCTACACCTATCCTAAGCCATATTTACTATCCTTACCTATCCAAACCCATCCTTATCTATCTAAACATACATCCATCATTACTATCTTTATATATCCAAACCCATCATTATCCATCTAAACATTCCTTCATCCAAACTAATCCTTATCCATCCAAACCAATCCTTATCCATCATACACCCATCCTTATCCATTTAATCCTTAGCCATCAAAATCTATCAAATCCCATCCTTATCAATCCAATCCTTAACATCATACCATCAGCCTTCTTCCCAATTTTGGCCTTGATAAGGAAGTGGAAACATCTTGAGATAATGTTATTAGAAACATATTAGTATATCCTTACAATGTTAATTTGATGATTAAACACTTGGTTTGTAGTCAATGTGTTCCTGGAAGTTCTCATCTTTATTCCTATCCATCCCATCCTCCATACATCCTATTGTCTATATCCCCCTTCCATTATATCCTTGTTACTCATGCCATGTTGGTAAAGGGTTTGATCTTGGTGGTCATATGCATAACACTTTGACTCATGTTTCAAAAACATCTTGTATATATATGATTTCCATGTCGAAATCCTTAGATCACCACTCTCCATCCATAATAAAATCCACTTTCCAATATGCTCCAAAGTCTAAAACTGGTTTTTTTTCATGTGCATCATTTAGTTATTCATCCCAAAAATACAAAATACAAAAAAATTTAAAATCCACTCCATAAAAACCATTTATCCTTAAGTCAATACCCTTGTTCTACCTTACGCAAATTACACTTCACAAGTTTATCATTATAAAAAATCTCATATACCAAAGGGTTTAAATCTTCCAAAGGACATAACAAAAAAATGTATTATTTGTATAATTATTTGATTACTTACTTATTTGTATAGTTCTTTGCCTACTTACTTATGTAGTTCTTTTCTTACTTTGTACAATCATTTTTTATCTTATTTTCATTGTTGCTTTGAGTCTAGATCATTATGTGTACTATAAATAATGTTATTATGATCTTCCATATCATGATGCATTATGTCTTGCACTTGTGACTATATTAGTCCCTATTCATATTACATAATAGACATGATGGTTTTTCCATACCATTGGTGCATATTGTCATGCACAATATTAAAAATAAGGTTGCTCAATTCATATTTGTAATCGGGTTGTAAATCATGTTGGAAATCACGTTGAAACTCCATGAAAATACTACAAAAACCAATTATTCACCCAATCCACATTATTACCTCATCTCTAAACCTACATCACATCCCACGCATACGTCAACCTATTCAAACACTAACTATCTAAACTTCACCATACATCCTATAATCACCTATATCTACCAAACAATAAATAAAACCCATGTTATCCAATCATGTGATCAATCATAATTAATCCATGTAGTCAATTAACTTCTTGGGTTATGTTTGTGCATAAATCACCTAAATACAAAAATCCACTTAATAATTTTCCTAATCTTTCCTGTACCTATCGATTAGGAGCCTACAAGTTATGACATATATCTTTTCTACCATCTAAATCAAATCAATCATGAATCAATCTATCAATCAATCATATCCAAGCTCATAAATTTTCAAAAATGTATATCATTCCCACATCCAAACTCTTGCATATATATTATATTTGGGAATATCAAAGCATGTATCTTATCTTGGGATATATCATTCCTAATCCACTTCTTGCATATATCATTGTTTGGGGAAAATCATTCCATCATCAAATCCAATCAAAATGTGCAATAATTTGCTCAAGTAGGTTAATAACATCCATGTGTTAATCTTATTTAACTATTGCATCCAAAATCTATATCACAACCCTCATCATACAACCTAATAATCAGAATAATTCATTTACTTATTTTTTTCTTATAAATCACTCCAAAAAACTTAATCACAACTTATTGGAAATTATATTTCTTTTTTTAATAGCCTACAACTTATCAATAGGATATATCATTCCCAAATCCACTTCCATGTAATAATATTCAATGGTAAAAAACCAAACATGCAGTTTATCTCAAGAAATATTATTTCTCCAATCGACTCCCTAGCAAATATCCCCTCGAGGCAAATCATTTTACCTATGCTTACAAATCATGCGAGCATTTTATCAAGAATGATACTTCTATTTATTACGGTATCAAATACATCATTTTTTGTGTAACCTTCCTTGATCCATTCATTTTGAGCACTCATCTACATCCATTTTATTTGCATGACCATTTGAGGGGTCATCATTCATAATCATTTAAAACTACCTGGGGAATCATATTTATACATTTGTTTCCACTTTACTTTTTCTTTATTCTTTGAAAAGGAATTGTTTATTCTAGTCAAAACACCTTTATAAAGATGGTAAAATGTAGACACCTAAGTTCTAACACATTTAGTGTTGTAATTAACTTTAATTACTATTGACACACTAATTTAATTATCATTCAAAATTTGAATTTCGTCCTCACATAATTTCCCTCCCTTTTTGAATAATTAATTAATCTATATTAATTAAATAATCATGCACACATAATTCTATAAAACTAATTAAAATCTATAATTTTCAAGTCATCAAACATCTTCCACATTTCTCTTAACCAAATTTTGAGTCATCCAACCACTTCCTTAACTTTCTCAACCAATTTTTGAGTCATAATTGAACCTTTCAACCAACATGATGAGTCATATAACTACCTTGACTCATTCATGAGACATATTCAACTACCATATTTCCTTTTTTCTCTCACACCCTTGAGAAAATGGTATCTTCCACATGGATGAGGACTCAAATCCAACCATAAAAAATTAACATTATCTAATAAATTTATCCCAACTGTTCATATTCTCACCGAAAGCCTATAAATGGAAGTGTCATCCTCCATTTTCATCATCCACCATCAAGCTATCAAAGTGATATCAAATTCAAATAATGCATCCATAAAAACCATTGCATCCATATCTTGTTCAAATCGCCTTTACTTAGAGAATTGAATTGAGCATCCACATACCAAGAATCAAGAGAAAATCAAAGTTCAATAATAGAGGAGGTGATTTTACTTTGCTAGTATGGTGCATTTGTAAGTATTGTTTACTTTGTCTATTTTGATTGAATATATTTAACTGAGGTTTTAATTTAGCCTTCAATTATGAATTTAAATTTATTTTATTTTCTAATATAATTGATTCTAAAAGTTAGCTATCACGCAATGCACTTGTGACCATGTTTTTATATGCATTTAACCATAATCAATTTCATAGTTCTAAATTGTAGTTCTTATAATTCTATGTGAATTATCCTTAACATTAAGTAATAATAATAATTGATATTCATATTCCTAACTACAAATATCCTAAGCTCATCCCTTGACTGATTCACACTTCCAACTTGGTTGTTTTTGTTTCTCTTAGACAAGGTCTCTCCTTTAGGACAATCCTACTCATCGGTAGTGTTTAAATCCATTGATTTTGTCCTCCCATTAAATAATGACTAATTTCTCAACTTTAAATTCATTTAATTCTTCATCTCACATGTTTCACAAGTCCCATTTGAGTATTTTCTAAAAATACCACTATATAAGCACATTTTCCATTCATTTATTCACTAGTTGGGAAGAGACTTCTCTATTACAAATACCAGATTTATTCTAACTACATATTGAGAGGAAAGAACTTATTCTTCCCAATTTTGAGTCTACATAGCCCAAGTAGCCCTAAACTAAGTCTAAATACACCTCCAAGGTCACATGTCATTATTGAAGCACATTATTACACTATGATTGCATCAACATATAACATTACACTAGAATTTCACACCCACCACCATAGCATGGGATAACTACAAGGAGTTTTATCCCTCTTTATAGTATCCATATGTAGGCAACCCCTCAACATAGGGGGTGTGGAGGTCAAGAACAAATTTAGCCACTAACCCTTCTTTTCCCCATTTAAGACATTTTTTCCTCATTATATATTGAGATTAAGGTTCCAAGTGAATAAGAAGGTATACAATGAATTCCATATAATTTTAAGCAACTCCAATCACACACATAGGACCTATAGATGAAGGCACACTTATCTAAACTTACATAGATGAAAAAACCTATTATATGCTAGCACACCCTTATATGATAACACAGGTTGACCTTATTCATATAGGGTGGCCTTATACCAAAATTGAATAGGTCATTATGCTTGATTCACAACACCGTCACATAGTTGCACAGTTGATCATGGAGTCTTCTTTGCTCTCTATCAAACCCAAGTACCAGCTAAGTAATTTATCTTTAGTAGTCTCCCATTTTAGCATCTTTCCATAAATGGTAATTTCTAAATTAGTCTTGTGTGATTTATTACAAATCTTATTTATTATGATTTTACTCGACATTATGTCATAATTGGATTAGTAGTTGCTTAAATAGCTAGTTTCGATAAAACAATCTCATTGTAATCCACCTTTGGCCAATACAAGATAGGAAGTAGAATTACTATCTCTTCAAACTATTTTCCCACTACACCTTATGGGGTTTTTTGGGAAAAAAATCTATATGTCATGTGTCTTTGGTCATATGAGTTTTTTATGTTATTTACATTCATGCTTAAATTATTTAGTATTTTTAACTTTTCCAATGTTGAATTGCATTTATTATAGTCATTTTATGAACTAATATTAATCTTAAAAGTAAATTTATGGTGGAACAAAAAGTTATGTTTCTGTGAATTCTAGTAAGTTACTTGAGCTTTTATAGATATTTTTGGTGTGAGAGTGATTTCAAGGACAAACTATAATCATATGTGTTAGATCTAATCTACTATTTTAGATTATCATATGTTAGATCTCCATAAATTTTTTATTTTACACATGATAGTCTAAAATTGTAAATTAGGTCTACCTCAGTGGATAAAAATAGCAAAAAATCATAATGTAAATAATTGAACAAGAAATGACCTAATAAAAATAAAAGTGATGAAATGAACACACCTATACATAATCTTAGGATTCTAAGAGTGCAACAATGGTTTGAAAGTGATGATGAAGCTTTTTTTGAAATATAGAACCTTAATTATCCATAAATAGATTTAGCACATGTTGGGATACCATATAGTTTACCCTAAGATAAATTATCCATCCAATATGCCACTATAGTATTTGCAATGAATATGCCCTACTACATTGAATCTGTACTTATTTCTATTCTAGATTCTAATTTTTCTTATGTAAGTACATTGTCTAATGCCATATAGTCCAATATCTTTGTTTTTTTTTTATTAATAGGTATAAAGTTTGATTTTATGTCTTTTTCTTATTTTGGCCTAATTTTACACAAAGGCTTTATGAAGAACAAAAAAAAGGTTATGGGTCGAGCAACCACAAGGGAGTTGAAGCTACATATCCCACATATCAGAATCATACCCAATGTAGTTTTGTGTACCATGTAAATTTAATCCTGAAAAAGCGTTTTCCTCCTCTTCTTTATATGTGTGATTAAAGTATATGAGCATTCACCTAAAACATCTTTTGGTACTAGTGTAAGATGCCACAATAGCTTGAAGTGATGAATAAGCAATGTTGGATCAATATGTAGGCTCCCCCCAAGTGTAGAAAAAGATTTGTTCAATGAAGGTTCTAACTTAGGGAATGTTATATATTATGTATTTTGGAATTTTTAACTCATGTATGTTTTAGTCATTACCCAAATGATATTTTTACTAATTAAAATTACTCATGGAAGCTTCAAGTTACCATTAGGGAAGGTTGTTCATTAAATTATCACTTAGTAATTAAATAGGAATGTGTTTAACCCTAAATTAGATATGGATCCTAATATGGGAGATAGGGTTAAGAATATATAAATTAATAAACATAAGGGTGATAAATAGATCTATAGTAGGCCAATTAATTTTAAAACTTAGATAAAACATATATTGAATTTAATATGTTGATATGTGTTAAAAATGGAAAGTATAGCTATGCTACATATTTCAATGATAATGAAAATAAGATATTTAGCTAGTTTTAATGTTAATACAAATCTAGATCTGGAATAGGTAGGAAGTAGACTAGAAGAGTATTTTTTAATAGTCACCAAATTCTGGATTAAGTGCCTCTGTATTTACAAACACATGCATCAGCCTGGGATGGTTATGTTGATGCTTATGGATCAAAAATAGGTGTCTAATACAGAGTAACTATTGAAATAGGATGTGATCATGTATATTTTTTGTGTTCAAGGTCACCTTCGCTCTGGTGCATTCATATCTAGGCTATGGATTGTTACTCCTTATCAAATGATCAAAACCCTAGTTCTTCATCCTCATAGTGGCTATGGGAAAAATGGGTTAGTGGGCACATGGTGTTGAGCTAACCCAAAGACCCCTCTATTAATGAGTATTTCCTACATATCCAATACTCCAAAGAGGGCCTTGGACTTAGGTAGTTCTCCCCGTGTTGGCTTGTGTGTGAATCATATAATGTGTGATAAGAAAGCACAATAGTGACCTAGTTTCTAATTTGTAAAATATAGCTCTTGAATTTCTCCTTCAATAATTAAGACCTATATTTTTGTTTTCCCTATGACTAATATGGAAATAAGAGAAAATAGGGAAGCTTTGATTAATTGAATGCTCTTTGGTATGAATCTAGATCTATTCTAGGTGAGGAATGAATGAGGGTTGATCTTATATGTATACCAATTTTTTTGGAGAATATCTCCCATAATATAACTTAGGTAGACCATTAGGATATGTTTCATTTGTAAATTAGATGACTTTAGGGCACTGGACACTTGCATCAAAATTGGACATCTATGTCAACGTAGGTGTCTATCCGGGATGTAAGTGTCTAGGGAGTAAGAAAATAGGTACATACTCAGAACTCGAAAAATAATAAGATAAGAAAGTTTTAAGCATTATGGGAAAGATATAAGTCATATTTCATCAACATAATATTGGTTGGACTAAGAGATATGCCAAGGGGCACAAGAAAATGTAGATTTAAGACTTATAGAAGTAAGAAAGGTTTAGAACTGAGAGGAACAACTAAGATTTGATTTTTCTAAGTATACAAAACTGAGGTGATATATAATTCATAAATACCATCTACATTTCCTCCCCTTTAATCTAGTAATTAAATTATTAGTTTAAAGGAAAGGAATGCTTAGTTAAGTGTGTATAACACACCTTAACTTCGCTTGAGTCCAACTTGAGTGCTTTGTTAGTGGCTAACCTAAAACCAAGAGCATGTTATAGTATATAATAAGTTCATGTAATCTAAAATTATAAGCATTTTAAATAATTAAAATTGAAAGAGCAAGGTTTAGGAGTACACCTATGTATCAATATAATTGCCTTGCCTATTGGCAGTTTGATTTGAAAGATGTATCATTATGATTCACTCAAACTAAGATTATGAAAAATATAAATATGTAAAGTACATATATCTAAGAATATAGATAGAGAGAGATAGGAAGTTCATGCCCCCAACCTTGGATAAAAGGTGGATTTCCACTTGACAATTAAGACTAGCTCAATTGTGTAGCTAAATCATACTTATAACTAGGTGAGTGTGAGTGAACCAGGTCAACTCACACTATCAAACTAGTGAGGTTGGATGATATAATCAATTCCAACCTATAAACTTGGAAATATTTAGTAAATTTATCACCTTAATCATACCAAAAACTAAACCAACTACTGCATTAGATTGGCTCAATATAGTCCATAAAAGTCCAACCTAATGGGTGATGACTTTCCCTAAATGTATTTGGAATCTGAAACTAAAAACTAATATAAGTGTAAATGCGGAGGATATGTTTCCAAAAAATTCCCCCAATATTATATAGATATGTTGAATACTGAATAAATATGGAGAACATGTTTCCAAAGCATACTCCCACTAAATCTAGGACTATTAACATGTGAAATCTATGCATATATGGCATGCCCCTACTGAATCTCAAACTATGAATATGTGAAATCCATGCATCTATAACATGCCCCCATTGATATTCCCCCCTTTAAGGTGAGTTAAGAATGAAAATTAGTATTTACCTCACTTCAAAAGGATAATATAATCATATAATTGTGAATGAAACATGTAGTATATAGGAGAACATGTCTAGGTAAATGTATCATTAAAGCACAAAGAATGTGATCACACTAAGTCCTAAGATACATGATGTGAATCATGAAAATGTATATATAGTAATAATATAAGATTAATAAATAATCAAGCACATACATAAGAGCACTCAAAATCAAATCAATAAAAAATGGTCCAAGGAAACCATAAACAAGGGTCATGTTCAAATGTTACGCCATCAAATGGACATGACTTATTCAAATGTCCATAAAACAAGAAATGACATACTCAAATGTCAACATACATAAGTAATGAAATATTCAAATGTGAAAAAATAAAATAAAGACACAAGGGCCTCAAATAATGGATCATATTCAAATGCTCATTAAATAAGATAATAACAAGGCAAGACATTTAAGGAAGTGCATAAATGAAAACATAAGCAACCATCATAAACATATCATAGTATCCCATGGATCAAATGTGCTAGCAAAAAATATCAATTATATATCATATAAAGGTATGGATAAAGGCATGTGTAGGTACATATTAACTCAAAACATGATAATCTAAAGTGACCATAGAATGATATAACCTAGATGTATCATGATCATAGAGGTGGATGCCCCCAATATACTGGTGACATGAGTAGAGGGAAATCCAACATTCAAAAGTGCATAGATTATGTATTTGTGTATGACTATATCACACTTAAATAGAATAATGAAACAAATGTGTATGTAGAAATAACTTATATGTTATCCATAAACATGGAACTAATATATATATATATATATATATATATATATATATATATATATATATATATATATATATATATATATATATATATATATATATATATATGCCAAGCAGCCAATAGAATGTGTAGATGCCAAAAGTACTTTTTGATTTTTGATTTTTTTAATGTTTTTAAAATTTGTATAATATGACAAGAAAATACTATCCTATGATCGCATACAAAGGATGGTCATGGATATTTATCCACTATGAACCTAGTGTAATAAACTGGTGATGCTACCAAATAACATGCATAGGTGTGATATCTATCACTATAGTATTAGTGATGTTCTTCATATGTAAAATATGACTTTTTAGTCATGAAGCAAAAAGGGTTGGAGCAAGGGTTCATGGAACCCATCATTGAGTGTTCTATGGTTTATTTGATGTATTAATAATAAGAACATGTGTAGGTGTTTTGGATATCTGAATATGGTGCATAGTAAATTATGGTTTCATCAAATCCATTACTATATCTGATGCAAAGGTTTTTCAAGTAGTAACTACCTAGTAAAGGGGATTGCATATTTCTTACCCTTTTATGATGGATTAGCCTTAGCAAGCTTAATAATTAACTATTTGGGTATAAATTTCTCTTATTTAATAGGATGCTCATATGTAACTCTAGAAACTATAATTACTCAATTGGTATAAATGTATATAAGATGCCCATGCACTGTAGAAGGTACTACTTGAAGGGTATGTATCTAAGGGTGTCATGCATAGTAGAAGGTACTACTCAAAGGGTATGTATCCAAAGGCATCCCAATAACATATCAAAGACACTCATGGCAGTTATAACTAAAAAGTTAGTAACAACATGTGTAGGAGCCACATGTAAAGGTAATTCAATCTCACCAAGAACCTACTGTGAGGTCTCATCGAATGCTCTAACTAATCTGATAAAAGGGTGTAAATCATGATGAGTATAACCCAAGTGTGTAATTAATTTCATGGTGTAAACATTATTTCTTGCACCATTATTAATCGTAATATTGCATAAATTCTAGTGATCAAGGTATGATTAAATGAATAAATAATGAAGATCAGAGTTATCATATTTAATCTCACCATCATTGAAAGTAATAGATCTATGAACCATATGAGGTTTATGATATGTATAAACCAATGATATCATATAGTTTGTGCTCATAATGTGATGGAGGAGGATGTATGTTGTATACCATTTGCACCTTTGCATCCTTCTTATAATGGTCTTGCAAAATATTGTTAAATATATTATATTTTTGGTGATCGCTAGCCTATGAACTTAATTCCTTTTGAAGATCATCAAATGTAATATTTTGGTCATTAATAAGGTCCTAAATCTTTTAATTTAAGGTAAAACATATGTTCGTAGAATTCCCTAATCCTTGGTGATAATCACAATAAACATTCACATCATATCCTTTGGGTAGAGGCTAACTCATATCAACCTCTATAGGATGAGGGAGGGATATAAGATGACACTCTACTAGCCACGAGAGTAATGAAGTAGGAGACTCATATAAGCATGTAAATTATCTCCTTAGTGCATTGGATAAGACAAGCTAATTAGGTTGTTATGAAACTATACTAAATGTGGTGGTTTTTTCCTTTTTAGACTCGGGAGGTTTTACCATATCGCTTGGTTTGATGGTAAAATTAGTATTGGATGTAGATTTAGTCAGTGTGTTTGCTACATACTTAAGTTTTTTCAATGAGATAAGCTTCATTTCATGGTCTTGAACAACATGGCACAAGTCATCAAAGGATTTAAACTTTTTTAAAATATTGGACTCATGTAAAGGAGCAAACAAACTTTGTTTGAAGATGTCTTGAAGTTATTTATCTACCATAGGATTGGTCATTTTAGCCAACATTGTCTTGTACCTCAAGACATTCATTGATTGGTTCATTGGTTCCTTTTTTTATTTTTTAAATTTGGGAATAGGAAACCTTTTTGTTAATGTTAATAGAGAAGTGTTGAAAAAATTGATCTACAATAGGTTTGAATTCTTTCATGGATTGCAGAGGTAAATCATAAAACCACCTCAAAGTATAGTCACTGAGGCTCTTTGAAAATAATTTGGTCAAAAGATTTTCATTAGAGGAATAATAAAGGCATGCCACATAGAAATATCAAAGATATTTCTCAAGATCACTCTTACCATCATAAAATGGGAACTTAGGTGCAATAAAACTAGTTGGAAAGGGGTGCAAAGATATCTCGATGCAAGAGGGTTATGCAATACATCTTGGGAATATATAGCATAAGGAGACTTTAAATCCTTTTATTCAATGTTTGTAACTTTATCCTCTACATTATTTATAACTTGAAGGAGTGTTTTAACTATAGATCCATTATAATTTAAATTGGCAAGTTGAATAGTTACCAATGGATATGTACACGAGGTTTGAGTAGTATTAGACATTAAAATTAGTATTTGAATTGAAACAATTGGTAATGCCATGGTAGATTTATAAATAGTGTTTTAAAGAAATAAAGGTTGAAATACATAAAATGTTCCCCCATTAGAAGTATGAAGTGGTAATGTGTTCAAGGGGAGGGCTATTGGTATATGGGTATGACCCATAGCTTAAATAATATGGTCAATAGATGGACATATTTTGTCATCTATACTTTTTTATTTTTTAGTTTATAATATGGTTTTTAGTATTTCATCAAGATCTTTGGGTTTTTGATGCATACACTCACAAAATAATGCAATAGCTTTCACTTTATCATGATCTATTTGTTCATGATCATTGGTTTCATTTGATTCATGGTTTTCATTTTCAGAATCTTCCTCAATGGTAACTTCATTAGCATGTTGCTCATTCTCAACATGGGTATCATCATGGATCATGGGATTAGGTTCCTCATTATTTTGAGGCATCTTAACTAGGAGGAGGAGAAGCTCAATGTGTTCAATAGGCACACCTCCTAATCTAGGGCTATGCCTAGGTTACATGTAAAATAATATAAGGAAAAAATGAAAAATTACAATAATATAAAACCCTAGCTGATTAAAAACCCTAGGAATAATAAAAAATTACCTTCATTTACATTGGGTTCACTAAATTTTTAACCCTAAATTAGATATGGATCCTAATATGGGAGATAGGGTTAAGAATATAGAAATGAATAAGTACAGGGGTGATAAATAGATCTATAGCAGGCCAATTAATTGAAAAACTTAGATAGAACATATACTAAATTTACTATGGTGAGATATGATAAAAATCAAAAGTACAACTATGATAGATATTGAAATGATAATGAAAATAAGATACTTAGTTCTAATGCTAATACAGATCTAGATTTGGAATGGGTAAGAAGCAAATTGGAAGAATATTTTGTAATAGCTTCCAAATTTTTGGATTAAGTGCCTCTATTGTCATAGACACTTATATTAGCTTAGGATGATTGTGTCAATGCTAGTATCTAGATTAGATGTAGGTGTAGAATATATAATAATTGATAAAATAGGATGTAATGACCTAGATGATTTTTGGTTCGTCATTACCTTTGCTTTTATGTATTCAGATCTAGGTCATGGATTGTTGTTCCTTGTCAAATGATCAAAACCTTAATTCTTCATATTTATAGTGGTTGTGGGAAAAATGGGTTTGTTTTCACATAATTTCGAGCTTCCCCAAAGACCCCTCTATTAATAACCACTAACTACATATCTAATAGTTTGAATAGGGACTTAGACTTACGTATTTCTCTTCTACATGTTAGATTGTGTGTGAATCATGTAATGTGTGATAAGCAAGTATAACAGTGACCTAACTTGTAACTTGGTAAATATATATCTTGGGATACTCCTTCAATACTTCAGACCTTTATATGTGTTATCTCTATGAATTATATGTAAATAGGATAAAATAGAGAATCTTTGCTTAATTGAATGTTCTTTGGTATAAATCTAGGTTGTGCTAGGTGAAGAATAGATTAGGGTCGATATTATATTTATACTAACCCCTTTGAATAATATCTCACATAATATCACTTAGGCTAACCATTTGGATACATTTCATTTATAAATTATATGAATTTAGGGCACTAGACACTTACATTAGAACATAACACCTTTGTTGATATAGGTGTCTACTCAGAATGCAAGTGTCTATGGAGCAAGAAAATAGGTATAGGATTAAAACTTTTAGAGGCATAAGGTAAACAATTTTTAATCATTATGGGCAAGATATAAGATATGGGTCATCAACATAAGATTGTTCAAACTAAGAGATAGGGCAAAGGGCATAAAAGACATTAGATGCAAGACATACGAAACAGGAAAGATCTATAACTAAGAGAAACAACCAAGGTCTGAGTTTGTTAAGTGTACAATATTAAGGTGATATATAATTCATAAATATAATCTATATAATTGTGTGTGTGTGTGTGTGTGTGTGTGTGTGTGTGTGTGTGTGTGTGTGTGTGTGTGTGTGTGTGTGTGTGTGTGTGTGTGTGTGTGTGTGTGTGTGTGTGTGTGTGTGTGTGTGTGTGTGTGTAAGGATCTCTAGGACATGACACACACTAAGTCTGACCATGAAAAGTTTTAATATGTTAAATCAAATGTGTGGGAAATTATGCAAAGGTAGAAGGATCCACATAAATGCACAATACAAATGTGGTGGTCTATTAAATCTATAAAGGCCATATTTGAAATTACACCTATAATTGTCAAATCCATTCTTGAGAGATAAAATGTCCATAATGGGAGCAAGCAACTCTGAAGATAAATAAATGAGGCTTAAAAGATAAAATGGATGATATTAAAGACATATAGAAGGATAAAAGGTTGGAAAAAGAGTAGTGTGGGGTAATAAATCTCTTTAAAATATCTAAATATACACAAGTGGACCAAGCATGCAAAAATGGGTAAAATACACCATTAAAAATGTTCTTGTACCAAAATGAGGTGTCTACACATGGATATATAAATTTTTTTGATACATATGATCATTACATAGTTAAATTGCTTATTATTTTATGTGCCCTATGATTTCTCGAATCCCTACATGTGCATGCTTGTACTTGTGTGTGTTTGTACATGTTGTTTGTCAATTTTCTGTCTAGTGTTGCCCATAGAGGATCTTATAATCATCATGTTATGTCATCATTAATTTTGAATCATATGTCATTACATGAATATTTCCTATTTTATGTGTGGCTACATGATTGTGTGTAATTTCTTTCCTATACTATGTAATATATATATATATATATATATTTTTAGTGACATTATCCATATCATGCATGCTACTATTTGATGTATGTTATGTTTGTTTCCTATATTGTCATGGTATTTACCATGCACATATTAGGGCATAATACTATTATTGTGTGTGTGCACATGTGCATGTGCATGTTTTTTTTCTATATCTATCCCACTTAAGGTAACATTGTTAATAGGTGCATATCATGTTTCCTTCTTTTTTTATCACACTATCTATATTTTATCATTTAGGAAAACATATTATTTGTCTTACATCACTAGATGCTATAGATAATTATCATTCCTAGATCTTACTACCTATATATTATCATTAGGAGTGTCATACCCATACATTCTCCATGCTCTTCATTGATACTATCTTACTTATATGGATCTTCCTTACCTATGTGCCTTATGATCCTACATCAACTATATCATGATGGTCTCACATGCCCATGTGTGTATTACATCTTGTCACATTGTGGTTTTCATACTTAATGCATATATTACTAGATCTTATCCATATTGGGGCATATCATTTGTCTCTATGTATATCAAACCTATTACTTGCACATTGGGGGCATTGTACCTGTACCTATCTCATAATTTTTACTAATTATATCAATATCTCCCTTGTCATCTAGGAATGTTATACCCACACATCCTTGGATTGATATCACCACTACATTTCCTTTGGGAACATCTTACCCTTACCTATATCCTAGATATTATTATCCATATTTTGTGCACATGGTGTTTACTACACCTATGTGTCTATTGATTTTACACTACTTATATTAGGGTATTGAATTTTCTTACTTATTCATAGTCACATGGGATTATCATATATGATTGGTACTTTCATATTTTAACACATTGGGGCATATATTCATTCCCATTCACTAGGATACATTGAGGCATTTATTTTACCATCACAATTTCATCCTCACATGAGGATGCCTCTACCTATCAAACTATGCATTATTATATCTATTTCATATGGTTTAGAATGGACATATTACATGTCTATCATGTTAGCTATAGTGGGGCATTTTTTTTATTAAACACTATAAAAAAAACTCATTATCATCTTTGTTATATCAAACTTTTGGTATTGCATGATAATATCTTTCTATATTTACATTCATGAGTTTACTAAGTGTAGATGTTATTTTGTGATTATGTAGCACCTCAATATTATACACTTGGGAAACTCAGACCCTGGATGTTCTTTTTAGTTATATGCATGCATTACTTCTATAATCCTCACATCTTTTCTACCTTGTGCCCTTTGGCCTATCTCTTAGTATGACTAGCATTATATTGATGCCAAATACATCCCATCTTGCCTAGAATGCTTAAAATATAATTACCTTACACCTCTAAAAGTTTTGAACCTATGCCTATTCTCCTACTCCCTAGACACTAATGTCTGGGATAAACAGTAGTGTCAATGTTACTATCCTACCTCAATGCAAGTGTCAAGTGCCCTAAAATCATTTAATTTGCAAGTGAAACATATTACAATTATTGACCTAAGTGATTTAATGTGAGTTATCTCCCAATAGGATTGGTATAAATAAAATATCAACCCTCATTCATTCCTTACCTAGCAATCAGACCAAAAAGAGCATTCAAGAACTCAAGTTACCAAAAGCTTTCCTACTCTACCCTATTCTAATATCAATTAAAGGAAAAACACAGCTATAGGTATGAATTACTAAAGGAGCAACTATAAGGTCATATTTTCCAAGTTAGAAGCTAGGTCACTATTGTACTTGCTTACACATTGCATTATTAACACATAAGCCAACACATAGGGTATAACTACATGAGTCTAAGGCCCTCTTCTAGAGTATTAGCTATGTAGGAAGAGCCCTTTGATAGTGGATTCATTAAAGTTCATCTCGACACCATGTGCCCACTAACCCATTTTTCCCCAAGGTCACATTAAATATGGAAATTTAGGATTTTGCCATTTCACCAAGAGTGAAAGTCCATGACCCAAATCTGAATGCAAGAGTGAAGATAAATACAAACCCAAAAGCATCTAGGTGGTTGCATGATATTTTAGTTGATATTTCATATAGGACACTAGAATCAAACATAAATAGTAGCATCGATGCAACCATCCTAGGATGATGCAACTGTCCCAAGCTTATGTAACTATCTATAGAGTTAGAGGCACCAAATCTAGAATATGACAATTTCTCCAGAACTATCTTCTTGCTTTCTTTCAACCTATTCTATATCCATATCTACATTAACATCAAAACCAACTAATTACTCTCTTTTATTTCATTTATATATCTAGCATAAATGTACTTTTTATTAATATCTTATCTCAATTTAATAAATTATGCATATGGTACATCTAATTTTAGTACATTAATTACCTACTGTAGATCTAATATTCACCCTTGTGCTCTATCATTTCTATATCCTTAATCTTAACTATCCAAGTAAATACTACACAATCCAAATTAGGGTTAAACAATTGGTGAACTTAACCTTTGAACATCAAACCCTAGGTCACTTAAGCTTTTTTTATTTTTCTAATTGTTGTACCATGTTACATATTTTAAACTTTTCATTTGTCAAGTAATGAAAAATGTTAGTGCAAAAATTTGATTCCAAATGGAGGATCAAGAAGCATTGATTACTCATCTCAACAATAAAAATGGCTTAATATATGCATTTTTGTATGTTACAAGAGATGAAATAAATAAACAAGATAAAACCAAGGTTGTCTCACCTAGTAATGGTGAATCCTTACAAGGTACTATAACTCAACCCACACTTATCAATCCACCTACACCTAATGGGTACACAGATTATGTGGTTCAACCTTTGTTCCCTAAAACTACTATTGATACATTTATTATGAACTTACCCATTGTTTCAACATAAATACCGATTTCAATGCCTATTACTACTCACAGCATGTTTCCATCCCCTTCGATGACTACTCAAATTACTAATCTAAATCCCACTGAGCCTATAGTTCAATCACTCCTTTAAGTCATAAAGACCTTAGAAGACAAGGTTATAAACATTAAACAAAAGGATTCAAAGTCTTCACATGCTATAGATTCACAATATGTGTTGCATAACCCTCTTTCACTTGAGATTTCTTTGCACCCTTTGCCAATTGGATTTGTTTCACCTAAGTTCACATTTTATGATGGCAAGGGTGATTTTGAACAACATCTTTGAACCTTATATGTGGCATGCCTTAATTATGCTTCTAATGATAAAATTTTGACCAAATTATTTCCAAGGATCCTCAAGGACAAGGATTTGAGGTGGTTTTATGACTTACCTCTCCAATTTGTGAAAGCATTCAAACCTCTTGTAGATCAGTTTTTGGCACACTTTTCTATTAACATTACCAAAAAGGTTTCCTATGTTCAAATTACAAAGATAAAAGAAGGAACCAATGAACCAATCAATGAATGTGTCTTGAGGTATAAAACAATGCTAGCCAAAATGACCAATCTTATGGCAAACAAAGAGTTACAAGACATATTCAAGCAAAGTTTGATTGATCCTTCACATGAGTCCATTATTTTCCAAAAGAATCAATCTTTTTATGACTTATGCCATGTTGTATGATACCATGAAATGAAGCTTATATCATTGAATAAGTTCAAGTATGTAGTAAACACACTAATTGCATCAACATCAAGTGTAAAATTTACAACCAAACCAAGCTATAAGGTAAAACCTTCTGAGCCTAAAAATAAATCAACCACCATGGTTAATACAGTTGCAAAAAAAACTAATCGGCTTGTCCTATCTAATGCACCAAGGATACAATTTACATGTTTACCTAAGCCTCATGCTTCATTAATCCTACGGTTGTTATAGTGTCATCTTATATCTCTCCCTCCTCCTATAGAGGTTGATGTAAATATACATATACCCAAAGGAATGCTTATTGTGACTATCACCAAGGCCTTGGGCATTCTATGAACATATGTTTTACCTTGAAGCATAATATATAGGACCTCATTGATGACCAATAGATTACATTTGATGATCTTCCAAAGAAATCAGGTTCACAACCTAGTGATCACCATAAACAAAAAATATTTAACAATCCTTTACAAGACCTTTTTAAGAAGGAAACAAAAGTCCAAATGGTATTTAATGCACATCCTCATCCATCATATTATGGATACCCACTAGGTGGGGTTATTAGTACTTACATGCACCATATACCTCATATGGTTTAGAAACTTATCATTTTTTTTTATGATAGTGAAATTAAGGATGATGACTCTGATTTTCATTCCCTATTCATTCAAGCATACCTTGATAAACACCCCATACATAATTTTTTGATTGATAATGATTGAAGCAAAAATGTTTACACCATGACATTACTTACGTATTTGGGTTATACTCATCACAATTTATACCCCTCTAATAGATTAGTTAGAGAATTTAATGGGACCTTATAGAAGGTTCTTGGTGAGATTTATCTACCTTTATAGGTTGGTCCTACACATATGGTTACTACTTTCTTAGTTATACCTTATACATGTGTCTTTGACATGATGTTGGGATGACCTTGGATACATACTCTTCGGGTAGTTCTTTTACAGTGAATTGGTGTATTGAATACATTCATGCCAATTAGGTAATTATAGTTTCCAATATTCCACATGAGCATCCTCTTGAGCAAGATAAATTTATACCTAGGTAGTTAGTTATCAATCTTGTTCAGGCTAATCCACCACAAAAGGGTGAGTAACAAGTAATCCCCTTTACTAGGTAGCTAGTACTTGAGATACCTTTACATCAGTGATAGATGATGGGTTCAATAGAATCCTCATCTTCTATGTACCATATTCATATATCTAGAAAACCTAAACATGTTCCTACTATTTTTATTCTAAAGAAACCATAAATTACATAGATATGGGTTCTAAGAACCCTTATTCCTTTCATTGGTACTTCATGACCTCAGATTCCTATTACACATACATTGAACATCATAGATACTATAGTGACATATATTTCACTTATACATGTTCCTTGGTAGTACCATCAGTTTCTTGCATAGGTTACGATTGGGGAGATACCTATGATCATCCTTTGGATGAGATCATAGAATGATCTTGTCTCTTCCAAAAATACAAAAAAATAAAAATAAAAAAACACTCAAAAATCAAAACATTTTTAGCACTTACATGTTCTATTTGCTCCTTGGCATCTATGTGTTAGTTCCATATTGAGGGATAGCATATCATTTACTCCTACATATGTATATACATGCATACACAGATACATGATACACTTGTGGGTGTTAGGATTTCCCTCTACTCACGTCACTAGGACATTGGGGGCATGCATCTTCTATGATATTGATACACATAGGTTATATGATTAGATGATCACTCTACACTATCATATTTAAGCTTATATATGTACTTACACATTCCTTATCCATGATTATATCTTGCACATGGTACTTAATATGCTATTCACTTGACATTTTTTGCTAACACATTTGATCCATGGGCTAGTATGACATGTTTATGCTAGTTGTTTATGATTTTAATTTATACACTTCCTTGAGTGTTTTGCCTTGCTATAGTCTTGATTTTTTGAGGATTTGAATATGATCCATTGTATGTCGCCCCTATGCCTATGTTTTCTTTCTTGAACATTTGAATATGTCATTGCATTGCCTTCTTGGATATTTGAATATGTCATTTATTATTGTATGTAAATTTGAATATGTCAATCCTTGCTTTGTGAACATTTTAATAAGTCATGTCTATTCAATTTTGTAGCATTTGAACATGCCCCTTATTTGTAGTATCCTTGGACCATTACCTTTTAAAATTTTTTTGAGTGTTCTTGCGTGTGTGTTTATTTGCTTGTTGAACTTGTACTATTACTATCTAGATGTTTCCATGATCTTTATCATGCCTCATAGGATTACATGTGATCACATGGATTTTATGCACTTTAATGATACATTTACCTAGACATGTTTCCTTTTATATGCTACATGGTTACATATTTTATAGTTGTCTTACCCTTTTGAGGTGAGGTAACTTTTAGGTGCTATTTTTCCCTCACCTCAAAGGGGAATCATATTAGTGGGGGCATTCTTAGGAAGCATGTTCTACACACTTTGCAAAATTATTATATTTAGTTGGGGAATGTCATATGGACATGGCTTCCACACATTCACATTTTCTAGATTATAGTGGGAACATGCTTTGGAAGCATGTACTCCACATTTATTTATTATTTGGTACTTATACCAATTTTTAGATTTAGCAAGGGCATGTCATATGGACATGGCTTCCACACATTCATAGTTTTCAGCTTACAGTGGGGGCATGATCTAGAAGCATGTTCTCCAAATTCATTTAGTATGGTACTTATATCAATTCATAGATTCAGTGGGGGCATGCTTTGAAAGCATATTTTACACACCTAATCAGTATTAGACATGTCCAATTTATAGTGGGGGAATGTTTGGAAACATGTCCTCCACATTGGTACTTATATCAGTTTCATATTTCTCCATATATAGTGGTGGCATACTTTGGAAGCATGTCCCCACACTTACATATTTATCTAAATCAATCAAATCACATAGTTATATGGTTTCAATACACATTTATGGTACAATTATATACATGTTACCATTGTTAAACATAGTTTCAACATGAGACATATATAAGGTGCATATGTTATGGAACATGTGCCAAATATGATAAAATCTAAATCAATATTAGATTTCAAAATTATTACACGTACTGATACCCCAAGGAATTTTATAGGCTTTATTAAGCTAATCTAATATAGTAGTTGGTTCGCCTTTTGGTTTGGTTGAGGTGATTAAATCACTCAATCTTGCCAATTTTTTAGTTTGGACTTGATCACCCAAACTCACCATGTTATAAGTATCATTGGGTTGCACAGTTGAGATAATCTCAATTGCTAGGTGGAAACTCATTTTTAATCAAAATTTGGGGACACATACCTTCTAATCTCTCTCTCTATCTATCTCCTTGGATATATGCACTTTAAAGGTTTATCTATATTTATCTTAATCTTAGTTTTAGAGACTTATAATGATACATCTTTTTCAAAAACACCTTACCAATAAGTAAGGTGATTACATCGACACAAAGGCATACTCCTAAACCTTACTCTTTTAATTTCAATCTATTTCAAGTATTTTCAACCAAATTTATATGCACTGATTATACACTGTAACGTGCTCTTGGTTATAGGCCAGTCACCAGCAAAGCACTAAAATTCAACTCCAATGAAGCACTCAAATTCAATTCAAGAAAATACAAGGTGTGCATACACACCTAGGTGTTAGAGGTTAAATCATTAAGAGGGGGGGGTGAATCAGTGATGCCAGATAATCCAGTTCAATTCCCAACTCTTAAACATTCAGCACCTACAATCATGATGCATATAAATTAACCATTAAAATGAACAAGGAATATATAGCAAGATCAAACACATAACACATGATATATGTGTGAAACCCTCTTGGGTGATAAAACCCACTAAACCCTATAATATGGACTATAGTCCTATAAAGACAAGATTCAACAATTAGACTAGCACCAATTGATCAAGGAACACCCATCCCTTAATTTGGTGAGGCACCCATCCCACAAGGAGGAACCAACCCCCTAGGAAACCAAGCACTAACTCAGCTACCTTGATCTAATCTCCACCTTTTATCTAATGTCTTTTACACCTTATGATGGAATTTTCTTACTTTCTCCCTTTCCTCTTTACACTCTCACAAACTTGCACACACAAGTAACGCATCCAAAACACCATTTTGGATCACTCTTCACTTCTTAGAACATATATAATAAAAAAACCTACATCAAATCTATCACAACATCAACAACATGACATGTATGTCATACACACAATCCTCAACCTTCTATGCTCTTCAATCCATCCACTAAGCAAACTCACTCAATCAACCTCTAGGGCTTACTCGCTCAATCTACCTCTTCTAGGCTCATTAGGTCTAATGACTTATGTGTTCACCTTCATCACCTTGATCAGATAAGCATAACTGATCCTATTCACTCTATTTTGGTCCTTAATGGCCTATACCTTCCCTTTCAAAGGTTTTCTCCTTCTCTTGGATCTACACTTGCACAACATAACTATCACAATTAGTCTAATTATGCCTTGTACTTATACCAATCTCTTCCTTTAACCCATATTGGTCAGCCAAGATTCTTTACATATTTTAACCAAACTTAACATAGGTCCATACACACATTACATGTGAGAACCCCACTCTTCATAGGTCGGTCATTACCTCATTAGCCCCAAACCACCATTAGGTCTTAGTGAGACCTAAAACAATTAGGTCTTCATACTCATACGTTACATGTGAGACTACTTGGACCACCATCATCCTTTACCAATGATTCAAACACATCAAACTTGTCTCTAATATCCCCTTTCTCACTCTCATATGGGTCCATGACACCTACAACACCAACTCAACACTTGAACCTACTAATTAGGTCTCCTTGCTCTTCAGGTCTTCATATACATAAAACACAGTCTCAAACTTTTGAAGTAACAACTCAAATATTTCACATAGACATATTATTAGATCACATGGGTGAACCCTTCAGGACCTATGCAATGTCTTCATGTGATTTAGACACTTCAACACAAGTTCTAAGCACTCAATTTAACTCTTTCAAAATGACCACTCAGATTGGTCATATACAGTCAAAATATAGTAAAGCTATTTCGACTCTCCATATCTAATTAGGGGCATATCATGACATCCAATAATATCTCATAAGCCTTATAAACTTATAAAACATATCCATACTCATTTATTTCTGTAATTCTACTCAGAACACCTTCAACTCACCTCTATAAGATGGTCACTCAATCTACTGATGTATTCAATAAACATGGTCAACTTTTAATCAATTGTTCACATTGAATATGGATTGGTCAAACCTCCAAAATCCATACAGATAGTCTTCATGGAGTCTAAAATACTCTCTAATATTTATTTCATCTTGAAACATCAAGATACTATCAATAAAAACTCAATTATCCTTCTCAGATCAATTGCATAACATGGTCAAACACAGTCAACTTTGAAACTCAATATCTTTGATTGCATGAACATTCAAATATATGGATACACATTGAAATCCTTTACAACTTTTCTTTGTATTATATTAATAAATTTTTCATGGATCAAAATATATAGCTTAAAAACTACAAACAAGTTTTCCCTCATTAATTTGAATATTCAAATTCCAATGGTCACTGAGCAAATGTAAAACATCAAAAACTTTGACCTCATCTCATGCTCCCTTATAATTTTGATAAAATATGCACCATAAATATCCTTAGAGTATCTTGGTCTTTATCTTTCAATGCTCATCACTGATCTTAGATCTTCACTTCCATGATCATACTACTTGGCAGCTATGTGTGCCTTCTACACACTCTATACCATTTAGTTAATGCGCTTATGCCACTTGGCATCTCCACATACAATGTTGACTTATTAACTTAACATGCATCATTGGATCATAACTACATGATCATGTGCTCATTATTTTTATAGGTTTCATGCTTGGCATATATCTTCATCATATTATTAAATCCTCACCATAGATTTGTCTTGACTTTTAACCCCAGACTTCAATGAAGTTAAACTTGACGATCTCTGTCCCATCACAGTCTATAAGAGCAAATTTGAAGATTTATATCTTGAGATAGAAAACACTTCAAGACTCCAAATCTTTAGGGTACCTTTTTGGCACTATAGAAAACATCTCCATGGAAACCTTTGACCACTGTTAACTTTTCGAGTACCTGTAATAAATGCACAAACTTTTTGGATCACTCATATCTTCATGACATGCAGTGACTGTCTGGCTTCTCTTAAGCTAGAATATGCATTTTTATCATTAAAAAATATCAAATATCTCACTATATCTTCACCAAGACATCTATGGATGCCTCACAACTTCTTTTTTGTCCTTACAGACCTTCACATATGACATATAGTCTTCAAGCTATCAATTTGCTCAATCAGCATTATTTATCAAGATGACTACTTGAACCTAGACCTTCATATGACTAATCTAATAAATTAATTTCACTTAAAAAAGTAATATAATCACTCATAACACTCCATAGGTTTTTTTTAACATGTCCATATCATCAATATCATTCATCAATTGCCTATCCAAGTCAAATAATGAAGAACTATGCAAGAACATTGAAGCACATTGAAGCACACTTTGTCATTGTCATTATAGCACACATGACACCTCATAAAAATCCTTGATCACCTTAGATACATCATTTACAAACCTCTAACAATCTCCCCCTTTGTCATTGATGTCAAACACCAATACAAAGCTTATGCTCAGACTTCGTCTCTCTCTTCAAACACTTTCTCCCCCTTTGACAAAATGACAAAGTGGGATCAACTCCTAATCCTATGGACCTAAAAAGACTTAAAGGACCAATAATAGTAAAGGACCACCTCTAAGAGATGATACAGACTCCCCCTAACATTGTGCATATTACTTCTTACCTTGAGTTTTTCAAACATGCTCCATGGCTACACTCTTCTTTGATCATGCATAGCTTCTCTAAAGACAAAACATACATGAACATGTAAAAGTACATAAAATTACCTATAAAATTTTAAGAGGGACTCCCCTTAATTCACCTAATATTAGGCACCCTTTTGAGCACCTTCAGCCCACCATAAACCATGATGACACAACACAATTGCCTTCATACCTTCTCTCTCAAGCCAACCCCATGATCACCAATAGATGTTTCAAGTCATACTCAAAACATGAAAGATGTTAAAAAATAACCAAAAAAATCATTTATGGATAATAATACATTTTTCATTTGGATAAAATCACCAAAATATCTTTTCTTATCACTAGCCTTGTTTAGAGGCCTAGTAGCCCTACCTAAATATTACAACACCTATAACTCTCTATGTAAATACCCTCATGACTTCAAATTCAATATATAAAGCATTATCATATTCTCCCTCATGCATGCCAAAAATAAACACTTAGCTCTTCCTTTGCAACATACTTTCTTCACAAACCTACTAGCCAATTAACCTTCCATTTACACAAATCCTCCTTCATGGAGCCAACCATGCACTTAAAAAATACTATGAAATACTTTTTGAGCACCCATTTATCCATTTCATATGATTAAGTAGCCTTATATCTCAAATCATTAGGCAAACCATTTTTCCAACATGAGAAAAAATACTAGGTTTACAAAGGAAACTCGATCAACACACCACCTTTCAGTCAACACCCATCTCTAAAAATTCTCTCACACATTTAGGTCATTTATACACACTTCTATACCAACTAAGACACATTTATAACTTATAATTCTTCAAATGACACCTAAAAATCTCCATACCCAGCCTACAGACCTTGCACATACAACATTCAACATGCCAAAACACCAAAAAATGATCATGACAACACCAAACGACCTCATCCACTTTGACAAACCAAACTCAACTAATCTCAACTCACTTTTTTCTTCTATGAATAAAAAATCATCAAATTTTCAAGATTAACACTCATGAGGTAGTGAGCATTACCAAATATGGTCAAACTCAATAAATGACCATAACTGACTCTTTTGGCCAAACAAATACATGAAAATTCATGTATTATACTTTTTCTAATATTATTCACACACCACAACAATCTAGTCTTAAGTATTTCATTGCAATATAATATCTTGACAACTCATCATCATTGATTTCACACCTTTAGTTGAGTTACTCCACTTGAGCTGAAACCAAGCTCCCAAGTAATTTCAAGGCACTACACCAGATCAAGCTACCTCAAGAGAACAATTATGGATGAAATATGATTGCATCCATAGCTTTCTTCTACTACAACTCATCTTCACAATCTTATCCCTCAAATACCTCTCTATTTACACCAAAGACTTCATGGATTTTTTGTCATATAACACCAGCCAAGACCCAAAAAGCATCCACCATGCTTCCTCTTTATGTAAAGTGTTTCCTTGAAGCCTAGAGAGAGACACCCCATTTTACATAGTGAGACTAAAAGTCCCAAAACTCAGGAGACTCCCATATCTCCATACTCTCATTTGACTTTCAGTCCTACCTCATCATCAAATTGACTTTGAATTGATCCTTGACTTCATTCTTTGTTTTAGACTTGTCAAAAAATGTATAAAATAGAGACTCTTGACTTTCATTCATGTCTATCATGGAAAATAAACCATATTTGGTCTCAAACTGATCTCCCTTAACAGACTTAGTTCTCCAAATCCATGTTTGATCTCTTCCTTCCATTCTACGAGCTATATACACATTATTTTTCTTTGTGAACTCATTCAAGTTGTTATTGTAATATATATAAATGTGGCCAACTCTATTACATCTAAAATAAACAATATCATTTATACCTTTTGCTTGATGGTAATTATAATTTTCCTTTGATTGATTTCTTTTCCTCTTGCACTTTCTAGCTGGTCTTCTTTCTTGCACTCTAGGAGCCCAATTAAACTTATCTTGATGGAATGGTATTTGCTTGAAAAACATAGTAATATAACCAATTCTTTGACAACTATGTAGAAAATAATGTCTTCCATACCTTTTACTTAAATATGGCAGTGATATCCCTTTGACAAATTACTTCTTCTTACACAATCCTTTGCTCTATGACCAATAAGATGACAAACAAAACAATGGCCCATAAAATATTTGGCATACCTTGAAGCATTTGGATGTTTGATTATCTTCTTCATTTTGCATTTTACCTAATCTAGCTTGTTGTCTTTCATGCTACCATCCTTTTTGTCTTGTTCTGATCTCTTTTGATTTTATTCAAGCTTGTCTAACTTGACTATGACCTTTTCATATTCATCCTTCAGGGAAACAAGATTAGTCTTTAATTGAACACATTCATATTCTTTAGCTCTCATGCTTGAACTTACAGCCTTTAATTGAATTCTAAGATATTTTATGGTCTCCTTATCCTCCTTAGCTTCTTTATCCATGTTATCATTCAATCTACATTCTTGTTCTTTCATGGACTTGATCAATTCTTGATTCTTCTTTTATTCTCTCATGGACTTGCCTGACATACTCTTCTTAAGATAACTTATGCTTCAATATCATTGATCATATACCTCATCTTTTGATTCCTCTTTTTTCGCTTCTTCAAATCACCAAGGGCACTCATGATCTCAACTTCTAGATCCACATCAACCTCTTCTTCTTCACTATCATAACAAACTTACTCATCACACATGATGTCTTCTTCCTTTAAATATATTTCCTCTTTATCCAAGAGTAGAACACAATTTTTATTATAGTCATCATCCTTTGAGACATTATTAACCAAAAATTTAGTTGACTACAATAGACCTCAAAGCTTCAATCTCATTGTTCTTGCATACTCTGCTTATTTTAAGAAAACTTCATCATCATCAATTTCATTACCACAAATAGATGAATCTCTTTGCACTTCACAAATAGCCATATTGTACCTTAGATCACCTTCAAGTGGTTAAAATTACATGGAATGTCCTACTCTAATACCAATTTTTAGAGGTGTAATCACTGATAGTGGGGGGGGTGAATCAGTGATGATAGATAATCCAATTCCATTTACAACTCTTAAATATTCAACACATACAATCATGATGCATACAAATTAACCATTTTAATGAACAAGGAAGATATATCAAGATCAAACAATAACACATGATATATGTCAGAAAACCTCTTGGGGGATAAACCCCACTAAACCCTGTAAGATGGACTACAGTCCTATAAAGACAAGATTCAACATTTAGACTAGCACTAACTGATCAAGGAACACCCATCCCTTAATTTAGTGAGACACCCATCCCACAAGGAAGAACCAACCCCCTAGGCAACTAAGCACCAAATTAGCTCCCTTGATCTGATCTCCACCTCTGATATGATGTCTTCTACACCTGATGATGGACTTCTCTTACTTGATCTCTTTCCCCTTTACACTCTCACAAACTTGTACATATAAGCAATGCATCTAAAACACCATTTTGGATCACTCTTCACTTCTTACCACATACACAATAAAAAAAATTGCATCAAATCTATCATAATATTAGAAACATGACCTGTAGGTCATGCATACAGTCCTAAACCCACTCTATTCTTCAATCTATCCACTAAACACACTCACTCAATCAACCTCTAGGGCTTACTCACTTAATTTACCTCTTATAGGCTCATTAGGTCTAATGACCTATGTGTTCAACTTCATCACCTTAATCAGACAAGCATAACTAATCCTCTTCACTCTATGTTGGTCCTCAATAAATTTTACCTTCTCTTTAAAAGGTTCTCTCCTTTGCTTGGCTCCACACTTGCTCAACCCATCTTGGATTATGCCTTGTACTTATACCACTCTCTTCATTTAACCTATCTTGGTTAGCCAAGATGCTTTACATATTTGAACCACACCTAACATAGATCCATACACACATTACATGTGAGAACCCTACTCTTCATAGGTCGATCATTACCTCTTTAGCCCTAAACCACCATTAGGTCTTAGTGAGACCTAAAATAATTAGGCCTTCATACTCATATGTTACATGTGAGACTACTTAGACCACCTTCATCCTTTACTAATGCTTTGAACACATAAAACCTATCTATAATATCCCCTTTCTCACTCTCATATGGGTCCATACCACCTGGAACACCAACTCAACACTTGAACCTACCAATTAGGTCTCTTTGCTCTTTAAGTCGTCATATACAGAAAACACAGTCTCAAACTTCTGAAGCAAAAACTCAAATATTTCACATATCCATATTATTAGATCACATGGGTGAACCCTTCAAGACCTATGCAATGTCTTCATGTGCTTTAGACAATTTAACACATAATCTAAGCACTCAATTTAACTCTCTCAAAATGACCACTCAGATTGGTCATATATAGTCAAAATATAGTCAAGTTATTTTGACTCTCCATATCTGATCAAGGGCATATCATGACATCTAATACTTTCTCATAATCATTAGAGATTTATAGAACACCTCCATAATCATTTTCTTCTTCAATTATGCTTAGAACACCTTCAACTCACCTCGATAAGATGGTCACTCAATCTGCCAGTGTATTCAACAAACATAGTCAACTTCTAATCAATTGTTCAAATTGAAGATGGATTGGTCAAACCTCCAAAATCCATATTGATAGTCTTCATGGAGTCTAAAACACTCTTCAATATTTATTTCATCTTGAAACATCAATACACTATCAAGAATAACTCAATTATCCTTCTCAGATCACTTGTAGAACATGGTCAAACATCCAATCAACTTTGAATCTCAATATCTTTAACTGTACAAACATTCAAACCTTTTAACTAGATTATATAGATGTGCCTTGAAGTCCTTTACAACTTTTATTTTTACTACATCAAAAAATTCATCCTGGATCAAATGATATAGATCAAAAATTATAAATAGGTTTTCCCTCATTAATTTGAATATTCAGATTCCAATAGTCACTGAGCAAATGTTAAACATCAAAAACATTGACCTCATCTCATGCTCCCTAATAATTTTGAACAAATACGCACCATGTATCTCCTTAGAATAGCCTGATCTTTATCTTGTAATGCTCACCATTGACCTTAGATCTGCACTTCCATGATCATGCCACTTGGAAGCTTTGTGTGCCTTCTATGCACCCTATGCCATTTATTTAACGTGCTTGTGCCACTTGGTAGCTCTGCATGCAATGTTGAATTATTAACTTAAAATGCATCATTGGATCATAATTGCATGATCACGTGCTGATCATTTATCTCTTTTTGATAGGTTTCATGTTCATCGTAGATCTTCATTGTATGATTAAACACTCACCATTAGATCTGTCTTAACTTTTGACCCCAAACTTCAATGAAGTTAAACTTGATGGTCTCTGGCCCATCATAGTCTATAAAAGCAACTTTGAAGATTTATATCTTTAGCTCAAAAACACTTCAAGACTCTAAATTTTTAGGGTACCTTTTTGGCACTATATACAACATCTCTATGAAAACCTTTGACCACTATTAACTTTTTGAGTACCTATAATAAATGCATAAACTTGTTGGATCACTCATATCTTCATGATGTGGAGTGACAGTTTCGATTCTCTTAAGATATAATATGCATGTTTCTCATTCCAAAAGATCAAATGACACACCAAAGCTTCACCAAGACATATATGGATGCCTCACAACTTCTTCTTTGTCCTTACAAACCTTCACATATGCCATATACTCTCCAAGATATCACTCTACTCACTCAGCCTTAGCTGTCAAGATGACTACTTGAACCTAGACCTTCATATGACTGCTCTGATGAATTCCTTTCACTTACACAATCATTCTAAGCACTCATAACACCTCATAGGGTCTCTATAACATGTCTATATCATCAATGTCATCCATCAATTTCCTATCCAAGTCAAACAATGAATAATTATACAAGCACATTGAAGCACACTTTGTCATTGTCATTCTAGCACACATGACACCTCATCAATATCCTTGATTACCTTGGAGACATTGTTGAAAAACCTCCAATACTAGGTGCTTATTCCTTTCCTTTAAACGAGAAATTTCATTACTATATTAAAAGGGGGAAAATGTAGATGATATTTTTTGACTATATAGTACCTAAGTATTGTACATTTGACAAACTTAGACCCTAGTTGTTCCTCTAATTTTATGCATGCCTTATTTTTTCAAGCTTCACATCTATTTTATCTTGTGCCCCTTGACATGTCTCTTAGTCTGACTATCCTTATATTGATGACACAAACATCCCATCTTACCCATAATGCTTAAAATATACTTATCTTACACCTATACAAGTTCTAATCATATGCCTACTCTCCTGATCCTTAGACACTAACATCTGAGATAGACAATAGCATCAACATTACCATCTTGCCCTGACGTAAGTGTATAGTGCCCTATAATCATCCAATTTTCAAGTGAAACATATTACAATGGTCAACCTAAGTTATTTAATGTGATTTTTCTCCTAATAGAATTGTTATAAATACAATATCAAGCCTCATTCATTCCTCACCTAGTAATCAAACCAAAAAGAGCATTCAAAAAGCACTCAATTTACCAAAATATTTCTTATTCTAACCTATTCTAATATTAGTTAAAGGAACAACCCAACTAAAAATATGAAGTACTAAAGGAGAAGTCATAAGGTCATATTTGCCAAGTTACAAGCTAGGTCATTGTTGTAATTGCTTTACACATTGAATGATTCACACACAAGCCAATGCATAGGGGAGAACTACATGAATATGAGGCCCTCTTTTTGAGTATTGGCTATGTAGGCAATGCCCTTTGATAATGAGGTCATTACGAGTCATCTAGACACCATATTTCCACTAACCCATTTTCCCCAAGGTCACATTGAAGATGGAAATCTAGGTTTTTTCCATTTTACCAGGAGCGATACTCCATGACCCAAATTTGAATGCACTATAATGAAGGTAAAGCTAAATCCACTAGTATTTAGGTGGTTACATCCTATTTTAGTTGATATTTTGTACATGACACTAGCGTCGAACCTAAATAGTGGCATTGACGCAATTGTCCCATGCTAATAAAATTATCCAAAGAGCCAGAGGCACCAGATCCAAAATTTGATAATTGTTCTGGAACTATCTACCCACCTAATTTTAGCTTATTCTAGATCCAGATCTGTATTAGCATCATAACCAACTAATTTCTCTCTTTTATGTCATTTCTATATCTAACATAGTTGTACTTTTCATTAATAGCTTATCTTAGTTTAATAAATTTAGCATATTATATATTTGAGTTTAGCATATTAATTGGCCTATTGTAGAACAAATATTCACTCGTGTGCCCTATCATTTCTATATCCTTAACCCTATCTACCCTAGTAAGGATTTCACAATCCAAATTAGGGTTAAACACTAATTGCTTTCAAATATTTCCAATAACTTTAGCTATATTACATGATAACATGTGTTTCTCATGACTATTTCTTTTGAGATGATTGATTTACAAGAATAAGTATCAATCCCTCACCTCAAAATGGGGTATATATCTATATATTCTACATTTATAATTTTCAAGATGAAAGACATTTACAAAGGTAGAGAAAAAGACAGAGAAAAATACAGAGAAAAAGATAGATCAAGGACAACCATATATTTGCTTCCTTAATTAAGAAGTAGACTCAAGTTGTCATAACTTACTCTTAAAGTTTTGGTAATCGAGAAAATTTTTTAGTTGTAGTTACCAAGAGTGATAATATGGTTTACATACCACCAAGTGTATTTTTTCCTATGCTTATTTTATTTTTACTTGTTATTTCATATTATTATATTGCATTGATTTATGAGGGTGTTAACCACTTGTTGGTATTGTCATTTGCTTATATGTACATTATAATTTCAAACATCAAAGTGTGGGTGCGACCCAAACCTTAAATATAGACATTTCGTCCTTTCTTACCTAGGTGAGTATAGGTACATCCTTCAATTATTATTTTACTTTGACATACTTGTACATTCACACACACACACAAACACAAACACACACACATATAAGTGGGGCATTATGTAAACACCTAATTTTAGTATAAAACCCTTTTCCATTAGGTCATTTTTCATATTTTATCACACTTTGTCTATGTGCACACATTTGGATATTTTTGATAAACTATTACCTTATGTTGGTCCACATATTGTTATATTTTGACTTATGTATTCCTCATAACTTGAATTTTTTTTCCAATTTGGTCAATGATAATATGCCCATTTGATCTAGAATATCTGAAAACCTATATTTTGACTATAGGTTTTCTTTTATAAGACATTAGATACTCTTAAAATATCTAAAACATTGTTTTAGGGTATCTTCCTAAGTCTTACTCAGCCTAGATGAATATTCCCTTAACTTGTGGTTCTTTGGTACCTTAATTGTCACCTTTTACTGTCTTTTATGGCTAGCATATATTTAGATGTGACCTTGAGGAGCCTATATATACAAGTGTGACCTTAGTCATTTAATCATCAATTCCTATCCTCCAATATTTTATAAGTCGAGCCTTTCACACACATTTTATCAAGTCTTATTAGGAAGTATTTACAACCTATCAAGAATTTTTCACATTGATTTAATTCTTCCCTCATCCATTTTATGCTAAAGTCTTGTGTTAAAATAAGGTTATAGTGGAAACATGTAGTTGCATTTTATTATTTACGAGAGAAAGTGAAGTCTTATATTTTTATGTGGATTGGGATTACACTCACAAAGCACTTGGACTAAATTGGCTCTAATTCCAAGTGTGCATGATATGTAGTTGCAACTCCTCAATAGGTTGTTAGATCCAACTAATTTGTACATAACATTTTTATTTTGACATGGTTAAGGATTAGGTTAAGATCAAAGGTGAAGCAAAATGAACAATTTTCCCATCAATTTTGTGAAGCGAAACTACAATTCAGTTCTTCATCAACTTGTGAAATAACCCTATAAATTTAAAGACTTGAAACTGAGTAGAGGACATAATTGAAAAGAAGTATAAAATCAATAGGAATAGGGGTACAAAATCAACAACTTGATTATTATGTCTAATACACAACCAATGCTTCATCGATTTTGCCCCTTGAGCAAAACACAATCATATTTGTAGGGTGATAGTGCAGTCAACTCCAAATTATATTTCTAGTCACTAATTCAAAGGACAATGACCAAATGTATATGTTTTTCTATCTCTTTCCATTTTAGTACATTGATATTACTTGTTCATTGCTTCAATGTACTTTTAGTTTCTATTTTAAGCATAGTTCATATCTAATTATTATTGATGACTTTATTATTATAAATATTTATTGTGCCTTAGTTTTAATTAGTTGTGTTAGCTTATTTTCCATTAAACCATAAATAGTTACATTAGTGCTTAACCAGGCTATATTGTATCATCATGTATTGGTCATTAAGATGGGCATTTCTACATGAAACTCTATGCCGATTTTATCACTAGCAAGTGTAGAAACACATGAGCATAAAATATTATCATAATCACATATAACCCTATCATATCTTGAAAAAGATGTTAAAATTTTATGATACGCCATTGGAAATAAAAATATAACTATGAATACACAAAATTTGTACAAAGATAATAATAAACTACATAATAATTTGTACAAAGATAATAATAAACTACATAATAGAATATAAATAATAGGAATATGCCATTAAAATATATATTTAAAAGAATGCCATAATGTAATCACATTTAGGAATATTCTTATCCATAACAAAAGAAATATTACACATAATGTTACATAATTTTATAATATTTTCTACAATTAATGGCTAGGGTTTTAAAAACATGACTCTAATAAAAACTTTGATGAGAAACACACAAATAAGTACAAATTTAGCAAGCACACTAAAATTTGGAAATAAAAGACAATGTATGGTAAATAAAATAAATAATATTGAAATATAGAAATAAATGAAAATAACATAAAATATAAAATATGTATAATATAAAATAAATATTTAAATAATTAATAAATGAAAGATAAAATAAATATAATGAAAAAGATAAGAAAGAAAAATAAAACAAAAAATAAATACTTTACTCCACGAAGTAAGTAAATGAGTAAATGAAACATTATATATAATAAAATAAATTAATTAATTAAAGTAATAAAGATAACTTTAAAAAATGGGTAAGTAGATATATGAGACAAAAAATAAACAATAGTTGTGTAATGGTTAGTACTTGTTATAATTGTTGAAAATTATTTAGATTTATTATTATATAAAAATAATTAGAAGGTGCACCATATATTGTGACTAGTACCTATCTTTTTTTATAGTTTACATTAATTATATAGTAATAATATATTAATACAATAAATAAATTAATTTATTAATCCAAAAAGGGATAACTATTGTTTTCATTTTAGTCTAACTCTTGATTAAACTTTATTTTTTCAGTTAATAAAATTATCTCTTTATATATGCTTTAAAATATGTGAAGCTTTTACGTAGGTAAATTGAAAGGTTTTTAGTTAATAACATAAATAAAAAAATCCTACACAATGATTGGCTAAAATTTTCTATGTTATTCTTGCTTTTACATACATCAAGATAATCAAATAATATCCTTAGGAACTCATAGTCATAATCGTTTCTTTCCTTAAATAGGTAATCCAGGGCAGTCATCATCATTGCATTATCAATTTTGATGTCCCATGTTTTGCAATAGATAATAAATATGTTTAAACATAATTATGATGGTTTAGGTTTCCTTGGAATAGGTGTAATAAATAAACTTGTTTATTACTTTTAGGGGTGGTGGGGCGGTGCACCAATAGAGCAGAGGGCATGATGGTGCCTGAATTAGAATACCCAACTCAACATAATTTGATTCAATACCATTGACATCTACTTCTCCTCCTCTAAGCCTACATGTAGTTCTTCGCCAACCTCTGAGGACAAGTTTAGAATGTTTTTCTAGCCCCAGTGTGGCCAAAATAGCTCAATTGGTCCAAATTTGTAAGTGAAAGTCTCTCACCACAATGATTTTTACACTTGCTAGTAATTACAAAGGAAAAAGATTGCTACCCTATTTTCTCAAGTGTTTCACTTCATTTTATTTAAAACTTTTTGCCATCTGTGATTCTACTCGATTGTTATGATTCTATCATCTTCACCATTGGTGCAATTCTAATATCTGTTTATTAATGAATTTTAGCCAAGGATTTTTTACGTTTATGCATGCCTCTTTTTCATTTGAAATTCCAAACATTCTACGTATTGGTTTTTTTTCTCTGGATTAAAAAAAATCTATTATATTAACCCACATATGTTATATTTTGTATGAATTGTTATGACATACCACTTCTTTATTGTATTGGTTTTTTTATTCACAAAAGATAATAAAATGGTTAGCTAGAAAGTATCCTTTGCTTGATGTATGTTCAAGGTCTCAAAATGTATCAAAATGGATCATTGTAGAGTTTTTGTGGCTTTTATAATATCTTATTCTACAAAATTTTAATTTTTCATAAGGGTTAATGGAATTGTTATGTGAGTTTTCATAAATATTTAACTCTTTTCCTATTTCTTATAATTTTAATGAATTTGAATTTGAACTAAAGTGTGTGTATTATAGGTTTTTTATATGATTAGTAAAGACTTTTAATTTGGTTAATATGGGTATGCATTTAAAACTTTCCAATCTAGTTGATTATAGTGAAATTTTTAGATTGTATCCAAAGCTTTTTGTAAGAAAATGGCCATTTATGTCCTCTCTATAGATATGTATTCTACAGAGCATCATGTAATCCATGACTCCACAAACATATTTTAGGACTATTTGGACATATTTTCAAAGGCTACCAAATTATTTGAAAATTTTTTGCTATAAATACTAAATAATAGTTGGCTTATAGGCATTTTTTTATCTTTTATTGGGTACACCGTACCAATTTGTTTGACAGAGATATGTTGTGCCCTTTTCCTCGAATATTACCTACAATGATAGTGGGAACTGATAAACAAATACCCACCTATTATTTCCTGCTAAGTGATTCAATCAGAGGGAGAAGATATGAGACATTATTATTCGCTGATAAACAAATACCCACCTATTATTTCATACTAAGTGATTCAATCAGAGGGAGAAGATAGGAGACATTATTATTAGCTATGTCCTTACAAAGAGCTCTCATAGAATTAAACACATGTATTCTAATGGCAAAGAGAAGCTCTCTTGTTGTTGTAAAAGGAAAGGAAAGTTATAAAAAGGGTCCTTGGGATTTGGAGGAGGACATTCAACTTATATCTTGTATTAGATTACATGGTCAAGGGCGTTCAAACATTCTATCCAAAACATCAGGTATTTTGAGTGAAAATGCGGGCACCTTGATGACCCCAATATAGACATAATTACACTTTTCCATAAAATTATACTTTCAAATATCAAATGAAGGGAATTTATGTAATTTATTTTGAAAAACTTTTTTTTTTAGTTTATAATGCTTGAAATTAGGATTCCTTCAAAAGTAATTGTCCTTTTTTGTGCAAAATTAGAACTTTTCTAGCTGTTGGCACCATTAAAAGGGAGATATACATGATCGAATAAATAGTTGGAAAATAATATTATAAATTTTAGTAGTTTATTCTCTAACATGGGATTTATTAATTAGGAGGAGTGATGGCAAGGAAAGAGAGGGCGTTTTAGAGTTCAAGAGCAAAATTGGTCAAAAAAAGGCATTACCATAACAAGGAGAATGACTTATAAAAATCAACTTAGATTATGGGGAAAATTCAATTATATACCATGAATAAGACACAAATGAATCCAAACTCAGTAAGATTAATGTTTTACATCTCTACCATCCAAGTGAGTCTACCCAAATAAATTAATCATATGTTTATTTGATGTAAATAAGGTTGTATTTTATATATATTAATAGTTGCCTCATGCTTGAAGATTCATTATATTTGTATTGTCTATGATTGTATTATCTATTATAATATTTTTAACATATTTATTCTCAATGAAAGACAAGAATCTCAATCCTAAGTGTTCATCTACACCTCAACTTATGGATGGATGCAAGTCACAACATGAGACTATACCAAAAATAAAAGAGAAGGGCTTCCAACTGTGGCAACGAGAAGTTGTGAAGAATAAGATTCAAGAATGTACACTGTTGCTCACATAAGAAATGGTATTTGTATAATTCGTTATTAATTTTATAGCTTTTTTCAGAAACCAACTTGTAACATGAATTTACATGGACTTTCAACTAAACAATACAAAACATTTATAAGTTCACACTGGTGGTGTCCAAATTAAAACTGTGGTCAATTGCCTATAGGTAACTAAATTGGGGACATTTTATCTTTTATTGATGAATCAAACATTGCAAAATTTTTATCTAAGTTGAAATGATATATCACTTTCATTTTGACTTAGCTGGTTTTATCTTATGAATCAAGTGTAGAACTCCTTGGTTAGCATTTATTATTTTTTAAGTAATATAATTTTTAACACAATTTGTAGATCTACCCAGTTATGAAGAATATCTAGTCTCTTTTTATTTGAGCACATGAGTAGGATTTGTACCAGCACGACCACAACCCACTGATCTAGGTAAAAACATAGTTCTAAATTGATTTTTAATATTAAACTTCAAAACAACATAATGATATTTCATAAATATATGTATCAAATGAAGTTAAAATCTAAAATATATGGGACTAACTAAGCATGTTATATTCAAAATACATCATCTTGAAGATTGGATATAGAATACTTCTTGCTTATAATGACCACCCAATTGTTGACCTATTGCCTACCTAAAAAAAGTGTGGGAATAATTTTCATTCCACATCACTAGAATTTTAAGATTTGGATGAATAGACAGATGAATTTCGGGAAAATATTTGAAGGCAAGTAAAATTATTTTCATCTTCCTTTTAGATTTAATTCTCTACAAATATTTTTATAATTTTTTTGTTATGGTTTGTCTACCCTATAGGGGCTTGGTACATGGCACCATTGTTATAAATGTTAAAAGTGCTTTCATATTATAAATTATATTATATATAATTGTTTATAAATAAATCAATTTTATAGAAATAAAGTTTCAAATACATTAGATTGTGCACCCATATATTTATCCTTACAATATTCAACATGGATGCATAACCTTAAAATTAAGGGTATAATATTTCAAATATATGTACATATAAAATTGAAAGTTCTTTTTCATATTATTGAAAGTTGAATGGTAGTGGAAAAGGTACAAGGGCACTAATTAAATATATACTTCTAAAATACATATCACCATATAAAGGGCCCCTTGACTACCAAGTATGATTAAAGATGTAAAGTACATCAGGGAGAATGATGTTTGTTTGTTTTTTAAATGTACATTTTAACAAAATAATGTAAGAGTTACTTTAAATAATTTATAAAATGATCAAAAGGAATGTGGAAGGGGGATATATTCAGGGCTGGCAGTGGGGTGGAGGTCTCCCGGCACTCTCTCACCTCCAGTTTGTGGATGATGCAGCTTTGATGGGCATGGCAACGGTGAGGGAGGTATCTAATATGCGCAGAGACTTGGATGTGTATCTTGAGGCGTTAGGGAAGCTAATTAATGAGGGTAACTCTTTAATTTACTTCTTTAACACCCCACTTCCAATTCAACGGAGAATTGCTAATATATTCAGGTTCCCAACTGGAAGTCTTCCTCTATTTTACCTTGGCATTCCCATCTCGACTGGGAGATAGTCTAGGGAGACATGGCAGGGCCTTCTGGACAAATTTCATGCTAAGGTTAATCATTGGACTCATCACTGGTTGTCCTTTGCTGGTCGGGTTCAGCTGCTCCAATCGGTTGTGCAGGCACTCCCTATATACAGGGGTATGGTTCAAGTGGCACCGGTGTGTTTTGTGAGAGACCTTGATTCCTTAGCAAGGCGATTTCTTTGGGCTAGTAATTTAGCAGTGACCAAATGGAGTCTCATTAAATGGGAGATAGTTTGTAGTCCAAAAAGGCTGGGAGGTCTTGGATTAAGACAATCGCTACTCTCTAGTACGGCTTTGGCTGTGAAACTGTATTGGAGATGGTGTGTTGAACAAGACCGGCTGTGGGCTAGAATCTTATCCCACAAGTACCTGGCAAGGATTCCTCATAGTGATACCCCTCGGCATAGCTTGACAGGGAAAGGGTCAGCGATTTGGTCTACGCTCAAGAAAAGGGCTACACTCATTAAGTGTGGCTTGTTTTGGATATGCAAAGATGGGATGGAGGCACAGTTCTGGCAAGACTCCTGGGATGGTTTTCTGCCCCTAGCTAATCAATATCCTCAATTAAATATATTAGCGCAAAGATTTTGTGAAGCTGGCTGGTCGAGGGTGGGTGATTTTAAGGTGTTTTCTCGTCAGGGGCAGGTGGTGGAAGCGAGGTGGAAAACACCAGAGGAATGGCTGATTGTGGGATTGGAAGATGAGTATGCTAAACTCCATTCCATTCTTGCTGGATGCAGCTGTAGTTTCCTTTTGGAAAGGGATGTTATGGCGTGGGCCCCCAATCTGAAGGGATCATACACGGTGTCTTCTGGGTACCAGGCGTTGATCTCTTGGCAACTGGATGGTGGGAGGGAAGTTCCTTGGTGGAAAAAAGTCTGGAATAGTTTCTCTTGGCCGGAGTGTAACTGTTTCATTTGGAGCTTGGCCTAGAATAAATGCTTGACGTGGGATAATATCCAAAAGAGAGGATTTGCTAGCCCATCGAGGTGTGCTTTATGTAGCAGCGAGGAGGAAGATTCTCAACATTTATTCTTTCGATGCTCCTTCTCAATGCAACTATGGCACTTTTGGTGGGAAGCGTGGAAATGCCAGTGTGTGCATGCATCCTCCTTGGCTGATTTTTGGGCGAGACTGGGAAGACCGCCCTCATTGGCTTCATTTTTGCACGAGGTATGGTACACTGGTCCTATTTTCCTTTTATGGCAAGTCTGGCTTGAAAGAAATCACAGGATTTTTTGAGGAGAATATTTGGGAATTCAGCAAGTATGGACTAGAATATTGGGCATGGTCCAAGAAACCATTGGGGTTAAGAGTGAGATTACCCTGTCGTTGGCAAAGAGCGATGCTGAGATAGCAGAGAGGCTAGGCGTTCAGGGAAATTCTCTAATCTCAGCATGTGTCAGGAGAGGTAGACAAGTGAAACAGAAAGTGCAAAGGATGGGGAAATGGATGCCACCTCCTGCTGGTTTTTTGAAACTTAATACGGACGGGTCATCCCGTGGGAATCCAGGTTCGGCTGGGATTGGTGGGATCGGCAGGGATTCTGCTGGTTTGGTGGTTTTGATTTTCGTAGTTAATGAAGGAGTGCAGACAGTTAATCGGATGGAAGGCTGGGCGATTTTATATGCTTTAAGGCGAGCTTATGATTTAGGATGGAGGAAAGTGATATGTGAGGCTGATTCTCAAGTTCTGGTTAATTTGCTTCTTGAGAAGAAGACCTCCGATGTGTGCTGGTAGCTGTCACTGATTGTTCAGCAGATTCTTCAGGTTAGTTCTTATATGGATTCAATAATTTTTGCCCATATTCCTAGGGAATGGAACAGGGCGGCCGATTGCCTGGCAAGATGGGGATCAGAAGAATTTGAAGGCCGAAAGTTGGATGGGTGGGAGCAAATGCCCTACGCACTTCATCAGAATCTAGAGAGGATTATTGTGGAGGATGGGTGTAGTATTGGAGCGTAATTTTATTGTCCTTGTGGTTTGTAGCGGTTTTGTTGATTCCTGAGGCGCTGGCCTCAGGCTGGTATGTACTTTGGTATTCTTTGTTTTAATAAAATTTTTACCCCTCTTTTTTAATATATATATATATATATATATATATATATATTTTTTTTTTTAAAATTAGGAGAAGATTATTAATCATTATAGTACACATGCCATTTTTAAAATTATTATATTAATACAAGTGAATTAATTTTTATTAATTAAAAATCAAACTTCTTTCAAAAATTAATTAGTATTAGAAAACTCAAAATAATAATAATAATGATTGTAATCATTATATTCATATAAATGAAATATTCCATAAACATATAAAAGAATATTATTTAATTTTTTGTTATAAAACTTTGGAATTATTAAAGTCATAAATATTTATTTTATTAATAAAACCAAAATAATTATTTGTTCAAGTGAAACTTATACTACCATATTTGGAAGAGACTAATAAATTAATGAATAATTAAATAAGTAAATAAAAATTAAATAGAAAACAAAAAAAGACCCAAATTGAAAGTGTGATATGAAAAAAGAAATATGAAGTAAAAGAAGACCACAATCCAAATTTAATTTTAGAAAAAAATAAATAAAAAAATTTAAGATATAAAAGAAAAAACTAATAAGATAAAACAATGCTACTTCATAAAATGTAATAATAAATCAATGAACAATCAAATAGAAAACAAAAGAAAACCCAAGTTGAAAATATGATATAAAAAAAGAACCATAAATAAAAATGACCACAATCCAAATTTAACTTTAAAAAATAAATAAAAAAATCTAATATATATATATATAAACAAATAAGATAATATAAATTTATATATACTAACAAATAAGATAATATAAATTTACAAAATGTAATAATAAAAAAGTAATTTTAAATTAAAATATAATATATTTATGTTATTAAAATGTAAAATATTTATATTTATACATTTAATTAAACTAAATTACATATAAAACAATGATAGCAAACTCAATTAATGTTTATTTTCCCCCCTAATATTAATATGACGTTTCTATTTATAGACTACAACTTATTGTGTTGATAACATTTTACAAAACATAAAAATTTGACGGAGTTATTGGGGCTCATTATTATTAGTCCTTAGGATTTTGTAAAGTCTTGACAATAGCACATTAAGTAGAATGTAATTTAACTATGCATTTTAATTCTTACCATTTTTAATGTTAAAATGAATGTTTGATTTTCTTTATAATGTTAAAATGAATGTTTGATTTTCTTTATAATGTTAAAACGAATGTTTGATTTTCCTTATAATATTAAATGTTCAATATACTCGTGTACATAATAAATAAATTTTTTTTATAAATTTTCTAGTATAAATAAATTACTATATCTCATATATATATGATATTTGAATTTAAATTAAACATTACATACAATTATGTTTATTTATCACAATTAAAATCTAAAAATAAGAGAAATGGTACATATATCTTGCACTCAATTTAAACGGGGTTTTTAAATACAAGTTAAGATAAGGGTGAGTTAGGTAGTGTACAAAATAAACTAAGTATGATATAGGAGACACAAAAGAGGATAGAGAATCAACATGTTGGAAGTCAATAAGAAAATTCACTATATATTTTTGAGCCATGGAATATTTATGGGACCATTATCATACAATGTACATTATTGAGGATAACTCTACAAATTTAGGGAAAGAAGAGGGAAGGAGAGAGGAAAGGAGGGGGAAATATGAAAAACCTAAGTTTCAGAAACATAGAATGTATGGTTTTGGAATTTTTTTTAAAAATATAAAGAAATATGTATGGTTTTGGGAAAAACTTTAAAAATATAAAGAAATATGTAAAGAGGAGAGAGGAACAATGATGGAGAAAATGACACTGATAAAATCTATAACATATAAAAGTTTAATCTAAATTGATATTTGAAAAATATATAATATTCTAGAATAACATAGACACTTTTTTAATAATTTATGTAAATTTTGTATAAGAAAATATAAAATATTATATCTACGTATCATTTCATATGATTTTTTGTTGGGTTTAATGTAATTCTTATGCAAACAATTAATTATCTTAGAAACGAGTTTTATATATATATAAAGAGAGGGAGAAAAGATTGTAGTTTAATTTAATGATTCTATGTGATACATCAAACATATGATCTATATATATATATATCATTTTATAGATTCATAAATATATTTAAATTTTTTGTATAAAATATATAAAACAATTTAAATAAAATTATAAAAAACATTAAATATATAATCAAAATATATTTAAATCATTTTATAGATTCATAAACATATTTAAAATTTTTGAACAGAATATATAAAACAATTTAAATAGATAGTAAAAAAAATTGGATTTTTTTTACAAGATTAATTTATAACCAAGTTAATAGGCTAGAGATAAGTTGGCGATCTTGTTTTCGAAAAAAAGGTATTGTGGGAGGGGAACAAGATTTTTACAAATGGAATTTGGATTTAAATCTGGTAAAGATTAAAATTGAAAATGAAATAGAATTTCATGCTAAATATGGAAGACAAATGGAATTTCGATATTTAAGCGGAATCTTTTGACAAATAGAAAATATTGGTTACTTTCGGCTCTAAAGTGAAAAAAGGATAGAGGTGAGGTATCTGAAAGGGACCCCAAAAACAGCTATGGCAATGTTTTTATGTTTTTATGTTTTTATTGTGGACGGAACATTGCAGCAATAACTGAGTTGCGTAGGATCTGTTTGGTACAGAACTGCTTCAGCCATGTCTTTCCGAATGGTAAGTGTGGTGTGTTTGTGTTTGTGATTTTGGTATTCCCTAATGGCCCTATGTCTAACTAACTGTATAAATGGCAGTCGAGTGCATCATCAGGGATGGGTGTGGCAGATGAGTGCAAGCATGTATTCCTGGAGCTGAAGAGGAAGAAGGTGCATCGCTACGTGGTCTTCAAGATCGACGAGAAGACGAAGCAGGTCGTGGTGGAGAAGACTGGCGGCCCTGCCGAGAGCTATGATGATTTCACTGCTGCTCTCCCTGACAATGATTGCCGCTACGCCGTCTATGACTTCGACTTTGTCACCAATGAGAACTGCCAGAAGAGCAAGATCTTCTTTATTGCATGGCAAGTAACTCAACTCAATTTCTCTCTATTCTGGGCTAATAATTTTAGTTTTATTGCTGGATACCAACCATCCGAACCCGGAGCCCAACCCCCTTGTAGTTGTGGGTGATCTTGCTGATAGGGTTAGTGGAGCAAATCAAATGGACCAGATTCCACGCACCTGTCTCATCCCTTTGTTTAGCCTGTTGTTCGGTGGTACGGACCACTAGACCAGATTCCTGGTGAACAGCATAGGGCTCTGTTGAATTGAGCACTGGACCAAGCCCTTGACGATTGAAAACCCTATTTTTTATAAAAATTGTCTTCTACTAAAATTGGCTATAAACTGGCCTTTTTATAACTCTTAGATTTTGTATTGTCTTTTTGGTTTCGAGATTGGTAATGGTGTGTCGAGCAAATACCATTTCCATTTTTAAGGAGTTAGAGAACAAATTTCACAATCTGCCGTCTGCTGAACCTTGCCTTTCGTTGGCCGTGAAATCGAGGGATCAGAAGTGTTTTTAATTGAATGCCTCACCCTTTCTCTGCCCTGGCCTTGATTGAGCACATAGCGATCTCCTCTTGCCGCAACTTTGCAATTATTCACTGTAAACTAGCAGAAATTATAAAACATTGGATCGCTTTTAAGCTCTACGTCCAAGGTATTTCATGGGAGAGTCGGAGGAGACCAAATATGCCACAATATTTTCAAATGTTAGTTTAGAACTGGTAGAAGCTTTGTACCAAAGAATGCCCACAAAAACTTGTTGTTTAAAAAAATAATATATCTGTAAAACTAAAATATAACAAGGGGCATTTTGAATTTTTTATTTTAATGATTGTTGATAATATAACAATTAGATATTTATATTCGCAATTTCGTATTCATATTTCAGCATTTCACTCATTTTTTCAATTTCGATTTTTACAATTGTCAGTGTTGAATGTTCATTTTTCAAAGTTCAATGTCAGAGATTTTAATATTATTTAAATTTCAGCTCTTTAGTGATGTTCAACAAATTAATTATACAATTGAAACCCATTAATTTTTTATTTTTTATTATTTTCTTGTTGTACCCCCCACACACTCATCCGCCCACCCACATGCTTGTGCACACACATACTCTTTACTTTTCCCAAAATCTGGGAAAATTACTTGCCATCTCAGAAATGTGTCCCCTTCTTCCCATGTCTCCCCGCTCTGGAAACTCGGAGAAAAACAGGTACATGCTGGATCAATTTAGCAATGTTACAGCTCATTTGCCATTCCAATATTTACAGTTAATGGATTTAAAGCTTCTTTTTGAAGCTCATTGTAGTTGAAAAAATTTATTCCTTTGTTTATCGGATTAGGAAATGAATTGGACGTTCATTTTATTTTTCAAGTCTAGCTACTTTTATGCCCATTGGGTTTGTTTGCTACCCTTATCAGCTGGGGAACTTTTCTTACTGCTGCTGTCTGCTTGTGAATTTTTTTGTTTATTAACTTTGATTGTGCAGAAAAATGTTTTAAAGTATAATAATATTGGCTTACTGTATGGCTGACAACATTAATCTGGGTTCAGGTCCCCTGATGTATCCCGAATCAGAGCAAAGATGCTTTATGCCACCACCAAGGACAGGCTACGAAGGGAGCTTGATGGTATTCATTACGAGGTTCAAGCCACTGATGCTGCTGAGATGGATATCGATGTGATTAAAGACCGTGCAAATTAGATTGGAATCATTTATTTATGCCTTAAGATAGCAGAAGGTGTGGACATTATGTACTGTTGCTTCTCATTGTAGTGTCCTCTGTTTGCAGTATTCGACCAGAGAATCAACTGCAATTTGTACTCACTACACTGTGCGACTTCTTATATGATGCAAAGAAAACATTTACTATTGCAGTATTCTTATTTTGGGAATATCTGGAAACTTTGGATTAAATTTCGTGCTCAATATAATCCTTTATATGGGTGTGTCTGGAATTTCCGAATTTGCAAAGAATTGAAAATCTGAATATCTAATGTGATTCTGACGCCAAGATTTGAGCCCAGAGTTTAGCCTTGTTACAAGGGTTGCTGGGTTCTTACTTGCTACTAATATATATATATATATATATATATATATTGCATATTAAAGATCAGGATTATTTATAAATTATTACCATTTAAGTTCTGGTAATGTTGTTGTCTGCTAGATAAAAACCCAAAACTGGGTTTTACTTTTCTACTTTGTGTAGATGTTCATTTTCAGAATTTTAATCGAACTAGTGGTGGATGAATGTTAGATAAAAATCACAGGCGATTTTTGCCTTTCAGAAAATTCAATTTGAAGTACATTGCTTTATCCTATTATTACCAAAGAAAAATGTCTAAATCTTTGGGATCAGTATGACAAATATCTTTTTCCTGAATAAATGATCATACTTACAATATCCTAAGATCTGAAGTATGAATCTAATTAAGTCTGTTATCTTAAGATATTTTTTTGAGGATTAATTCAATCAAGGTATATCCTGTTTCTCTTTTATGCCATTAGATGATTCACTGCTTATTTTAACAAAGTAGGCTTAACATTGTTTTTCACTGCTTATTTTAACAAATAGGCTTAACATTGTTTTTAGTAAATGGTGCTTCCTAACCGGTCAAAAGTCAAGAAATTGTTGGTCAGACTACTTCTAAACAAAAGTTTAGATGTTTTCAGTCAGACTACTTTTAAATAAAACTTCAGGACCTCCAAAGCGAATGTGCATCTTAAAGGATAAATTAGGTGTCTATCACCTTGGGTTCCTTCTACTCGGATGCCTTTCAACTTTGGATTCTTGCCTAGTTGCTGATCCCTATACTGCATTATTTACTCCTATGAAAAGAATGTTGTTGAGGGCAGTTTGGTTGAGATTACTGAATACCTTCAGATGTCCCAAAGATGTAATCCAGGTAGGGGTAAGCAAGTGCTTAACAGGATTGATGAACTTTAAAATATTTTTGGACTCAAATGTTATTCAAGGGTCCTATTGACCTGTTTTGATATTTTATTATTTCAGAGGTTGTGTGGAACAAAATATTCCGAGAGTTTCTAAAGCATCATCTTCTGGGCTGGTAGGTTACAAAATTTCTTCAATTGAAAAGCTGTATGAAATTTATTCTGCAAATTGCAAACCAACTTCCAAGATAAGGAATATAATTCTGTTTACCTGTATTTATCACACAAAATGAGACGGGCTTTCAAACCTCTAGAAATTCTAATTTTGTCATACCAAAATCCATTTATGTCGTTGGTCAAATTGGCACTTTAGTCTTTTACTATGTAAAAGATGGGTTGTTTTACTTGTTTCATGATGGAAAATTTTAAGTCCTTCTACATGTCAGGAATTTTGAATTTTGGATACATGTCTATACTGGAGTTAACTAGCCGTATTGACTAAGCTTGCATCCAACTAGACTTAAAGATTCAAATCCAAATAGTCATAATGGCTGTAAACAGGATGCAACAGTTAAACTTATTGGAAAAAATGAGTCACACCTGGACTGTAAAAAGGAGCCTACCAAAAATCACCGGTCACAAAGAATGGGTGGTAGCTTAGTCGTATAGCACCCCAGCTTGCAAATGGGGGGTCCTAGGTTTGAGGTCTAGCTGGTCCATGGAAAATAACATTGTATCAGAGTCAAGCATGGAGCCCTTAGTACCAAAGTAGAGTTCATGTTGGGGTGTTGGAGAAAATGAGCCACATCTGAACCGTAACATGGAGCCTACCACAAAGCTCCGGTCACAAAAAGGGGCTGGTAGCATAGTGGTAGAGCATCCCGCCATGCAAATGGGAGGTCCTAGGTTCGAGTCCTAGCTGGTCCTGGATATATTCCAAGAAAAGCTTGGATCACTGTCCGCCCCACATACCAAGTTTCCATTGTAAAGAGGTATAATCCTCACAAATATCATAGCTATATGGCAGCTCGATATCTGCAGTCCTGCCACAGTTTCTAGGCTCTGATGCCAATGGCAGGTTGCTGTTACAAATCTCCAAAAACCTTGTCCCTCCTTACTGATGTCTTATAGTAAAGAGAGAAGATTGGAAAGTCTTAATTTACTCTCAAGCATAGTCACGAGGTCAAAACTGACGGGTGCAAAATATATAAGGTAAATAGAAAAGATCCCCATGCAGGCTTCCACAAGGGGTCTCATATGCCAAATTAGAGTCTGGCTTGGTTGTGACAAAAAAAAAAATAAGACCTTTGCTTTATAGATGTGTCACCTTTTTTGGGGAATGAGGAAACGTGGGATCGCAAAACAGGGATGCTTAGAAGTACCCCCAAATCCTAAAATAAATATTTGAATAGAAAAATAGCATGGGGACGGTGATGGGGGCGGGAGACTCAGGGATGGGGATGCATCCCAGCTGAAAGTATATTCAAATGGTTGAGAGCAGCATGTCAATAACAAGATTTGTGATTTTCCTCCAATGTTTCCCAGTTTTTGCTTGGCCCACAAACATATATTTCAATTGGGTTTAGTGATAAGCTATAGTTTTTGGAACTTTTATATTATTTGTATGATTTTATTCCATCCTTTTTTTAGTTTTATCACTTATTGACATAGATAATTGTATTAATGGAAGTGCCACGAATATTGATGAGTATTTGAATTTCCTCTGTTTACCTTCGTTTTTTCTTGAAATGTTGTTAAATTTATATGTTGAAAACTACCATGTGTGTTAAAATAGATTGCAATTCCTAGCAACTTGGTGAGTAAGCAAATAATGGATTAGGATCCGTATTTTGACTTGTGATTCCAGATGTCAAACTATTATACCAGAAAAAATTAGTAAATCCTATATTTATAAAGAGGTGCATTTTTGTTAGCCACATTTCAATGTGTGGATCATTCCCTGAAAGGCAATGTTTTGCAACTGCCTGATTGAATCGCTAATTTACTTTTTGATAATTTGTAAAATATTTGTTCCATGCCCTGTATGTTGCATTATCTTTGTTAACAGCAACGTTTTGCTTTCTTGTTTTGAACATATAGATTTTGAAATTGTGCCTTACAAGACTAAAGACAGTTCTTCACAACTGATTCGTTGTATCTAGAAATGTTGAGGATGCATTTTTTTTTTCCCCCCTGTTTGTGCTTCTAAGCTTTAGCAATTATTACAATCATCATCAGGCATTACTACTAGATGGGTGAGAAGTCAAACAGGGAAAATACAAAGCCATATTGGCAATGTTTTCTTCAACAAATGCTTTTCCAAAATGATTGTAATAAAGCATTCTTCCCCATTTTATGCATAGATAATATGTATTGTGACAAAAAGTAGCTATTTTTACGTGCTTCCTCGTCTTCTGATAAAAAAAATCTATTTGTTTTGTATGTATGTTCATCCTAAACAATATAATCAGCTATTCTTGTTACCTATTAGGTAAGACTCTTGATCTCAGTTTATAGGCAAGGCACATGAAGTTTGGTGGGTTCCTATAGAGAGTGATTGTTACTTGCTCCGAGTAATTTCTTCTGAAAGTTTTTTATTGTTTTCTATTTAAAAAAATTGTACATGGAAGAGGCCTATTGGAACACCGATGGTGACATCCACACTTGTGCGGTGCCATTTTATCCTTGATTCCACTTGTGCCATTCCTACATCGGACCGATGTAGATTGTGACTAGTGTTGAGTGAGGATGAGAAACTTATATACTAGTGATATGCTTCCCACTTACGAAATCTCTCATCTATACTGTGTTTTGTGCCCCTTTTACCTCCATTCAAAAATGGACTTTTTGCAATGTCACTGTGATCTTTGAGAGAAGTTGTGGTGTGGCTTATTAGCATGCCGCAACTATTTCAAGAAAGGTGCAGTGCCACTGTGAGTTTTGCCTTTGAAGTCTTGTAGTGGGTTTAAGGGCTAGTTTCTGTGATTTTCACATCTCCGTCCCTATTTATAAGGCTTTGTGACATGGTCACATGTTATTCCCTATATTTTGAGTGCTATATTTAAAGAGATTACCAAAATCATTTTACAAATGATTATTTACTCACTATCGCGTGATCTACTAGCTATCAGTGTAAACTTCAGCTGTTTCACAGCGACACCAGCAGAGCTTTTAGGTCACTCATTACGATCATATTTAGGAGTGTGATCTTGCTATGACATACCTCTATCAATGACTACCTCACTTGCCTTAAGTTTTTATGCTTGGCTCACTAGTTAGGGTTCTGTCAAGAAGCTGCTAGTTATTGCTACAGGGCATCCGCATTTCCCAACCTTATATTGTCACATGACTATCGGAATCTGGGAAATTGTTTAGTGGGTATGACACGTCCTATTCAGGATTTTCTTACAGGGGCCTTACTTCCTTTATATATTGCTTTATTGCTATCTTTGCATCACTGAGGACATAGGTAATTGTCATTGATTGTGTTATACATGTTAGATTTGCATTAGACTTTTTGTTCTTTTATTTGCATCCGTATTGAATGTTTATGTTGGAATTGAAAATTCTGAAACTTGGTTTCTCTAACTCTACTCTTTCCTTTTAGAAAAATAAATAGGAAAAATATTAAATTAATTGTTAGATCAAGGTTATTTCTATCTTTGTTATATTGCATGTTGTTATTTTCATTTATTATTACAATTTGCATTTGGTAGTATATATTGTGTTTGGTTGGGACCTACACCTATTTAAACCTTAGATTTTCATCTTATTTATGTTTTTTTGCTTAACCCTAAGTTGATCATGTCATCCCTAGGTTCTGATTTTGACAATGTGTCTCATTTGCATTCTGTCATTGCACCATTGAAACCCCTTGTATGGCTATTTGCTTGATCTTTGCTCCATCTTTTGAGCACTATCCATTCATCTAGGTTTAAGCTATTACATCCCTGTAACAACTCATAACAGGGGATGATTTCATACCACTAAAAAATAGAGATTTTAATCTAATCTAGAAACTTAAGGGAAAAACTTGCGATGATCAATTGTGCTAAAGAAATTCTTCATATATTTTCCCTAACTAATCTCTTTATTTCCTTTTAGGATTGCTTTCATTTAGCAGTTTTAAGTATCTGGGCCAATCTCAGCATAGTCTTTTTTTCTTGGAGTGAGGTTGAATACCATTCCATTTTGCTATGATATGCTTTTTGTGATGCTCCTGAAGCTTGAGTGTAGTCAAAGATGTTTAGAGGTTTAGGGTTGTGTATTTGTTTCACTAAATTTGTCGATGTGAATTATAACAACATTGTTTTAGCACTTAAGGACAGGGTCAGCAATTGAAAGAGGTAGGATTTTTTGCTTTAATGCTAATAGAATTCCTATTATCTCTCGATGGGGCAAGATTTTAGCCTTGTTTAATAGATCTTGTTGATGCAGGGTTATTGCAAATAACTCATCTAGACAAGTGTTTATATGATACACGTGTCTACTTGTAAATACTTAACAATGAGGGTTGTAGAGTTAGATATAGAATAAATATGATGCTTATTTTATATGAGTAGTTCCTATTTACGACCATACAATAATGTAGTGTAATTGTATATGGATATGGGCTGCCTTGACCAGTTATGGATGGCTTACCTTGTTCAAAGATAGCTCATGGATAGACATTTTGTCAATCTATGGGCTCTGAATGTAGCTCATGAACAAGAGTATAAGTTAGCTTTTTTAGTTGTTTTTGTAACTGGACGGTTAGATTGTGTAATTTTGAGCTCACCACCATCAATATTCCGCTGTACTATGTAAGAGGTAGTGATATCAAATGTGATGCAACTCATGTTTCTCAAATGAATTAAAAATCACATGTTTTGCCGAATCACTTCTATTTTTTATGAACTTGCTATTTGAATACCTGAATCTGATTCATCTCATTTAGGGTAAAAGAGTGGGAAGATGAATTGCATCATGATCTCTTCTAAAGGCCAAGTGACATATTGAGTGAAATGATTTGAGGCGAAACATCACTTGACTAAGTCTTAGTTCCATTTTCAATGAGATCAGACGGGAAAAGGGGCAGACAACCACAGAAACATACCAATTTAGAAATATTAATATAGTGAAATGGTTTGTTGATCCAAGAATCTTGTGTATGGAGCTTGAGCACAAGCAGTGAAGTTCAGTGCTGTAGAGGGTTCAACCAAAATTTGGATTTCATCGAAGGACATAATTGAGACACCAACAAGTGAGAAGGATGGTATAATTTGAAGACAACAGAGGTGGCCAATGCAAGGAGGAATCTGGGATAGAGGATGATACAAAAGATTCTTGAAGTATGGAGGGCACTGAGGTTGGAGGCGAAGACATAACAGAACTTGGTTGAGGATGAAGGAAAAGAGAAGCACGAGATCTGGGAAAATGTCAAGAAGTGTGTTAAGAGAAGATGCATACACCTATATACCCTACACCCTTGATGAGAAAGTGAGACATCGAAACACAAAAGAGGTTGAGTGAAGCATCTAAACAAGGTAGTAACAAGTTCTCAAAACAAATTTTTTGATGGAAGGATACTATAAGCAAGTCAAATAAGGAAGTGGTGTTTAGTTTACTTCTTATCATTGTTTTGCTTATTTTCAATCGGATGTAGATCCTAACCAGCATTGGTTCATATGTTTTTAAGGAATAATTAAAGTACGTTGACTAGTTGAGAGTGACATTGAAAAGAAGAGTTCTCTGCTAGTATCAAAAGTTAAAACAATAGTAGATCTCCACTAGGTTGGAAAGCATGAAGGCAAAATGATCTGCATCTCATGTTCTGCATTAAAATTTGTGAAAAGAGAAGGAAAAAATGTAACTTGTTATGATCTACATTTAAACATCTTTTACTCTGTTTCCTGTTGTTGTTAAATGAGATTTTTAGTGTGATTGGATTATCATGGGACTCAACAAAAGTTTGAGACCAAGAATGTTAAAAATATGAATTTGTAGATTGTGAGGAAGCGTTGAGATAAGTGATTCAGCTTGAGCCGTGGGAGAAAGAGGAGCCATCTGTTGTAAATGCTAGATTATAAAAATGAATTAAATTTTGAGACTATATTTGTGACTTTGTAATGAATAAAGCCAATTTTGAGTTCTTATGGTGCACATCTTATAGTAGCCCAATACATTCCTCGTGGCAAAGATTGTGTGAGTGCAGTAATGCCCACCAGTGCCTAAGAAAAGCTTCCTGGGCGTACAAATTAAAACCCTGCCCTGCCATAGAAATGTGGAACTGACATTTATTGCCATTCAGCTCTATTGTGGCATCTATGAAGGGTCTCACACCACATAAGATTTCCCTCATAATTTGAAGAAAACTATAACCACGTAGACACAATTTTTCATATGACATATTAGCAAAATCAATGTAGCTTGCATTATTGCACAAGTGCTACTAAATGTTTTGCACTTGCCCTTTATTCAGAATTCAATACTGTTTAAAATTACATAGTACTTGGGATTTCCAAACTCTTGAAAGCTAGCCTAGTAATAATACAGGGAACGTCTCTTGCCTGAATGTGTTTGAATAAACCAAAATTAGTATGCAATATGACAAATGATTATTGTATAGCCAGCATGGTATCAAAGCCTGACTTTGATTTTGACTACTTAATGTTTTGCTCTTGCCCTTTATTCAGAATTCACAACTATTTAAAATTACATGGTACTTAGAATTTTCAAACACTTGAAAGCTAACCTAGTAATAATGCAGGGAACGTATTTTGCCTAGACATGTTTGAATAATTGAAGTTACTAAGCAACATGACACATGATTATTGTACACCCAACATGGCACCAGAGCCTCGCTTTCATGGCGTGTTGACTACTTGGATGATATTTACAAAGCTAAGTATATCTAAAAATCATCATTTGCAAAGAGTTAGCTTATTAGAAATTCTTCAAATCTGAAACTTGTAAAGAAGAATTATAGAGAGTTCAAGTGGCATTTTCGATTGAGAACACTCGTCGCTGCATTCCAATGCTGCTCTGATTATGCCCACTCTGAAAAATTCAATAGCTTACTAACGATTATTAACATCTTAAGGTTTTAAAGAAAAAATGAGAAAGAAGAATGAAGAAAGTGTAAATTGAATTTTGATCTAAAATATTCCACCAAAGGTTGCAAAGCTTAGTTGAGAAAATTATATTTAAACTAACTCTTTCCTAGATGCAATTCAAGTCTAGCTAAAAATATTGATTTTCTTTTATAATTTATTAACATTTATAAATACAATTCCCTTTTAAGGGCCCCTTCTACATGCTGTACATAATTTTCATAAAAAACTTTTCTTTCTCATGATTTCATTACTTCTATTGCCTTTTTATCTCTATTTCTGAAATTTTTTCTCTCCTATCACAGGTATGCAATTAATTTTATGGAACCATTTTGGATGCATTATTCAAAAAATTTAGCTTCATCTTGTTAGTTTGTTTGTATATGTCAATATATTGTGAATTTGTTGTTTTTGTTTAACATCATTTTGAGGCTGCTTCATCAACTCTTTACTCAATTCAACTAGCTTTAACGTTATGTTCTCAATCACATGCCATCCATGCATCTAGTTCCACATGGTAATAAAAAGCTTACTATATGGTTGGACATTTTTTTATGTTCTATCAAATGAGGTTGATACGAGTCACTCTAATGAGTTTACCATGTTACAAAGCAGATTGACAACAATGTTCTAGATTGTTTAATCAAAATAACAACAATCAACCACAAGCAAGAGAAGAGCACAATACTTAAACTTAGGATAGTCTCTTCAACCTCAACTAATCTTTATAGCAAGAATATAATTCCGAATATATGATGACTAATATCCTAACACTGCCTCCTATGTATATAAAATAATTAGGCTTTGGGATCACCATAATTCAATTATGCTGACTACTTCTACCAACATGCAACCTAGAGATTATAAAATGATTATGTTAAAGGTTATGTGTGTCTTAGGTCGGCCACACATATCCCAATACACACCATAGGTTAAGGGCGTAGGGTGGCCTCCCCTCGTCCTACCCCTTTAAAAAACTTTGTCCTTAATGCTGATCATTTGAGGATGCTTATGTATGAAAGCTTCATTTCCTTGTGTCACATCTTCTTTGGGTTGGTTCTTCCACTTGATAAGATACTCTATGATCACCCTCATCTGTGTCTCGTATTACGTATCTATAGAATCGCTTCAAGGTCCAAGATGACTCTTCCCTCTTTATCAAGCTTTGGACCTTCTCCAAATAGGAACATGAAAGACAAGATGTATTTTTGCTGATCGAGGTTACTCTAATTTGTCAGCCATAGTACCAATTTTTTTGCAAGATTAGATAAGGACCATAATACTTCAGTGACTATTTGTTATCATTTTTTTTGTTGCTTAAAAGACATTTGTTTATATGGTTGTAACCTTTAGAAAAACTCAATTTCCTACTTTAAAATGTCTTTCACTCTGATGCTGATCAACGTGTTTCATTTGTTTTTGTCACACAACCAAGTTCTCCCTAAAGCTAAAGAGTACTTCTTATTAGTTTTGAATGTGCTCTTTGATTGCTCGAACTCTTGGTCTCACTTTCCTAGATGAGGTGATAGATGATGGAGGGTATTCATACAATGCCATAAATGGGGATATTTTGGAAGACATATGGAAAGATTTGTTATACCACCATTCTTCTAGTGGTACCCAATTAACCCATTGTGCCTACTTTTCAGAAGTAAAGCAACGAAGATAACCTTCCAAGGACTTGTTGACCACCCCAGTTTGCCCATTAGATTGGGAATGATATGAAGAGCTATGAGCCAACTCAGTTCCCAAACAAGAGAATATATTAGTCAAACAATTACTAATAAATATGAGGTCTTAATCACTTACTATAATCTTTGGGGTCACATGTAGCTTCTAAATTATATCCATAAATGTTGTCATAATACATTGCTAAAAAGTATGCTTCAAGACACAAAAATAGACATATTTTGTGTGTCTATCTATGACCACCACGATGACACTTTTCCCTTCTAACTTGGGTAATCATGTAATAAAATCCATGGATACCTCCTCCCATTGTTGGCTATGTGTAGATAAATGTTACAAACTCACATTTGTTTTGTCGACACATCAAACATTCTACCACAAATTTATGTACATCACCTTTGAGCCCATCTCAAAAAATACATGCTTAATCTTATAAAAAATATTCACGAATCTCGAATGTCCACCCACTAAATAAGCATGGAGATCTACAAAAACCTTATGCACAAGGCTCATGTTTTTTGCATAAGCATAGCCTATACTTGTATCACAAGGAGTCCCATTTCCACACAAATTTATTTGAAGTGCTTGGATTTGGCTGAAGTTGATGAATGATATTACATGTATCTCTGTATTTTCGCCATTTAAAACTTGCCTCATCCATTTAGTCTTCTCGCAATTTGGACATGGCACACAATAATGCCTATGTGTTTTTGTCCTGCCTAAAGAGTGAATTTGCCACTACATTCTCTCTCCCTTTCTTATAGATGATCTAAAAGCCACATCCCAACATCTTCATGACCCATTGTGGTTTTTCTTGGGATGATAGTCTCTATTCTAAAAAATACTTTAGATTGTCATGTTTTATCTTCACCTTAAAGTGGATTCTCATAAATCGACTTCAACAAATTCTTACCTTTGAGTTAGTGCCTTTCAATTGCAATGGATCTACCATATTACATGAGGTCTACACCCATACCATGCCTTGACACAACACATTCTACAATTGAGGTTCATGAAAAATCAGGGGTAGCCAAAATTGGAGTGGTACACATGGCATCCTTAAGCTTCTTGAATGCCATGGTCACTACTTCGTTCTAATGGAAATAGTCTTTCTTCAAGAGAGTTGTGAGTGGTACTCATATGCTGGGATATTTTTTGACAAATAGATGATAGTATTTAGTAAGTCCTAAGAATACTCAATAGGTTCTTGAAGGTTCTAATTACTTGCCACTCCACGATGGCCTTGATCTTGTGAGGATCCACCTTGACTCCATGATATACAATGTGACCCATGTACTCCACCTCTTTGACTCCAAATGCACACTTAGAAGGATTTGCATAAAGTTGATGTTGCTCAAGAGTTTGCAAAATTTGATTATCATGGTGTAAATGGTCCTTCCACATATTATTGTAAATCAATATCTCATCAAAGAACACCTAGACAAACTTTCACATAAATGGCTTAAATATAGAATTCATCAAAATTTGAAATGTAAAAGGGGCATTTGTGAGACCAAAAGACATCACTATAAATTAATAATGGCCCTCATGTGTTTGAAAAATTGTCTTGTGAATATCCTCTTCTTTGATTCTTATTTGATGATACTTGATTGGAGATCTAGTTTTGTAAAATAAACAATACCATTTAACTCATCAAATAGTTCATCAATTACAAGAATATGAAACTTATCTTTGATGGTGAATGTATTGAGCTCTTTATAGTCCAGACACATACACCAATTTTCATCCTTCTTATGTACCATAACTACTAGGAAAGAATATGCACTTTGACTATGAAAAATAATACTTGCTTCCAACATCTCATGTACCATATTTTCAATCTCACTCATTTGCACATATGAGTCCCTATAAAGTTTAATAATCAATGGTTGGATCCTTGGTACAAGTTGAATGGCATGATCACGATTTATTTTGGGAGGTAGACCTTTCATCATATCCCCCAAAAACTACTAAAAGCTTATGCACAATTTCTTGAAGATTTGGTGGTGTTGGTGCATTTAACTATTTTATTTCTAATAAAAATAATTGTCCTAGAAATGTAGATGCATTCTTTTTAGAAACTTTTGCATTTGATGAGGGCTTACCATTTGTGGCGTCTTTGATTGCAACTCTCTCAATTTGAATGCCTTTCCATCTGAGGAAAAACACATGAATAGTTCTTGGAATTTCATCTCGATTGTGCCCAAAAGATAGTCCCCCATGGTGAGTCTAATATTATGGCATTTTATTGAAAAAATGAGTATACCCCCATTTGCAATTGATTTAACCTTTTAGGGGTTTTACAAAAGTAATTCCTAAGTTAGATTAAAGGGCCAAGTTGTCTAAATCAGTTAAATAATATGCAATAATTAACCAGTAATTTGTTATGGATTTTGACTTCTTGTGACTTTTTAAAAATAGTAATAAATATGCATAAATAGAGACTTATCTAGAAAGTGTTTGTCACGAAAGATCTAGGTTTTGGACAAGTCTAAGTGTTGTCAACAGGGTCCTGGGATCTGATTCCTCACTAGATAGTAGCACCCCATTTGGACAGTAGTGCTATACTAGTCTAGTGTCCTCAAAATGGTCAAATGTACTTTTGTAGGATTGTTATTATTTTCTAGGAGCACCTACACTTGTGCTTTTAAGTTCTGTTCTTACACGCATAAAATTTGGAACCCTGTATTGTACCTAGAAAATATGATTTAGTGTGCAAAACCTAATCCTCCTTGCAAGTATGGCATGATAAATAAATGTGTGTTCGTTAGTAGGATAGGCTAGACATCCTCAACACCTCATTGTGAAGAGATTTGTCTACATACCAATACTTTGAGGAGGGATCATGCCTGATATAGTTCTCCCACCTAGTGCTTGGTGCAAGTGCAAGTAATGCTAGAATGATAGTGGTCTTAAATACCTTGAGTGTGCTTGAGATTGAAAATATTTAAAATCTGGGCTTAGGGCAGCTGTAGATGGTAGTATGTAGAAGTAGGGAAGAATAGGGATCAAATACATTAATTTTTCTCAACTTTTTTCTTATTTGGATAGCTTTTTGCATCCATTTTCCATCTAATGGATAGAGGTCAAATAGTGTTGTATTTATATAAATATATAGCTTGTGTGGATAATAAAATGTACTTAGGCTGACCTTAAGAGAGGCACACGTTTGAAAATATTTCTGTTTAGAAGAGTTAGGGAAAGGGACACTAACACCAAGTTAGGGACACTAGCACCATGTGGCTCTGGTGTCCTTAATGGGGTGCTAGTGTCCATCTAGCAGATTGCTGGTCACACTGGGTTGGGATCTAGGAATTCTATCTTGGGACTGTGTTTGAGTTAACTGTAGATGTCTGTGGTCTATACAATGGTTGGAAAGGTGTGATAAAGGCTCTAGGATAGACCTAGGGCTAAGCTAGGAATTTGTTGTCTCAAACAACACTCTTAACATCCAAATACCAATTTTAGGTGATTACATTCCCTCTACCCCCCTCTGCCCCCCCCCTCCCCATTTATTCTATTAATGTAGCAAATAAAAATTACTAGTATAAAGGAAAAATAAACATACTTGAACTTATCTACGAAGTGAAGCCTATGTAATTGATTTTGAGTATGCAAATCTAGGTTTGCATATGTGAAACATGATTCAAAGCAATGACCTACAATGAAACATGCAAAAATTAGTCATTTAGATATTATCAAAATCAAAATACTATGTTGAATAAAGTAACTGAGTAAAGAGATAGGAAAGAGGAAAGGAATGAATATACCTTGTTCGGTATGCGAACCAATGCATGAACCTGGTGACAAATTGTGTGTGCATGTGTACATAGTGATAAAATCATTGCATATCTTGAATTGAGATGATGGCTTGCTCAATCCTCATATGTGGGTGGTTAAAGAACTCAATCCAGTTTTGAATCTATCATTGCCCACCCCTGCTTGGTGGATCATGATCTATGAATAGCTTTGATAAAACTATAAGTGTGTCTAACCCTTTCATGTGGGTGGATCAAGAACTCAAGTAGGCTATAACTCCATCTTTGACTATCCATGTGAAGTAGATGCATCTAAAATTAAACTGTGCAAAGTGATGAAAGTATCTAACTAGGTATATCTAACTGTGTATAATGACTTCATGACCACTTAGGTACATTAGGTAGATCTGGGCCACTCAAGAATGCCAACCACTATAGATGGAGTAAGGCATGACACCAATGACAACTTGGAATATGATAGAGAGTGTATACATCATAGAGAATGACATGGAGTTTATCATTCCATCTGATCAACCTATATGTAATTGAGCATATGGAAACTATGTGTCATGCACATGCCCTCAATCTGATATCTGAGTATATTGATTTTGAACTGAGTATTTAATAACTTTATTTGTGTATTTTAACTGAATGTGGGAGTGATTATGTTGTGCATAATGTCTAAAATTGAGCAACTGGTATGAATATGAGCTGAAATAAGTGTATCTGAGCAAAATCTAAACATAGCTGTCAAACTTGTGATTGTATATATAAAAATATGTACTATACTTGGTGTATTATTTTGGCTAATCTGGACTACCCTAAAGCTAGGGATACTAGATAATAATGCCCTATAGTGGATATTAGTGCTTTGTGGTGCTAGTGTGCCAATCTCGGCACTAATGTCTATCTGGTCTGAAATTTGGATGATCTGAACTACTTTTTGAGTCCCTATTTTTTCTTGTGTTTGAACTATGTCTGATTTATGAAACTAAGCCTGTGCACTGAAAATGATCTATGAATAACAAAGTAGGACCCTGATATTTATTGAAAAACCTTATGAATGTCCCCTCTTTTGAGGGTAGTTGTGGAACTTGTGTAAGAATTGTACTCAAAAGAAGTAGCTTTACTAAATGTTTTAGTCAGAGCATATATATATTAACTGCGTGATATTCCAATACAATGTGCAAACATAACATCATAATGTAAAAGTATTTGAGCATAAGTATTTCATGTAAGATGTATGTTGTAATCTAGCATTTCACAAGAGTGTCTATATAGATGTAATCAATGTGTATAGCAACAAATCTGAGTAGTTACTTAAGAGGATGCGACATGATGTCCATCATGACACCCAAGTAGGAAGAGTAGATGCATGAGGTCCCTCATGGCATCAAAAACAGGTGTGTGTAAAAATTAAAGGCAAGTGTCATGGTGAAGATGCATACAAGAAAATATACATATATAACACATGAGACACACAAAAATGGGACAAAGGGACACAATACAAAGGATATGGGAACATGTCACTAAATTTGAGAATGAAAGACATACAAAGACATGTTCAAATGTCCACATATGCAAGCAACAAGAAATTTGGCTTAGAGCCACATAGAAGGACATATTCGAATATCCGCATATACAAAAAAAAAATCACACACAAGGGACATGGACACATGTCCAAGGCATATAAACATAGAAGTGACATAGAGCCAAAGAGCAATGACATATTCAAATGCCCTCAAATTGGAAGAAGCATATGAAACACAATCAAATCTAAACTAGGGAATCTATAAATGAAAGCATGTATAACTATGTAGTATAAATCTGTGTAAATGCTAGGATGTACATATCTTGAGTCTAAATAATGATAGTCGGCAAAAAACTTGAGCAATGAGTAACAATGATCAATATCAAGATACCAATGTGTGAACTGGAATGTATAAAATATAAGGATATAAATTGGTAGTAGTAACTGTGTATGAGATGCCCCTAAATGGGTAGATGTAGCAAATAGATAAACCTTGATTGGTATATATGCCCCCAATGTGTAGATGATAGCAAGTCTAGATCAATGTATTGGACTGGATTCCTATATGTAATCTACAAGCACTTGATAAGAACAAGTGAAGCATCTATGTATGATAAAACCAACTATATTAAGATGGATAACAATATGTAATATCTAGAAAGTAGAAGAAATGTAAACATAACAATGCATACAATCTATAATTTTTGTGTTTTGACATGTTATATTTTTTAGATATAAGATATGCACAAGAAAATGAAAATAAACTATGTACAAAGAGCGAGAGAGAGAAGGAAGTATGTACAAGATTAGGAACCATACTAACCAATGAGTCTCATGGGAGACTCATTATCACCGTAGCCTATGTCAAATAATGGAACTGTGATCTCTTGTGCAGTGTGAATGCTATGTTGTAGTTGAATGTTATTATAGTAGGAATTTGAGTATTGTTCATTGTCAAAATCATAATAACTTGGAATGATATAGGGAATTGCTTCATACTATGGAGTTGACCTTTCTGAATTATGCTTTGGCATATTGAATGTGATTTTACCTTTTGAAATTATGTTTATTGTAGACATGGTGTTATGGAAGCTCTTTTGGTAGAAAACCTGTTTTGAGAATGCTTGTTTGTGTAGCATGATTTTGAATTTGTAACTTAATATCTTTCTCTTTTTGTAACATTTCTTATTTTTCTAGATGTTTTGCCTTGATAAACTGTATCTACGATTGATGTGCCTTAGGATGTTCAATCAATCCCAAACCCTCATGACTAATATTATCAACTGCTAGAATAAGAGAAGTGATTTCTTGGGCCTACTTGTCTAAACCTTAACCATGATAATCAGATTATTGTAGATAATTTTGACCAAACCCATATTGATTTAAAAGTTGAGCCTAATTTTGGAGAGGTAACTTTGCATCTTTTACTTGAAATGTGCTTGTTGTACTATTTCTGAATTAGACCCTTTTTGAATTTGCAGATGTGCTAGTGTATGTTGTTTGGATGAAGTGTCACTATATGAGTAATCTATATCCATTATCTATTGTATTTTAATTTTCAAGGCTAAACATGAATCTATGTGGTGCCCATGCATTCTATGATATGCACAAAAATATCTGGATCTCCTCATTGGGTGTAGAGGAGGTAGGTTGATCAACTTAGATTTAATCATTTCCTTGAGTATCTCAATTGAACTCTCATTTGACCTTTGAATGCTTTTTGAATCACTAGTTGTAGATGTACTTTGTTGTGATTTATGATTTGGATATGTAACATTGGTTTCCATAAATTGACTAGGTGAAGATGTATATACATAATTTACACTATTATGCCCTGGATGCCTTTGTCTTGTAGATTGTTTTTCCAATATTTTAATATTTTCATGTATTAGTTGATTCTAATTTTGTAATCTTGAAAATATCTTTCTTATATTGATGATTTTATCACATAGAGTCTCACAAGTGCAAACCCTAGTTATTTCTAATTAAACACGTACACACACACATCTTGTAGGGAAGAGGTGTGAATAAGCTAAGTATGGGGGATAGTGACATTGGTATAGGCTACTTCAACTCATGGAGGAATGATAATATGGCCCTGGTTAGAGGGAAATTATCTATCATCCTCATGGAGATGAGGAGGAGGAGATTCTTTCCAATGCATAAGATATGACATTGCAACATGAAAGATTATTGTTATCTTATGTGCTAAATCCTCTGTGTGTATGAGTTTGCTTGTTAATGGAATTCCACATAGGATAAAGATATCACGCTATGAGATATGACATATATTGCAATTGATATAAAGCATCATCTACACATGTGTTTATATCTTTTTGAGTTTATTCTGAATTAAAGGGAACACGCATGCAAATGAAAGTATTACACTTCGTAACAAAAAGAGATTAATTTCTTCTGTCATTATGATCATGATTATATTAAATACAAATAAGAAGATATATGGATCTAAAATATGAGTATAAATATAAAAAGGATACAAACCCTAAGTGTGTCTAGGGTTAGGGTTTTGTTGAACTAGGGTTATTTTACAAAGAGTTAAATTATATTTAAATAAATGAAACTCTAATATGTAATTGATTTAATTAGCTAGGTTGTCTAAAAAAATAAAAAAAAATTAGAAGTATGCAACCCTAATTTATTGCACAAAAATTTGAAAAATGCAAACTTGGGTTTTAAGCAATATTTGAAGTAAGTTGGGTTCACCAAATGATTTAATTTTTTTGGGGTTTTACAAATGTAATTACTAAGTTAGATTAAGGGGATGAGTTGTTTAAATTAGTTAAATAATATTAAATAATTAACCACTAATTTGTTATGGATTTTGATTTCTAAAAATAGTAATAAATATGCATAAATAAAGACTTATCTAGAAAGGGACTATCACAGAAGATCTAGGTTTTGAATAGGTCTAAGTGTCGTCAACAGGGTCCCAAGATTTGATTCCTCACTACACAGTAGTGTCCCAACTGGACAATAGCACCATGCTGCTCTAGTGTCTTCAAAATGGTGCTAGTGTCTTATATGTAAGATTGTTCTTATTTTTTGGGAGCACTTGTGCCTGTGTTTTCAAGTTTTATTCCTATACACATGAAATTTAGAACTCTATATTGTGCCTAGAAAATATGATTAAGTGTGCAAACCTTAATCCTCTTTATAATTATGGCATGAGAAATAAATATGTGTTCATTAATAGGATAGGTTAGACATCCTCAACACCCCCTTTGAAGTGAGTTGTCCACATACCAATACTCAAAGGAGGGATCAAGCCTGATGTAGTTCTCCCACCTAGTGCTTGGTGCAAGTGCAAGTGAATTCTAAAATGAGAGTGGTCTTGAATGCCTCAAGTGTGCTTGAGATTGAAAATATTTAAAAATTGGGCTTAGGGAAGCCGTAGATGGTAGTATGTAGAAGTAGGGTAGAATAAGGATCAAATACCTTAATTTTGCTCAACTTGTTTCTTATTTGGATAGGCTTTTGATATAGTTTCCATCTAGTGGATAAAGGTCAAATAGTCTTGTATTTATAGAGATTCATAATTTGTAAGGATAATAAAATGTACTTAAGCCAAACTTAGGAGAGGCACACATTTGAAAATATATCCTTTCAGGAGAGTTAGGGAAAGGGACACTAGCACCAAGTTGGGGACACTAGCACCATGTCGCTCTAGTGTCCTTAATGTGGTGCTAGTGTCTAGCTAGTAGACTGTTGGGCACACTGGGTTGGGATATGGGAAAGCTATCTTGAGACTATGTTTGAGATAATTGGAGATGTCTATGGTCTACACAATGGCTATAAAGGTGTGATAAAGGCTCTAGAATAGGCCTAGGGCTAATCTAGGAATAGGCTATCTCAAACAACACTCTTAGAATCCAAATACCACTTTTAGGTGATTATAGTAATCATGCCTTGAAATTATGGACCTAGATAAACAATTTTTTTCAAATGTGAAACCAATTCATTATTGATAAAACTGTGAATAATTCTCAAGTCAATCAATATTATCACCCTCTATTTTTTTTAGAATTCTCACCTCCTTAAGGGTTTGAGGGTTGCTAATACTTGATAGAGCATGGCAAGATATGGTCGAATGTGGATATTTTGCTACTCCTCCGTCTCATCTAAAAACTCAACTTCATCATCTTATTCTTATTATTTATTTGCACATTTAATGTAGAATAACTTATTTTATGCACACTTATGCCCTCTAATGTATTTTCAATCATAGTTAAAACAATCCCTTTTTCCCATTTTTATTTGATTTGCTGAAGCATTATTCTAGTTGATTGAGGACATGATGGTGTTGAGGTGCTATGATCTATGGTGTAAGTGAATTCTTATCTCTTAATGGCTAGCAACTTTATTTCTACCCTTATTTCTATGATAATAGACATATACATTAATTAGATTAAAAATGCATACCTCATGTTGAATATTGTCCTTGAGCCTACCTAGAAATAAATTATTCACATTCTCCATAACCTTCTCCACTCTTAAGGATATGATCTAAAATTATTGAATATAATCTTTGACTGACCCTATTTTTTGTAGCTTAGATAATTCACTTAATTGGTTCTATGTCAAACTATTACTATATGCAACTCCACCATGAAGTTTGACCATGTGACTCTTGCAATCCTCTTTTTCTTCTGATCACAAAGCCATCAATACCAAATGAATTGTTCAAGTTACAAATATAAGGATGCCATTGTAACCTTTATTTCACATGGAATATGATGAAAATCCAAAAAACTATCCATTTGGATGAACTAATTGAGTGGGTTTTCACCATAATTTTTTTGAATGTACACCTTCGATATAAAATGACATGATCCCACTTTAGAATTGGGTTCTTGCTGCACCATGAAACTATTAAGGTTGGTTATGCATATCCCCATTGAACCATTAGGAGTGATATAATCAATCACAACTCAAGTCTTGGTATGTAGAAACAAATTTTGAAATGCCATAAAACAACTAGCAGTTGATGTGATTTGATCCAATTTTGTAGTTTTGGTTGTCATGCTGGACTAGATCTAAGTTATATCTTATTTCACAGCCAATGTTAGTATGTGATCCTCATCATTTTTCATCATCTCTTGAAAATTTTATTCAATAATTTCCCATTTGTGATGCTCTTCACTAGACTGGCCCATGTTTACCTTTGACTCTATATCCTCCTTGGGAGGGGTCTTCCCTCGTGTTTTTGTATTTTTGGCCTTGTTGTGGGCAGGACCCACTATGTTATGGTGAGATTTGGAGTAAAAAATAAGGTTACAAGAAATTATAGATGATATTTTGTGATTATGTATCACTTAAATCTTGTACACTTGGCAAAATCATGACCCTAGTTGTTCTATTAGTTCTACACATGCCTTGCTTTTGTAAGCCTCACATTTGTTGTATTTTGTGCTCCTTAGCATTTCTCTTAGTCAAAAAAACATAATATTGATGACATAGACATCCCATCTTGTATATAATTCTTAAAATGTACTTATCTTATACCTCTTCAAGTTATAATCCTATGCCTTCTCTCTTTCTCCCTAGATAGTAATGTCTGGATCATATAGTAGCATCGATGTTACTATCCTAGCCTAATGCAAGTGTTTAGTGCCCTAAAGTCATCTAATATTTCAATGAAATGTATCATAATGGTTATAATAAATGATTTTATGTGAGTTATCTCTCAATAGGATTGGTATAAATACAATGTCAACTCTCATTCATTCACAACCTACGAGACCTAGCAATTAGACCAAAAGATCACTCAAGAAACACTCAAGTTACTAAAATCTTTCCTATTCTACCCTATTAGGATATTAGTCAAATGAACATCCTAGATACAATAATCAATTAATAAAGGAATAATCATATGGTCATATTTTCCAAGATACAAGATATGTCAGTGTTGTACTTGATTTACACACATTATGTGATTCACACACAAGCCAACACGTAGGGAAGAATTACATGAGTTTGAGGCCCTCTTATGGATTATTGGCTATGTATGTAGTTCTATTTGATAATAGGGTCATTGTGAGTCAGATCGACACCATCCATCCACTAACCCATTTTTTTCCAAGGTTATATTGAAGATGCAAAGCTAGTGTTTTACTATTTCACCAGGGGTGACAGTTCATGACCCAGATCTGAATGCACTAGAGTGAAGGGAAACAAAACACATAAGCATCTAGTTGGTCACATCTTGTTTGAGCACATATTTTGTATAAAAAATTAGCATCAATATTAGAAAATAGCATTAATGCAACTATCTCAGGCTGACGCAACTGTCAAGAGAGCCAAAGGCACCAAATTCATAATCTAATGATGGATCCATAACTATCTTTCTACCTATACTAGATCCAACACTATATTAACATAAAAAACAACTAAGTAATTTATTTTATGTCATTTATATATCTAGCATAACTATTCTTTCCATTTATATCCTATCTTAGTTTTATAAATTTAGCATATGGTATATCTGAGTTTAACACTTTAATTGACCTACTGCAGATCTGATATTCACCTTTTATCACTCAAACCTTACACCCACTAAATTGGAAGATGGTTCAGTGAGATAATGGAACCATCCCCCAAAGTGTGAGACTATTAGACTCCTTAGGATGAACCTCTAGATAAGGCCAAATTCATTCAAATTTAAATGCATCTGATTTAGGATCAACATCTAGGCCTAAAAGAGCTGAAAGGAAATTTACTGCTAATTCAAAATCTAAAATATTTTTGGGAAAAGGGAGAGAGCAGTTGGGGTTATCAACTTATTTGATGATATATTGTTTTAAATGATAGGGTAGGAATTTTAGGATGTAAAAATGCCAAAAGAGAGCATATACTTCACTAAGAACACCCAAATCAACTCGAGATCAATTTGTAGATATCGACAAATGACAAGGAGTTACATGACTTGTTTGAGATCTTAGAAGTAGGCTATGTTACTCTTCAAGGGATCTATAGTCTGACTAACACTAAAAAGTGTATATTTGGAAAAAAATCAAGAAATAAGAGAGTGATAGTCCATTAAATATGCTTTCCCAAGGGTCATATTTAGTTGGTAATGATTTGTTTGATATTTTCAATGTTGGCTATCAACTCCTTGATAAGCTTGCATACACTTACACACTACTAAAGGATAATTTAGGCATGTTTTGATCTTAACCTCTCAAGAATCAAGATTCATCTCATTTTGAGGCCAATCCTTCAAGCATACCTATTGTCTTGTCAAGAGGATGCCCTATCAAGTACTTGGCCCATTTAGAGTCCAACAAGGAGAAGCCATCACACATTGTGCTTAATCCATAACACAATATTGAGCATCAATAAGGATAAAAACAACCTGCCTATCCACTCCAAGATGGTTGTATTTACAATCAACTTATGTGGGTAAATGAGTTTGTTTTTGTCTTTGGAGAAATATATCACTAGTTCGTTAATCACCTAATCCTTATCCACCTCCGTCTGAATACTCACAAACATGAAAAGTATTCTAAGTTGATAAGAAAGGACAACTATTTTGTAGAACTAGTCAATGTCTTTGTTTAGATAGACTTTTGATTGGTTAGTTTAGGGTAGGTTAAACATTTTACTTTTTCTAAGTGCCTACATTCACATTGTAAATAGTTTTAGTTGTTTTACATTCCTCTAAGTGCCTATGACATAGTTTGTGTGTTTCTTTCTCTCTTTTATTGGAAGCACTTCCAGTTTTGAGAATTGGCTTAGGTAGTAAGCCTGAAGGTAAGGGTCTGAAGAAGATCATGGGACTTTTATAAATTTAGGGAGTATATCAAACACAAACCTTGAGAATCTTTATAAATGCTTTGTATGTAGTTCTCAGTTTAATTTATTCAGTGGCAAGCCAAATAGGTTGTAATTATCTTGCACTTTTAAGATATGAGAAGTTTTGGATGCTTTTACAACTTCATAACCAATGGATTTATTTAAATTCTAATGGATTCACACTTAGTGGGAAAGCAACCTATAGAGGTCACTAGAGTGTTGACCATTTTTAATCATCATGGAGGAGTAACATCCAAATTCAGTTTAGAGTTTCAGGTTTAGTCAAAGTTTGGTGAAGGGGCTAAGGTATAAAGGGCATCAAGACTTCATGTTTTAAGGTTTTAGTCTTTGCATATTTTGATGGGAATGAATTATAATTAAAAGTAATTAGTGCATTGCGAAAATTTGGCCTTCATGCTTTCTTGTAAAAAACTAGTTAGAATTTTTGTGCAAGTAAGAATTTACAAAAGTTCCAAAGACTTTAGAAAAATTGTTTACGTTTTTTGGTCTTCACAAAAATGTTATGACTATTTGAAAATTTTGTTTTAAATATATTTTTTGAAGGCTAAAGGTCTAATCATAAGTCATGAACCCATAGGAATCTTGAATAAATATTCATGATAATTTTCTACGTGTTTTGATCTTTGGAAAAATTGTTGTGAAGACTAGTCAAAACTTTTGTTTCGAACAAAAGTTTTGAAGACCGATGCCAGACAAAATTTATGATGATAAAATTTATAAAGACTAAGAAAAAATTCATAAAAATTAAGGGGAAAAAGTTAAAACTTTAGTGTGAAGGTTCAAATATAAATCTTCCAAAGACAAAAGTTATGAAAGCTAAGAGAAAGTTTGGGACAAAAGTTCTAACGATAAAACTTGAAAAGACCAAGTTTGAAACAAAAGTTTTGATAACAAAGTTTGTAAAGACTTGAGTCTTCAGGAAAAATTGTTTTGACAAGTTCAAAACAAAAGTCATGAATAAAAGTTCTGAAATGTTAGGTCTTTTAAAAAAAATGTGAAAGTAATTTTCACAAAGACTAAGGCAATAGTAAAAATCATGACAGTAGAGAATTTGAAGACTTGGGTCTTCAATTTTTTTGTGAGTACGAAGATCCATATAAGAAGTGGAAAATAAGGAAGAAGACTTGGGCTTTCATGAGAATTATCATCACAAATTTTGCATGACCATTTAGAAGCAAAAATTATGAAAGCTAAAAGTTGAGTGAGATGTGCCAATGCAGAAATCCTAAACAAATGCCACATCCCCCAGGGAGACATCAAAAAATGTTGATGGGCATCTTTCCATCATATGGGAATCATGACTAATTAGTTCGGTAACATCAAAGATAAATCCAAGCTCATGGTGAGTGAGCTCAACATAGAAGAGACGAGCTTGATCCTGAGCTATTCAATGAACAAAGTCAAATAGGTGGTAGCCAAGTCAACATTTTTTACATAGATGACACTTATCTAAATATAGTTTCAAAATGAAATCAAAATTAACAAAGTGGCATATCAAGCTAAGAAGTAAGTAGGTGGAAAAATCTAAATTGCTGAACAATTAATTAATAAATATGGTTAGGTCACTACTAAGGTAAGTGACAAAAGTGGCAGAATTAGTCCCAAATCTTCCAAGGATGTAATTCTATGAGATCTACAGTCGCATTCCTACACATAAAAGTATTCAAATTTAGCTTTATTTGGTGAATGATTAAAGATTGGTTACTGCACAACCGATGAGAGAAGATGTCAGGCTGATAGATTCAAGTTCAAAGAGATCATCACCATGCCTCGAAGATGCATTCTAGATTCCAAGTAGCTTCATCCATCCTTATTTTAATTTACATAGATATTATGCATCTTATATTTTAATATCAATTTAATTCTCTCATCTATATTTTTGATTGAAATCAATGACCCATGGGCTTACCATTACCTACAAAATCTTGAGTCTTACATTATAGAATGGTTGACATTGCTACTAAAATTTACCCTCTGTAATCCATTTAATGATTTATCCTTGAAACTAATGAGAATTGGGTTTGCCTTTATTCATGATTCTTACATTCTGTGTGTATTTTTGGTTTGTTGATCTTTTCCTATGGGTAATTCTCACCCTTCTCATTGTTGTCTATCCCTCAACATTTATGTGAAGAACTTGGCTCTCTTTTTAAGTTCATATTCTATGTGCATATAGGTCTATATAGATGCTATCCATGGATTATTTGTTGTCCCTCTTAGTGTTGTATTACATGCTATGCCTTTATATGAATTACTTATGCAATTGAAGTGTCCATTTTATATATTGTGTAATATTTTCTCCTCCTCTATAGTTGTAGTGTGTTATTTAAAGCATATAGAGGTGATATTCTAATATTGGTACATCAACTTTTTAAATTCCAGTAACCCCTCTCCCTTTTCCCAAAAATATTTTATATTTAGCATTAATGATATATTTCCTTTTTGATCTTTGTAAGTCTATATGCTGATCCTAAATCAGGTGAATTTAGATTAGAAGAAAGTTAGCCTTCTTTGGAGGTTCATCCCAAGGAGCATAAGGGTCCCACACCTTAGGGATGATCCCATTGTTACAAAAAAATATTACTGATATCAGTTGCACATTTTGTGTGATAACATTTTTTAGCATTCCCAGTGAGTTAGTTTGATGATCCTTATATCATCCATTGAAGGATATTGGTGTGTTTTCAATGCATCTTACCTTTGAGGGGTGATTTATTCAACACCATGGTGACTCCAAGGATCAAATATATTGTGTTAAGTAGTCCAAGTGATTAAATATTATCAAAGATTAGGATTTAGGTGATATTCTTGCTCTTTTCCTCATTTTAAAGAAATCTAATCCCCTGGTGACTCTGTTGGCATGTACACTTGTTCTTCAAGAAGCAGACATGATTATTTTTTAAAGAATATCTCAATGGATTTAAAATATATTTTAATGCTCTAACATGTCATAATACCTTGAGAAATATGCCCCTTCCTCTCCTTTTCATCCAACTACATTTTCTAGTCCTTCTATTATCCATATTAGACTAAAAATACTACTAGTTTTATCCCAAATAGCCTTGTCATGGCAGGATATACTCATTCTCATAATAATCACCTCCCTGCCACCCATATTCAAACTTGTTGGAGTTATGATCATGATTATAACCAACCTCAAGAAGACTAATTTTATCCTAATCATCATGGTTATCCTCCCAATCAACCCTATAATATGGACAATATGGCTAATATTAGCCTCAAAAATATATTGTTGAACATGCAAAAATAATTATATGCTATTACAAAGGAACAAGAGTATGAATTACAATAGGAGGATATTTCTCATCAATTTTATCTTCATCAAAAGGAGAGGGAGATGCAGGAAAGGTATGATGAAGAACACATGGCTAGACAAATTATAGCGAAAGAGGAGTATATGTGTCAAGTGCTTACTCAAGTACGCAAAATTAGACCTCTATCAACCTCCTCTATTCCCAATTTTAGACAAGCATATCCCACCATAGCTTGGGATCAACCCACTCAAAATGAGGCTTCCACATTCAAGATCCCAAGCTTTAAACAAGAAAAACCTTCTAAACTTCTAAGTAAATCTTCTTGTTTTAAAATCCCAAGTTTTAGAAGTCCCCATCCTTTGAAGGAACTTGTTCCTATGAAAAATCAGCCTATTATCCCTTATAACAACCCTCTCAAAATTCCATTATTCCCCATCCTTTGGAATATCCTTAATATTCTCAACCGTAGAAGCCTTCTTGGACCAAACATCCTGATTTTGAGATGCCCAACCTTGTTAAGGCCATTTCTACTTCATTAGCTAGACTCTCTTGCCATTGCACCATATCCCTTTTTAAATGAAGACCCATTGTATGGAGAGACAATGAATACCATTTATATGAAGATGAGGATATTTAAAGTGAAGATGATGAGGAAATAATTATTGGCAACTCTCTTTGTACCACTAAATGAGAAAAATCAGACCTGCTACAAGAAGAGGATGAGTATGATCAGCTAGAGAAATAACATAGTGAGAAAATGAACAAGGATGGAGAGGAAGAAGATAATATTGATGATGAAAATCCAATTATATCTAGTCAATATTGCATTCAGGGACATGATGTTGAGGCACTCTCTTAGATAAATGAGCTTCCATTTAACATGGGTGAAGAAGGAGATTAGTCTAGTTGGCATGAATTTGATCTCAATGAGGAGGAAGTGGTTCTTAAAGATGAAGGATTAAATTCCATTCATGAGGCATATTTTTAGACTCCTAAAATTCTTGGGGAACTCTCTTTCCATTAAATAAGAATAAGCAAGTGCATTTCCTCCTACTCCAAAGGAGGAGTTCAAGGAGAGAGATGTTGGGGCTATCAACTTCTTTGATAAGCTACCACTTTACATGATGGAGGAGGACTTTAAGGATTAATAGAGCACTGAAAGAGAGCATATGATTTAATAAGAATACCCTAATCAACTCGAGATCAATTTGTAGATGCCACTAAGTGATGGGGAGTTTTAGGACTTGTTTGAGATCCTAGAAGCAAGCTATGTTCCTCTTTAAGGGCACTATAGTTTGACTAACAATAAAGAGTGAAATTTTTGAAAGAAAATAAATAAATAAGAGAGTGGTAGTCCATTAAATCTAATTTCCCAAGGATCATATTTAGTTGTTACTAATATATTTGATATTTTCAATGTTGGCTATCAACTCATTGATAAGCCTGCATACACTTGCACACTCCTAAAGGATAATACTTAAAGCATACACATTGTATTATCAAGAGGATTACCTATTAATTACTTGTCCTGGTTATATGCCAAAAAGGATAATTCATCACATGTGCTTAACCTAGAGCACAAGATTGAGCATCAAGAAGGCCAAAATTAACCTGCCTATTCACTCCAAGATGGTTATATTTCCAGTCAACTCATGTGGATAAATGAGTTTTTTTCCTTAGAAAATTATATCACAAGTTAATTAAGCACTTGATCCTTATCCACCTTTAATTGAGTTCCCTCAAACATGAAAAACATTCTACGTTGATAAGAATGGGCAACTATTTTATAGAACCAATTAACAACTTTGTTTAGACAACCTTCTGATTGGTTAGTTTAGGGTAGGTTAGAAGTTTTATTTTCCTTAAGTGCCTTCATGAACCTTGTAAATAGTTTTATTTTTTTTATATTCCTCTTAGTAATTTTGAAATAATTTGTGTATTTCCTTCTCTCTTTTATTGGAGCCACTTTCAGTTTCAAGAATTGGCTCAGGTAGTAGGCTTGCAGGTCGGGTAAAATTGGAGCTTCATGACAGATGGAATGGTGTCTAAATGAGATCATGAAGCTTTGATAAATTTAGGGAGTATATTAGAGATGAAACTAGAGAATATTTTAAAATAATTTGTAAGTAGTTCTCAGTTTAGTTTATTTAGTGGTAGGCTAAGTAGGTTACAACTATCTTGCACTTTTAGAAAATGAGAAGTTTTGGATGCTTCTATGACTCTATGACCAATGGATTTATTCAAAGGATATTGGATTATTTATTAGTGGGAAAGCATCCCATAGAGGTCACTATAATTTTTAACATTTTTAATCACCATGGAGGAACAACATCTAAATTTAGTTTACAGTTTTAGGATCAGTCAAAATTTGGTGAAGGGGGTGAGGCAGAAAGGAAATCAAGACTTCATGTTTTAAGGTTTTGGTATTTGCATGTTTTGATGAAAATTAATTATAAGGAAAAGGACTTAGCAAATTTTCAAAATTTGGCCTTCATGCTTTCTGGAAAAAAACTAGTCAATTTTTTTGCATGAGTAAAAATTTACAAAAGTTTTGAAGACTTCAAAAAAAATGTTCAAGTTTTTAGGTCTTCAAATTTTTTTTTGTGACTAGTTGTAACTTTTGTTAAAAAAAAAAGTTATGAAGGTTATAATATTGAATAGAAGTCACGAAGCCTATAGGAATCCTGTATAAATCTTCACAAGATTTTTCTAAGTGTTTTACTCTTCAGAAAAAATGTTGCAAAGACTAGTCAGAATTTTTTTTCCAAATAAAAGTTTCAAAGACCAATGTTAGATAAAATTTATGATAATAGTTTTGAAGACTAAGGTAAAAGTCAAAAAAGGTAAGGGAAAAATTTAGAAATTTTTTGCAAAGGTTAAAATACAAATCTTCCAAAGACAAAAGTTATGAAAGCTAAGAGAAAGTTTGGAACAAAATTTTTAATGATAAAACTTGTAAAGACCTATTATAGCATAGAATTTCACACTTTGTGGGAGAGTTTCTCAAGCTCTCTCACTCTTAGATACAAGCATCAAAACAACCTCAGGATGTGGGTATCCTATAGTGAGGTTGAACCTCTAGGATTTTTTATGAGGCTAGTTCCTCAAATGCTTCACTTTAGCTCTTATTCCCCATGCTAAAATCTACTGCTGACTAAGGAAAAGGGATAGGAGGATAACATAAAAAGGAAATCTGAGCTAAGGGAGGTGATGCACCAAATAGAGAGTGATCCACATTCATATTGGGAACCTTATTGACTACTACTGAACTTAAACAAGACACAGTCTAGCTGATCCTATTTCAAAGCCACAAACATGAGTAGTTGTGTGGTCATCAAAAGGGGGGATGCACTTTGAAGGGTAGGAAGTAATAGGTCTATAAGAGAGACACTATAACTTGTAATGCTTCAGAAAGGCACCAAAGGATAACACATCAAATGACCTACAAGAAACCATGAAAACTAAATTGAGGTACGTAGAGAAATCATAGGTGATACGAGAAAAACATACATTTTACAAGTTAAACTCCAATAATGCACACTTGACTTCAACAAAGATTAGAAAGTTGTCTTGTATTGCTTCAAGAGAGTGTTACAAGGAAAGTTTGATAGAGTCACTCTATCACCAGTCGAGGGATGATTTTAAGGTTTAAACATCTGTATATATAGCAGAAAGGGATGAGATAAGAGGGGACATTGCATGAGAGGATGGAGAGGGTGTCATAATGACCAAAGATCATTTTCTATTTTTATCCCCTGACTGCATTGATTCTCTTTTTTTCATTTTTTTTGAGGATGAGACCTATATGATTATACAATGTCATGATTGAACCTATTCTGGGTAGCTATTTGTCAATGATATGGTCAAAAGCATGGCTCCACATCTTTATTCAAGTCGCTCACCCACTTTGTATAAGTGGGTACAAACAAATCTTTTGTTTCCTTCAGGAGATTTAATGATGGGGTCTAGTTCTTTTTGTCATCTTGGTTCAACTCGGGTCTACTTGAGCTCCCTTTTGCATTAAAGTCTCTCTTTAGGACTAACAAATCCATATCAGAGGTAGCTACATGTTTATACCAAGTTTAAATGATTGGCTGTTGATATCCCATGAACTGTTGATCTCTTTGCTAATTGGATGGGTTTATGCCATTTGTCTCTGACTGATTAGCCATAGATTTTCTAACTATTTGATTATCACTCATGTCATTGATCTTTTATCACAAGATCTTAACAAGTGTCTAGCTCATGACAATCTTGATGAACCCTTTGATCTTTTGAATGCCAATGACTACTTTATGAGACCTATCTTTGACATCTGTATAAATGTCCCAAGATTTTCAAATCCAAATGTCTACTTGCAGGGGCTCAAATTTGACATTTTAAGGTAAGTCATAGAATATTTGAACCATAACAACTACTTTCCAAGGCTCAAACTTGATGTTTGTAGGCCTGTCAATTCCTTGAGTTATTTCCTTTAGACATTTCCTTTCAAGAAATTTCTATGGACTTTTGTCTCGGCTCTTTCTCTCAAAGGAATTCCTTCAAACTTTTTGTTCGCTCAATTTCTTCAAAATTTTTCGTGGGGTATTTTTCTAAAAAAAACCTTTAGCTTTTTGAAAGAGACCTTCCTGAAAGGAACATACACTTCAAGAAACTTGAAAAGTTCCCTTTTCCTTTATGAAAATGCCCTTTAAAACCTTTTGTACAATGGCCCTTTCGAAAGGAATATACCCTTCAAAAAAGTTGAAAAGTACCTTTCATAAATTTTGAAGAGGACCACTTCTTTTGAAAATACCTTTTGAAAAAGTGAAAAATGGCATTTCAAAAAAGTTCAAGTGCCCTTTTTCTTGAAAAAAAAAACCTTTCAAAAGAGTTGTGATAGACCACTCCTTAAGAAAAAGACCTTCGACTTATGCAAATGAACTTTTTTGAAGGCTAACTACCCTTTGAGAATCTTTGGAATGGTCTTTCTAAAGGGAAAGTACCCTTCGACAAACTTGAAAATGAACCTTTTCTGAAGGATATCTATAGACCCTTCAGATTTTTTAAAGTGAACCTTTTGCCTTTTTGAAATTACTTTCTTCTAAAAAATGTCCCTTTTAAAAAGTTGTAAAGAACCATTTCCTTTCACAAGTGCCCTTCAAAATCTCTTGAAAAGGACCACTTTTCTGAGAAATGAACCTTTCAAGAAAATTGTATAGAGCATTTTGCTTGAGAAAGATCCTTCAGAAAACTTTGCTCAGACATTTATCTTAAGAAAACAAGCTTTTAGAACTTTTATTTTGGACAAAAGTCCAAAATAATTTTGACACTAAAAGTCCAAAAAATGTAAGTAAAGACTTAGCTGAAAATGAGATTTTGTACTTAGCTTCTACTTCATCGGGTTTTCCACACTTGCCTACTTTGGACTTGTGACTTATTGTAACTGATTTGAGAAGCATGAAGTCTCCCTCCTAAGAAAACCTAAATTCATCGATTGGGGCAAACCTAAAGTCCCTTTTCTTGCTTATTTGAATTGCTCTGAGTAACATGAAAAAAAACCTTCAAGGCAAAATTAGCATGAAGTGCAAAGTTTCAAATGGTAAGGGTGACATTTTTGGCCTGTGGGGTCAAAAACTACCAACAAGACCAAGTTCAAAACAAAATTTTTGATGAAAAAGTTTGAAAAGACTTGGGTCTTAAAAAAAATGTTGTGACAAGTTTGGGATAAAAGTCACAAATAAAAGTTTGGAAGGTTAGGTCTTTGGAAGTTTGTGAAAAAAATTCACGAAAGTAATTTTTGTGAAGACTAAGGTAATAGTAAAAATCATGACATTATAGAATCTGAAGACTTAGGTCTTTGAAACTTTTGTGAGTGTGAATATCTATAGCAGAAGTGGAAAATAAGGAAGAAGACTTAGACTTTCAAAAGAATTATCATCATAAATTTTGCATGACCATTCATAAGAAAAAAAGGTAGAGGCCAAAATATGAGTGAGATACACCGATGCAAAAATATCAAATGACTACCACATGCCCCAAGGAGACATAAAAAAAGGTTAACAGGTATCTACCCATCATGTTGGTGCCATGACCAATTAGTTTAACAACATCAAAGAGAAGTTTGAGCTCACAGTGAGCAAGCTCAACATAGAAGAGACAAGCTCAAGTTTGAGCTACTCAATGAATAAAGTCAAATAGATGGTGGCTAGGTCAACATTTCTACAATAGATGACACTTGTCTAAATATAGTTTCTAAATGATATCATATTCAATAAAGTGGTGTGTCAAACTATGAAATAGGTAGGTGGCTAAAGATAAACTGCTGAAGTGCACATTACTAAATATGGTTGGGCCATGACTAAGAGAAGTGACATAAGTGACATAATAAGGCCCAACTATTCCAAGAAAGTAATTCTATGAGATGTATAGTCATTTTATTACACACAAAAGTGTTCAAATTTAGTTGTGATTAGTGAATAATAAAAGATTGGTTTCTGCACAATTAATGAAAGAAGATGTTAAGCTGATAGATTTAGGTTCAAAGCAATCATCACCATGCCTTGAGGATGCAGTCTAAATTCCAAGTACCTTTGGCCATCCCTATTTAATATATATATATATATATATATATATATATATATATTATGCATCTTGAATTATAATATCAATTTAATTCTCTTAGTTACATTCTTGATTGTAATCAATTACCCATGGGCTTTCCATTGCCTATAAAGTTGGGGTCTTACATTATAAAATGGTTGACATTTCTAGGCACCATAATGCTACCAAAAATTTCCCTCCATGATACCTTTACCTCTTGAGCCTTTTAACTGATGATAATTGAGTTTGCCTTTCTTCATGATTCTTGCATTCTATGTGTATTTTTGGTTTGTTGATATTTTCATGTGGGTAATTCTTGTCCCTCTCGTTTCTATCCATCCCTCAACACCTCTGTGCATAACTTGGATCTCTCTTATAGGTTGTATTCTATGTGCATATAGATCTATATAGATGCTATCTATGGATCATTTTTCATCCCTCTTAGTGTTATCTTGTGTCATGTGCCTCTATATGAATCAATTTTGCAATTAAAGTGTCCATTTTGGAGATTGTTTAATGTTTTCTCCTCTAAAGTTGTAGTGTGTTATTTAAAGCATGTAGAGGTGCTCTTTCTAATATTGGTGCATCATATTTTTTACATTCCAACAACCTCTCCATACCTTTTTCCAAAAGCATTTTAGATTTAACATTAGTGATATATTTCCTTTCTTTTGTTTGTAGGTTTGCATGTTGATCTTAAATCAGGTGCATTTAGTTCAGAAGGAATCTAACCTTCTCTAGAGGTTCATCCCAAGGAGTTCAAGGGTCCCATACCTTGGGAATGATCCCATTGTTACAAAGAACCATTGGTGAAAGTGGGTGCACTTTTTGAGTGATAACATCATCCTTGTGACCTATCATTTCTATATCCTTAACCCTATCTACCCAAGTAGGATAAGCCTCTTATCCAAATTAGGGTTAAACATAAACTTATAATGTTGTGTTTGCCTTTCAAGATGAATCTAATAACTATTATATTGTGCAAGGGTGAAAAATTTTGAAACTTAAAAAAAAAAGAATCTCATAAAAATTAAGGTTGATGGAGACCTATATCATTGTGATTTTCTTGCCAAGATGAACCCAACAGTTGCTATATTGATAAAGGGTGTGAAAAATAAAATCCTAGACTTTTAAAACATTTAGAATAAATAGTGTAGATGAAAACCCTAAACTTCCCTTAGATCAAAAGTTTTTTATCTTCACCCTCACATATCATAAATGATTCCACAAAAGACATTACTCTAGTATAAATAAAAATAAATGGTGGAAAAAATAACAAATTAATAAGACACCTTAGTTCTCGCTTCTCTCTACTACCCTAATGCACTGTATAATTTTTCCCAAATTCAAGAGATGATACCATTTCAAATGAAATTACTATACCAAAAAAATTATATTGACAAAAATCAATAGCACTATACTAGATTTCACAAGCATAATAATAAAAATTGATCGTAAGTAGGAAAATGAGAGAAAATCTACATAGTATAATTGAAATATAGAGCATAATACTTAACTAAAGGAATGAGCTAGTTTAAGGGAGAAACCTCTACAATTATTGTAATAAGAATAGAATTTAGAATATATGATGACTAATATCCTAACACACTAACTCATATATATAAAATAATTAGACTATGAGATAACCATAATCTAATTATGCTGACTACTTTGACAATGTGAAACTTAGAGATTATCAAATGATTAAGCTAAAGGTTATGCCCACCATAGGTCAGCCACAAATTTCCCAATATATGGCATAGGATAAGGGCATATAAGTCTCTTAAACTTAAATTAAAAACATCAATTAATTATAATTTTATAGATTTCAGAGTCCATAACTATAATTTCTAAAAAAAACTATGATAAAAACAATTGAAAACATCAACATTTTAGATCACACTATTTGATCAATCAAGAAGATGAAATGTGTCAAATTTTATTGGATATTTAGTAAAACTTTACCACCTTGAAATAAATTTGTTAATTTATATAATTAAATGATTTTTCTATATTTAAATGTTCTTCTGTGATAAAATATGCCTTTTGTATAAAAGGGTAGGTTGGAATTAAAAGACCACATACCCTACCTTTATGTTGACATTTATGGGTTCCTGCCCCTTAGTTTATTATTATTTTCATGCACCTTATGAAATATATTAGAGGTAGTACCTATATATAAAAAAGAGGGAACATAAAATTGAAATAAGAGAAGGCCTCAAATAAAATAAATTTTGGAGGCGATGCCTCAGATATAAAATGGCAGGTATAAAACTCATAAAGTTAAAAGGGTTTGGCTATTTGAATATAGTTAGAGGGATGATTTCATTAGAAAAAGAGACAAAGAAAGGTATAATGAATGATTTTTTCTACAAATAAAAGGAGTTTCCTTCAATTACAAAGTTTATTTTTAGGGCTTGAGAGTATTATTTTTGTCACACATAATATTTTTGTAGGTAACAACATTATTTTAGATAAGGATATATGGAAATATTTTTGGCTTATGTTATAGATGAAATAATGGATTTGGGTTATTTATTGAGATGAAGAGGATAATATACTATAATTATTATGAGGATGCAATATGTGTAACCTAGGGTTTCTGCTATCTTTTTCAATTTCTACGATTTGAGCTACTAACACACTTTTTTACTATAAATATTTTAATTTTTTTGTGAGAGATTTAGATTCTATATTTTATAATTTTAGCTATTAGTTTTTATAGTTAATGATCATCCTCATTGTGAATATTTTATGGCCTTAACATGTACTTTTTTTCAAGTTTAATACTATTCTAGCCTTTGAGGTTGTATGAAATGTGCATTTTTGAAGAAATAAATAAAGGTTTTATTGCTAATATCTGTACATAGGTTGAAGTTTAATGTGGATATGAATTTTTATTTTAACATTAAATTTATTTCCTCAACATATGGCTATTTTTATTTATTTATATTGAATTTAATAAATGATTTTTGGTTTGTGTTATTGTTTCATTTTGGGTTAATTAAATTCATCTCGATGCATCATTTTTTTATGTTTTTTAGTATTTATTTTCCTTCTCCATTTTTATCCCTATAAATGCTAGGTAGAATTAAGATGAGGCTTCAACCTTATATATAGATTATCTTAGGTTAAAACTAATAGGTTATCCCATTGTGGCACTCAATTGTGGGTGCATCATAATATTTTCAAAGTCAAAACAATTCATAAGTTTTATTAGGATCACATAGGGATATTTGAAATGTTGATGGTTATAGACACCTAAATTTGACATAAGACCCTTATTCCTAATGTGTTTAATATAAATCACCTTATTTGAAACAAATGGACATTTTAGTCTATTTCTAGGACTACCCTAGTGCTGTAAACCTAAAAACATATAGACTATTTCTCACATGTTACCCAACCATCCTTAAAAAATAGAGTAAGAGTCATTTCTAGTTCAAACCTATACATTGTATGGGTCTATCTGGGACAAACCCATACATTTACAGGTATGTCTAGGAAAAACCTATACAATAGACTCATATATTGCATAGGTCTATCTAGGACAAACTCATACTTTGTATGGGTATGTATGGGACAAATCATACACATCATGGGTTTGTTTATTTTAGATTTGTGGGCCTCTTAGCCTGTTGTTATGAACCATGTGCCTTTAATCTTGATTTTATTCATTACTATAGTCAAATAACATGCTTAAGTTATCCTATGTCAACCTATATATACAAGGTCTAATCAATCCATTTTAGAGGATAAAAATTGGAGGAAAAAAAGGAGCTACACATATCAAAGGTCAAGCCTAGAGCCAAACATCAAATCAAATCCTTTGCACTTACAATATTGTCATTTTATCTTAGTCTCTAAACATTTATCTTGTGCCAAACGAGGGTATCACATTTCATGTAGTTTCATCATCACTTTTTGGGAAGTGGAGATTCACAAACCCTCACTCAAGTTATTTCATCAACACACTCATAAAACTACATGGAGGTATAATTATGAGATTGTGGCATATGTAGTTTGTAACACTACTTCAGTGGTTGCTTGAATCCATAACTATTTGTTTTACTTTAGAGTGTCAAGATAAGTTAAAAAGGAAATTATTCTATTCTACACATTCTTCTCAACATATCTATGAAGTGAAGGTACATGCAAAATAGGAAGGTGAAATTGCATAGGTGACATAAATATCAGAATACAAAACCATAGTAAGGAAAAAATCTACCATAGTAGAATAAAACCACCCATAGGGGAATAAACCCAACCATATTTAAATATTCATGGATATATAGGTCTATCCCAGTAGGATCAACATATGAACATGTTTATCATAATGATAGGTATATCCCAAAGCATTGCACAATTTACATATTTTAGGAGAAAGTTGCACACATCTGCACAATTATATATAATCTCATATTTATAGAAAATTAAATAGATGTGATCATTATATATCCTTTTGACATTTACATTTCTTAGTCTAGTTTCATTAGTGACACTTAGACTTATTTTTCATCGTAGCATGTTGGATAGATTTTAATTATGTATTTTCAGTTATACATGCTTAGATCTATTTTATTACAACTAGTTTATTCCTTAATTTATATAAAACAAGAATTAGGATAAACATAAGTGATAAACCCCAACTCTTTCTCACATTCAACCTAAGTTTTTTATAAATCCTCTCTTCCTCGGGGCTTGCCTATTTTTTAGATTTTATTCCTTGGGTTTATTCACTCCTTTAACCTTATACCTTTGTGTGTGCATTACTTTATTAAAATCATGGTTTGCATAAGCAAAATGGATAAAAACATAATTAGTGAGTACATTTTTGAAAATTAAAAAAAAAAAATACTTGCAAACCCATATTTCATTTACAAAATGATGCATAAGTTAATGACATCATGAATACAAAAGCTTATAATATAGACTCCCTTAGTTTTTGTAATTCTAAATAATCTTACTTTGAAACACATGTTATAATCCTATGCCTATTAAAAATAGTGTGCCTACCTCCATTATTAATGGTGAGAATCAACATTTGAACAAATATATCAAATTTACAACCATTTATACATGACCTATCAACTATGATGTATTCCATAAAAACTCGTAAAAAAAAGTCCATTCCTTATCTCTAAAGGTTGAGTCACTTGAAGTTAGCAGTGCACAATCACATCATAATTCCTTATAAAAGGGTAATAATTTCAACCAAACCCAACCTCTTAATAATGTTTCAGAACCAAAAAAGTTCACAACTATTGACCAATGTAAATGATTTTGTGATGAACATTTACAATTTGATGAAACATATCTAGCATGTCCATATGACCTTAGCTGCATAGATGAATTCCTAACAAATCATAACATGGGATTCATTGATACATATTTACTATATAATATTCTTATGCATAGATTTATTTTTCTATATGTTGTGCCTTCCTCCTAGTGCTTACAAAAATTACAAAATATAAAAATATTCATGAAAAAATACTTTTTTGTTTTGATTTTATCTTGGTCATATGATATACATCATACCTATATACATACACTAAATATTTTCACACTTGCTTCTCATGGTATACTTTGATTTAGGTGAGAGGTAGGATAATCCAACTATATATGCTTATGGTTATATTTTCACCTCTCCCATGGGGAGGACATTTTATATTCACTTGATATGTATATGGTAATATCAATATAATCAACCAAATTTACTATATAAATCTACCTTTACATACATCATGTTTTTTATTATTACTCACATAAGGTAATATTTGTGTGCTTGAATCTATTCATTCTATTTTCATATTACCATCCCCATTGTTAAATTTATGATTATGATTTAGGCCTTTTCTTTAGCATGATTATATTCTTCTATTTTTCTATATGTTTAACCTTAAAATATAGATTGTGGGGAGTATAGGCTTAGTAATATAGAAAAGAATAAGCATAATGGTGATAAACAAATCTATAGTAGGTTAATTAATTAAAAATATCATATAAAATATATACTAAATATATTATGTTGAGATATGCTAAAAATGGAAAGTAAAACTATGTTAGATATTGTAATGATAATAAAAACAAGTACTTAACTAATTTTGATGCTAATATAGATCTAGATTTGGAATAGGTAGGAAGCAGACTAGAAGAGTATTATAAAATAGTGGCAAAATTTTAGATTTAGTGCTTGTGTATCCTTATACACTTGTGTCAGATTTGGATGGTTGTATCAATGCTAGTGTCTAGGTTGGACATATGTGTCTTGTATATAATACTTGCTAGAACAGGATGCAACCACCTGGATGCTTATAGGTTTGTTGATTTCATTCATTATAGTGCATTCATATCTAGGTCATGGACTATCACTCCTTATCAAATATAAAAACCCTAGTTCTTCATCCTCATAATGGCTGTGGGAAAAAATGGGTTAGTGGGCACATGCTATCAAGATGTCCCAAATACCCCTTTGTCAATGAGTTATGTCTACATAACCAATACTCTAAGAGGGCCTAAAACTTATCTTGTTATCCCTTACATGTTGGATTATGTGTAAATCATGTAATATGTGGAAAGTAAGTACAATAGTGACCTAGCTTGTAATTTGGCAAATCAAGATTTTGGGATGCTCCTTTAGTACTTAAGACCTATGTGTGTGCTGTCCCTATGACTAATACAAAAATAGGAAAAATAAAGGAAGATTTAATTTATCAAGTGCCTGATTGAATACTTTGATAAATTACCTTGGTCTATGCTAGGTTTTAAATGAGTGAGGGTTAATGTTATATTTATACCAATCTCTTTGGAGAAATAACTTGAATTAAAGCACTTAGGCTAACCATTAGGATATGTTTCATTTGAAAATTAGATGAATTTATAGAATTGAACACTTGCATTGGAGTAGGAAACCTGCATCGATATAAGTCTTTATCTAAGACATAAGTGTTTAGGGAGAAGAAAAGTAGGCACATACTTAAAACTTGTAGAGGCATAAGATAATAAGGTTTTAAGTATTCTAGGCAAGCTAGAATGCCTAGGTCATCAACATAAGACTGATCAGACTAAGAGATATGCCAAAGGGCACAAGAGCATATATAGGGACTTGTGGAAGTGGGAAAAGGTCTAAAAATAATAGGAACATCCAAGGTCTAAGTTTTTTTAAGTGTAAAAGACAGAGGTGTTATATAATTTGTAAATAATGTCTACATTTTCCCCTCATTTAATATAGTAATGAAATTTATAGTTTAAAGGAAAAAGAATGTGTACTTGGGTGTGTATAACACACCTTATATTTGCTTGATTTTATCTTTAGTGTTTTTAGTGACTCACCTGAAACCAAGAGTATGTTACAAGACATAATCAATGCATAAAATGTAAAAGTGAAAGCATTTGAAATGATTGAAATTGAAGAAAAGTTTAGGAGTACACCTATGTATCAATGCAACTGCCTTGCCTAATGGAAAATTAAATTGAAATATGTATCATTATGAATCATTGAAATTGAGATTAGGATAAATATATAAACATGGAAAGTGCATATACTTAAGGATACACACACACACACATATGTCCTTAAGTATATGCACCTTCCATGTTTATATGTTTATCCTAATCTCAATTTCAATGATTCATAATGATACATATTTCAATTTAATTTTCCATTAGGCAAGGAAGTTGCATTGATACATAGGTTTAATCCTAAACCTTTCTCTTTCAATTTCAATCATTTCAAATGCTTTCACACACACACACACACACACACACATAGAGAGGGGGGGACCATGCCCCTAACTTTGGAGTAAAGATGAATCGCCACCTTGTAGTTGATACTATCTCTATGTAAACCAATCATTCTTATAACCTAGTGAGTGTGAGTGAACCAAGTCAACTCACAATATCAAATTGGTGAGGCTAGATGATACAATCAAGTCCAACTTAAAACCTTATCAATATTGACTGATTTAATCATCTCAACCATGCTAAAAATTAAACCAAATACTAAAGTAGATTGGCTTAATATAGTTTGTAAAATTTCAACTTGGTGGGTGGTGACAGTCCCTAAAGTATTTTGAATTTGAAAATTATCTAATTTTGTAATATTAGGCATATATTTCATATAAAATGCATATTAGATATGTCTCATGTTGAAACTATATATAGAAATGATACTAATGTATATAATTATATCATAAATGTGAATCTAAATCATGTAATTATGTGCTTTGGCCAATTTAGAGACTATGTAAGTGTGGGTAACATGCATGTGTGTGTGTGTGTGTGTGTGAAAGCATTTGAAATGATTGAAATTGAAAGAGAAAGGTTTAAGAGTACACCTATGTATCATTGCAACTTCCTTGCCTAATGGAAAATTAAATTGAAATATGTATCATTATGAATCATTGAAATTGAGATTAGGATAAATATATAAACATGGAAAGTGCATATACTTAAGGACTATATATATATATATATATACATATATATATGAATAGGAACATCCAAGGTCTAAGTTTTTTTAAGTGTAAAAGACTGAGGTGTTATATAATTTGTAAATAATGTCTACATTTTCCCCTCATTTAATATAGTAATGAAAATTATAGTTTAAAGGAAAAAGAATGTGTACTTGGGTGTGTATAACACACCTTGTATTTGCTTGAGTTTATCTTTAGTGTTTTTAGTGACTAACTTGCAACCAAGAGTATGTTACAATACATAATCAATGCATATAATGTAAAAGTGAAAGCATTTGAAATGATTGAAATTGAAAGAGAAAAGTTTAGGAGTACACCTATGTATCAATGAAACTGCATTGCCTAATGGAAAATTAAATTGAAATATGTATCATTATGAATCATTGAAATTGAGATAAGGATAAATATATAAACATGAAACATGCATATACTTAAGGACACACACACACACACACACACACACATGTCCTTAAGTATATGCACTTTCCATGTTTATATATTTATCTTAATCTCAATTTCAATGATTCATAATGATACATGTTTCAATTTATTTTTCCATTAGGCAAGGAAGTTGCATTGATACATAGGTGTACTCCTAAACCTTTCTCTTTCAATTTCAATCATTTCAAATGCTTTCACTCACTCACACACACACACACACACACACACACACACACACACACACACACACACACACACACACACACACACACACACACACACACACACACACACACACACACACACACACACACACACACACACACATAGATAGAGAGGGGGGGACCATGCCCCTAACTTTGGAGTAAAGATGAATTGCCACCTTGTAGTTGATACTAGCTCAACTATGTAATCCAATCATACTTATAATCTAGTGAGTGTGAGTGAACCAAGTCAACTCACACTATCAAATTGGTGAGGCTAGATGATACAATCAAGTCCAACCTAAAATCTTGTCAAGATTGACTGATTTAATCATCTCAACCATGCTAAAAATTAAACCAAATACTATAGTAGATTGGCTTAATATAGTTTGTAAAATTTCAACTTGGTGGGTGGTGACAGTCCCTAAAGTATTTTGAATTTGAAAATTATCTAATTTTGTAATATTAGGCATATATTTCATATAAAATGCACATTAGATATGTCTCATGCCAAAACTATATATAGAAATGATACTAATATATATATAATTATATCGTAAATGTGAATCTAAATCATGTAATTATGTGTTTTGGCCAATTTAGAGAATATGTAAGTGTGGAGAACATGCTTCAAAATCATTTTACCACTATATATGGATAAATATGAAAATTGATATAAGTGCCAATGTGGAGAAAATGTTTCTAAAACATGCCCCCACTATAATTTGGGTATGCAGAATACTGAATAAGTGTGGAGAACATGTTTCCAAAACATGCACCACTATATATATATATATATATATATATATATAAATATATATAATTGTAAATGTGTGAAAATCATGCCTATATGACATGAACCCATTGATATTCCCACCTTTTTAGGTGAGGGAAGATATAAATTGGTAGTTATTTCACCTCAAAAGAATAAGATAGCCATATAAACATGAATGAACCATGTAACATATAGCAGAACATGTCTAGGTAAATGTATAATTGAAACACATAGAGTGTGATCACATCAATGTCTAAGATGTATGATAAAGATCATGGAAACATATAAATAGTAAAATTATAAGCTCAACAAACAAATCAAGCACACACACAAGAACAAAAAAAGCAAGTCAAAAAGCAATGGTCCAAGGAGACCATAAACAAGGGGCATGTTCAAATGCCACATAGTCGAATGGATATGACTTAGTGAAATGTCCTTAAAATCAAGAATGACATATTATAATGTCCATAAAAAAGCAATGACATATTCAAATATCAAAGAATAAAACAAAGACATGCACACTAAAAACAATGTAGCATATTCAAATGCTTAATAAAAAAGATAATAACAAGGCAAGACACTCAATGAAGTGCATAAAGGGAATCATAAGCAATCAACATAAACATATCATATTAGGTCATGGATCTAATGCGTTAGCAAAAATTGTCAAGTACATAACATATAAAGTACACTGTGAAATATATAAGCATAGATAAAGGCATGTGTAAGTACATATTAGCTCAAACATGATAATGTAAAGTGATCATAGAATAATATAACCTATAAGTATTGTAATCTAAGACGTAGATGCCCCCAACATTTTGGTGACATGAGGAGAGAGAAATACCAACATCCATAAGTTTATAAATCATGTATTTGTGTATGCCTGTATCAAATTCAAATAGAATTATGAACCACATGTATGTAGAAGTAATTGATATACTATCCATCAACATGGAACTAACACAGATGCCAAGGAGCCAAAAGATTATGTAGATGCCTCCTTTTTTTTATTTTTTGGTATTTTTAGAATATGTGAAGCTTTGAAACTTTAAATTTTTTATTTTACATTATTTTCATCATGGTTAGATAAGTTGAAATGGTACATATCATTTTCTTCACATTTTACATGTGTAGTAAAAGATCTGATCCTATCATTTGGAATATGTATTAATTTACCTTCATGAGAAAAGGAAATCCCTTGCTGATTTGGATAAATTTTAGCTTCCATTTTGTATAACTAAATATTTCCCAGTGTAAATGCATAAGGATATGTGATAGGCATAACCCAAACTATTGTTTCAATTAGTTTTAGACCATAATAAATTTATAGTGTTATGTGACTTAAGGAGTTTTTCCAACTGACCATTCTTTACAAGTCTTTTAGATCAAAACCAACCCATTGAAATCATCTTATATTAAAAGTAATTTTATTTGTGTGGGATCAATATGGTTATGCCAATAATAAACACCACCAATGAATAAATTGATTGTTAAATCCTATTGGCCTAGATGCCATTTGATTTATTAATATTGAAGCCTTTATTGTGCATTTTATGTCATTTACAATTTTGAGTCCTTTTTTTAATGATCATGCAAAAAATTATTAAATATTTTATATTTATATTGATTACCAGGTTGTGTACCTAATTTATTTTGAGTATCATCAAATGTAATCTTTTGGTCATCGATAAGGTCTTGGATCTTATGCTAACACATTTTTTCTTAGAATGCCCTAGTCCATGGTGATAATCACAATAAGCATTCGAATCATAACCTTTAGGTAGAGGTATAATCATATCAACCTCTATATATGAGGGAGAGATATGAGATGACATTATACAAGCCACATGAGTAGTGAAGTGGGAGACTCAGGTAAACATGTAAACTATCTCTATGGTGCACTAGATAAGATGATCTACTTAGGTTTTTGTAATAATGTATCAATTGATGATATGTTATTTTTATGAGACATGGGTTAAGATATACCCAAATCATGTTTTACTAACTCTTCTCCCTTGTATCCATATTTTTACAAATATCAAAATCCAAAATTAGGTTTATAAGATTATGACATAGGATCATTGGTTTGTTAGACCATTGCATGATGTTGGAAAAGATTAGTATCCATTGGACATGTGTAAATGAATCCTTGATGGATGAATTTCAAGTAGTATTGAAAATTATATGGAAATACATACGTTTCATGTATCCAAGGCTATCCCAACAATATACTATAGTTTACATCATTTGGCATAACTTGGCACAAAAAAAGTAATGTAAGGGGACCCAAAATAATATTCAATGTTATTTGTCCCAATAATTATCATGAAATATTATCAAATACCTTATTGCTCATATTAGATGGTTCTAAGTATGAAGGTCTAATTCCAATTAATGAGATAAATGCTATGTTGCAAATGTTGAGCCTTGAACCATTGTCCATAATAACTCATTTTACTATTTTATTAGAAGCACATGTTTAGATGTAGAGTGGTAAAAAAATATTTATAAGATGTTGAGGTGGTGAATACTATTCTCAAAGGATATATTATGCCCAGTACCTTTAATGGAGTTTAACATGGAGGCTACATGTGGTGATTTGACATTCTATAACAGGGTTATCATATGTAATGTTCTCACAAAAATAACCTTATAAAGTGGTGACTTGTGTAACAAGTCTAATAGTGATATTTTATTCATGGATTTATTATATGTCTTTGGGATTTATGGTATATGATCATGTTGGTTTTATTTATTGTGATAAGTAAATTATGTTACTAAAGGCAAGTCTTGATAAATGATATTCTTTGAGGATATCTCTTTACAACCAAAGGTAATAATGTTTTCATTGCATGTCAGATTTTGTATAATATATGTGAAAACAACCAAATTTATATCACTTGATACTTGAGTATCACATATTTCCTTAAATAAGATATATTTATAGGTAGTAGAGTGATTTATAAGTTTGAAGATTGAAATCTTAGGATACATGCCACCCAATTTATTAATAAGGCCAATTTTCATGAGTTTAGGTTTAGATAGTATTGGTTCTAACTTGTTCACTTCACTAATAGATTTTACTAAGAAATTTACATAGTAGCCATAAAAATTATAAATTGAACCTTAAAATGGGTGATAGATGTATCCATAGTGCACATATTTATAAAAAAAGAAATATGATTCTTTGTAAATTTTAAATTTTCTTTTTGAAAAATTAGAAATACAAATTTTGTTCATAAAATAGGAAACCCTAAGGTATCCAAGGTTTTGAGATCAAATGTTAGGTTCACAAAATATTTAAACCTAAAATATAGATTATGGGAGATAAAGGGTTAATAATATAGAAATGAATAAGCACAAGGAAGAAAAATAGATCTATAACAAGCTAATTAATTGTAAAACTCATATAAAACATATACTAAATTTACTATGTTGAGATATGCTAAAAAATAAAAGCATATCTATGCTAGATATTGTAATGATAATGAAAACAAGGTACTTAATTGATTCTAATGCTAATATAGATATGGATCTAGAACATGTAGGATGCAGATTGGAAGAGTATTCTAGAATAGTCATCAAATTATAGGTTTAGTGCCTCTGTATCCTTGAACACTTGCGTCAACCTTTGATAGTTACATAGACACTAGTTTCTAGCTTAGACACAAGTGTCTTGTATGAAATACTAACTAGAACAAGATGTGACTACCTAGATGATTCTATGCTTTCCATCTCCTTTGCTATGGTGCATTCAAATATAGGTCATGGACTATCAATCCTTGTTAAATAGAAAAACCTTAGTTCTTCATATTCATAGTGGCTATGGGAAAAATGGGTTAGTAGGAACATGGTGTCAAGTTAAGCCAAATAACCCTCTATCAATGATCACTGATTACATAGCCAATACTCTAAATAGGGCCTTAGACTTATATAGTTCTCCTGTATGTGTTGGATTATGTGTGAATCATGCAATATGTGGAAAACAAGTACAATAGTGACCTAGCTTGTAACTTGGAAAATCAGGCTCTTGGTTTGCTCTTTCAGTAATTCATACTTGTGTATGTGTTATCCCTATGACTGATATGGATATAGGAGAAAATAAGGAAACTTTTCTTTATCAAGTGCTTGATTGAATACTTTGATAAGTTTCCTTAGTCTATGCTAGGTGTCAAATGAGTGAGGGTTGATCTTATATTTATACCAATCCATTTGGATAAATAAATCACATTAAATCAATTAGTTTGACCATTAGGATACATTGATTTGAAAATTAGATGAATTTACGATACTGGACACTTACATTATAGTAGGACACCCATGTCGATGTAGGTGTCTATCTAGGATGCAAGTGTCCATTGAGCAATAAAATAGGTACATGATCAAAAATTATAGAGGCATAAGATAATCAAGTTTTAAACATTTAAGGTAAGATAGAAGGTTTGGGTCATCAACATAAGACTAGTCAAACTAAGAGATAGGCCAAAGGGAACAAGAGAGTAGATGAGAGACTTGTGGAAGTGTGTAAAGGTCTAAAACTGAGAGGACCAACCAAGGTCTAAGTTTTTCCAAGTGTACAAGACCGAGGTGATACATAATTCAAAATGAGCATCACACTATATTTCACATGTTGTTTTCCTTCCATTACACTAACATTATTCTAGCCACTTATTTCATATTACTTGTTATGTTTCATTGGCCTTGACTATTTAACTGTTGATCACATTCTTAGCTATGATGTTTGTCTTCCCAATGATGATAACATATTTATTGATAAATTTTGTCATAGTATGCATTGAGTTCCAAGGGAATCCATATTTTTTTAGAATCTTTCTCATCTCATTCTTTTAGTCTACGAGCTTTGCTTATTTTCTTTTCCATACATCCCTATAATTTCTTGTGATAGTTTATATTTTATTCTACACATATAACTATAAAATAAAAGACATGGTTTCATAGATGATAAAATATATTTTACTATAGGGCCATCATACCCATGCATATTCTCTATCGATTATGCACGCGCGTGCGCGCGCGCGCGCGCACACGCACACACACACACACACACACACACACACACACACACACACACACACACACACACACACACACACACACACACACACACACACACACCTACCTTTGATTTTGGGGGCATTGTACCCAAACATGTTTCTCATTGAAATATTATGAATTTATTTGAGCATGAATTTAACATAATTTTTCCATGGGGGCATGACACACATAGTTTCATCTTACACATTGTATTTATTACACATGTATCACATTGGCAAGCCATATTACTTATGTACCTTGTATTATTAAATTAGTTGGGGCTTTCACTTCCTTATCACCATTTATATCTTAGCATTAATTGATTTTCATTAGCTTTATTCACTTGAATTTATCTTACACATTAGTGTACATGAAAGATATATGCCTATGGGGGTGTTATAAACATGGTTGTTTATTATATAAATTGGCACTACATTTTCTTAGCTTCAAACTCTATGATTTACACATTATATTGATACAAATTTCTTATCTTTGTTACATCTTGCTTTCTTTGATTTTTTTACATCGGGTGGCATGAAATATTAATAATGTACATAATTTTCATTATATTAGGAATTTATTTACTATTTTTCCTTGTCATGTTGTCAAATATATCATATGATTATGGAATTTTGATTATATCATATATTTTGACACATATATTACACATTTCGCTTACACTATTGCATAGACCATGATACTTGTGCAATATTCATACATTTCACTACACTATGCTTATCATTTTTGATGCCTACATCACTCATATATTGACTATCAAAGGGATGAAACATACTGACATTGAAAAAGTTAAAAAAATCTCAAAAACATTGACAAAATTTTAAAGACATAAACATTGAAAAAAATTAAAAAATATTGGAAAATTTTCAAAAAAATAATAATTTATTTATACATATTATATTTTTACCTATGCTATAATTTTTTAGTATCCATGATTTACACATATGATTTTCATGGTATTGTCTTAAGTGAGTTTTATGCAAATTCAATTATTGCATGGTACTAGTTTTCATAATATTCACCCACATATGGGAGGGCGAATTTCATAAGCATGTCCTAGCTTAGGGACATTGGAATTTTAGTGGATTATTTCATGGTAATATATATTCTTACTTATCCTTGATCACAATAAGCATTTTATATTGATCACTATGTCTTCTGCTAGTATCTAAATCTCATATCACATGGATTTTATACATTATAATTATTATACTATTACATTGACTACTTGTATATGAATGCTTAATTGTATATGGATGTGTTTACTTCTTAATTCATCCTTGTTCATACACAATCCTATTTTATTCATGTCTTTTTAAAGTCAAGCCTTAGCATGTCTTATCACTAACTTGGGTGTGGCCACTAACATTGGGTGGTCCTAACTTAAATGCACTTTATTACTATACTATGATTATGTCACGATTTTATATCATGTTTATCTATCTATATTATGATATAATTGTGTGATTCCTATGTTTCCATGGTTTTTACCATGCATTTACATGGGTGTGCTACTTGTATGCATTCTCATTACTTTATCTATCTTAGTTAGGGGATTGATTTTAACATTTGGGGGCATAATGATTCTTTCCCATTTTTATTTGCCAAAGGTGGAATAATACCCTATAGTGTTGTGTTGATATGATATTATCTCTTTTACACTATATTAAACTTTACATGATTATATGTGGCATAGATAGATGCAAAATTCAACTTCAAAATTTGAAATTTTTTCAAAACATTATGATTGTGGAAAATATCAAATTACATATGTTTCTAGGATTATAACACACTTTGGATAATTTTATTTTCCTAACATATGATCCATGTAAAATTTTAAAATGATGTCAAGATTAAAGTTACATATGTTTATATGATTGTAACACTCTTCAACTAATTTTATTTTCCTTGCATATGAGGCACTTAACCTTTTATTTTGAGATGTGTGATTGTAGTAAAAATTATTCATCTCTCACCTAAAAAGTATGACATATATTAGAGAATTTTTAAAACCAAAATATTCAAGATTTTAAAGTGGAAAATTGGAATATTTATCTACTTCCTTGATCAAGAAGTGGATTAGGTTTCTAAAGACTCCCAAAGAAGTGTTGGCTATATTTCAATGCATATCAAAATTATTATTGGTGTGGATGTTGGGGTGATACCAAGTATATGTATTAATTCATATGCTCTCTTTTCAAATTCAAATACATATTTTCAAAAACAATAAAAACATATCATGAGCATTTAAGGACCTATGGAATATGGAATTTGTTTTAGATATATCAGTTATATGGTGTGGATGGAAGCTTAGCTTGAGTGTGCATACAAAAAACTTCATCATTTTCTAAGTAAATGAATGTGTGTTTAAAATTATTTAAATTTATACTTTGACACATGCATTTCAATCACATACCCACATCAAATTGGGGGCATTATGTAGACACAAAAATTTGGCACAAGACCCTTATTTACATTATCTTATTCCTAATTCACCTTATTTGGAAAAATTGTACATTTTAAATATTATTAGGACTACCCCAACCCTAAAATGGGTTTAAATTTGGTCCATTAAACCTAGAAACACATATAAACTTATTAAAAATGTATCCATTAAAGCATCTAGATTATTTCTCACTTGTTACATAATTGTGCCTAAAAAAAGTTATATTCATTAACCCTTATAAAAAATGTATCCATTAATTCATAATCACTTCTAAGGAAGAGAAGGTTCACAAAACCTTACTTAAGCTACTCCGTCAACACACTCATAGAACTACATGAAGGTTTGACTAAGTGTGAGAGATACATACTTTGTAACATTAATTTGGTGGTTCCTCGACTCTATAACTATTTGTTTTATTTTGGAGTGTCAAGCTAGGTCAAGGAGGAGATTCATATTTTCTACACATTCTACTTAAAATATATATGAAGTAAAGGTATAGATAAAATATGAAGGTGACAACACATAGGTGTTAAAAATATTATATTGTGAAATCCTAGTAGGAAATACCCCACCACAAGGGAAATTAAGGCCATAATCATATAGTTATGGACACATGGGTTTGTCTCAATAGGATCAACACAAGAATGGGTTTGACTTGAAGCATCACATATTTTTTAGTTTTAATAAGTACATTGCACATAGTCTACAAAATCCATTTATAGTCTTAGATATATAGAACAAAAAATAGGTATGATCATTCCTTATCCCTTTGTCATTTACATTACTTAATCTAGTTTCATATGTGGCACTTGAACTTTTTCTACTGTAGCCTATTATATAGATCTAAATTTTTTATTTTCAGTCACGTATGTTTAATTATAACAAGTTTATTACTTATTTTTTAATAAAACTTTAACTAGGTTAAATAATGGTTTAGAATTTTTTATTACAAATATTTACAAAACCTTATTCTAACATTGATAAAACATTCATAGATGAAAAAGGGATACTCACTATTGAAAATGAAATAACAATGGAAATATATTAACCAATAGCATTAACATAAACATGCAACTACTAATAATCAAATTCAACACTAAAATCAACATTGTAAATTTGAACTTGTAATAATCATTTCAACATGATTGTATAAATATCCTATATCCAAAAAAAGGAGCTATCATATTTTAGTGTAGCCTTACCAATCTCAAAGATAACATTTGGGTGGAATTTAAACCCACATCTTAGCTCTAAACTTATTTTTCACTCCATGTACCAAATGATATCTTAGACTTGAAATCATTATCCTCTCTATGTTAGTATCAATTGAAAAATGTATCCTTTCATCATGCATATTATTTCTTCAACCTGCCACTCTACTCAATTCTAGTTTGGAATAAAATCATGATTATAGTTTAAATCCTCCTTCATGGGTGCATATTTGGATAACATATACTCCTTAGTTAGGATAAGCCTATGGTAAACATTAAATATGTTTCTTTCCTCTACTTTTGGAATTATAGTTATCGTCAATGGATGATTTGTATCCTATCATATTTTTCACTTATTACTATAATGTTATTACTAGATGATGATGTTAGTGCTTCCCTAAGTACTATAATGGGTCTTGAGTTGAGTAGATTAGTTCATAAAAAATACATGATGTACTTAGCCACACCCATATAATGAGTCCCAAGGGCTTTAAAGTTCCATTATAGAGAATGCAACTTTTTAATTCCCATTGAATTCTTACTATCATCTTAAAACTCTCTCATTTCCTTATTCCCTTTAAAAATTTCCATGACTTATGCTTAAGAGGAATTTTATTTTATTCTAAGAACCTAATCTAATACAAAATAGTAAGCCTCTTAATTTTATATCAAATTCATCAAATTCATCATATTTATATATAATTATGATACTATTTATGCCTTTATCCTCTTGTTACCATTATCTTCAAGGATTTTACTACCTAACTAGTTGAATCATATCCAAAGTGTCTGGTGTGTTTTCACAAAATTTATCTTTCAGTGTCATGTCCAAGAGTGCCCAAAGAAAAAGTGCTTGTAATTTACATAATTTTAACACAATAAATTATTTTTATTTATTTAGGATCTAAGTGATCTAAAATAATGTAAAACTATGCACTAATCAGATTATGTAAAACATAGTAGTAAGTATACTAATTTGAATGAAAATGGGATGAATACATATTAAAAAAATTTAATTTAGAAATTAAAATTTAGAGGGGAGTAACGTAACTTTTTTATTTTGATAATTTATGACTAGCATAAGGTGTATCTATAACTATAAATGATCTATAATTGCTTCATCAAAATTTTAGACCTAAAATAGATATTGAAAGCCTCTCTGGTTACTACTAGCATAATTTGACCCATGCTATAGTTGACATTATTTAAATATTATAGGTAGTGACCCTATGCACTATGTAGTAGATAACTCTTGACACCCCTACACTTGTACCAATAAAATGGTTTAAGTGTGCGTGCATGCATTCAACCCTATGCGATGATTTTTTCCCTTCCCCTTCAATACAAAAACCTAAGTATAATTTTGACCACAAGATACCCTTGAAAAATGTGTTAGTATTTTGGGTTGGACAACCCCAAACACTCCCTTATGAATGGTCAAATGTTACATATGCTCAAATACTCTAAAGAGGGAACAATTGGCATGTAGTTTTCCCGCCTCTGTGTGTGTGTGTGTGTGTGTGTGTGTGTGTGTGTGTGTGTGTGTGTGTGTGTGTGTGTAAAACATATTTTGCAATCTAGAATGCAATGCAATGTTTTAATCTTCAACACATGGACCATGTGAATTTGGATATGTGTATTCAAACTTGGATCTATGAACTACTCCTTTACAATTTTTAAATGTGTATGTGTTTATTATAATGATTTGAGAGAGTGAAAATTGATTCCTCAAGCTTACAAATGATTCTCTAGGTGATTTCCAAGTCATACCCAGTGAGTATAACCTTATAAATGATTTGTATATACATATATATGTATATATATGTATATATATATATATATATGTATATATATAAATATATGTATATATATATGTATATATATATATATACATATATATATGTATATATATACATATATATATATATATATATATATATATATGTATATATATACATATATATATATATATATACATATATACATATATATACATATATATACATGTATATATATACATATATGTATATATATACATATATATATACATATATATATATATACATATATATATATATATACATATATATATATATACATATATATATATATACATATATATATATATATATATATATACATATATATATATATATACATATATATATATATATATACATATATATATATATATACATATATATATACATATATATATATATATACATATATATATATATATATATATACATATATATATATATATATATATATGTATATATATATATATTCATTAAATCTCACTATGATCGACCCATGAAACATGTATAAATTAACCTAATAGAGACTTCTAAATTTTAAAAATAATCATTGAGTGCACACTACTGAAAAAGGTAGACACCTGTGATAACCAACAATATATTGGATTACTAGTACTATCCTGAAAGTGTAAATAAGTGATTTGAGATATGGATAAGGTCTATCTAGGATTTATATATGTTCTTTAATAGACTAAGTTGATCATAAGTATGTGTATATAGTAAATGGAGGTGGAAAAGACAATATATGGGTAGAAAGATAGAGGGAAAGTGTGTTTAATATTTAAATGTATGTGTACTATCCAATTATGTTAGAGTATGTTAAATTTGATGTTTAAAATGTTTCTAATACAAAAATTAGGTGTCTAAATATGTCCCCTTTAAATCTAGCATTGAAAATTCTAAATTAAAATGATAAAAGAATAATTTTTTACTATAATAACTTTACTTGGTGTTGATAGTTATGAATATAATGCCCCATTTTTATCCATGTGAAAATTGCATAAAACATTTGTAGATAAATGTATTTTAACAAAAAATATAAGGAAGGAATACATATAATGGTATGCAAACCAAGTTTCCACTTGTTTAACTTATTTGGAGGATATCATGGGGTTATCATGCACCATGGAGATGCAAATAATAAAATAATTAGGTGAGGAGTGTAACTTCCCCAATTTATACTAGATAAGGAGTGATAGAAGTTGAGAAATGTAGTAACCTCAACCACACTACTCTAAATATCATAGTAACTCTTTTTTGGAACCCAAAAATTAGGTTCATATTGTTGGGTGAATATTTTATCGTCAACTAATTGATGACAAAATGGGTATATCAGCCACAGCGTAGGGAGATTTACACCATGAAGAGTATGGGTTTACCAGATCTAGACGAGGTAAATCTCTCCTCTCATCAAGGGGAGGTTCCCTATTAATACTTGCATGCCGGATATATATAATTAAGCAAAAAATAACACATGGGGGTGGTATAACAGCATCTACCTCTCTTTTTTTAGAGGTAATGTATTAGGAACAAAAGAGGGAAAATCTTGGTCTATTGCTAACAACAGTCCTCTTCTTTCAGGAATGATATTAAACAGAAAACAAGAAATCACCTGTAGTAACAAAGTTCACAAGAACGCTCACGCAAGCACAAAGTCTTCCGTAGCTTCTTCACCGATTCGAAACCAGTACAAACGTAGAGTAAAGTGAAGCACAAAGTCTTCACCTAAAATTACAAAAGATAACTGAAACTTAAAGATAAAAGCAGCACAAAGTCTATCTTCTACCCTCTAGAAATGCCCTTAGATAAAATAAACACACCCACTTTGCTTATCAAATCAGATGAATAAGATATCACCAGGAAAAAGGACATAAGAACTATTTCCTAAATAACACAGATAATTTCAACACAGTTTGAAATAACCTGCTTCTCATTCATTTAACAGAATATGATTTACAAATTTGAGCACAAAGTCTCAAAAGTTGCTTCAATTTCAGCAGAGTATTTGCTATTAATTTCTCCAAGATCATTTACAAATGAGGTCTCCACTATATATAGGGAGAAAATCCACAAAAAGAGAAAATAATAAAATAAACAAAATATCTTGGTCAAAGATGACTCATCTTTGACTTTTAGATATTTTGCGTAATCACACTTTTCACAATTACATGCACTTTGCACAAAATAAAAGTGCATAAGGAGAGAAGAAGGAGGAAAAAGAAGAGAGAGAGAATCAATTCTGGCCACTGGATTTCCTCATATGTGCATCGAACATGGTGAAGGATGCCTAAATTTTGAGGCTATCTGGCGCAACTGCATTCTTGGAGACAATCCTTGCTCTGATAAGTGCATCCTTCAATGCTGTGATGGCTTTAGCATGGCCAGTTAACCTAGATTTCAGATTATCCAAAGTTAACTGAGCATCTAAGATGTCTACTGAAGACATGGAGAAGGATTTTTCTTCAAAGTCTCTCCGAATCATCTCTTTGAAGTTCTGAATCATCTCTTCTGCCGAAAGGAACTGGTTGTCCTTGGAAGTTAAGTTACATGGCAGCTCTTCTAACTTATTTAGCAGGCTTAGGTCACTTCTCTCACTAGCTTCCTTGAAAGCTTTAAGATCATCAATTAAGTCTTTGAGTACCTAGATCCTGAAGATCAATGACTCCTTAATCTCAATATAGGAGTCCTTGTTGGAGATGACACCAATAGATATCAGGGTGCTCTTTTTGAAATCTTTCATCTCCTTCCATCTACTAAGATCCCTCTCCAAGCTATCAATCACCTGAGAGGCAAGAGAGACAAAATCATCTACCTGTGTTTGCACCTTCTTCATTTTCCCTATTTTTGATGCTACTTCTGCAAGTAGAGAAACTCCCTGAGTATGCATCTTTTCGATATAGTCCTCCAGCACTTTTCCCTTTAAATAAGCCTTTTTCGCTTTTTGAATGACTGAGTCATCCATGGAGAAAGCCTTTGGAGTTGCTGCTTCAGAAGGGAGAGTGAACCTTTTTATCACTACCGTCAACTGTTCTGCTTTAGCTTTGTAATAATCTTTCATCTCCTTTTCTCTGTCAAATTTCTAGACCATAATATCCATGGCAGCCTGAAGATCACTCTTCGCACCTTTGTGGGTGACCTTTCCAAGTTCCACATGAGAGATGGAGTAGCTGCTCATCTCGAAACCCTCAAGGGTTGAATCTAGGGGAGGTCTGGCCATCTCCAAATTTTTTTGTCCTTTCTCCTCAACCAATTTTGAGAGGATCCTTGGCCTCTTAGGGGCCTTTGCTTTCACCGGCACTAACTTGCCAAAGTTGAAGTCATCTGGGGAGATGGCCATCTTTTTTTTCTTTTTGGCATGAAAGCAGACATCTAAGGCAAGAGAGATGAGGTATCTATCACAATGATAGTTTCCATAGCTAGTGTTAATGTGGCTGCTTCCACGCTGCTAGTGGTGATGGTAGTGGTAGTTGGAGTAACTGGCAAAACTGCACCAACTACTGATTTAGGCTCTTGAGCAGGGCTCGCTGGCAGGTTGAAGGAAGGAGATGATAGACTTGGAATGGATCTAGAAGAGCCAGGGGAACTTCCAGTAGGACCCTAAGGATCGCCAAATACAACCCTTGAAGGAGAAGCAGCTCTGGAAGAGGGAACATTGATTGGAGAGATAGGAGAAATGGGCACTGTGGGAGATTGAGGGGAAGGAGAGGCACTCTGGATCGGCTGTGCTTGCTCCTGCGACAGTGGAGATCCAACACTTGGTTGTTTTGATGGTTGATCCCCTATTTCCATGGGCTAAGTTGCCTGTGCCTGAGGGCTCTATTCCTTGGTTTCCTTTGTTGCAGTTTCTGGCCCTTGTGCAGTCTTTGATTTCTTGGACACAAAGATGATCCTAGGCTTGTGAGGCCTAGAAGGAGAAGGGACATCACCTTTGTTTTTTGTCCTATTTTCTGCCTTCCTCTTCAACTCTGTCTGGTAGTCAGCCTCTGATCCTGTAATGAATTCCTTCAGGGTGATCCCTTTGGCTGCTAACTAATCATTGGTGTTAGCCAATATTGGTTCAAATCTTTTCCTCAGAGAAGTCAGCTCCTTCTGAGACCACTGAATTGGAGGGAGAGGGGAACCAGCAACTTTTTCAGATAGATACCTGTTGTTTATGATGTTCCCATCATCAATTAAACCAGATGGGATCTCTGTAAGTCCTAGGTATTCTATCTGCTCTAGTGTTAGACGACAATAGTCCATTTTCCTTATTTCTTCAGCCGTCCTCAGGTCCACCCAGATATCTTCAATCATGGGTTCGTGGGACTGAGTTTTCCTTCTGATCTTTTCTTTGACTCCCCTATAGTCAAATTTCTTCCATCTCTTGAATGGCTTGATAGCAACCATTTGCATTTCTATTTCCATAACCTTGGCTTTGGTTGACGTGGCAACTGAAAACCTACCAATCTGGATTGGAAACTTGAAACTGGGTCTCTTGAGTTCCATCTATTTAGTATGCACGATAGATAGTTGTCGGCAAAGCTCCATTAGGACTAACTTATCTGAAGGGAATCTGGGGAGCATATAAGGGTATCCTTGGTAAAAACCAACCCAAAGATAAAAAAAAGTGGGAAACTGGAGAAACATGCAGTCATAACCATTTACTACTGCCCAGGCCTCGTCTGATATTCTCTTCTGCTCAAGCTGAGGATCGAAGAGACACAAAAACATGGCAAAGAATGCGTCATTTACTCATTTGAAATGATGTGTTGACTCCTAAAGTGTCAGCTATGGATAATATGAATATATCAAGGTGATCTTTCTATCTCCCTCTGTAGTCAACCCTGGGAAAGACTGCATTGTAGCAGCTATGTAGACCAGGTACGAAGTTATGTAGAATTTGAAGGAAATCTATACCTTGATCAACTATTCATGAATGGCATTGCTAATTTGTTCACCCAAAAGATAGTTTGCTTTCCTTGGAGGATGATCTTAATGAATGGATACATCCATTCATGGAACTATGAAGAAGACGGGAGGCCCAGTACTCTGCTGAGAAGGGTGATCAAGTCACCAACTTCTTCAACAAAATTGCTCCTAGGGAAGTTCTTCAGCCATCTGGAGAGGCTGGTCCTGGGGGTCTTTAGCCACTTATAGTTCATGACCTTCTTTGCCCTTTCAGGGTCTGTGTCATACTCCTTTTGTGCATTTGTGAAGTCGATTTGGGTTACTTCGGTGGTTGGAGGACACAAGAAAACTTTGTCGATAAAATCAGAGTCCAACTGAATTATCATGCTGCCACTAGCGTCTAAGACTGATCTGGTCTCTTTGTTGTAAAAACATGTACACTAGAAGACAAAATCCACATGATGTGCTGCTACCAAAAAGGTGGCTACCAGGTGGATGTTGCTCTCAACAATCCTCTTTATCCCAGTGCTGGGATTTGTCGCCTTGGTTCGTGATAGGAACTTGGCCATGTCCACGTGGCCGATCTCGGTGTCTCAAATGTCGTCGACATTTGAGGAGACTGATCTGGGTGGGAAGACACCCTGGTATTTATACTTCATGCTCTTTGCTTTCTTGGGAGACACTTCCGTCATGGAGAATGATCCTGACTGGATAGGAGCAGGTGTACAGGAGTTTACTGATGGTGCTGCAGTCATGATCATAAATGAGAGGATAGTGGATGAGAGGAAAAATGTATGTTAAGTGATAATGGTTATTGGGGGTCACTTAAAAAGGTTAAGATGGGAGAAGGAATGAAAAATGAGGAGAAAGGAAAAGAAAGGGACAACTCGGAAAATTTTTTGAGAGTTGAGCAAAATCAAGAAGAAAAAGGGTAGGGGCGGCGAAAATTGCCACCTCTACAAAAATTAAAAAAAAAGAAAGGGCGGCGAAAATCATCGCCCTTACAGTCAAAAAGCAGGGGCGACAATTTTTGCCACCCTTACAAGCAAAAGGCAGGGGCGGCAATTTTTGCCGCCCTTGCAGGCAAAAGGCAGGAAACGGGTAGGGGTGGCAAAAATCGCTGCCATTGCACGTAGGGTGGGGGGAGGAAGAGAAAAATGCAGGCGGTAGGAAATGCTGCCTACGTGTGATGGTTAAGAGAAACCTGTGGTGAGGAGAGAAAGGACAGGAGTTAGGATGTGGGCAAGGCTGTGGGCCGGAGGAGAGAGGGTGGAGGAAAATCTAAAATAACTAACCAAAATAAAAGCAATAAAAAGAAAAGAAAACAAAAAAGCTAATAACAAAACTAACCTAAGGAACCACGTGTGCCACGAAGTCAAATCTGTGAATACGTGCTTCGAATTGTCCACTGCATCACTCAGGTGCAAGAGGTAGGAGTAGAGGAGGAAGTAATGAAGAAAAAGAGGCTCAAATCAGATTATATGGGGTGAAAAACCCAACCCAACAACCCACCGTGCGTGGCCATAAATGCCTGCATAGAAATTGAGGCAGGTAAGGGCGATGATTTTCGCCGCCCTTACAAATTTGGGTTCATTATGCAGGGGTGGCGATTTTCACCGCCCTTACATGCCAAGAAGTAGGGGCGGCAAAAAATGCCGCCCTTGCTAAAAATGTGCAGGGGCGGCAAAATTTGCCGCCCTTGCAAAAAAAAGCAAAGAAAAGACAACTCTGGAAGGAGAGTCTGGGAGGGAAAAGCTTGGCTGGGACGAGATGGTAACCACTTTCTCATCCTGAGGCCAAGGTGAAAATGAATTATGAAATTCATCTCGAAAAATGAACTTAGAGAGATGAAAGACGAAATGGACAAGTTTCGTAGGGGGGTTGATTCCAAAAATGAGCTAAGCTGAATTTGGAAACAATAGCTGGCTCCTGTTGGGGGACTTTCACTGATCAAACTAATCAACGGGAGTAGAAACCAGTCTCTAAGTGCCTTCATCCAAGCCATTGGGCTACGGAGTCAAGCAAAAAATGGGAGAAAAATAGACAAAACATAAAAACTATACATATATACGAACGGACTCATCTGAGCTTCAAGAATTGAACAGCTTCAAATGCTGCCCGCTGTGAGGTAGTGTGAACGGTGTTCCATCTTGGTACTCCAACAAAAAGTTGGCTTCACCATAGAGCTATCGAATGGTAAATGGGCCTCTCCACAGGGAGTCAAATTTTCCATGCATTCCTTTTGGTTCTCATCTCTTATCCCATAACAAGACCTAATCTCTGACTTAGAATCCACGCACTCTAGCCCTCTTATCAAAAAGTGCTTTCACCCGGTCCTGATGCTCCTTGATTCGATCCACTACTATAACTCATTGTTCATTCAGCTCGGTTAGACACATGATTCGTTTGTCAACTGAGCTTTCAAAGGTTGAGTCTTCAATTGCTCTGGTTAACTTGAGCGCTGGTAGTTCAAGGGTGATGGAGATTTTTGCATTTAGTCCATATAGGAGTTGGAAAGGTGACATACCTATAGCCCTTTTAGGTGTTATTCTGTCGGCCCATAAAGCATCATACAAAGATTTGTGCCATGTTCTTTGGTTGTCATCTACTAACTTCCTGATAATAGTGACCAGGTTCTTGTTACTCGATTCTGCCTGTCCATTTCCTTGAGAGAAATAATCTGAAGTGTGAGATAAGGTGATCCCATAACCAAAGCAAAATTGAGTAATTTCGTATGAGGAAAAACAAGCCGCATTATCTGTTATGATTTTTAGTGGAACCCCAAACTTGGAGATGATATTTTCTTTGAAAAAGCTGCATACTACTTCAGATGTAGCATGCTTGGTTGGGATGGCCTCCACCCACTTAGTAAAATAATTCATCACGATGAGGACATAATCATGTCTGGCACTTGAAGATGGGTTAACTGCACCAATGAAATCAATACCCCACTGCTGAAATGGTTCTTTGATCACAACTGGCTTTAGGGGCAAAGCAGGAAGCTTAGGCTTTCCAATAAATTATTGACATAGTTCACACCTATGCACCCATTTGTACGCATCTTGGAACAACGTGGGCCAATAATATCTTGCTCATAGAATTTTGTGTGCTGTCACTGGTGTAGAAAAATGTCCTCCACAAGCTAGATTGTGAAAAGATTTAAAGAGTCTTTCCTGTTGCGCTTTGTCAACATAGTGAAAAAATGCCCTGTCTAGGTTTCTCTTGTACAGGCTGTTGTCCCACAGGACGCAACCAACTAATTTCAATTTAAAATTCCACTTTTCTTTATAAGAGAGATGAGCCGAACATTCACCATATGTCAGAAAGTGAGCAATGTCTGAATACCACTCATCGGTGGTCGCGACAAAGAGGACTGTAGGCACATCCTCGGTCTCTGCCTCATTTTCTATTTTATCCAGAATGTTATTGGTGATTAACTGGCAAAGACCCTTTCCCCGCACTAGCTTGGTTGGTTTGAGGTCCAGATCAAACTCTTGAGTTTTGGCAATCTAGTTACCTCTCCTCGTACCAAACTCCTGCTGAGTCAAAATGGATTTTACTGTAGTGTCTGGTACGAGAACTTCAGTGTGAGAGTTTAGGATATAAAACCTGAAATGCTTAACTGCTTTGACCACAGCGTATGCATGCTTTTCCATAAGGGAGTATTTTAGCTCATGATCTTTGAGTGGACAACTCATGAATGAAATTGGAGATTCTGCACATTCTAGATTTTGCTGGACTAGAATGGCCGATAGTGTATGCTCGAAAGCATAACTATATATTTTGAAACTCTTAGTGTAATCAGGACAAACTAAAACCGGTGCTCGGGAAATTGCTTCCTTAATCTCTTTGAACACTGATTTACCCTCAGCGGTCCACCTAAATGTAGTATTACCCTTCATCATGTTGACAATATGATGGGTTTTTTCAGCAAACTCAGGATTAAACCTTCGGAGGAAATTCACCTTTCCAAAGAAAGAGTGAACTGCGGTCTTGCTAGTAGGTAGAGTAAGTTCCTGGATGGAATTGACTCTCTCTAAATCAATCCTAATACCTTCTCAGGAGACAATGTGTCCGAGAAGTTTTCCTTCAGTTACTCCAAAGATAGATTTCTTTGGGTTTAAAGAGATACCATTTTGATGACATTGTTCCAGTATCCTTTGCAAATGGTAAACATGTTCGGAATGACACTTTGAAAACACTGTCAGATCATCCAGGTATACGACAATGAATTTCCCATTTCATCTTTGAAAGAAAGATCCATTACCCTTTGAAATGTGGCACCTGCATTTATCAGGCCAAAAGGCATTCTTTGGTAAGTGAATGTGCCCCAAGTTGTGGTGAACACTGTCTTGTATTGATCTTCCTTTCCAACTTCAACCTGGTTGTACCCTAAAAAACCATCTAGCATTGATAACATTTCAGAACCTGTTACCATCTGTAGGACCTAATCCATGATAGGAAGGGGGTAGTTATCTTTTAAAGACAACTGGTTCAAGTTCCTGAAATCCACACAGATTCAAATTTTGCCATTCTTCTTCCTGACGGGTACTATGTTGGCAATCCATGTTGAATGATGGATTGAAAAAATTATCTGGGCATCCAACATTTTTTGTATCTCAGTTAAAATAGTGCCTGAGATTTTTGGATTGTATTGCCTGGATTTTTTTTTATAAGGTACAGAGTTGGCTTTCAAGGGAATATCATGACAAATGTCATTTGGTCTGAGTGATTTCAAATCATCATAGGAATAGGCCAATACATGCATATACTGGCGAAGTAGACTAGCAAGCTCAAATCTTTTCTTGGGAGTGCAGCATTTTCTAATGTTTACCATTTTAGGATCGTACTTGGTTCCCAAATTTACCTGATCAAAGTCTTGAGAGGACTGTGAATCCGTGCGTTGTTGCTTAATAAACCTATCATGGTTATCAAACAATTTCTCTAAGGACACCAAGCCTTTGGAATTTTATTCCCTTTAAGCTGTAAGAAGTCCTCACTTGCATCCGTATTGGTCTCAGGGGCCGCTTCACACTCACGGGGTTCACTTCCTTCAAAATGCAGTTGTTCAAAACTATCTTTTTGCTCTAAGAAGGTGATGATTTGATTATCGTTGTTAAATATCTGCCAGTGGCTGGCATTATCTAGTACACTTGGCCAAAAAACTAGCTCAATAGTGTACCTATCTCCCTTAAAATCTAGGTGAGGGACTAAAAGGGTGGCAGAAATAGCCAATGCATCTGTTCAGTTATTAAATTCCCTTGGAATGGTAGAGATATTGAAAGCATCAAAATTTTCAATCTGATCCCAGACCAGGTTGCGATAGTGGCACAACCTTTCATTTTTCATCTGGTAGAGATTCCTCACTTGGCAGACTATCAACTCAGCATCCCCTTTAGCATGAAGTTGTCTAATGCCCTTCTCCCTGGCAGCCTGTAGTCCAAGCAACAAGGATTCATACTCGGCTGTGTTGTTGGTATTACTGAACTGCAATTTGTAGGACAAAGGAAAAATATCTCCCTGAGGAGCTACCAACACAACCCCGACTCCTGAACCAGTAGAAGAACAACTACCGTCAAACTCTAAGGTCCATACCTCGTTAGCCGTTGATTTTACTTCAAAAACTTTCCCACTTCGAGGAAGAGGTTGTTCCACGTGTTCATTTTGCTTTGGCATTTTTTTAGCTGTATCGGCTGAACACAATCTCAAGTTATCGCCTGAAGAAGTTTCATCAGACATCTCATGAATTCCGTCCGTAGATAGGAAGTAATTGCCCATGCCTGAGGACTCAAACAAAATTTGAGCTTCCAGTGCCGATGATCGCGTAACTAAGTACATTGCTTCTTTTTTAGGAAGTAACTTCTTCATGATGCCTTGAACTAGAATCCTTGCTTCGGATAAGTCCATACTTAGCTCACCTCCAACATCCTTGTAGAAATTCCACCCAAGTAGGATGCCATAAGAAGCTGGCACATTGGCCACTAAAACTGTCATTTTTATCCACTTTTTTGGAAAAGTCGCAAAGGCATATTGAGCATCTTTTATCTGACCCAGGAGAGGGACTTGCTTATTTTCCATGGAAAAACACCTCCCAAAAGTTTTGGTCAAGGTCAAGCCAAGGGAATCCACCACCTTTGCGGGCATGACATTGTCTGAAGCTCCAGAATCTATAATATAATTACTCAGTTTATAACCATTTATAAGTAGGGAAACATAGAAAGGTTCTATTTTCCTGGGAGCGATAGGAGGAGTCACAACAAGATTGTTTTGAATAGATTTGTCTTTAGGGGGAACAGGAAAAACTTTCAAAAAATCGTCCTACAGCGACGATTTAGTTTTTCACATATTCTGCTAACCTATCAAATTGTTCTGGGTTGGCTCTCAAATATTCAACTTCTATCATTTGGATTTTAGTCTTTCTAGCATGATCAATTATATCAAATAACTGAAAAGAACTTGAAATAGAGGCAGAGAGTCCATCATCAGTGACTTTAACAGGTGCGGCACTGGTCTGAAAAGTAGAAGTGGGAGGTACAGGGTGATTGGAGGTATTTACATTTTTATGAATTTCCTGATCTTTTGGTTGTGGAGGCAATGGAGTCCCTCACTTAGCGATAGTAACCGCTGGCCGGGGCTCTCCCTCTGCCTTTCCCTTATCAATCTGTGAAGCTGACTGATTTTGAGATTTGGTGAAAATGGCATAAGATCCATATGAATCTTCCTCTTTACTTCCAGCTTCATCTTGATAATCCAGGAAACCAATATTAGAATTGCCAACTAACTCTTCTTCCTGTTCATCGAAGAGATTGGCATCCTCTTGTTGATTTAACTGAGGTTGAAAGGAGTTGTCATGTTCAGCTTCTAGGTAGCTGACCGCTGAATTGGTAGGTGTTGCTTCAATGGCTAATCTCCCTGGAGGAGGAGCTAGGCGATTAGATTGCCCTTGGTTTCGAGCAGCATTACCCTGATATTGCTAATTCTGGAATGTTCTCCTAGGTGCATCTCAATAGGTAGGAGCAGACGTTCCTTGGGATATTTGTCTCTTTAAAGCTATCAATTCATTTGTTAATTTTTGCACCATAGGATCAGTGGTACCTGAAGAACTTTTAGTAGATGAAGAAAATTTATTTTTACTAGAGTCTTTCCTGATCTTACCTGCCAGAATAAGATCATCCTCAATCTCAATAGCCAAACTTTGAGCTAGGGCTAGGTCCATAGGGCCAGCTCGCCTCAACAAGAAACTTACTTTGGGAAGCTGCGAATTGATGAAAAAGCATTTGAGATTTTCTGGCGTAGGCTGAGCCACAGTTGGAATCCAGTTTCTCAACTTGTTGAATTTAGCTATGAAATCCCTCATGGGCTCCTGGGATTCTTTTTTCAATTGTGTTAGTTGAGCCAACAAAGCATGTGTTTCTTCAGCAGGTTTAAACCTAGCTTCAAATTTGGACTTGAGCGTATCCCAATCCCTTACTGACCCAGCCTGCAGGTGATAGAACCAATCTGCGGCAGCTCCTTGCAAAGTTTCCACAAAAAGTCTAACTACTACGTCTTCAAATTCCATGCTGATCACACCACACGCTATGGAGAAAGTGTTGATATGTTCATCGGGATGAACCTTTCCATCTCCAAAAAACTTAGGAAAATTTTTCCTAGAACTACGAGGTAGTTCATGCAAGGGTGTATTTAAGTTAAGGGGACCAAAGGAATTGCCCCATGGGCCTTGAGCCATTATGATAGGAGGATTAAATGGCAGGATAACAAACCTTTGTGGAGTGTTTATAGGTAGGCGGCGATTAATAGTGGGAAAAGAAGTTCTACCTTGTGTTGGTGACCTGACAAGGTTAGAAGGAAAACTCCTAGACCGTTGAAGAGAGGCTGATGAAGGAAACATATCAAAATTACTCTGTTGCACCAACTCAAACACAAGATCAACAACACCCTTAGATCTCTGACTTCTTGTGAGCGTGGGGTTGCCAAATTTTCAAAATAAAAACATAATCGAAACTGCTTTAAGTTGAAGCTTGAGGCTTCAAAATGCACGTTCTTCCCAACGGCTCTAGTTTTTTAGACCAGATAATGTAATGGAGGTAGCTGGTAAGGCTATAATGATAATGGGTAAGACATGAAATAGAGTCACCAAACTATGTAATGGATAAGGGTAGGGACTGCTTCAATCTGAAACTTGAGGTTTCAGACTGCACATTCGATTCCCCAGCGGAGTCGCCAAAAAACTGTTGGGTGAATATTTTGTCGTCAACTAACTGATGACAAAATGGGTATATCAGCCATAGCGTAGGGAGATTTACACCATGAAGAGTATGGGTTTACTAGATCTAGACAAGGCAAATCTCTCCTCTCATCAAGGGGAGGTTCCCTATTAATACTTGCATGCCGGATATATATAATTAAGCAGAAAATAACACATGGGGGTGGTATAACAACATCTACCTCTCTTTTTTCAGAGGTAATGTTTAAGGAACAAAAGAGGGAAAATATTGGTCTATTGCTAACAATAGTCCTCTTCTTTCAGGAATGATATTAAACAAAAAACAAGAAATCACCTGTAGTAACAAAGTTCACAAGAACGCTCACGTAAGCACAAATTCTTCCATAGCTTCTTCACCGATTCAGAACAAGTACAAACGTAGAGTAAAGTGAAGCACAAAGTCTTCACCTAAAACTACAAAAGATAACTGAAACATAAAGATAAAAGCAGCGCAAAGTCTATCTTCTACCCTCTAGAAACGCCCTTAGATAAAATAAACACACCCACTTTGCTTATCAAATCAGATGAATAAGATATCACCAGGAAAAAGGACATAAGAACTATTTCTTAAATAACATAGATAATTTTAACACAAAGTTTGAAATAACCTGCTTCTCATTCATTTAACAGAATATAATTTACAAATTTGAGCACAAATTCTCAAAAGTTGCTTCAATTTCAGTAGAGTATTTGCTATTAATTTCTCCAAGATCATTTACAAATGAGGTCTCCACTATATATAGGGAGAAAATCCTCAAAAAGAGAAAATAATAAAATAAACAAAATATCTTGGTCAAAGATGACTCATCTTTGACTTTTAGATATTTTGCGTAATTACACTTTTCATAATTACATGCACTTTGCACAAAATAGAAGTGCATAAGGAGAGAAGGAGGAAAAAGAAGAGAGAGAATCATTTCTGGCTGCCAAATTTCCTCATATGTGCGTTGAACATGGTGAAGGATGCCTAAATTCTAAGGCTATTTGGCACAACTACATTCTTGGAGATGATCCTTGCTTTGATAAGCGCATCCTTCAATGCTGTGATGGCTTTAGCGTGGCCAGTTAACCTAGATTTCAGATTATCCAAAGTTAACTGAGCATCTAAAATGTTGTCTACTGAAGACATGGAGAAGGATTTTTCTTCAAAGTCTCTCCAAATCATCTCTTTGAAGTTCTGAATCATCTCTTCTGCCAGAAATAACTGGTTGTCCTTGGAAGTTAAGTTACATGGCAGTGCTTCTAACTTATTTAGCAGGCTCAGGTCACTTTTCTCACTAGCTTCCTTGAAAGCTTTAAGATCATCAATTAAGTCTTTGAGTACCTGGATCCTGAAGACCAGCGACTCCTGAATCTCAATATAGGAGTCCTTGTTGGAGATGACACCAATAAATATCAGGGTGCTCTTTTTGAAATCTTTCATCTCCTTCCATCTGCTAAGATCCCTCTCCAAGCTATCAATCTCTTGAGAGGCAAGAGAGACAAAATCATCTACCTGTGTTTGCACCTTCTTCATTTTCCCTATCTTTGATGCTACTTCTGCAAGTAGAGAAACTCCCTGAGTATGCATCTTTTCAATATAGTCCTCCAAGACTTTTCCCTTTAAATAAGTCTTTTCCGCTTTTTGAATGACTGAGTCATCCACAGAGAAAGCCTCTGGAGTTGCTACTTCAAAAGGGAGAGTGAACCTTTTTATCACTGCTGTCAGCTGTTATGCTTTAGCTTTGTAATAATCTTTCATCTCCTTTTCTCTGTCAAATTTCTGGACCATAATATCCATGGCAGCCTGAAGATCGCTCTTCGCACCTTCGTGGGTGACCTTTCCAAGTTCCACACGAGAGATGGAGTAGCTGCTCATCTTGAAACCCTCAAGGGTTGCATCTTGGGGAGGTCTAGCCATCTCCAAAATTTTTTGTCCTTTCTCCTCAACCAATTTCAAGAGGATCCTTGGCCTCTTAGGGGCCTTTGCTTTCACTAGCACTAACTTGCCAAAGTCGAAGTCATCTGGGGAGATGGCCATCTTTTTTTCTTTTTGGCGTGAAAGCAGACATCCAAGGCGGGAGAGACGAGGTATCTATCACAATGACAATTGCCGTAGCTAGTGTTAATGTGGCTGCTTCCATGCTGTTAGTGGTGATGGTAGTGGCAGTTGGAGTAACTAACAAAACTGCACCAACTACTGATTCAGGCTCTTGAGCAGGGCTCGCTGGCAGGTTGAAGGAAGGAGATGATAGACTTGGAATGGATCCAAAAGAGCGAGGGGAACTTCTAGTAGGACCTTGAGGATCACCAAATACAACCCTAGAAGGAGAAGTGGCTCCAGAAGAGGGAACACTGATTGGAGAGATAGGAGAAATGAGCACTGGGGGAGATTGAGGGGAAGGAGAGGCGCTCTAGATCAGCTGTGCTTGCTCCTGCGATAGTGGAGATCCAACACTTGGTTGTTCTGATGGTTGATCCCCTGTTTCCATGGGCTGAGTTGCCTGTGCCTGAGGGCTCTGTTCCTTGGTTTCCTTTGTTGCATTTTTTGGCCCTTGTGTAGTCTTTGATTTTTTGGACACAAAGATGATCCTAGGCTTGTGAGGCCTAGAAGGAGAAGGGACATCACCTTTTTTTTTCGTCATGTTTTCTGCCTTCCTCTTTTACTCTGTCTGGTAGTCAGCCTTTGATCTCATAATGAATTCCTTCAGGGTGATCCCTTTGGCTACGAACCAATCATTGGTGTTAGCCAATATTGGTTCAAATCTTTTCCTTAGAGAAGTCAAATCTTTCTGAGACCACTGAATTGGAGGGAGAGGGGAACCAACAACTTTTTTAGCTAGATACCTATTGTTTATGATGTTCCCATCATCAATTAAACCAGATGGGATCTCTGCAAGTCCTAGGTATTCTATCTGCTCTAGTGTTAGATGACAATAGTCCATTTTCCTTATTTCTTCAGCCATCCTCAGGTCCACCCAGATATCTTCAATCATGGGTTCGTGGGACTGAGTTTTCCTTCTAATCTTTTCTTTGACTCCCCTGTAGTCAAATTTCTCCCATCTCTTGAATGGCTTGATAGCAACCATTTGCATTTCTATTTCCATAACCTTTGCTTTGGTTGACATGGCAACTGAAAACCTACCAATCTGGATTGGAAACTTGAAACTGGGTCTCTTAAGTTTCATCTGTTTAGTATGCACGACAGCCAGTTGTCAGCAAAGGTCCATTAGGACTAACTTGTCTAAAGGGAATCTAGAGAGCATATAAGGGTATCCTTGGTAAAAACCAACCCAAAGATAATAGAAAGTGGGAAACTAGAGAAACATGTAGCCATAACCATTTACTACTGCCCAGGCCTCATCTGATATTCTCTTCTGCTCAAGTTGAGGATCGAAGAGACACAAAAACATGGCAAAGAATGCATCATTTACTCGTTTGAAATGACGTGTTGACCCCTAAAGTGTCAGCTGTGGATAATATGAATAGACCAGGGTGATCTTTCTATCTCCCTCTATAGTCAACCTCAAGAAAGACTGCATTGCAATAGCTATGTAGACCAGGTACAAAGTTATGTAGAATTTGAAGGAAGTCTGTACCTTGATAAGCTATTCATGAATGGCATTGCTGATTTGTTCCCCCCAAAAGATAGTTTGCTTGCCTTGGAGGATGATCTTAATGAATGGATACATCCATTCATGGAACTGTGAAGAAGATGGGAGGCTCCGTACTTTGCTGAGAAGGGTGATCAAGTCACCAACTTCTTCGACGAAATCGATCCTAGGGAAGTTCTTCAGCCATCTGGAGAGACTGGTCCTGGGGGTCTTTAGCCACTTATAGTTCATGACCTTCTTTGCCCTTTTGGGGTCTTTGTCATACTCCTTTTGTGCATTTGCGAAGTCGATTTGGGTTACTTTGGTGGCTGGAGGACACAAGAAAACTTTATCGATAAAATTGGGGTCCAATCGAATTATCATGCTGCCACTGGCATCTGAGACCAATCTAGTCTCTTTGTTGTAAAAACATGCACACTGGAGGACAAACTCTTCATGATGTGCTGCTACCAAAAAGGCAGCCACCATGTGGATGTTGCTCTTAACAATCCTCTTATCCTAGTGCTGGGATTTGTCACCTTGGTTCGTGCTAGGAAATCGGCCATGTCCACGTGGCCAATCTCGATGTCTGGAATGTCATCGACATTTGAGGAGATTGATGTGGTTGGGAAGACACCCTGGTATTTATACTTCATGCTCTTCACTTTCTTGGGAGACGCTTTCGTCATGGAGAATGATCCTGACTGGATGGGATCAGGTGTACAGGAGTTCGCTGATGGTGTTGCAGTCATGATCATAAATGAGAGGATAGTGGATGAGAGGAAAAATGTATGTTAAGTGATAATGGTTATTGGGGGTCACTTAAAAAGGCTAAGATGGGAGAAGGAATGGAAAACAAGGAGAAAGGAAAAGAAAGGGACAACTCAGAAAAAATTTTGAGAGTTGAGAAAAATTGAGAAGAAAAAGGGTAGGGGCGGCGAAAATCGCCGCCTCTACAAAAATTAAAAAAAAAGAAAGGGCAGCGAAAATTGCCGCCCTTGCAGTCAAAAAGCAGGGGCGGTGATTTTTGCCGCCCTTACAGAAAAAAGGTAGGGGCGGCGATTTTCGCTGCCCTTGCAGGCAAAAGGCAGGAAATGGGCAGGGGTGGCAAAAATTGCTGCCATTGCACGTAGGGTGGGGGGAGGAAGAGAAAAATGCGGGTGGTAGGAAACGCCCGCCCGCGTGTGATGGTTAAGAGAAACCCGCGGAAAGGAGAGGAAGGACAAGAGTTAGGATGTGGGCAAGGCCGCAGGTCAGAGGAGAGAGGGTGGAGGAAAATATAAAACAACTAACCAAAATAAAAACAATAAAAAGAAAAGAAAACAAAAAAGCTAATAACAAAACTAACCTGAGGAACCGCGTGCGCCACAAAGTCAAATCTGTGAGTACGTGCTTCGGATCGTCCACTGGGTCGCTCAGGTGCAAGAGGTAGGAGCAGAGGAGGAAGTAATGAAGAAAAAGAGGCTCAAATCAGATTATATAGGGTGAAAAACCAAACCCAACAACCCACCATGCGTGGCCATAAATGCCTACATGGAAATCGAGGCAGGTAAGGGCGGCAATTTTTGCTGCCCTTACAAATTTGGGTTCATTATGCAGGGGCGGTGATTTTTGCCGCCCTTGCTAAAAATGTGCATGGGCAGCAAAATTTGCCGCCCTTGAAAAAAAAAGCAAAGAAAACACAACTCTAAAAGGAGAGTCTGTGAGGGGAAAGCTTGGCCGGGATGAGATGGTAACCACTTTCTCGTCCCGAGGCCAAGGTGAAAACGAATTATGAAATTCGTCTCAAAAAATGAACTTAGAGAGATGAAAGATGAAACGAACAAGTTTCGTAGGGGGGTTGATTCCAAAAACGAGCTAAGCTGAATTTGGAAACAACACATATGTCAAATTAGAACCTCATAATAGGTTTGTATGTAAAAGTGGTACCCAAAAATAAGTTTTTATGTAAAGTGAAACCTTGAAATGGGTTAATATGTATAAGGATAAACAAATGCACCAAATAAATTACATACTACCATTGTTCCCCACCAATATTTAATATAAAAAAATAGAGTAGTGTTTGCATGAACAAAGTCCATTGCCAAATATGATCCATTTTTAAACCTAAAAGTGATATATAGTTTTGACATTTATCTTTGATGATGCCATATAATCTCTAAATTTTTCCTCATAATCTTATAGAATTCCCTAGATACATCTCAATATACTCAATCTAACCCATTTGAATCATATAATTTGTCTCAAACTTTTAAATGTATGTCTTTAATGACATGAATATCCAAAAAAATCCTTTTATATTCCCCATTTTGATATTAAGGATGAATCCTAAAAATCAATCATCTCAAAATAAATATTTATGCATATCATGTGTTATATATAAAACTATAACCATGTAAAGTATATTTATCAACATGATAAGATATGTCTCATAAAAGTATTTTAATCATTTCAAGCATGCATGAAAGATGTAATTGAAGGAAATGGACATACAAGTGTCAATGCCAAGTAGATATATCAATTAAACACACAATGATAAGAGTCATAGTAGATGCATGATATATATCATGGCCACATCAATAGATTGTTGTTATGCCCTTAACCTATAGTTAATATAGAGATATGTATGGCCAACTTGTGGCTTACCCACCATCATATTATCTTGTTGAATTTTTATATTATCTTAGTATGGTTGACCTATGGAATAACCTTGGATAATTAGAGTATATATATGATGTATTGGTTAGTATTTTATCATCATATTATGAATTTTGTTTTTATTGCATTATTGTGAAGGTTGCCCCCTCAAAAGTAACTCAGTCATAATATTCAAGTATTCTACTCTTTCACCAATTATTATTGTGGATATATTTATTATAATCTTAATTATATGATATATAATTCTATATTTGTGAATCATCTAAGTAATTTCCTTACAAGTGGTATCTAAGCTTCAATTTGGGAAAGTTTATGCAACACAGTTTTTTTTGGGTCTAGCATCTTGATCACTAGAAGACTAGAAAAACATAACTTATGATCTGAGAGGAATTAAAATTTTTCATCACTGTAATTTTTTTCGTGAGGTTATTTTATTAAAAAAAAAATTTGAGTAAAAAAAGTCTATAAATTTTTACCTTATGAAAATTAGCAGTCATTGTATTCATCTTTATAAGATGATTTCAATGGTATAGTCTATCGATACACTTTTTTGGGCTGAATTTTTTCACCCTTTTGCACATTATCAATTATTATATTTGTCTTGATGAGGTTATCATAATGGTATTATTTATCGATACATTTTTTTGGGGTCGAGATCCTTTTGGGGTTTGTGTATGGCAGGTCCAAACACTCATGGCTATGAGAAAGGGGAAGAAATGATTAAAAATACTCACAAAGATGACATGGAGTTAGAGACTTCTGATCCAAGTATTTAAAAGACAATTCAACAACTTAAGTCAAAGTTTTATGGCATGGTGCAAAAATATGATCTTGATGTGGTTAAAGGGGACCTCACAGGGCTGAGAGGGGATTTGAATAGCTTCCTAGATCAATCGAAACAAATCACTAGGTAATTAGCCAACTTTTCAACTCAATAATTTTAAAATAACCCTTCACCACTTCAATTCGGTTCTTATCCTCCAAACAATAACAATGCTAACCATAGTATGAAGTTATTTTTTCCAAAAGTGGACCTATGCAAGTTTGATAGTAATGATCGACTCATATAGATTACTCAAATTGATTTTTTTGATCTACATCAGTATCCATATTCATAAAAGGTGGCCATGGCCTCTTTGTATCTAGAACCTAAGAAGTTTATTTGGTATTACTAGTTGTGTTCCCAAAATAAAAAGAAGAGTCTCTTGGTTTCTTGGTCTGTATTTTATGAAGAGTTATAGCTCCACTATTGTAACAATGTCTTAGAAAACTACTTCATCCAAATAGCTGAGTTGGGCCAAAATAAGATGGTAAAGGATTACATTCATCAATTTTAGAATCTCTCCTTACATGTGGTAGACATCACCGAGGAAAATTTATCTGACCTATTTTTGGGTGGCCTGAAAGATATCATCTAATTGGAGGTTCACATGTTTAATCCCACTAATATATTTGAATCCATATCAATAGAACATATGGGTGAGGAAAAAGAGTTGATGAAATAAATACCTTTCATTCATGTGCATTAACACACCTTAACACCATCATTTCCATAACCTACTAGAATGAAACCTCAAAAAGTTAAAGAAAATAATGTAAAACATTTTCATTTTGGATGGAATAAAAAATGGAGCAAAGGAAATCATTGTGATGAAAATAAGTTGTTTTACATTGAAGGTTCCAATGATGAGGAAGAATATGATGAGGTTCAATGGTAGGTTTGGAAGAACCTGAGGATAAATCTGAAGATTCTCAACCTACTATTCCTTGTCATACATTTTTAGGCATTATTACTCAAACTCTTAAGGTAACAAGTTTGATAAATAAATAAAAGTTTCCTATGTTAATTGAATCTTGGAGTAGACATAACTTCATCAAAATTAAGTTGGATATTCATTTAAACTATTTCATTTATACAACTCCAAAATTTTAGGTCATGATTGTAGATGGTGGTAAAGTTAACTATTCTTGAAAATTCCATAACATTAAACTTGATATGGGAGATTATTTTATAGATTTCCTTATGTTTTCTATTCCCATGGGAGAAGATGACATTGTTTTAGGAGTACAAAGACTTACCACTTTGGGAACTATTGAGATGGATTTTTATGAACTATTCATGAGATTCCATTGAGAAGGTAAGACCTTTGAACTCCATGGATCATGGGATAAATCTCCACAACTAGTTAGTTCCCATCAAATGATAAAGATTCTTAGAAAAGGTATAGAAGGATTTATGGTACTCTTATTTTCCATAGAGGTTTAACCAACCAAGGAGTCTACACATCTTGATTTGTAAAGGGTATTGGATGACCATTCTATTATTTTTTGTGACATGTAGAAAGGACTTCCTATAACTCATGCACATGATCACACCATTAGGATCATTTTAAGAAGTAAACCACCCAACATTAGACCCTACATGTATCCCTATGCCTAGAAAGGTGAAATTAAAAATATGGTACAAGATATGTTAGAGGTAAGAATCATCTAACATAGTCAAAATGAATATTCCTCCCCAATGGTCATGGTGAGGAATAAGGATGATAGTTGAAGGATGTGCCTAGACTATAGAGAACTCAATAAGTACACCATCAAAGATAAATTTCCTATTCTAATAATTGATGATTTTCTAGATGAATTGCATTGTAATGTTTATTTTATCAACTTAGACCTTCACTTTGGGTATCATCAAATTCACATATATGATGAGGATATACCTAAAATAACTTTCGAAACTCATGAAAGCCATTATGAATTTATGGTCATGCCTTTTAGACTCACAAATGCACCATCTACATTTCATAATTTGATGAGTACTATTTTAGGCTATTTTTGAGAAATTTTTTATTAGTGTTTTTTGATGATATATTCATATACAACAAAAATTGGGAAGACCATTTGAAGCATGTGAAATAAGTACTTTTAGTTCTAGAATAACATCAGCTTTATGCTAAACCTTCAAAATGTGATTTTAGTATCCAAGAGGTGGAGTAATTAGGTCATATTTTTTCACATGGAGTGAAAGTTGATCCTAAAAAATCTAAGTGATGATGGAGTGGTGGGTTTCCAATACCTTCAATAACCTTTGAGTATTTATGGGGCTAACTAGTTACTATTATAAGTTTTTCAAAAATTATGGTAGTATTTTATACCCAATCACCTCTTTGATGAATAAAGATTCCTTTTAGTGGAATGATTCAACTACCAAGGCATTTGAATAGTTAAAAATGGCTATGTGCACAACTCCAATTTTGGCTACTCCTATATTTTCAAAAACTTTTGTTGTGGAGTGTGATACATCAGGCTATGGCATGGGGGATATACTCATTCAAGAAGGTAGACCACTAGAATTTTAAATTCACCAATTTAAAGGAAACACTAGACTTAAACCAATCCATAAGAAAGAGATGATGGATATTATACATGCAATGAAACAATGGAGACCTTATCTAATGGGTTATCACTTTTAGGTAAAAAGTGATCAAGATAGCCTCAACTGTATTTTTTGGATCAATGATTTTTATCTAAAGAAAAATAAAAATGGGTGACTAAAATGTTCGGATATTATTTTTAAATAGTATATATTAAATAAAAAGAGAATGTGGTGGTAGATGTTCTCTCCTGATGGGATGAATCATTTGAGGCAAGATTATGCACTGTGACCATGTGGTAGGTGGATTGGCTAGAGGAAGCAAGATCAGAATGGGAGAATGATAGTGCTACCAAGTATTTGATTTAAAATATTCAGTAGGGTTATGATGAATGTAAAAAAATTACATGGAAGGGGAACAAATTATGGTATAAAGATAGATTATGCCTTTGTAAGCATTCTCTCATTAAACATAAAATTATTTAGGAACTTCACACCTCTCCTCTTGGAGGTCACTACAAATTTTTAAAAATGTATCATAGAATCAAGCAAGATTTGTTTTGGGAAGGACTCAAGGGGGATGTCCTAAAATATGTGGCTAAATGCATGGTATGTCAACAAAACAAAGGTGAAACCATTAAGATCCTATGTCTTTTACAAACTTTATCCATCTCTAACTAGTGTTGGGAGAAGGTTTCCATGGATTTCATTATAGGGTTATCATGATATAAGGGTAAATTTTTTATCATGGTAATTTTGGATCAACTCACCAAGTATGCTCATTTTCCCCCTTATCATAGCTATTTGTTACCAATATAATAGCTTCTAATTTTCTCAATATAATTCAGAAATTGCATGGTATTCCAAAGATCATTGTAAGTGACCAAGATCCCATATTTAATAGTAATTTTTAGACTAAATTATTTACATGTTTGGGTACCCTATTGGCTCATAAATAATCCTATCATACTCAATTTGATGGACAAATAAAGTTAGTTAAAAAAGGTCTATAAGGGTGTATTCATTATTTTGTTTCTGACAAACATGATAAATGGGTTCATTGGCTGCCACTTACTAAATGGTGGTATAACACTTTTTTTCACACTTTTTCCAAGATGTATACCTTTATGGAATTATATGGGTATCAACCTCCATCCATAACTTTAGATTTGACAATGCATACTAAGGTTTGAGTTGTTGAGGAACACATTCACCATCAATAGGAGGTACTACTCATTTTACAAGACAATTCAATGATGGCACAAAATATAATGAAGCAACAAGTAGATCAACACCACACCGATTAATAATTTGACATATGTGATTAGGTATTTGTGTGTTCTCAACTATATAAGCATATGTATTTGAAATAATATAAAAATGATAACAATCTGTCACTTAAGTATTATGGCCCTTATCAAATCTTACAAAAAATTAATAATGTGGCTTACAAGATCAAATTGTTAGAGGTAAAATCACTAAGAGGGGGAATGAATCAGTGATGCAAGATAATCCAATTAAATTCCAAACTCTTTAAAAATTCAGCATACATCAACTTGATCAAGCAACATAAACATGAAAGCACATATATCCAAAACATACATAAGAACATACATCACATGAACACATCATATATGTGGAAAACCCTCTTAGGGGATAAAACCCATTGAACCCTAAAATATGGAATATAGTCATATAATAATAAGATCCAACATTTTTACTAGCACCAAATTATCAACGAACACCCATCCCTTAGTTTAGTAAGACACTAATCCCATAAGGAATAACTTCCCCTATCTAGTTGAGCACCCATAACAACTAAACCTTTATCAAGCTTTACCTTGAAAGGAGGAACCAACCCCCTAGTCAACCAATCACCCACTCAGATACCTAAAAATATTACCTTGAACACTTTTTTATAATCTTAAACTAATGATGATCACCTTTGTCTACACTCTTCACCTCTAATCTCTCTTAAGTTGACTCTAAGGCTAGCTTGCTCAAATTGCCTCTTGTTGGCTCATTAGGTTCAATGACCTATGTGTTCTCATAAATCAACTTGATTAGACAATAATTATTGATCCTATTTTCTCTATCATGGTATTCAATTACCTCTACCTTCTCTTTCAAAGGTTCTCTCCACTTCAACCCACACATGCACAACTAGCACAATTAGTCTAATTAGACCTTGTACTTATACCACTCTCTTCCTTTAACCCATATTGGTTGGCCAAGATGCTTTAAAAATTTGTTATGATTTTTAAATATGTCCTCATACATGTTAAATTTAATAACCACTCACTCCTTAGTTCAGAGAATACCTCATTAGCCCCAAACCACCATTAGGTCTTGGTGAGACCTAAAATAATTAGGCCTTCATACTCATAAGTTACATGTGAGACTACTTGGATGACCTTAATCCTTTACCAATGATTCAAACACATAAAAAATATATATAATATAACATTTATAATTCCCTCATGGTTACATGTCACCTATAACTCAACCTCATACCTTGAACCAAGCCATTCTAGACTGCTCACCAATAGGCCTAGAAACACATAAAAGTATGTCATATAGAAATGAAACATACAAATTTTTTTATAAAATAATAAAATAAATAAAATGTATGAATATCTAATGTATTACCTATGAAACATAATCATTTCCATTTTCTTCTTCAAATCCACTCAAAACTCTTTCAACTTACCTCTATAAGATGGTCACTCAAACTGCCAGTGCATTTAACAAACACAATCAGCTTATAAATAATTGTTCACATTGAATATGTATTGGTAAAACCTAAAAAATGCAAAAAATAGTATTTATGGAGTATAAAACACTCTCCAATAGTTTGATCATCTTGAAACATCAAAATACTATCAAGAACTCTTCAATTATCCTTCTCGAGTCACTTGCAGAATAGGGTCAAACACATAGTCAACTTTGGATCTTAATATATTTGATTGTACAAACATTAAGATACTTTAATAAAATTTTATGGATTAAAATTTAATTCCTTTAAAATTTTTCTTTTTACATCACCTTAAAATTTATCCTAGATCAAAATTTATGAGCAAAAACTTGAGCACTGGTTTTTGCTTTGTTAAATTCAAATGCTAACGACGACTGTTAAACATCAGACACTTTGAACTCATATCATGATATTTGATTGTTTAAAAAAAATATGAACCATTTATATACTAATAATTATCCTATTATTTATCTTATAATGCTCACTATTGATCTTCAATCTGAGCTCCCATGATTGTGCCACTTGGCAGCTTTACATGCCTTCTGTACACCCTATATCATTCAGTCAATGCATTTGTTCCTCTTGGTAGTTATACATGAAATATAAACATAATTTAACTTATTAAATTAATGAAAAAAAAATATCTATAACTATATTATCAAATTATTACTATTAATCTACTATAAAAGCTTTCAAGTTTGTGACACTATCACCAATGTGTGCCTTCTAAGCATATTGACTATTTGACTCCAATGAAATTATACCACTTGGAAACCCCACATGAAATCTTAAATATTTAACTCAATACACTCCATTGGATAATTATATATTTATATTAAATTCTCACCATTATATTTGTGATCTGATTAAATTCTCTTCGTAGATCTCCTCTTACAAATTTGGCTAAGTATAAAAACGTAGTGAACTTGTCATGTCCCCTCTTTAGCTCGGTCTAGCAGAGACATGTGAGTCAGCTTATTATGGGGTCTTGTAGGTTGACATTATTGGATAGAGACCCAGTATGGCTATACATTGTTGGGGACTTGGTGTTCTGGCTGTTGCTGATCAGTTTGGAGACATTCTTATTTTTTAGGAGGCAGTTCCTAAAATTATGGGGGTTACCCCTACTTTTTAGGAGGATATGATCATACCCAGGGATGGGTCTCCTTGAGATCATTCCTTGAGTTTAGTTTCAGAGGATTTGGGTTTGTTTCCTAGTTTCTAGAGGCATCCCTAGATTTTAGGGATGAGACTGCCAGTGAATCCTTGATTTCTGACTTTAGTCATAGGCAGGTGGCAGGGCGAATTTCTAGTTTCTAGAGTCATTGGTTCATTTTGTTTCTACTTGGGTTATATTTTTAATATTTCCTAAGTTTTCATCTTTTAATTAAATAAGGCTAAGTTTATAGCCATTTTGGAGTAATAAGGGGTTTTTGGCCTCATCTAGATGTGTACCCTAGGGTGTAATAGCTCGTTGGAAAGGTCTTGAACTTTTCTAAATATTTCATTCTTGACTCAAATCCTTTCAGTGGATGAATTTCTTGGTATGGGAAAAAGGGTCAATTTCTATGTACTTAACCACTTAAAAAAGGGAAATATAACATGTTATGACTTAAACGCCCCATGGGGTGCTTTTAGGGTTTGAACTATTTGGAAAGGGTTATAAGGAGGACAAAAGAGGATTATGATTTTTTTTGACATATCATATTTTTGGGAATTGCACTTTGGACTCTGGAGGAGTTTACATCATAGGGACGCCAAACCCTAGTGCTTGCCTGTTTGGGACGTAGCCCCCAATACAGTGGATTATTGTTTGTTCTGCTTCAGTTGGATATTGCTCAGTGTTCTTCTAGTAGGCATTGGAATTTGGAACAAATTTTTGCAGATATACAAGGGTGATTTCAGAGGGTGAGGGTTTTAAATTTGTACGGCTATACCTGGCAGCCTTTGTAACTGTACAGCTGTACTTGATAGCCAACCTCTTACCACAACAATGCATTAACAGGGGATCTTTTAGCTGGCCACTACTCTTCTTCTAGTTTAGCTTCCCTTCAGTGATTCAGGTTGGGTCTATTTGTCATTGTAATCTACCTGAATTATTAAGAATCTATAATTGGTTCCTTATTTGATTCAATATCTAGAATTCTGCCCATAAGTAATTTGATTTGGCTGTACTTGGGTTTTATTTTCAAAATTTATTTATGATATTATATTTCAATTATTTACTTGCTGCAAAAATCATTAAAACACAAAAAAAGGAAAAACAAACAAACCCTTCTGCAAATTTCTATCTATTACAGAAAGAAAACATTCAAGAACAGGAAAACACAATTTAAAAATACAAAATTACAGTAGATCTATAGAAGGGATCCATCAGGGATCTTTCATTGGTATCAGAGTTATGCATCCTGCCAGCCTGTGTGGTTTTGTGTTGTGGGATTCCTCGTGAAATTATTTTGTTAATAGATTGTTTCAAAATGGGAAGACTCTAAAAAATGTTTGGGCTTACACCACCCAACATTCCTCCAAAAGAGAAACAAAGGAATTAGGGTGATGAAGAGAGAGAAATGATGAGAACCCTCATCAACACTTAGCCTAGGATTGCTCAGACCTTAGACAAGATACAAGATGCCTTGGACCGGTTGGAATTAGATCAAGGCAGATGGAATAGATCAATATCTATGGTAGGTAGTCAACATAGTCACCAATCACATGCATCAGACAGGATCCCCCTTCAGTCCCCTAGGCATGGACAATTTACAGGTTTGCCCGTTACCCAGCCTATGATACCGCCTACTTCATCAAAAATACAAGTGAAACTAGTAAGGGATAGTATGGTAGAGGCACTACAACTATGGAAGAGTGTTTTGGGGCCTAAAGATGAATCAAACTCAGCAACACCAAAACCATTATCTTTAGACACTGAAATTACAGAGGCGACTGAGACATTGGAAAAGGTGGATCTTGAATAGTCAGGTTCTACTGCACTTAAAGTAAATTCAACATGCACAATTTCATTGGATAATCCAAATCATTTTTCCAATTCTCTCTCAAATGCACAAGGTGGTAACATGTTTGACAAGACATCAGGGTTCTTGAAGAAAAAGGCTCCTATCTTGACTGACAAGGAGCTAAATCCTAATTTTTTCCAAAATCTTGAGAAAAAAGGATCAGATGACTAGGAAGTTGAAGTAACTATGCCTAGGGGATGCCCACCATCTACTCAATCCAAGCATGAACAGACTGAGGCATCAGCTGCAAGCCAAGAAGGTGAAAATTTGGATCTAGTTGGCATGCAAGGCATTGAAGATACTGAAGAGAATTGGTCTTCATTTCTGTCTGCTGCTGACCTCGTGACAACCTTGAAACATAAGAGGGAAGCAACATTAAGACATGCTTTGGAGCTTAAAGTGGTGAAGTTGATGGAGATAGAAATGATATTTACACATGATTCCTTGTCAGTTCACCCACATTATTCTTAGTTCCTCAATAATATTGTTGAGAGTGCCCTACAACATGGAGCTGTGGGTGGGGGAAAATTTTATGAGCTACCTGTCAAAGTAGTAGGTAATCTAGATTTATTTGAATATTATGAAGTAGAGAAAATATGCCCTATGACTACTTTTGAAGTAGATGATACTATGGGATATTTGGCAGTAAATCAGTGCTCTTTCCAACTTTTGAAAGAATACTTGAATGCTGCAAAAGGATTTAGTAGCCCTGAACAAAATTCTTATCATTTTATATTTTATCTCCATAATGACATAGCTAGTGAAAATCTTGAGAAATTTGAGGTTTTATTACCCCATCCACAGATCCAATATCTTTCCCCAAATAGGGCAAAAATTCTGCCTGCCACTCGTACAGCTCTTGGAAATCTTCTATTTGCATGCGTATTGTCAAGACATGTTAAAGGTTGATTAATTTCCGAGGAAGAGGACTTGAGAATTTTTGATCTATTACAACAAGCATCAGAAATACAAAGGCAGAATGACACATCTAGTTTGGCATGGAGTAGAAGTTGGTAGTTGCAAAAAATGCCTTGTGCATAGGATTTAGAATCAGGGTTTCATTTTGCTCAGCACTGGCAGGCATAACTCTAAAGCAACAATTAGCATTATTGCATACATTGGGTAAAGCCTTAGATCTATGTAAAGATATAAGATTGCTAGGGCATTCAATTTTGATTGGTGATCGCTATGGAGTTAATAATCTTGGAAATCTCTGGCTAAATCATGAAGAGTTCCGTATGAGGACAAGTCAACAGTTTTGGCAGGAGGAACTCTTTTCCATAGATCATAAAATATGAACCAGTTGCAAACTAGATTGCCATAAACTAGTTAAGTACATTCATCCATTGATAGTTGATCGACAGAGAGAGAACATACTCAAGGCTGCCCCAGATTTTGCAAAATATCAAAGATCACTCAATAAGCTTGTTTTAGAGCCAACTGAAGGAAATGCATGGCATGCAGATCATATCGTTCCAGTATATAAAGGAGGAGGTGAATGCATATTGGAAAACATGAGAATACTCTATGTGATATGCCATTCAAAAGTTACTGTAGAAGAAGTTTCTAAATTTGGACACCAAGTTTCTTTTCTTTGTAGGAAGTAGATATGCAAGTATTTATATTGCATAAGTTCTTAGAAAAAAGACCCCATAGAAGACAGTGAACTCTTAGAGGACATTAAGAAGCAAAGACTTATTCAAATTTGAAGACCTGTGGCTCTCACAACATTTGATGTTTCAATTAGTAATGATGATTGTAGGGGGAAATCGAGTTCTAAAGGTTTTGGATCACTTACGAGGTCAAGATGTAGAAGTGAACATCAAATCCAGATATGAAAAATTATTTCTACCAGCCACAAGGATAATCAGTCATCGATTGACCTGCTTTCTCACAAAGATATTTCTAATGGAGAACATGATGTAGAAGACTCTACTCATTATTTTGATGGAGATCCCTTGATGGATCATGATGAAGACCTAGTTTCTACACATGCAGATTTAGCTTGGAGCCACAAGATAGAAATTATGGCACATGACACACTTGATTTTCCATTGAAGTCACTTCTTGGACCAACACTTGGCAATGGACAACTAGCAAAGGGTGAAGACTTGGTTGAGTCCCTTGAAGACACTACAAATAGGTATGATGTCATTTCTAATTTTTAGTTCTATGACAACAGTCATCTTATTGAGGATGGATCAGTAGTGGATCACAACATCCTTGGAAGCTTAGAGAGGGCAGAGTTTGTGAGGGTTATGTTAAAATTTATTGAATGTGGACAATACAGCAAAAATGAATCACTTGTAGAAGTGGCTATGTGTGCAACATTAATATTATCCTATGTGGAGCCTTCTATTGTGGTACCCTTTATTGTGGCACATTTCCATATTGCACTTGATACTATAACATCTCCACATCAATTTAAGTCTACAATCACTACAGTGGTGCTTTTTGGTCGTGCTTTACTTCTTTCTTCTTTGGAAGCTTCTTTAGGAACAAATGAATCTGAGTGTGTTTCTTCACCTGCCAATTACAATCATGCTTTAATGGTTTCTATATGCAATACTTTGCTCGGTATGGATGTCAATGATCCTCTAAAGGCCCAAAAGACTATGAAACTATATGGATCCATATTATCTTCACATGATCTTGGTAATCATAAGGTAATAGATATACCTCAAGAGGATGTCCTTGGCAAGGGGTTTTATCTTGCTGATCTAAAATATTTTATGGCTAAGCATAAGCAAGTGTTCGTAAATCCAAGCTACATACAATGTATGACAACCCATAGTAAGTTTGATGTTCCTTGTTCCATACACATGATCACATTTGGGAAACACATGTTGAAATTATATGAGAGACATTTAATTGAAGAGCTGATTATAGAAAAAAAAGGATTGCCTAGTAAGAAGATTCTACATTTTGATAATGTATGGTTTATCATGGGCAGTACACCATGGAATTGGTTGGAAGTTATGGATAAGAATGCACTGAAGGACATAGCAGCTAAAGAGGTGGAGGTACAGATCAGATTTGGGATAGCTAATGTAGTTAGAGGGACATGTGACTTCCAGCTAGATACACCTCTTACACCAACATTTATGGGTAAACACAATGCTATCCTAGTTTCAGGACTTGAGTTATCTAAAGCAAGGACTGATTTTACATCCATAGACATCATGTTACTCTTTTGTATAGCTGGAAGCTATGAGGTAGAAGCTATGATAGCCTTTGAGGATAGCTTTTAGTATGGTACACACCCTGAGATAGTAGCCTATGATGACACCTATGAAGGCAAACCTGGGAGGGAGAGTCCATTATACAGCATCCGGCCTTGCAAGTTACTTGTGGGCAAGCATCTATGAGAGGGGAGGACTATCATGTCCCCTCTTTAGCTCAGTCTAGTAGAGACATGTGAGTCAGCTTATTATGGGGTCTTGTAGGTTGACATTGTTGGATAGAGACCCAATATGGCTATACATTGTTGGGGACTTGGTGTTCTGGCCGTTGCTGATCAGTTTGGAGACGTTCCTATTTTTTAGGAGGCAGTTCCTAAAATTATGGGAGTTACCCCTACTTTTTAGGAGGATATGATCATACCCAAGGATGGGTCTCCTTGAGATCATTCCTTGAGTTTAGTTTTAGAGGATTTGGGTTTGTTTCCTAGTTTCTAGAGGCATCCCTAGATTTTAGGGATGAGACTGCCAGTGAATCCTTGATTTTTGAATTTAGTCATAGGCAGGTGGTAGGGTGACTTTATAGTTTCTAGAGTCATTGGTTCATTTTGTTGCTACTTGGGTTATATTTTTAATATTTCCTAAGTTTTCATCTTTTAATTAAATAAGGCTAAGTTTATAGCCATTTTGGAGTAATAAGGGGTTTTTGGCCTCATCTAGATGCGTACCCTAGGGTGTAATAGATCGTTGGAAAGGTCTTGGACTTTTCTAAATATTTCCTTCTTAACTCAGATCCTTTCAGTGGACAGATTTCTTGGTATGGGAAAAAGGGTCAATTTCTATGTACTTGACCACTTAAAAAAGGGAAATATAACATGTTATGACTTAAACGCCCCATGGGGTGCTTTTAGGGTTCAAACTATTTGGAAAGGGTTATAAGGAGGACAAAAGAGGATTATGATTTTTTTTGACATATCATATTTTTGGGAATTGCGCTTTGGACTCTAGAGGAGTTTACATCATTGGGACACCACACCCTAATGCTGGCCTATTTGGGATGTAGCCCCCAATATAGTGGATTATTGTTTGTTCTACTTCAGTTGGATATTGCTCAGTGTTCTTCTGGTAGGCATTGGAATTTGTCATAGATTTCTATAGATATACAATGGTGATTTCAGAGGGTGAGGGTTTTCTATTTATACGGCTGTACCTAGTAGCCTTTGTAACTATACGACTGTACTTGATAGCCAACCTCTTACCACAACAACACATTAACAGGGGATCTTTTAGCTGGCCGCTACTCTTCTTCTGGCTTAGCTTCCCTTCAATGATTCAGGTTGGGTCTGTTTGTCATTGTAATCTACCTGAATTATTGAGAATCTATAATTGGTTCCTTATTTGATTCAATATCTAGAATTCTACCCATAAGTAATTTGATTTGGCTGTACTTGGGTTTTAATTTCAGAAGTTATTTATGTTATTGTATTTTAATTATTTACTTGCTGCAAAAATCATCAAAACACAAAAAAAAGGAAAAACAAACAAACCCTTCTGCAAATTTCCATCTATTACAGAAAGAAAACATTCAGGAATATGAAAACACAATTTAAAAATAAAAAATTACAACAGATCTACAGAAAGGATCCATCAGGGATCTTTCAGAACTCTTATTCAAGAGGCCAACTTTGCACCTTAATAACTTTTTATAAACTCAACCTCATGACCTAAGATCTTAATAATATGATCTCCTCACATAGGGGAATCCATAATTCTATCAATATACTCTTGAAACCTTCACACATGTGAAATATAACATCATAAAACTACTCACTTAGTTCTATCTCTCAAGATGACTACTTGAACCTAGATACTCAAATGACTATTTTGATGAATTCCATTCACTTACATAGGCACTATAAGCACTAATAACACCCCATATGGTGTCTAAAACATGCCAATATCATTAATATAATCCATAAATTGCATCACTAAGTTAAACACTAAAGAATTATGCAATAACACTAAAACACACTTTGTCATTGCCAATCTAACACACATGACATGTCATCAACAACTTTGGTCACCTTGGATACATCATAGAAAAACCTCCAAAAATCTCCCCCTTTTTCATTTATGTCAACTCTAATACAAAGCTTATTCATAGACTCCATCTATCTCTTCAATCACTTTTTCCCCCTTTGACATAATGAGAAAGTGGGCTCAACTCTTGATCCTGCAGACCTAAAAAGACTTCAAGGAACAATAATAGGAAAGGACGACCTCTGAGAGAAGATACATACTCCCCATAAAATTTTGCATAAAAATTATTAACTTGAGGTTCTCAAACATGCTCCATGACCATACTCTTATTTGATCATACATAGCTTCTAAGCTTAGGCACCTTTTGAGCACCTTTAGACCATCTCCAACCATGAATAAACAATACAATTACCTCCATACCTTCTCTCTCAATTTTAAATACACAGTCCTCCAATCCTTGATGGAATTTTCCAAGATATAAATGATAAAATTAAACACATAAACTGTAAATGTAAAGCAAATAGAAGTAGAACTCCATTGTTGAGATTGAAATTAAAATAGAGCAGAATTATACTAATATTGCATTCATAACTCATTAAAAAATAACTTAGATGAGAGGTGTATCTATAGTATAATGGAGGCATAGAGTCAAGACATTTGACAATGTGAACACAATACTTTTTTCAAATGGTTTGTGTGTTCCATATGTCAATATTGGTGGATAAGGGTATCCTTACCTACCAATTTGACTACAATTTTCCCATGTGCATGTGCACCTTAATTACCTCATTTATGATGCCTAAGTGACCTAAAAATAACACCTAAGCAAACTAAATACAATTTTAGGAATAATCCATAATAATAAATATAATAAAAATAATATCCTACACTAACACCCCCCTTAAGCATAGCTTAGGTGGGTAAAAAAATTGGGTCCCAACAACATGGCATGATGAAGTACCCAAGTACAATGAAACTCTCACAATGTGGAGGAAAATGAGAAAACCCATAGGAAAAAACTTCCCCCCAAAAGAGATAAAGGAAGAAGAGGACTAGAAGACCCCCCTTGAAGATGATGCTGATACAACCCCTACCCTAAGAATAACATGCAAGTGAAGATACTTGCTCTTAGTTAAGGTCTTGGTGAAGATATCAACTATCTACTCTGTAGTCTAGAAAAATCTAAGATCAATGACCTATCTATGAATGAGATCCTGAATGAAGTACATATGAATCTTGATGTGCTTGGTCCATCAATGTTGGACTAGATTCTTGTAGATTTAGATGGTAATTTGGTTATCATAAAATATGATTATGAGTCACTTGAACTGTATACCAAACTCGGTAATAATCCCTTGAAGCCAAATAGATTTAGTAGTAGCATTGAAAACCCCTCTATATTCAACCTCAGTAGATGATAAAAAAATATCATTTTGATTCTTACTAGACCAAATAATTGGTCCTGAACCAAGTGAGAAACTATATCCTGAAGTAGACTTACGATGCTAAATATCACTAGCCTAGTCTAAATCTATGTACCCAATCAAGTTAATATTAATTCCCACTCCATAGTGAATCCCAAAAATTATGAGTACCTTGAATGTAGTGAATAATGCATTTGGATACTTTCCAATGTAGCTCATGTGGTGTTTGCATAAACTTAGAGACCATACCCACTACATATGAAATATCATGTCTAGTGTGAGTTAGATAGATGAGGTTTCCAACTAGTTTTCGATACAAGATAACATCATACAATGAAGAAAACTTAGCCTCAAGTTTGACTCCAAAAAGAAAGGGAGTCAGAGATGGCTTACAAACATCCATATGCAACTGTGTAAGCAAATCAAGAATATACTTGTATTATGAAATGGTAATCCCTAAGTTAGATTGTGAAATCTCAATACCATGGAAGTAATGTAATATATCCAAGTCAGTCATGGAGAATCTATCATGTGGAGTAATTTTCACTGCTGCAATGGATGATGAATAACTCCCTATGATCAATAGGTCATCTACATATAGAACTAGAATCAAGAGTGAATTATCGTACCATAAGATGTAGACATTTAGATAAAAATTGCATCTAGTGAAACTAACTATGAGAAGAAATTAGTTCATCTTGGCATACCAAGCTCGAGGGGCCTAATCGAGGCCATAGATAGATTTTCATAGTTTACACACTAAGGAAGAATATTCCATAAAACCTTATGGTTTTTCCATATATATCACCTCCTCAAGGTCTCTATGAATAAAGTCACTCTTCACATCCATCTGATGAACATCCCAATGATAAGTTGTGGCAATTGAAAGAGTGAGTTGAATAGAATTCATTTTAGTCACTAGAGAAAATGTTTTAGTATAGTCTATGCTAAGAACTTGTGAAAATCCTTTTGCTACCAATCATGCTTTGAACTTATCCATTGATCCATCTACTAACAATTTTGATTGATAGATCCACCTACATCAAATAAGTTTCCTTCCCTTAGGAATGGGTACTAGATCCCAAGTGTGGTTCATAATTAAGAAACTATAATATTCATGGATATCTATATCCCACTCAAGAATGCTAGATGCCTCATGAAATGATTGTGGATCAGAAGCACAAGTAATGAAAACATGTGGAACACCTTGAAATTATGAATGAGTCCATCTGACATTTGATGGATCCCCATCCCAATCACCTATACTTTATAGAGTCTATCTAGCCTTAAGAGGACATGAAGTTGGAGAATTAGGAGGAGATTTTTCAAATTCAAAAATATGAATGTAAATGGAATGAGGTGAATCTCTATCACTATCCTCATCATTTGAACTAGAAGAAGAATCTTCATTAATAGGTATCTAATCTAGATGATTTAAATCATCTAAACTATCATCATATCCTAGATATTCCAAAGAGGAGGGAGAAGTGTCAAGTGTGGAGTTTGATGGACCTTCTTGAAAGTGTACACTCCTCTCAATGAACAACTCATGTGTGGTAGGATTAATAAGCCTATATCCCTTAACACCTTTTGCATACCCAACAAATATGCAAGTTGTACTCTAAAGTTCCATTGCCTTACATTTCTTTTTAGGAATGTGATCCATAGCTTGAGATCCAAATACCCTAAAGTGCTTAACTTCATGTTTTTGATTGCTCCAAGATTTAAAAGGAGTGATCACTTTCAATGCTTTATGAGGAACATTATTTTGGATATAACAAGACCAATTAATGGCCCCTGCCTAATATTGTGGTGTAAGTGATTTGGAGTGTATCATATAGTTTACCATTTCCTTCAAATATCTATTCTTACATTTTGTAACAACATTCTACCAAGGACTATATAAAACTATTCATTATAAATCAATCCCTTCTGAAGTACATGATTTATCAAAGTAATGACTAACATACTCACCACCATTATTAGTTTGCAAAATCCTAATGGTTTTCCCTAACTATTTCTCAGCAAGAGCCTTGAAATCCTTAAAATGGTCAAATACCTCAAACTTTTGTTGAATAAAATACACCCAAGTATACTTATAGAATTCATCTATGAAGGTAAGTATGTACCTATCCCTTTTGAATGAAGGCTTTGGAAATGGCCCAAAAACATCACTATGAATTAGCTCTAAAATTTGAGTGGCTCTCCATGATTATCCTTTGTCATATTTCTCTTCGAGATGTTTACCAAGCATGCAAAATTCACAAACACCAATAAAAAAATGAACACAAGGCAACCCTATTACCATATCTTATCGATTGAGTTGTTCTAAGTAGTGATAGTTTAGATGGCCAAAACGCTCATGCCATAGTTTACTCACCCCATCAAAATGAGTGAGTAATACAGTAGAAGGGTAATAAATAGAAAAATTTGAGAAGGTGCACAACCTTGGTTGGCAATTTTATTTTCCAATGGACACTACAATATTACTGTGTAGCTCCTTAATGAAAACAAAATCTGGAGTAAACTCAACTTTCTTGCCTGATCCAATGTGGGTGATTTGATAAAAAATAGGAGATTAGTTGACAGTGATGGAACACATAAGACATTTTTAAATATTCCATCATTAACTTCAATAGATCCTCTCCCATAAAATTCAATAGAAGTGTCATCACCTATAAGAATAGATGGCATAGAACATGGCTCTAAGGATGAGAACAAGTCTCATGAAGAAGCCATGCGATGTGAGGCACCATAATCAATCACCCATGTGGATGGTTGAGATGTTACTGAAACAAGGGCCTTGACCTTACCCTTTCCCTTACTACTATCTTTTTCCTTGGAAGACTCCTGTGCTGATGAGCTTTATTTGACTGTATCAGGGACATTGATGTTGTTTTTCTTAGGCATATTTGTTAGTTGATCAATCTATTTCTTTATACATTTTGTTTCATCATGCCCAATTCTTTTATAATAGGCACATGTGATCCTATCTTTCTTAGGTTTCCCACCTAAAGATGAGGACTTATATGATACTTTTGGTTTAATATCTAATTTTTGACCCCTTCATTACTCTTGATCCTTCTTATTTTGTTTCTTCTCTTTATTAATTGAAGTCTTTGGTTTGTCATGACTTAACAAAGCACGTGATTTGGAGGACTTCAATTTACCCATTTAGATGATCTTGTCTTTCTCCCTAGTTAATTATTTGGAAAAATCATCTAAGGATGACATATTCCATGCAGTTCCTAGGGCATGTTTTGTAGCATAAAAGGTAGAGACAAAAAATGAGTAGTCATGACCTAACTTGGAAATATTAGAGAGTATTAATTATTCATCATTTTTATCTATGTCACACAATTTTAATTACAACCTAAGTGATTTAAGTTTGGTGAAAAAGTCTTCTATAGTGTCTAAACTTCTTAGACTCAAACTAATGAGTTTATTTTCTAGCTCATGACCCCTCATTACATCTTGATTCCCAAAGAGTTGTAACAAGGTGTTCCAAATCTCATGTGGTGTTTTAGAATATTCAATGTGAAAGAGTAAGTCAAGAAAAATAGATAAACGCAAAAGTCCATATTCTTCATCACACCTATGATACCACTTAATTATATCTGCACCAAGTTTCAATTCAATTTCCATATTCATAGTTATTCTATGTAAACCTTTAGAAAAATTTGCACTTTAGATTTCCAATCATGATAATTGAATGGAGTGAGAAGTGAAACAAAATTGTGATCCATGATGTAATGCAAGTAAAAACTACATGATAAATAGAGAGGCAAGGTATAAAACAACCCCCCTAAAAATATTAGAAATAACCCCCCCTGCGGAGCCCCCCCCCCCTTCTCCCCCCCCAATTATAGAGGTTTGACACTTTATGTTTTAGTGCGTATATAATAAAAAATTTAGTGTGCATACAATTGAAAATTTATGTCTTAGTGCATATAAAATCAATAATTTAGTGCATATACAATGGGAACCAAATTTTTTGTACAACAAAGCCCATCAAATCTTAAGATATCATGCTAGGCCAAAGATAGCCATAAAAATGAGTATAGAGTTGATTCTTGAAGCTTCAAATCATGTAACAAAGATAGATGATGCATACAATGAAAATAAAATACTACTTAGTATATTTTCACTTAGATACAATGAATTATAGGTATAGATCCACACAATAAATCACAAAAATATGGCTGATGTTGTCAAAGTGCATGATTTGATGTAGTACTCACCATTGCATAATACATAAAATAAAAAGATGACTATCTAAGGTTGTTGAATACATAGTATAATTTAGTATTTACTATCATGCAATACACATAAAAACAAAGTGGTTGGCATAGAAATGAGTGAAATTTTTGAATTAAAGACATAAATAATAATGCACGCTCATAAATGTTGGAAATATTGTCATTGATGTCAAAGGTCTAGTATTATTGGTGATAAAGGCCCCATTGCATTTAATGTTGTTTATAATAAATATATCTTGGCTAATATGAGTTAATATTTATTTAATATTAACGAATATGTTTTTGGTTGCATATGAGACAAAAGAAGGGCCCATGGAGAAGTCAAAGAGCCATGGGGTAAAGACAAAAGAAGGATGGGATGCATTTTCCCATGAAGAGTCATCTTGGGGAATTCCAAGCATCACCAAGTGAAGACAAAAGAGTATGGGCAAATTTCTCATGAAGGGACACTTTAAGGAATATGAAAAGTCACAAAAGATAAGGACAAAAGTGGGAAGGAATTTTTGGATCATGAAGGGTCACCACATGACTTTTCAAAGGCTTGAATATGAAGGGTCATCCAAGATTGGCACCATTTTCCATGAGGATTGAAGGGTGACAAAGGGGGAAGTCCAAAGGTCATTTGGAAAGCTATAAATAAAGGCTTGAGAAGCCATTTTTAATATGAGAGAAAGAGGTTGATTTGATATTGTGATATCTAGCTTAGAAGAGAAATTGTGAGAGGTGAATATGATTTGTATTTGTTATATCTAGCTTAGAAGAGCAAATGTGAGAGAGAGGAAGGAGATGTTGTATTGATCTATCATTTGTTGAGATAACAACATTGAGAGATAGGTGTGTGGTATACACAAAGGGGTTGGTGCTCCTGTGGGTTGGTGCTCGACAAAGGGGTTGGTGCTCCTATGGGTTGGTGCTTGGCAAAGGGGTTGGTGCTCCTGTGGGTTGGTGCTCATGAATAGTAGCTGGGTTGGTGCTCGAAAAAGGGTTTTGAAACTCCTATGGGTTAGTACTCATGAATTGTAGCTGAATTTTTTACTTGGCAAAGGGGTATGGTGCTCTTGTGGGTTTGTTCTCACGAATATATTTGAGATTAATTCTCCATGGTTTTTCCCACATTGGATTTCCATGTTATATTTGGTGTCTCTCTCTATCTTGTGTGATGTTTATTGTTTGAGTTTTATTGCATATCTTGAATGTTTGATTAAGTGGAATTTTATAAAGGGAAAGTTTTATAAGATATATAATATACTGATTCACCCCCCCTCTCAGTATATTCCATGCTTAACAATTGGTATCAAAGCAGGTTTCTTCAAAAAGGGTTTAACAACTTGAAGGTAGATCAAAGAAAAGCATAAGATGGCCAAGAAGATAAAGAAGGAGAATCAAGATTTGAAATCTGTGGTTGAGGATCTTAAGGAAAAGGTGTGTATCTTGGATTCTAAATTGGCTATAGAAGTAAAAGAAAATAAGATATTTATTCAAGATCTTAAAAATCAGTTAGAGGTTGCAACTTCAATTTTAACATCAAAAGAAGAAGAATGTAATTAGTTGAAGGTTGAGTTAGATTATTTAAAGGATAATCATGAGAAGTTTATAATCAAGGTTGAGAAAGATCATGAAATATTAGTCCAAGGAAAGAAGGATGCAGGTTTTGAAGGCAAATCAAAGAAGTCAATCAGGTAGCCCAATGATTTCAAGTTTTCAAATTATTTTAATGGCTGTTGTTTTGTTTTTCATCATGTTGGTCATAGGGAAAGATATTGTATGAGGAAAAGAAATGAGTCAAAGGGAGATCTCAGTCACATTCAAGAAAAAGGTATGAGAAATATTGTTTGCTTTTGTTGTCATGAGGTTGGACATATTGCTAAATTTTGTCAAAATGAAGTAAAGAGATATTCAAAGTATGTCAAAGGTTACAGAGCCCCTAAAATATATGAGAAGAGTCAAATTAAGGTTTGGAGACCTAAAATAGTAAAGGTTGATTAGGTTGAGTTCAAGAATGAAAATGAATTACTTGCTATAGTAGATAAAGAATCATATAAGGATTATGCAGAATCTCTTGTTATATTTGAGCATGAGCTTTGTCAAGATAAGATAGTTGTAAAAGTTGAGAAAAATAAAAACATCATAAATGGTAAGGTTAGTAAGTCAAAAAGGTTAGACATGCTTAAACAGATTCTAAAAGAAAAACACAAGAAGATCAAGGAAGAAATAGAGGAGATGTGGGAATCTCCTGAGATTTATTTCTAGAACCCTATTGTGTGGGGTGTCTCTTCTAGGCTTCAAGGAGACACTTTTAAAAATTGAAGCATGGTGGATGCTATTGGGTCTTGGTTATGTTACATGACAAGAAGGTGAGTTGGAAAATTAATTTGTATATCTTTTGAGGGAATATATTTTTGAAGAAAATTTTACATTAGTATTATGGTTTGAGGCTATTAAAATGATTCTTGCATATGAAGTGTTTCAAATGATTATGGTCATAAGATATTAGAATGTTGAAAAAGAGATAACAATTTAAAAAATAAGGAAAAGGATACTCATGCAAATTCAATGAAGAAGGATCAGAGTTTCAAAGTTCCATTCATCAGGGAGAAGGTTCAGTCGTGTTCATGGTAGAAGAAACAACCTGAAGATTATATGTTGGTGTAAATAGCTTTGCATGTAAGAGATAAAGATCAGCCATGTTTCGTTGATAGCAGATGTTCAAGGCATATGACAGGAGATAAGAGTAAATAAGATCAATGGTGGTATAGTGAGATTCAGAGATAAAACCATTGCCAAGATAGCCAGAAAAGGTACTTTAATTTTGGATAATGGTAGAACCAAGACTAAGAATGTTTTATAAGCATAATATATTGAGTGTAAGACAAATATGTGATCAAGGATACACCTTAAAGTTTCATGTAGAAGGTTGTGAGATTAGAAGAAAATATTCAAATGAGTTGATTGCAGATTCTCAAAGGACAGGTAAAATCAGATCGACGAGAGGAGTTGGGAGTAATTTCTACTACTTCCTGCCATTGATGTTCAGCATCAAGTGAGGGGGAGCTAAGTGTTATCTCTAGGTAGGCCCTTTTCCATTGATGTCAAAGGGGGATAATAATAAGTATAGGTACAAGTGTAGAAAATAGGTACAAGGAACATGTACAAGTTGCTACAGTAAGGGGGAGTTACTGTATGTTTTCAGATGATGGTATGTGCAGGTGATAGGATGTGGTAGTTTCAAGATTGAGGTTGCCATTAATGACAAAGGGGGAGATTATTGGAAATATTGTAATTGATGTCAAAGGTCTAGTATTATTGGTGATAAAGGCCCCATTGCATTTAATGTTGTTTGTAATAAATATATCTTGGCTAATATGAGTTAATATTTATTTAATATTAATGAATATGTTTTTGGTTACATATGAGACAAAAGAAGGGCCCATGGAGAAGTAGAAGAGCCATGGGGTAAAGACAAAAGAAGGATGGGATGCATTTTCCCATGAAGAGTCATCTTAGGGAATTCCAAGAGTCACCAAGTGAAGACAAAAGAGTATGGGCAAATTTCTCATGAAGGGACACTTTAAGGAATACGAAAAGTCACCAAAGATAAGGACAAAAGTGGGAAGGACATTTTTGATCATGAAGGGTCACCACATGAATTTTCAAAAGCTTGAATATGAAGGGTCATCCAAGATTGGTGCCATTTTCTATGAGGATTGAAGGGTGACAAAGGGGGAAGGCCAAAGGTCATTTGGAAAGCTATAAATAAAGGCTTGAGAAGCCATTTGTAATATGAGAGAAAGAGGTTGATTTGATATTGTGATATCTATCTTAGAAGAGAAATTGTGAGAGATGAATGTGATTTGTATTTGTTATATCTAGCTTAGAAGAGCAAAGGTGAGAGAGAGGAAGGAGATGTTGTATTGATCTATCATTTGTTGAGATAGCAACATTGAGAGATAGGTGTGTGGTATACACAAAGGGGTTGGTGCTCCTGTGGGTTGGTTCTCATGAATTGTTGTTGGGTTGGTACTTGGCAAAGGGGTTGGTGCTCCTGTGGGTTGGTGCTCACGAATTATTGTTGGGTTGCTGCTCGGCAAAGGGGTTCGTGCTCCTGTGGGTTGGTGCTCACGAATAGTAGCTGGGTTGGTGCTTGACAAAGGGGTTTGAAGCTCCTATGGGTTGGTGCTCATGAATTGTAGCTGAGGTTTGTACTTGGCAAAGGGGTATGGTGCTCTTGTGGGTTTGTTCTCATGAATATATTTGAGATTGATTCTTTGGGGTTTTTCCCACATTGGGTTTTCACGTTATATCTGGTGTCTCTCTCTATCTTGTGTGATGTTTATTGTTTGAGTTTTATTACATATCTTAAATGTTTGATTAAGTGGAATTTGATAAAGGGAAAGTTTTATAAGATATATAATATACTGATTCACCCCCCCTCTCAGTATATTCCATGCTTAACAATAAAAAATGGATGTCAAACTCATTAGAGAATGCATCCAAAAATGAGCAATCTATGTAATGATTACATAATCAACAGTGAAAGATCACAAAAAATGGACATTGGGATCAGCCAAAATTGCATCCATGAGGAGAAAAAAAAGAGTGTGAAATTGTGAGTCAAGCAAAGGAGAGGATAAATTTTTTTTTGCTTGTGAGGGGGTTTGACTGCCTGCCAAAACTGAAACTCACCCTTTGTCTTCATAGAATAAAATGTTTTAAAATAATGATAAATAACTCTTTCCAATATGATTTCCCATAGTAATATTTTTTTAAAAATAATTTAAAAAAACTCCATAAATTTTCTTGATCATCAAAAATGTATTTTTTTTGCAATTTTCTAAATAGTACCACAGTCAGTAAAACTATGATAACTTTCATAATTATTAATGAAATTATGAATTTCAAAATTATATAGAAAGAAGAAATCAAGGTGCATAGAAAATATAATTTTTTTGATTGGTTATATACTATTTTTCTTAGTAAAATAACAGTCATTTTTAATCAAAAAATAGATTTGAAAAACAACTTGTAAATCTTGCCTCCTTATCAAAAAAGATTTAGTCTACTGTCCAGCTAGATTGAATCCTCATTTTAGATATACAAAAGGTTACTTAAATGTCTAATACAATTTAAATAATTGAAAATACTGATGAAGTTCACCAATTAGAAAATAAAGGACTATAAATGATACACACATATTTATAGGTTTCTCCATTATAATCTCAGTTAGAATATAAACTCAAAAAACTACTCAATATTTCAATAAATTAACAACAAAATGGTGTTTATTACTAGAATCTTACTCTGATACCATGAAAAAATTATCCAAGATCTAACTGATAGAATCAAACACGCGAAATACAAATGTAAAATAAATAGAAGTTAAACTCTATTTTTGAGATTGAAATCAAAATAGAGAAAAATTATAATAATATTGCATTCATAAATCATTAAAAAATATCTTAGATGAGAGGTGCATTTATAGTTACAATGGAGGCATAGATTCAAGACATTTGGTAATGTGAATACAAAACTTTTGCCAAATGGTTTGTGTGTTTCATATGCCAATATTGGTGGGTAAGGGTATCCTTACTCACCAATTTGACTAAAATTTTCCCATGTGCATATGCACCTTAATTACCTCATTTATGACACCTAAGTGACCTCAAAACAACACCTAATCAAGCTAAATACAAGTGTAATAATAATCCATAATAATAAATATAAGAAAAATAATATCCTACATTAACAATCCTAGGACCTGACCATTTACAAACCTCCCCCTTTGTTTATGCATGAGAAATCAATACATTATCAAGGCACCTCACTTGGTTTGATCAATTCATTATATCAACATGCTTGAGTTCACATTTGTAGAAAATTTATTCATATCTCCACTATGACTAGAACATCTCACACATGCTTCCTCTCACTTTATGCATAGCTATTCAAGCCTTTAAAAATAATTGAGTTAGCTCCCCCTAACTCTATGGTTCACCTACCTATAAATATTACACACAGCTTCATTCTTCACCATTTTGACCAACTAGACCATCTTTCAAATATTTGACCAAAAAATTGACTTTAGGATCACTATCCTTGAATATATCTTCTGAATCATTCTACCACAACTCTTTGGAGTAGATTCATAAAACTCATTTTTCCCCCTTAGCTGAGTATATCTTAAAATAATATTCTTATCCTATAGTATCAACCAAAGCTCAATAAGCATCCAACATGCTTCCTTTTATTGTCAAGTGTCTCCTTGAAGCTTAGAGAGAGAGACCCCTCTGACATAATGAGACTAAAAGTCCCAAAACTCAAGAGACTCCCATATTTCCATACTCTCATTTTAATTATAGTCCTACCTCATTACTAGATTCAATTTGAATGGATCCTTGACTTCATTCTTTGCATCATACTTGTCAACTAATGCAAATATTATAAACTCTTGACTTTCCTTCATGTCTATCATGGCAAACAAACCATACTTATTCTCAGTCTGATCTCTCCTAATAGGCTTAGGTTTCCACAACCATTTGTGACCACTTTCTTTCACACTATGAGCTCCATGAACCTTTTTTTTTTTTGAGAACACATTCAACTTATTCTTGCAATACCTAGCAATGTGACCATCTCTATGACATCTGAAACAAACAAAATCATTCATACCTTTTTCTTGATGATGATTCTAATCTTTCTTTGAATGATTTATTTTCCTATTGCATTCTATAACAATGTGGCCAAACTGATTACATGCATAACAATGACTTTGAGATGAATATCTCATTGCATTGATCTATCTAACTTGTCTTCTTTCTTGCACTCTAGGAGCTTAATTGAACCTATCTTAACTTGATGGTATTTGCTTGCAAAACCTAGTAATGTGACTAAATTTTTGACAACTATAAAAAATAATTTCTTCCATACCTTTTTTTGAATATGGTAGTGATATCCCTTTGATTGATTTCTTCTTCTTACATAGTCATTTTCCCTATGACCAACAAGATGACAAACAAAACAATGGCCCATAAAAGATTTGGCATACCTTGAAGTATTTGGTTGTCTGATTGGCCTCTTAATTTTATCTTTGACCTAATTTGACTTGTTTTCATTCATGCTACCATCTTCTTTGCCTTGTTCTATTTTCTTTTATTCTTATTCAATCTTGCATATCTTGATTATGACCTTTTCATGCTCATACTTCAGGAAAACAAGATTGGCCTTCAATTGAATAATCTCATCCTCTTTATCTCTCATACTTGAAATTGCAGCCTCTAATTTAATTATAAGATCTTGGATGGTATCTTTATCCCTCTTAGCTTCTTTAGTCATGCCATCTTTCAATATACTTTTTATAATCAATATTGGATTTTAACACATCATGTTCACCTTGCTTTGAACTCAAATTTGATAGAAACTAAGTTCACAAAGCTCTGACACAACTTGTCAAAATTAAGAGCACACTTGATTAACTTTATATTAGCAACTAAACATGGAATTTAACCAGAAGTAAAACGTAACTAGAATTCAAAAATAGCACAGAATATGAGAGGCAACACACAATTATATTCAACTCATTCTAGAAGGAAATTACAATAAAGAGATCACACTCTTTCATCCACTTCGTGGGCATACCAGTAATCTTCCCTCAAGAGTTCTCTTCTCTCAATACAGGTCACAACAAACAACTCAAACACAGAGTTGCTGTTCACCTCAACCAGTCAATATCAATACTGTTAGTACACAAGTATGCAACATACTCCAAGTAGATCTCCCCTAATATTGCTCCCTGTTGTGTTGCAAATCTCCTTTGATCATGCTACCACGTAGATCTCCTTTAACCTTGCACACACACACACACACCTATAGATCAACCGACCTTACTTACCCATGTAGATCTTATACTTGATCTTCCAATAACCTGTAGATCAACTTGATCTTACACACCATGGAAGAACCCTTGTATCTTCTAATTGAGTCTTGAGATGTATGCATTATTTCTATTTTGAACTCAAATTTATCTTTGTAACCCTTAATTGATACTCAAGAATGTTGATCTTATTTTTGTCATATTTTGATCTTGAGCTTACTTTCAAGGATTCTATCTCCTTATTGAGCTTGATCTATTCTTGATTATTATTTTCCTCTCTCTCAAACTTGTCTAATAAACTTTCCTTAAGTGAACTAACTTGTGTTTCAAGACCTTTAATCATATTTCTCATTTTATAATTCCTCTTCTTTTACTCATTCAGTTCACCAAGTTCACCCTTGAGTTCAGCTTCTCGATCAACTTCTTATTCCTCACTATTATAGGAAACTACTTTATCAAACATGATGATCTTTTCACCCATATTGTACCTTGGATCACCTTTAATTGGTTAAACTTGCACATAAGGTCCTACTTTTATACAAACTGTTAGAGGTACAATCACTGGAGGGGGTGAATTAGTGATGCAAGATAATACAATTCAATCCACAACTCTTTAAACATTCAACATACATCAACTTAATCAAACAACATAAACATGAAATAAAATAAATCCAAAGCATACATAAGAGCATACATCACATGAACACATCATATATGTGGGAAACCCTCTTAGGAGATAAAATCTAATGAACCCTTTAATATGTACTATAGGCCTATAATAAGAAGATATAAAATTTATACTAGTACCAACTGATCAAATAACATCCATCCCTTAGTTTAGTGAGACACCAATCTTAGAAAGAGCAATTGCCCCTATTTAGCTGAGCACCCACAACTAGACATTTAGCGAGCTTTACCTTGCAAAGAGGAATAAAAACCCTAAGAAACCAATAAACCTATTAGATACCTAAATTTATCACCTTGAACACCTATTTTTACTCTTTAATTGATGATGATCACCTTTTTTTTCACTCTTCATCTCCAATCTCTCTTAAGTTGCCTCTAGGGCTAACTTACTCAAACTGCCTCTTTTAGGCTCATTAAGTCCAATGACCTATGTGTCCTCATACATAAAATTTATAATATAAACATGACTGATAATATTTTATCTCTAATTTTCCTTACTTACCTTTACCTTCTCTTTCAAAGGTTCTCTCCTTCACTTCAATCCACACATGCACAACTAACACAATTCATCCAATTAGACCTTGTACTTATACCACTCTCTTCATTTAACCCATATTGGTCAGACAAAATGATTTAAATATTTGTTATAAATTTTAAATATGTACTCATACACATTATATGTAATAACCACAAACTCATTAGGCTGGACAATACCTCATTAGCCCGAAACCACCATTAGGTCTTGGTGAGACCTAAAATAATTATGCCTTCATACTCACAAGTTACATGTGAGACTACTTGGACCACCTTAATCCCTTAAAAATAATTAAAACACATCAAAAATGTCTTTAATATATCCTTTATCATTACCTCATGGGTCTATGTCACTTGTAACTCAACCTCATACCTTGAATCAAGCCATTCTAGACTACTCGCCAATAGGCCTAAAAACACAAAAAAGTCTATCATATATAACTAAAGCATACAAACACTTTTATAAAAAAATACACTAAAATAAATGCATTAATAGATAATATATGACCTATGAAACATATTCATGTCAATTTTATTCTTCAAATTTTCTTAGAACTCTTTCAACTTACCTCTGTAAGATGGTCACTCAAACTGCCAGTGCATTTAACAAACATAGTCAACTTATAAGCAATTTTTCACAATGAATATGGATTAGTAAAAAATAAAAAATAAACAAGCATATTATCCATGGAGTATAAAACACTATCTAATATTTAGATCAAATTGAAACATCAAAATACTATCAATAACTCTTCAATTATCCTTTTCAGGTCACTTGAAAAATATGGTCAAACATAGTCAAATTTGGAGATTAATATATTTGAATGTAAAAATATTCATATCCTATAATAAAAATTTATGTGTGCATTTAATTCATTTAAAAATTTTATTTTTACATCACCTTTAAATTTGTCCTAGATCAAAATTTATGAGCAAACAAATGAACATTGGTTTTTCCTCTGTTAAATTTAAATGCCAACGATCATTGTTAAACATCGGACACTTTGATCTCATCTCACGATCCATATAAAATTTGAAAAAATACACATAATTTATATCCTTAAAATTATCCTAGTATTTATATTTTAATTCTCACCATTTATCTTTGATTTAAGCTCCTAAAATTATGCCACTTGGCAGCTCTGCGTGCCTTCAGCACACCTTGTATTTTTTCAGTCAATGCATTTTTGCCACTTGGTAATTATGCATGAAATCTAAGAATATTTTGAATTATTGAATTAATGTTCACTATTTATATCTAACTAAAATATCAAATGATCACTGTTTATCTACTATGAAAGCTTCTAAGATTGTGCAACTTGTCACCAATGTATGCCTTCTAAGCATATTGAGTATTTGACTCCAATGAACTTCCACCACTTGGAATCCCCACATAAAATAATTAATATTTGAATAAATACATTCCATTGGATAATTATCCATTAAAATTAAATTATCACCATTATATTTTTGATATGATTAAATGCTCATCGTAGATCTCCTCTTGCAAATTTGGCTAAGTATAGAAACATAGTGAACTCTTGTTTAAGAGGCCAACTTTGCACCTTAATAAATTTTGATACGTTCAAAACCATGACATAAAATTTGAAACATATTATATAATAACATATGGGAATTCATCCATATATCAATTTTATCTTTAAACTTTCACATGTGTGAAATATAATGTCATAAAATTGCTCACTCAGCTTTATCTGTCAAGATGACTACTTGAACCTAAACACTCAAATGACCATTATAATGAATTTAATTCATTTAAAAAATAAATATAAGAAGTAATAACACCCCATAGGGTATATTAAACATGTCCATATAATTAATATCATCCATAAATTGCTTCACTAAGTCAAACACTAAAGAACTATGTAGGAACACTGAAGCACATTAAAACACACTTTATCATTGTCAATATAACACACATGACACCTCATAAAAAACCTTGGTCACCTTTTATACATCATAGATAAACATTAAAAAATAATTACCTATATCCACTCACATACATATAGTATTCCATGTATCTTGCATGAAGAAGGTAATTGGACATAGAGTTTCCACTCAAACTGAGTTACCTAGATTGGATGAAATTTTTTGAGTCATTATGGATATTGAAGATATCCTTCACACACACATTAATCAACTATGGACTAGATATATTAAAGAGTATTTTATCAAATATAATAACCTACATTCTAAAGATTTAACATGTAAGGATGAAGCATTACTATAACAACATCCTAGTTTGATTCAACATTGAGGACAATATTATTTTGAAGGGGAAGGGAATGTTATGCCCTTAACCTTCTATGGATTTGCTTGAATGAATTGTGGCTTACACACATTCATATTGTCTTGTTGCATTTATCTATGTTCTTAGTATGTTTGGCCTATGGAATAATCTTAGCTAAGTAGAGTATATTTAGGAGATAGTGGTTAGTATTTTATCATAATATTGAGAATTCTAATCTTATTGCATTGTTTTGGAGGTTTACCCCTTGAAGTGGCTCAGTAATAATATTCAACTATTCTTCTCTTTCATCAATTATTTTTGTCTATCTATTTATTCTACTCTTAATTAGGTGATATCTAATTTTATTTTTACAAATTATAGAAGTAATTTCATTATAATTGCACACCATAAAAATGTTAATATAAATAATAACACCAATCTCATAGTAATAATAATTTTTTTCCATATAAAATATATTTAACCATATGTAGTAACATAAATCTGGTCATGAATATTTGATTATGTCATTTTTGACCTTATTTTACTTTAATTAACTTGTGCACTTAATCAATACCTATTTAACCACCTCACTCCATCCTAAAAACCTACTTAGACATATTTTATTTTTTAAATTACTATTTATCACCTATAAAATTTATTTGATTTCTAAAAATATATTTAAGCATCTATACAACCAATCCAAAACCAAAATTTCACATATTTCCCTTTAGGATAGAATCAACCAATAGGGATAATCGTGGAAATAGAATATATCCCCTATGGGTCAAACCTATCCTTAACCCCACTAATGGCCAATTTTTCAAATTTATCCCCTCTATAAAATTTAGGTTTATACTTTTTGGGTATGAATGATGAGGATTTTCCATTTTGGATTGTTATAAAGGTGCAGTCAAGTCACTTATTCTACCACTTGATAAATTTCAATACAAAGGTATATTTACACTATTTCACTTTGAGAAAAGATTCCCTAGTTTTCCCAATTTTGATTTTGATCACTACAATTAGTTTTAAACTAATTTAAAATCCTATTTTGTCCAACTCAAAAAAAAAACATGATCGAGTATTCAAGGTATTTATAGATGCATTCATATAGTAAAATGAGCATAATTGCATACACCAATCTAAGTGGAAGAGATATGTGGTATTAGTTCCCTCCTTAGATTAATTTATATGTAGGTTATGATCATTCATCATCAAGGTGATTGGGTCATTTCAACCCAATTACACTCCACCTTTTTTAATATACAAGTTTTTAACCATTACATGCCCTATTAGGGTTTTAATACTGGATAAACTATTTTTAGGTCTTTTATACACTTTCAAAGGTTAAATCTATGCATACAGACCTAATTTAAGTTATTAAAAGTTATCCTAACCTAAATTACTCATTTTCAACAAAATATAAGATCACCTAATTGCAAAAAATAGTCACAATCAATCTTGTCTTGAGGTGGCTGATTTTGTCCTTCTTTAGTTTTAATTCCCATTTGTAGGAACTTACAGAGTTTGTTCCTATTTCCCTATTTCAACCATATTTTAGTCAACACAATCAAATATGGGAAAAAAAACTAAGTTTATCATTTCATTTCGTAATTAGTCTTATTTCAATCAATTTCACTTTGTTGAATTCAATATTTTACTTTCATTCTGATTATTGAAATTTCATTTTCAACATTCTACTTTATTCCATTCAATTTATATGAATTAGTCTTAATTAACCTTTTAATTTAAATTTTAATAAGTCATACTAGTGTACCTTATGTGAAAGGAGCAAGAAAGGTATTAAAATAAAAAGTTATGAAGGAACAATAAAGGTTACAAAAGCTACAACATGAAAAGTTACAAAAAAATAATTATTAAAAGAGAAGTTGAAAAATAAAGTTCAAGATAAGCAAACAAAATTATTAAAATAGGGTTTCTAATAAAAAAGTTTTTATAAAATATATATACCTACAAAATATAAGGTTCTAAGTATGGAATTAATGAAATTAACTAAAAAACATTAATCATATATATAGCCTTTAATTCTTAGCCCCATCATAGATGGTAATAAATCTACTAATGTTGATATTGCATCTTTTTCTAAAGCCAATATATGTAGCATGACACTTCTCTAATATCTTGGGTATGATAATCAACACTTGGGTAATATTACAAGACCTGAATGTTGGACTGGATCCATTGAGTTATCAATCACACTCGAATCAAAAAATTGTTTCATTATATTTCACATTGAACCTACCTTGGATGAATATAATATAAAACTAGGAAGATCATGAATTAGAGAAATAGGGTAAACATTTGTTAAAGACCATGATTATGTTAAATTTGAGCATGGAAGTGTAATGATTATAATTGAAAGAAAAGAAAAATACCTATAGTAGAAGTAGACAAAGAAAATTATTTCTTAAATCACCATTCCAAAAAAAATAATTAGTATAATCATAGCAAAGGCACATGCTACAACACATATGGAAAATAAAAATAAAATAAAAAATCTCAATACCATAGTATGGGGCAGATGGTTTTACATAGACATATATAAAAAAGACAAGAGTCACATACCATAATTTTAGGATCAATAGGATAATTATGATGAAGATGATTATAATGACATGACTACTATGTAGGATTAATATGGAAATATAATTCATGGTCACAACACACATGATACATGACTTACACAAAGACATCCCATTAATGAGGTTTTTGTTTTGTAGTAGCATCATTTATTGTACAAATCTTCTTGATTGTTGGATCATGTTATTCTACTATTTTTGCATTCAATAAATTTAATAAATTATTATAATACCTTGGATCTTATTAAACTTTTTATCCTCTTGGATCTTCCTTTTCACTTTATAGATCTAAAAAATAAAAAATAATGATCAATTCTGCCATTTATCTCTTTATTTTCACAATATGCATTGATCAAATATCATTTTATATCAAGGATAAAATTGAATAGTTAAGGACATGAATGACTACCATTGATGATCTCAGTTGGTCGATCTTGTCCTATGAAAAATTTCACCCAAAAGTTATAATATGAGCACACAAAGCCTTAATTTTTCTAATTTAGATATTTCACTTAGTTTTAGTATGCAAAATAAAACTTATACTAAAAAAATATTTCCTTTCCTGTGCCATATTAATCATACATGATATATAATTAGACAAGTATACATTTGATGAAATGAGGAAGTACAATCAATACTATACATACCTATTCCATTCCTACAATTTTTTAACCATAATCACATATATAGTAGGGGCATATTTTTCATACATGGCCATTCCATCAATTTATAGTGCATATTTAAATTTGACATATGTTGTATATTATTTAAATCCCTCTTCTTTATTATACTTTTGAATCCTTGTCACTAGTTTTTTTTGTCTCTAGTTTCAAAATGTCAAAAATACAAAAAAAATCAAATATATGAAAAAAAAGATTAAAAATATTATAAAAATCCAAAATCAGGACTTGCACATGATTAGACATCTAGTTTAAATCTTTGTAATGCATTATTTATATCATGATTAGTAGATAACATATTATTTTTCTATCACACATTCATTTCATTATTATTCATAAGTTTTATATAGGACATACAACTTTAACATCGATTAAGGTGTGAACTTGCATCTACCTAGTATCTTTGCTAAACTAGGGGAATATTATCCATAGGTTAAAGTATTTACATGTGTTATTATTATATGAATCATATATATGTTGATATATATGCAATATTTATAAATATTTTGCTAATATTTCTTTTTAAAATTGTGTATATTGATGTGCTAATTAATAAGATATGATCATATTACATATGTATTATGTAGAATACATTTATAGTATCATGTTTGATTGATGTTATTAATTATATATAGAAGATTATATATTTATTGTCTATTATGTTTGGCCCTTGGCCCTTGTGTGCAAATTTTCTTGAATATCTCTAGATGTTGTTTGGTATGTGTGACATTTGAACATGTCAATTACTTTAATCCTTTAGCCCTTTTTTGTGTGTGACATTTAAATATGTCCCTTGTTTATGACATTATTCATGTCCCTTACATATGGCTATTGGCCTTGTATGTGCATTTTATACTTTGTGACATTTGAACATGTCTAGTATATGTGGCCCTAGGCCTTCTTGTATGACATTACAATTGTTATATGTGTGCATATTAAGATCGTGTTAAGTTAAAAAGGTGTATTGATCAATATCATGCACTTACTAATATATATGGTATTAACTCTAAATTATGTTACTACGATTTTTATTGACACATTTTGATATGCCTTGCCTGATATGTTACATAAATAATTCACATGATGCAAATCTTACACTACTAACATAATTTTCACATATAATACATTATTCAATGATTACATCTTACTACACATGTTACAATTAATTTTTATTTTGAAATGAGTTAGTTTAAATATAAATTCCATCACACCAAAAGGGGGAAATTATATGGGATTTTCATATATGAAATAAGCCTTTCCAAAAAAAAAATCAATTTTGGTACAAAATATAGTTTCAAAGGTTTCAATATGGTTCAAATTCAGTCATTGACATAAATTATGGGCACATATGCCACGTATATGCAATCATATTACAAGATCAAATTAAAAATTCATAAAATTTTTCATGCATGATACAGGTTCATTTACAAGTCTATTTTTTTTACAATTTTCATCTTCATATAGTTACAAATTATACATTTATCAAAGGGGGCATGATATAGATTGATGTCATTATTTTCAATACAATTTTTATCTATAGACATGGTAAGACCATGGATGTTATCCATTCTCTTTTAATCATGCAATCAAAAACAAATATTTAGTTTAATCTATAGGCTATCTATAGTGGTTGATTCAATTAAGTGAATAATTCATAACATAGAGGTTTAGTGCATGTACGCACCCAAAAATTACATAGTGCAACATTATCAAATTTTTTGATGATGATGTAGTAATATCCAAAAATACATTCAGGCCCAATTTTATCTGACATTTTTATCCACACTCTCTATTTATACCATTTTTGATCCTTGTAAACCTTTGAAATTATCTTTCCTAAGTCATTTTTCCTTGATCATTGAGTTTATTCATTTATAATGAAACCTCCACTTATTACATCAAAATCATTGATCCTTATGATGAAATAACCATTATTTAATGAATTATGTCACATAATTTTAATTTTATTCTTGGTTGTGTCATAATTTTATAGGGAAGTTTCATCAAATAATAAGGCAATTTCATAACTTTGTGCGACAATTTTGTCCCTACCACTTGCAAACAATGATGGTTTCATCACACATTGTTTGCTCATCTTTTATTTTTAACATCTAAGACTTGAGTTCTCACACTTTTTTCACGATTTTATTCAAATTTATTCCTTAATTTTTTGTGTTCACATTAATGATATCCTTGATCACTTCCACTCCTTTTTTCTCAGTCATTGTTTCTCCTAAGTTTCTCTTTGAGTCAACCAACAATTAAACTCACCCTTGCAACCTCCTTTCTCTCTATAAAATTATCTCAATTTTAAATATATTTTAGATTTAAAATTTTCATTTAAGACTAGTGTTTTAAAGATCTAAATAACCTAAGCTAACCTTATTTCAGTTTTGAAATATATTTTACTCCACCTTTAGTCATTTTCATGTAGAATCTACATACTTTTAGAAGAGAGAATTCATTGGATCGACAACATGCCTTTGTTATTAGTGAACCATTCAATCAAAATAAAAATACACTATTTTTTATAATTGTTTCCTTATTTTTATACTATAATTTGTTTGATATTTCTTACGACCATGTTGAGTAGAGGAGTTAGCTTCCTTAGGACACTTTACACAATAATAATCTCTTACATTCACTTGGTCACAACCATTGATCAAGTTCAAGGATTATATTTTTTAGTATTATTATCATTTATTAATTTATAATATTTTAGTTTTATTTATTTATTATATTATATTCAAATTCAAAAAACATAGAAAAGAAAAAAAAATCCTTCTATCTTTTCTCTCTTGCACAAAAACATACTCTAGATCTCTTGTTTTATAACTACAAGTTAGTTTTATTTGAAATAATGTATTATTGAACCTCATAGGTAAATAAATAAAACCATAAAAATATTTAAAACTATCTAAAATAGTTAATTTTTAGTTTTGAGCAAGATTTCACACACAAACAACTCTCAAACATACACACAAAAATCTAGACAATAAAAAACTAACATACTAGATCTAAATTTTCATTATTGCACGGTGAAATAATTTTTTTTAAATCATTATATTAAAAAAATTAGAACATTATATTTTAATTCTTTAATCCATAGGTAATTTCATATCATACATAGACATTCAAAGATTTTAGAACTAGTTCTAGCTTGTATATGTGAACAATAATTTCTAAATTATTAGTAAGAGTGCTTAATATGATTTTAAAACTTTATTTTCATATTTGCTTGTGAAAAACATAAATTTCATAGTATTATTTCATAATATTTTCATAATAAAATCCAAAAACAAATTTAGATAATTCATATTGCATTGGGAAAATCATCTTGCAAACTAGGAAAAACTAGGAAAAATTAGAATTTGCATTTTTCCTTTAGAATTTCAATTTTAAAGTTTCCATGCATTCAAAAAATTAAGAAAATAAAAAAAATTGCATTCTCATTTTAGTATTCATTACTTTATTAATTTCAACATTTTATTTCAGCAAGTACATTAATTCAAATTCTTTTCTAAACATTGTTAAAATAATCTCAAACATCCAAAAAAGCCTTTTCAAAATGAACACAAGCACTAAAAATTTCTTATTTTTTTTAGAACAAGAAGTATACAATTAAAAAAACTTATCCAAATAAGCTGATATTCTTGATTACACATACAAAAACCTTTATTTCCTCTTTCATGACACTTCCAGATTGTCCCTCCCTTATTAGAGCAGGTCTTTTCCCCAGGGTTAAATATCATGTTATTGGAGGTAACTTACAAAGTGACATTAAAAATGAGCTCATATTATAGTTATTATATTTAAACCCAATTACACACCTTATTCTTAACTTTATTGATGTTCTTGATGAGCAATAATGGATTCCTGATCCTCCCATATTATTCTCCCTCATTCACAAGGTTATTAATATAACATCATCCAAGATTAGTTATTCACCTTTCCTTTTATTTCCTCATTAGGACTAGCCTTATCAAATATTAATTCACTTTTCATATGGCATTGACCAAACATAGAAAAATTGACATGATTGATCAAATCCCCTGAGTCATCTAACCTAATCATACCCACTTCATTGTTCCTAGCATTGATAAGGAACTTTGTTATCTTCTCACCTCCAACATAAAAGGACATTGGAGTTAAATATATTCCTAATTAGAGACCCTCAATAAACATTGTGATGTGGAGGAGATATTATGGTACCATCATGAACATCTCTTATCACCCATCTTCCAAAACCCCATTCCTCAACTAAATTAGTCCAATCCATAGATTTGCCCTTCCATCTATCCATTACTTGGGTTGTCTTGGCCAGACCTTGAGAAGTCAAGTGCACATGTTATCATTTTGTTTTTTACATGTACATAAATTGGTGAATCTGACATGAAAGGTTTATCCTTTTACATTTCCCTTTTATTATCTTATTTCTCTTATCTTATCTATCTATCTCCTTTCTTTCATTTATTTTGTGGGTATTTTTATACCCCATAAATATGTCTGGATGGGATTTGGGAGGATATCTTGGACTAGAAGGATATAAGAGAAGTTAAAAAGTCCCTAGTGAATATTATTTGGTCAGTTATAATAATAACACTTCTAATAAAAACATACAATACTAGTTTCATGACTATCCCAACCCTAACTCACAAACTAGGGGTGAGATACTAATCCAAAAAGTTTAGGAAATATTAAAGACCATCGATAATCATATATATTTTAATAACATGAATTTTATTGGTATGAGTTTAGCCAATCCTCACATGAAAACTAGACCCTCAGTTTGTTTAAAAAACTTGGATATGGAAAGCTTTGATAGATATGATCAATACATTTGGAGAATCCATTATCTAGAGGATGTAGTGAATGTAATGAAAACAACCTCACATCCATCTAACAAAAAATATAATACCTCCAATACATTAAAAAAATAAAATATATCCTCTTGAATCTTCTACCATAAATGAATCTAATCATAATTACCAACCTCTCCCTAAAACCCCTCTCACACAGGAGGTTCTTAGACCTAGTACTACTTCTACTTTGAATGAACTCATATTTACATTTGTGGGTCACATTTGTGATTTTGAGAACAACCAAATCCATAAAAATTAAGGGATTAAACCTAAAACTCATAACCAAGTTCATTCCTCTTTGACACCCATCAAAGCAATGGCTTACCAATCATAATGACAATAATCCTACACACTTCCACCATAATAACAAACCTACACACTTCCTCCTAACTATGTTTATAACCAACACCCATGGAATATTTTTACTCATGGAGTACCCAAAATAATTGATTTCAACATCCCTCCACCATATAAAACTAAAAAACAAGTCCTAATTATAAGCTTACACTCCTACTAACAATACGTTGGCCAATAATCTACCACTTTAAATTCCTCTAATTTACATGCCACCCATATATACTCCCCATCTACAAACCAAAAATCAACCACCTTACATTAATCAAAGTTACATGCCACCCATATATAATCCTTATCTATAAGCACCTAACCCTTATTCACCTAACACTCTTCTTCCTTATTATCACATGTTCTCTAAATCTACCCAATCAGATAATTTTTTTCCAACCTAATCTATGCCATCTTGCCAAACACATTTCCTTCCTTCTGGAAGTTATGCAAAAAAAAAAACCATATTCAAACCCATCCCTTCAAACTTATCCCACCATGTGTTTAGTGGAATTTGGTGCTATGGGGACTTACACTGAATATATTAAAGATCCCCTCGATCAGAATATACATGGAATTATTAGACCATGTTCCCTACCTAAACTTCCTAAATTTAAAGGGTAAGGAGATCCTAAGGAACATGTCAAAGCACATGCCACTATTGTCATGGAACTCTTGCTTTGTGATGGTATTGTTGCATTTTTTTCCAAAAACACAAATTTTTCCCCCCTCAACTAGTACTATCACCTCCCTAAGGATCCTATACATTCCTTTAGAAAAATAATGATATAACTCATCAAATCCTTTGATATTAAAAAACTACTTAAAAATGATATTCAATAAGTCCTACATATTAAATAAGAAAATAATGAATATGTTACCCTTTTAATTATGAGATAGAGGCAAGTTATATTCTTTCAGTGCACCAAATGTGGATCAAAGATAACTATGCAATCTATTGATTCATTCCATTAACATTGAAATGAGGAAATATGTCCAAAATTTCCCTTATCGATCCTATGAAGAAGCACGTGAGAGTGCTTGATGATTTTACCAATCAACCCTTGATAGTGGTCACTAAATGTATAGAGCCAATGGGTGTATAGTCACCCCTAACCAAAATAATGGGGGTTTTCAAAATATAAACCAAAATAATGTTAACAATCAAAGCCCCAAGATTCTCAATAAAAACCAGAATGTGACCACTGATGGCATGACCAATCAAAATAAGAAAACAAAACCCATAAATAATAATAAAACACAACTAATGAAAAAAATGACACAAATAATAACATTATATGCACCTAAATTTGATCTCCCTAATATTCTACTAATTTTCACTAATTTAACCCATAATCACATTCCCTAGCCAATTAATTAATATCCCAATCCCTACATCAAATTACTTACATCCTATAAACCTTATTCTCCCCTTGAAACCAATTACTCACATTAATTATCCCACTAAAAAAGCCTAATTACTTAATAACCTACTCATTACCCACTTGCCAATTCAAAAATACCTTTTATTCACCTACCCATCTACCACCCTAGTAACCTATCCTTTACTACACCCTTACTCCCTAATGGATATTTCTATAATTCAAGGATTTTATAAATATCCTCTAATTTAACATTTATCCTATAAAATCCTATATTTTAGAGGTTTCCAAAGAATTAAAATTTTCTTGGAAAATCCCCAAGCATTGATCTCAATGAGCTCAAGATTAGATTTGAGCCATTGATTTTCCCTCCAATGGCTTATATAAATAAGCCATATCTCTATGACCAACTAACTTGAAAATTTTCATCCATAAGCATAATTCATACTTTCATTATCCAAGCACTCATATATCCTTATCAAATCCATCATTAAGCCAAGAATCCATTGAAGCCACTATCAAGCATAATCAAGGAATCCAACAATCCAACAATCCACTCATTTTGCATTTAAAATCGGTTTGGCAATCTTAGAATGGAGTTATAAGAGACAAGATGATGGTAAGTGATGATAATGTAAGTATCTGCTTATCTCTTTATCCTTTTATTTGAAGTTGTTTACATTTTGTGTTTTTATTACTAAAATTAGTAGTATAGGAATAATCTAAAATACACTCAAATAAACACAAACATGAGGAACCAAAATCCTTGCCCTGGGGTTCATGCGATTGATTTCAATCATCCTCCAATGGGTGTATTGTCACCCCTAACCAAAAAATGGGGGTTATTAAAATGTAAACCAAAATAATGTTAACAATCAAATCCCTAAGGTTCTCAATAGAAACTAGAATGACACCAATGATGGTATGATTGATTAAAATAAGAAACCAAACCCCATAAATAATAATAAACCAAAACCCGTGAACAAAAATAACACAAATAGTAACATATGTATGAGGAACCAAAATATTTCCCCTGGGGTTCATGAAATTGATTTAAATCATCCTCTACCATAAAAAATACAATTCAAAAATCCCTCCCAAAACCAAATTCCAACAAGTTGACCACTTTCCATTATTCCAAAACCAACCCTTTTACCAAGGGAATTACTAACAAAAAATTAGTCAACAAAGACAAACTTAGAGACTCGAGAACTACAATCCCATTGAATAAGACCATATAGATCTATTCACTGAGTTTTCACAATCTTTCCCAAGCATGATAATGGAAAAAACAAAGGTAATCATGCCATATCAAAAATACTATGAGCTTCAAAAAAAGGTTCATGAGATCCCTATATAAGTAGGAGACCTTGTCCTAATATTTGACATTCAAATAGATAAAAAGAGAAGAGAAGGTTGAAAATTTAGACCCAACCAGTTAGGTCCTTGTTTGGTGAATAAATATTTTAAGAATGGATCCTATCAGTTATGTACTTTATAAGGCAAAGAGTTTGGTGATTCTGCGAACTCTTTGCACCTTAAATGTTTTTATATTTAGTCATCTACATATCAAATTTTCATCATTGCATTACATTTTCCATAGTTTAAATTTTGTATTGCATATTAGGTGCCATGTTGGGTGATATTTAGTTGTCAGTTAACATAGCAAAAATATTCACAATGGAACTAACTGTCTCATTTCACTTTCACATTACCCTATTATCCTATGGAAAATATTCTCAAAATCAGCATTACATTGGTTCTTGTCTTAATTATTATGATAAAATTATATCTCTATTTCCCCTTCTTACAAAGCTTAAAAAGCTTAGAAAATGCTAACCTAAAACCTATTTTATAATCTTATCCATGGTAAAATTTCCCCTTATAGTTCCCTCTAAGAAGAAAACATTATCATGCTCAAAATATAGGTAACTATGCTCACCTATCTTGGTATTCAATGATGAGCCCTTGCATTTTACTAGTTGCATGGGGCCGATATTTGGGGGTAAAAACCTTTAAAAGTATATGACAAAATAGAAATAAATCTATTCATATGAAAATAAAAAACTTATGAAAATCAAAATCAAATTCCACATCTCTCCCTTCACTAATCTTTGGTGTTGATCCCTCACATCTTACTAGTTGTGTGGGATAGCATTGGGGAGAGTTTCCCCTACTCACTTACATCTAGTCTTTGGTGATGAGCCCATGTGTCTTCCAAGTCAAATGAGATTAGGTGTAGGGGGTCAAAAAGGAAATTAAAAAAATACAAATGCAAAAATAATATCAAATTAGAAAGTATCCAATAAAAGTTATTCAAAAGGATTGTTTACATGTCTATGTTAAAAAGGAGTAACTTTATCCCATTTATTGATTCTATCAGGGATAGTTACCTCTAGATAAAGTTGATAAATCTAGCATTTTCCAAGTTCATCAAGAAGTAATTTTACCCCTTTTCTCATAAATATTAGGTCATCTTTATTTTCCATGTAAAGTTTTGATGTATAGTTTTCATTTTACCATATTATGCATATCCTGCTTCCCCTTTCATTCCTTTGCTATAAATTAAAAGTCATATGTTGTGTAAATAAAATATATCATTCATCACTTGTAAAATAAATATTATTGTATTTATAATTTTGCACGTATCCATCATTTTCCATTATTTGCATACATTCTATTTACACATTTCACATATATAAACATTTACATAAAATTATAAAAAACATAAGAGATACATGGTATATCATCACATGTCTAGTTATATAAAGTGCATAAACTAAAAACCTTACATTAAAATTAAACACATAACAATCCATGCCAAATCACTTAAATAGACCAAAATATCTCCATATATATCATAATAATGTTGAGTTTGTATAATCAAGTCTTAAGTTAAATCATCTCAGTAGAGGGAAAGTGAGTCAAGTATCTCAAAAAATATAAAAAATTTGTATACACATACAATAGTTCCCATATGATCAAGTCCTCCTCCTATGATAATGACCCAATGATAAATATTTTATGGGATATGGATCCTAGGCCACCTCCTACTAGTCCCTTCTTGTTAGGGTATCTTACCCCCAATCTATTAGCTCGAAGAAGCCCAAACTCCTATTCCAAATATAGAATTGATCAAATCCTAAACCTGAGCTTTTATCAAGGTATATCTCACATATAACCCCTTAATATCTACCCTTAGACTAACTAATGTCTTAGATGCATGTTAGTCTAGGGAAACAACATCTGTATACCTGGCGATCCTAACATGTAGTCTTGGAAATTCCAATTACTAATCATGAGTCATGTTAGTTCCCACATGGAATATATTGATTATGGTGTCCCTAATAATAGAAATACATCCATTTGATGTATATAAAAATACAAAAAAAAATAGTTAGACATGATATCTAGTCATATGAAAATGAAAACAATAAATCAATTAACACGGCTAAAAGTAGTGTGATAAATAGTCAAATTAAATAAATATAATATTTTTCCTAGATCATCCTCAAGTCATCCACACACTCCTCCTCCTCCTCATATACCTCCCTATATATCACTAATAAATTTATATCCTCTCCACCCACTCCCTACTACTACTAAAAGGTATCTTGCTGTGGTGGTGGTTATAGTGGTGGATGTGGTACCTATTGCTACTGCCTACCATTGATAATGCCACTAAGATGGCCATAAGTATTTGATTTCACCCTCCTCTTGAGGTATACTACTATTTTCATCCATAATCCTCATCATCTTATCTATCCTTACAATGTGAACCTTAAGTTTCAAAAGTTTCATGCCAATCTCCTCAGTCTATCTAATTTGGCCTCTTTGACACCCGTGTATACTATTGGATGATCATGAAGGTTTCCTATGAAAGGAATCCTAATATATAATGGAAAATTGTAAATAGGGTGTACATAAACCTAAAAATACCTATCTCTCACCTAATGTGTACCTACACTTAATTTGAGGTATTCTCCCTCACCATCCCATTGACCCACCATCCTCTGGCATGACAAGGCCACTAGATCAACTACTATCAAAGTGATAATCACCTAATGAAAATACTTAAATGGTAAGACATATATCCATCAAGAGGATATAATATAACCAAATCTCAATTAATGAGCCCTCTATGATACTAATAATTTAATACACCCAACTCATGATGAGCGAAGGATGGTTAATAGAGAGAGGCCCTAACTATGAAATATTATAGAGGTCCCTATATGTCTGGACAAGACCCTGCTAAGACCATAAGTAACATATACCCCTCTCCTCTATCCACTTGATGATTAAAATTTAGCTATATATTAATTTTTTACTACCCTTATCCCCCACTATTTGGGAGGTAAGGATCCCTATGATGGATTTATAAAGGTTTAGGATCACATATCCCTCTACCCCCACAAGTATCAATCCAAACATCTCACCCACATTGGGTGCATTCATGTCTCCAAAATATGTCACAATAATAAAAACCTCTCCCCTATTAGTCACATCATGTCTTGTCACTAGTTGACTTATACTTGAAAAGCCTAAAACATAGTAGATATCCATAGGAGTGATCCTTTACTCTCTCGGAGCCTAAAAAAACATGAAAGTGTTTCAGATCATGTCTCATTAGGTAAAAAAGTTACACAAAATACTCCTTGATGGGGGTATGATCCCCACTTAAGAAATACATAATCTAAACCTTATCAAGAATGGCTAACTCACTGGCCATTAACAAAGCCATGATATGTAGTATCTATAGACATCCAATTTTGGCCACAATTGCCTTCTAACTAGTCTTTAGACTGATTCCTACCAAACATTGAAAATTAAGTCTGGGAATTATTGAACATCCCAATTTTAGTTGTGCATCATTCATCAATGCTTAGAATCATATTTAATCATCCCTATTTGGGGTATTATATTGTACACAATAATAAACTATCATAGATTCATCCCTAATCACCTTATGACCTAACAACTGGTAGGTTGGCCTATGGACCCATTAAGTGGGGCACTTGAAGAATTCTTAAAAGAGATAAAATTCTAATCCAAATGAATCATATAATTAAACAAGATTAAATGCTTTGTTGAATTATCCATTTGTAGTTAATGAATATTTAAAAATGGAAATTCTAAAATTTAAAATACAAATCCTTTTCATCATTGCCTTTATGAGTTGTCGAGCTCTTCCAAAAAATCTCCAAATATCTAATTTGAGAGCCTTGCTTAGTAATTGAAAATAATAATTACATGATAACTATTAATTTAATTGGAGTTAGCCTCAACTCACCTAGGGTTAGTTTGAATTCATTCCATGTTTAAACTCAACCTTAACTCACCTTGGGTGAGAGCTAACTTTTGAAGGCTATAAATACAAGGCCATACCTATTGATATATAAGCTTTGATAGTGTAGTGTTATTATGAAGGATTTACTCCATAAACTTCATTCAAGTATTATTACCATGCCAAATTCATAAGCTAATTAGCCAAGCTAAGGTGCCAAGGAAAGGTGAAGCAAATAAGGCTCCATTGATGAAGATTTATTGATGCACAAACTAAGCAAGCCACTTAAAAAATCCATTTAGAGCTCCAAGGAAGGTAAAAGACTAATTTATTTTGTGTTATACTTATGTTTTCATATGCATGTTTGTTATTTATGCTCTCCCTAGTGTTTAGGCTAGAGGTGTTTAGGAATTATTTTTATTTTGTTTTATTGGATTAACACCATATTAACCTTCACTCTATGGATTCCTTATTCACATCATGGCATGCCTGATGTGACCTACACCCTAAAAATTTGTTCCCAAGTCATTTTAGGACATCCTCCTAACAATTTTCATGTCATTTCCAAACTTGATAATCAAAAAAGTGGAAACTGAAGGCTTATGGACGTTTTGATGGAAATCATAAATTTTCTCTATACAGTCACATTCTTACTCTCTAGAATTATGATATTGCACAATATCACTACTTTTATAGTTATAATTTTGTTATAAGTTCTATAGTATTGCACTAACTATCATGATATTATGCTTACCACCAAAGTTATACTAATTGTTTGTGTTTCATAGGGATGATTTGTGAAATTGACAATATCATGACTTTGTAGTCATGATATTGATAATATTTTGACTTTGTAGTTATGATATTGATAATATCATGAATTTTCATTTGTGATATCACAAATTTTTTTGTGATATTACTATAAATTTTGTGATATTATCTTTAACCATAACAATCTATTGCTAATTATTTGGTTTTATAGGGTAGAGTTATGATTTTATGTTAAGAATACTGACATTATGTTAAGTTCTATGTTATTGTTGTAATAATTTTGATTTTTCACTAATTATATTCTTTATAGGGAAGTTTTGATATTATGCTAATAGTTGTGTTTTTAAGGAAAAGTGGTGATATTGATCTATGTTTCTATGGTTGTGTACTTTGTGTAAAATTTTAGAAACCTGAGAGCTAGAATTCAAAAGTCATTTACCCACTTACATTCTGATTGTAAGTATAAGGATACCCTAATGTATTTTTCAAAACCCAAAGGCTAAGATATAACACTTTCAAACACTATAAAAATTTTAATTTGGTGTTTTAAAAATATTTTTACTTAATTTTTTTTCCATTTTGTTTAAGCTTTCAACATAATTCCAAGGGGCTAAAACTTCAAGACATATTTTGTTTTGGTGCTATAAAATTGAACTCTCACTTTAGTTACATACTCATAAGAGTTTTCATTTTTATGCTTGTTATTTGAGTGTTTGTTTACCAAAATGGGTGTCGCATGTATGCTCTCCCCTCATCCCTTTTAGGGAACTTGGGTGATAAAAAATAACCACTCTTTTCACTTATCACTTTTATCTAAAAATTGTGGAAGGAAAGTTTTTAAGGCCCTCCCAAAAATTTTAAATATTTGGGTGACCCCAAAATGACCCTAAAGTCCTTCCATTTTATTTATTTCATGAATTTTTGGCTTTTGGGAGGGAGGTTATTTGAGTGTTTGTTTACCAAAATGGGTGTCACATGTATGCTCTCCCCTCATCCCCTTTAGGGAACTTGAGTGATAAGAAATAACCACTTTTCACTTATCACTTTTATCTAAAAATTATGGAAGGAAAGTTTTTAAGGCCCTCCCAAAAATTTGAAATATTTGGGTGGCCCCAAAATGACCCTAAAGTCCTTCCATTTTATTTATTTCATGAATTTTTGGCTTGTGGGAGGGAGTTCATCACCTCCCCATGAGATCTCTAGGGAAGCATTGACCTGGGATTCATCTCCCAACATCATTTTAAACCCACTCCATGGTGGGGTATATAAATTGAGGGTAACCCATTGGGATGCTTTTTTAGTGGTTAAATAGACTCCATCTATGGTACTCAGCGTCAGACCATAGGGGTAACTCAAAAATTGCACTATAATGAGCAATTAATGGATATAATGGTTATGAAAAGGATAAGACATTTTCACAACAAACTAGTTAATATGTATCCAAATTATGTGATGAAATATAGTGTTTGACACACATATGTGACCATTTAGAAATGAATTGATAGTTTAGACAATCCCACTTGTCATGGATATACTGTTGATGTAGGGTGAGTAGCTCAAAGTTTCATGCCATTATACAAACTCTTTAGCGAAGAGGGGACCTAAAAACCCTAACTTTCATGCACTTTTAATTTTTGGATTAACAAATTAAAATATTCTCACAAGTAAGTATATAGATAAAATTTGATAATACGATGCCATCTTGTCAGTTTCAGGATTTAGGATTTTACACTTTAGGTGTTTTTGTCATTTTTCCTTTTTTTTACATAATCTTGAGTTAAAAATATTTGTTTATCATACCATGTCCAAAACAAGTTGTGTTTTTCACATCAATTCTTTACTTGAATAGGCATAATTCCATTCATTTGACATTGCACTTTACCTTAGTCATTTGTCAAACTTTCATGTGTGTGTGTCACTTGTTTGAAAGGGCCATCATTACAATACCCATTTCATTCTAAGTCTTTTGCATTAGAGCATTTTGAAGTAAATAATTTGTTATACCTTGGATCTTGATAAAATCATTATGCTTCTCAAATTGTTTCAAATAGTTGTTTCTTTGTGTTCAAATTGCAATTTCAAAAACATCTTGGTCTAGGCCTAGTATCATTATGTGATTTGTTCTTGTCTAGCTTGTTATCTATTTTGATAAGCCTAGTATTCTAAATTGAGTTCATAATTGATCTTGATAAGTTCAAATCCCAACATTAATTGGTTTTTTATTAGGCATCATGTAATTTTGGCCTAGACATTTACTTTTTACTTTTGGGTTGTGCAACTTAGGCTAATTCCTTACTTGATTTAAAGACTTTTTTTATGCTTAAAATTGGGAAGTGGTCTATCTTCCATATGCCTAAGGTTAAATGTCTTTTTAAAAATGATCAAGTGTGTGTTTAAATTTAAATTCCTTGCTTATGTTAAAGTTTTTCAAATTTGTTAGATTACTTATCTCTTGCCTCTTAAACCTAGTTTTGTTTAAAGTATAGCTTTTGTGCCTTGTTCCCTAAAGACCTAGTAATTATTGTTTTGAGCCTAGATTTTGGGCCTTATTTCTAAAATACCTAGCAACCTTTGTTTTTTTGAACCTTTATTATACTTATTTAAAACACTTTTTATCCTAAGTTTGGCATTTAGTTTTACCCGTTCACTTGACCCTTTGTGTAAGACATTCGATGTTTAACATTTGACTTTAGATTATTTTAGCCCAGGTTTCTCGTAAACCATTTTAGAGATACATATCCATACTTAGACCAAGGTAGACCAAGTTTTAACCATTTTTATTTTATACCTTGTTTTTAAGAGTTTATAGAACTTTAATTTTTCTTCATAAAACATTATTCATCAATTTGGATATGTCTTGTTACACTCATAATGGGGCCATGTACAATCTATGTTATGATAATATGGTAAAAAATAATGACTTTGTTCAATACCCCTATAGTGATGATGTGGTGTGTGATATGGATTCTAATCCTCCTTACACTTCTCAATTTGGAGAACAAATCCAAGATCCACTAGCCCATTATTTGGTTAACATGCCTCCTTACTTTGAGTAGGACCTAGATTAAATAGTGTAGTACCTTACTAGCATAACATCAGGTGTATAACAAGTTCAAAAATAACCATATTATGTTACTATGTCATCAACATATGATCCTTTTTTTCTTGATCGTCACTTTGTTGAAAATAAGGACAAATTTTTAGTCAGAGGCATAAAAGTAGGGGCCAATTTTCCAATATAATTCCCCCATGAAAATTTGCTTAGTCTAGTTAAATTGCCTCTCAACATGCCTTATACCCAAATCATTGAACAAGCCTCTACTAGAAATACTCAAATGCATACCGATGTCATATCAAGACCCAAATATGATTTTAAAAGGAAAAGGGGCTCATGGAGGACCACTTTATACAAATACAACAAACATATAAAACATATTTGAATCTAGTGCATAATTTTAATACCATGGCCATGTCAAAAGCTCCACTCATAGAGTTAAATCCATCAATAGGAGTATTAATTGAATTAACAAGCCAAGATAATTTGGGTATAGACCCATTTGTGTAAACCAATTCAGTCAGTGACATGTATAACATCCTAACTATTAAAGAAGTAACTACTTCTACATAGTACAATGTACCAAACATAGTGGATAACATACAAGTGTCTTGTAATCCTAACCAAAGTGGTTTAATTGTAATGAAAAAATTCCACAACAAAATGTGCCTATAGTTAATACCATAAGTGGTTCACAATAGTAGGGGGTAGGAAATCCTATATCTCAAATACAATAAGTTACCTCTAATCCTCAACTAGATACTTTTTCAAGCACATAATTACATAGATTATGTAATCAAGTGCTGACTAGTGATTTGAATAAAAAACAAGTGACAAATGTTATTCCACCTTAATAAGTGACTAACAACATTAAATAATAACAAACATAGTCTAATATACCACCGCAATAGAGGCATAACATTACACCATCTTAATAGAGGGAAATAGATATTCCACCTCATTAGGTCATGACAAACATACCTTCACAATTAAAAAAATTATCTAATAAATAATGTATGTCCATTACTCAAAGAAAAATACCAAAAAACCTACAAGTATCTACTTCACAACTGGTGTTCTCACACTAATGAGGTACAACTATCTCATAAGGACTAATCAGGCAAAAATTGCCTTTTGTTCAACACGTGCCATAGATCCAAAGATAGGGCTTTGGTCCACAACAAGTTCCCCTTAATCAAACATGTTTGACTAGTTGGAAATAAGTCCCTACTTAACCTCAACATGCATAGTACTTTACCCTTAGCCATATCCTTCCATCAAAACTATAATTCTTTCAAAATCAGGCCTATATACCAAATACAAAATAGAATATCACACAAAAATGTGTGCAATTTCAACAACCTCATCGTAATATGCATATGAATATTCCTATTTAGTTCACTCATCAAACCAACATCCTATAATAAACCATACCTCCATTATACCCTTGTCAAGGTAATCCACCTTTGACCTCCCAACCAACATCTTATCAAAATGTTCCATTTAGTTTCTTGGCACAATAACTACAATAAATGTAGGATAAAATTACTACCATTCAAGTAGAGAAACAAACCAATAATTTCAAGTTAGATGACATGTGTTCATACTCATTCAACTTGGAGTATCTATAGATACTATTTCCTCTAGGGTATGAACCATAAAAATTTGATAAATATAAGGGTAAAGGATACCCTAAGGCTCATTTGATAGAATTATTTGTTTCTTGACAACCAACGGCTTACAGTGACATTTGTTTACTCCTTTTGTTTCCCCAAAGTCTATCAGGATAGGCTTTGGAGTAGTTCCTAAAATTGACAAAGAATTTTGTAGCTAATTTTGATGACCTCTTAGATAAATTTGTGCAACATTTATATTATAATATCAAACATGATATTTCATTGGTAGATTTGACTCAGGCCAAGTAGAAAGTTGGTGAAATATTTGAAATATATCTATAGATATGGAGAGTGCTTGCTAGTCACTTCACCCACAGCTTATCAGACAAATAATTAGCTACTGTGTTTATTAAAAATTTTCACAATGAGATATACTATCATCAAGAGCTTTAGTGTGTACATAAATTCAAAGAAATAATTGACAAAGGTTTGCTAATTGAAAATTCCCTTATTAACAAAGGGATTATTAAGTTAACTTCATCGAATCAAAATCAAAACCAAAATAAAGGAACAAGCCAAAGTCAGAACCATAACCAAGTCCAAGTGCAAGCATTAACACCCACCCATGCTAGTAGTTATGAGAAATACAAGTAATTCAACTATAATAATAATTTTGTTTGAAATGGAATAAATGATTCACATCATGTTCAAATAGTACAAACACCATCTATTTAACCTGCACCATAAATGCAACTTACTCCTCATCAACAACCCATTTAGTAAGTGTAGCCTTCACATTAATTTAGACTTGATCCATAAAAATTACAAACATTACCTTTGAAAACCCCTCCTCTAATAATAAATTACCCTACTCATCGAGTATTTAGTGACCTTAGAGGGCCTATGAAAGTAGTGTTTCATAAGCTAGACATAGCTAATATGATTAGCTGGCCAATTCTGAAGCATTATCCTGAGGGCATTCTATATTTGGACTAGTATAGAGAGAATGAGTTCTATGAATAATCAGGTTCATGGACATAATATACACCACTATGTGTATATCAAACATCTCATTTAAAATATGTTGGAAAATGGGGAGATTACATTGGATAATAGAGCATCCATGTCTAATCAAAACCTGGGAATCTACATAAACCCTTTTCTACAACATAACAACAACAATAATAAATTCTAGAACAACAATAATATTATCAATAGCCATAATAACAGTTTAAATATCAACATCAATAACAACAACATCAAATAAATGGGAGGAACCAAGGCCATAATGATTCTAATAACCAAAAGACTTACCACATAGTTGCACATGACTACACCAAAGTTTTAGGTCATATTATGGAAGGTCACATTTCCACCATCACTATTAATCTTAAACCAAGTGATAACATAATAGGACCATTGTTAAATAATTATAATGAACCCATCTATGCTATTAATCCTTCCTTAACTTGGGATCAAAAACAAGCACAATAAAAATTAGGGATTACTTTTTAGGACCTTACACTAATAATTCATCATTTCCCCATGACCACAACCAAGTAAAATGACAATCGAGAGTTTCCTATTTGGCCCACCTCCATCATCATTTCATAATAACAATGGTCCTATATCTAATCTCAATTATGTAATCACAAGTCAATGATTAAATATTACCATTACTAGCCTATGACCCCTTGCCAACAAACCCATCCAACCCACTATCCTGGCTAGGAATAAACCCTATACCATTGTTAAGGAAAAGACAAATTACATTTTTGAACAACTTCAAAAAATGCCCACATAAATTTCTATTTTATATTTGTTATGTACATCTACTATCCAAAAGAACATCCTAACAGAGTTCCTGAGCCAATCCTAAGTTCAAACAACATAACCCTAGATAAATTCCAAGCTTTGGTTGGACATCTATCCCTAGGAAAATAGTTGAACTTTGACCAAAGTGATATTTCATACCTTCATCCTCTCCATAACAATCCCTTGTATATTGAATTTGTCATACCGTGGCACAAAGTGAAATGTGTCCTCATAGACAATGGATAAACCCTGAATATTATGTCTCTAAAAGCTTATTAAATATCTTAGATATACAACAAATGATCTATATCCATAAAAAAATACTATCAAGGCCTATGATAATGAATAATAGGAATCACAAGGAAACATAAGCTTGCTAGTTATCTTTGGACCCTTGACCCATGATACACTTTGCCAAGTGTTAGACCTTGACTTGTATTATAATTTGATTTTGGGTAGACCTTGGATACATGAAATTTATACAATCCCTTCAACATTGCACCAATGCCTCAAGTTATCTTATTCAGGCATGAAGGTCACCATCAATGGAGATTTTTAACCCTTTAAATATTATAAACATTTGGAAGTAGAGTACGAAAGTCACAACTACCACTTTGGCCTAGATTTAAATCCCAAAAAGGACAAAGACAAAGAAATACTTATTGAATTGATTGAGGTCAATTGTATAGACATAAATAGTCTTGAATCCTCTTAACATATGCCTTATATTGAATTGTCTAATCATTTTACCATCTTAGCCAATGGCCCAGGAGAATATTTAACTCATGACACATTTCACATTGCTAAGATTCCATAGAACCCCAAGTCTTATGGAAGACCTTGCATGGAATGGAAATAAAAAGGAAAAGGTGAGCTTCATAGTCTACCTCCTATCATTTTCACACAAACCATTGACTAAGAAGAGGACACACTTGTCAATGATGAATCCTAGTTGTACAATGACAAACTGGCTAATTGCTAAAAAATTCCATGTATCTCATTCCTAATCAGATCATGGAGAACTAAACCTATAAAGTAAGAGGCCTTGGGATAAACCAACAAGGTACTATTGAGCTAATTTCTATAACTCAGCATAAAGGAACTTATGGTCTTAGATTTAAACTACTTAGAGGTGACTCTAATATCTTATTCATGTTCTAACACCAACATCTATTGATGATGATGTCAATAACAATACAAACTCTGATCACAATATTTATGAATACCTTAAAAATACCAATATGTTTGACACCCATGACATTTGTACCATTACCCCAATTATTTGATGCAACCCACTTCCTCTTTATCACCCTAAACTTATATCTTGGGACCAACAAGAATTAATAGTGCTTGTCAATGAGTTTGAAAATGATAAGGCCTTTTCTGATTTTCTAGGCCTAAAAGATAATGTTCAATTGAGAGACCATAAACAAGGGTTCTCTATAAAATTGGATATTGTAGCCTATTTTTGAGAATGGTGAACATCCTTATCCAAAAATAAAATATTAAAACATTGAGGTCCCAAAGTGAAAACCACTTTGAGGCACTTTTGGTGAAAACCTATTTTAGGTACCATTAGAGAGGGTTGTGCACTTTTCCTTGAATTAAACTCAGGATACCACCAATGATGAAATTGACTTTGGATCCAAGTTTAGTTATGAAGAATAACATGATTTTTTATTGAATTATTCAAGAATTTTCAATAGTGTTTGTAACATGGCCATCCATACCATTGAGAGATTCAGATTCATCTTATTTAGGCAAGCTTGAAGAACCAATCCAAACATAGGACTTTTTAATTATAGGCCAACTCAAATATTTCCAACCATTTTGGAAGATGACTTGACTCTCCTTGTAGAAGATACTTTGGAGGTTAACATTAGGAATCCAAATTACCCAAAATGGATCAGATTAGGTGCATCCCTCACTGAAGAGGAGCATGAAGTCTGTACAATTCTTTTGAGTGAATTTATTGAAACCTTTGCTTGGACCTATTTAGACATGCTAGGTTTGGACCCCACCTTAGTTTTTCACCACCTTATTTTCCATTATAATGCTAAACATGTGAAGCAAAAATGTGCAAGATGCATCTTTGTATTGCCGTACTAGTAAAGAAAGAGTTACAAAAACTCTCAGAAGTGAGATACATTCAACTAATCAAATATTCAGATTGGATATAGAATGTTGTGCTTATCATTAATAACCCAGAAGGAATAAAAATTTACACTAATTTTAGAGATATAAACAAGGCTTGCCCCAAGGATGAATTTTCTCTACCAAATATTGACATGATAGTTTACTCCATAGTGGGGTATGAAAGACTTTCACTCATGGATGAATTTTTAGGATACGAACAGATTTGGATTGAACTATAAGACCAACACAAGATAATATTGGCCACTCCTTGGGGAAAATTCTATTATCAAGTTATGCCATTTAGTCTCAAGAATTTTGGGACCACATACCAAAGAGCCATGCCCATCATATTTCATGATATGATGCACGATATTATTGAAGACTATGTCGATGACATATTGGGTAAAGCAAAGACCCATGCCAATCATCCAACTATACTAAAAAGAATATTTGAGAGGATTCATAAATACAAGGTCAGACTCAATCCCAAAAAGTGAATCTTTGGTGTCACTTCAAGCAAATTATTAGGCTTCATCATCTCTCGTAAAGGCATTAAAATTGATCTTGCCAAAGTGCAAGCCATTATTGAGATGCTTCCACCTTATAATTTGAAGTAGATCTATAGTTTGTAGGGTAAGATTTAGTCTATCAGATGATTCATATAATTCTTAGCTAACAAATTCCATCCATTTACACATTTACTAAATAAGGGTGTCACATTTCATTAGGATGAAGACTAATAAAAAGCCTTCTAACACCTAAAAGAATATCTTTCAAATCCACCTATTTTGTTATTGCTATTGCTAGTAAAGCCATTCTTACTATACCTATCTGACATAGACAAAGCCCTAGGGACAATTCTATCATAGCATGATGACAATACAAAATAACATGTCATGTATGATCTAAGCCATATATTAGTTACATATGAACATAACTATATGCCTATTGAGAAAGCTTATTTATCTATGGTCATTGTAACCCAAAAGATGTGGCATTATATGCTTAACAAGAAGACCATAGTTATTTCAAAAGTAGATCCATTCAAATATATACTATCCAAAATAACTTTATAAGGCCTAATGGCTAAATGTATCATGTTTCTAAGTGAATTCAAGATTGAATACATCAACTAGAAGGATATAAGGGATAATTAATTAAAAATCAGCATGCTAAAGATCCCTTTGTAGATACCAAACCCCTCATTTTAAAATTCCTAGATGATTCCATCATGACCATCATTGAAACACCTCTTGAGGAAAAACACTAAAAGCTATATTTTGATGAATCTTTCACATTGCATGGATCAAGGGTACACCTATTATTTATTAAACCATAGTGGGATCTTATCCCTAAATCAATCTATATTAGGTTTCCTTATAGTAATAACATGAATAAATATGAATAACTCATTATAGGTCTTTGTCATGCAGTATAATGGAATATTTAGCATCTCAAAGTTTATGGCAAATCTTGGTTAATCATCAACCAAGTTATAAACCACTTTTAGACCAAGGATGACAAGATGGTGATATACAAGGCCATGGTAGACACTCTCAAATAATATATTATTAACATATAATTTGAACACATACCTAAGGCTAGTAATAGGACAATGAATGTCATGGCCACCATTAGATCTTTGATCTGCCACACTAACAAGGCAAAAGAATATCAATTCCTCATTAAAAATATTCTAACACTTGCTTATGAGCCTTCAACCATCATAATTATATATAATATTATTTTTCCTAGATCTATATGGTATTTAGACCTCTTTAATTACCTTCATGACCATATCATGACATCTAACCTATCACATAAACAATAAAAGGCCTTTACCCACCAAGCCTCCCACTATACCTTACTCGGCCCAACCCTTTACCATCATAACTTTAATGGAACTCTGATTCATTTTTCAAATTCAAAATAAGCAACATTAGCATTATGGGAAATTCATGAAGGATTATGTGGATCCACACCAATGGGGCCATCCTAGACAAAAAAATTCTACGTATCGGTTATTATTGGCCAACTATGGATGCAAATGTAGCTAATTATGTTAAAAGGTGCAAAACATGTCAAAGGTATGACAATTTGATTCATTCCCTAACTAAAATACTAAAACCAATGCTTACACCATGGCCATTTTCAACATGGAGACTCGATCTCATTGGGAAGATTAACCCTACCTCATCTGATGGCCATAAACACATCCTTACTGCTATTGAATATTTCACTAAGTGGGTTGAAGCTATACCCTTCACTTACATGATTGGAAAACACATTTATAAGTTCATATTCAGTCATCTCATTTGCCTCTATGGTATCCCATATAACATTATATCTAATAATGGAAAATCATTTAAGAACAAGGATGTCAAAATGCTTTGTGCTGAGTACAATATCACTCAATATTTTTCTACCGCATATTACCCACAAGGTAATGGCCAAGTAGAGGCATCCAAAAAAACCATTATCAACATCCTTAAAAATATTGTCAATGATGATGGCCATGATTGGCACCTAAAAATCTTCTACACCCTTTGGGCATACTGTACTAATTATCATACCCCAACCATAGCCACTCCATAGTCCCTAGTTTATGGCATTGAGAAAATTCTTCCCATTGAGATTGAGATACCTTCTCTACATATTTTATTGAAACATGTCCTATATGATGAATATTACTAAGTTTCTTTCCTAAAATATATAGAGTTACTTGATGAAAAATACATGGCCATTATCAACTACCTTCAAGCATACCAAGATAGACTTTGTGGCCATTATAACTAGTGGGTCAAACATAGAGAGTTTGAACTTGGGGATATTATTCTCAAATAAAACTAAAAGAATACCATGATCATGAAGAAGAATAAGGGAAAGTTCAAACCCAATTGGATAGGCCCCTATATCATTATTGAAAATTATGGATCTAGAGTATACAAGCTCGCTACACCAGATGAAGATGAACTTAATGAGCTGATGAACATCATACACCTCAAGCATTACTTCTATTGAGAGACATGAAGTATTGTCTATGAGGCTCATTTACATTGTACCATATTATCATCTTATTTATACCATACCCTATACGAGTATACCATTCCTTCTCTATTGATTGAAGTTGTTTTTAACCTCCCTCCAAACCCTTTGACCTTGGTTCCATTATTTTGGTTCTTTAAACACCTTTAGCAAGGGGATTCAGATCAAGTTCCAGTAGTTGATTTCGTATTCTAATTAGAGGTAGTATTTTGGACTAGTTTGACAGTGGTTTGGTAGTTGCATCCTTCATTTATTATTTCATTTCATTTTGAGTGATACTAATTATAACCAATTTTAGGAAAATTAGTATTCCACTCTTTGCTACTAGTTATAACTGTCTTTGGGAAAACTAGTATCATTGACCTATGCTATTGTTTCCTAATTATAACCACCAATGGGAAAATAGGAACAACAACTTCACCATACCTTGAAGTCCCACCTTGCCATTCTTATGCCATATGATGTCATTTTATTAATTTATGAACTTTATACTACATAGTTATATTCCTTCACTATAAGGCATAACTACAATGACTTGAAGTCCCATTAGGACTATGTAGGTAACACTTGATTAACATTGAGGTTAACTCAGTCACCCTTTGCCAAACTCTTGCCATTTTATGAGTAATTTAAAGTTTGAACACTCTCACCATTTTATGATTTAGACCATATAGTATCTTGTAATTCTCAAATTGAGTTGAGATTCTTAGAAAATTCGAAAAACATTTGCAAACAATCTTATGCTTTCATCATTTTATGAGTAATCATCTCTAATACACTCATTGTTTTATGAGACCATTCTTATTTTCTTTTACATCATCAGTCATGTTTTTATCGATCATAATTTTATTCTATTCCATATCCTAGGAGAAATACATTTAGCCTAAAGTTTATGTTTGACCTTACATCTATGGAACTATGTAGGCAACGTCCACTTGCCTAGTGCATCTGGACTCAGCTCGACTACCCCTTCCTTTTGTTCTATTACCCCTATTTTATTTGTTTGTTTCATTATCTCCTATAGCGGGGCAACTTCATGTCATTTTTTTTGTCTTATATTTGTGCTAATATTATGTTTAACCATTATTTATTTTGTTCTAATTGTTTTATTTCATTGTGTCCTTATTTTTGTTTTTTGGTGTTTTGTTATGCTTTTTATTTAATTCATGTTTTATCTCCCTATTTTTTTTATTTTCTTACTTATTTGCTTTAGTTTTTGTGCCTTTACTTAGTATATATGTGTTCATTGGGTGATAAATTGTGCATTATACTTAAGTCCATCTATATTCATACGTCAACATTGTCATCATGGTTTTTATCATTGGTACATTATTTTTAATCATTTATTAGATTGTGTGTCAGTCTTTATGCATATTTGGATAAGTTATCATGGTTTTTTTTATCATTATGCATACCATAATGTCCTAAAATATTAGCTTGGGAAATATTACAAGCAATGATGTCATGGTACTTCTCCTTAGTCATATGAAAAATTCCTGATCTATCTAAATCATTTCCCATAAATAGAGTAATTAAATCATGAAAGAATTTTAATCCTTGCTAGTTAAGACATGCATATCCATACTAGAAGGCTACCCAAATTCATTTTTCTCCTCTATACTAGATTAATTTTACTCTATGAGTATAAATTTAATTTGTAAGCCCTCTTTTCTAATTTTCTATATTATCCCACTCATAATGCTAATGATTATAATTGCCTTTGGAAAAATCATTGTGTTTTGATCTAACCTATCATACCAATGATCATAAATTCCTTTGGGAAAATCATTGTGTTTTAATTATAGCTACCATGCTGATGATTATAACACCTTTGGGAAAATCTTTATCTATATCCACCCAACTGGGTCATATTTTCATTCTGCTAATGATTCTAAATAAATTTAGGAGAATCATTATTTTCATTCTATTAATTATTATAACTACCTTTGGTAAAATAATTATTTTATTACCTTTTCCTTTGGATAATGACTACAACTACCTTTAGGCAAATGATTATCTTTTTACCTAGTTATGCCAATGATTATAACTGCCTTTGGGCAAATCATCCTTTTTATCTATCCAATTAGGGCATCTCACTATGCTACTAATTATAACCTCATGTGGGAAAAGTAGTCTTTTAAAACCCCTTTTAAATTTTGGTCTGATTGTTTTCCTTCTTTTTAGGGACCTATCACTACCCTTATTTGCTGATTGTTCCTTTGAAGGGGAATCTAGAGCTCATTCATCACCTGTTGGGGCATTAAGCATACAATACTTTTTCATTATTTGAGAATACATTACTATGCTTATATCTTGTAATGTATTCTCAAATAGGGGCAAACTATAGACACCCAATCTAGCCACAATTAAATTTTGACCATACTTCAGACTGATTCCTACCAAACATTACAAATTAAGCCTAAGAATCATCAAATGTCTTAATTTTAGCCACACATCATTCATCAATACTCAAAATTATATTGAGGCATCCCTATTTGGGGTATTATACTACATGTAACAATAAACTCTCATAAA